>CAWUFW010003626.1:0-1200000 GCA_963921515.1 Calotriton arnoldi
AACAAGATGGCCGCCTAGCTCCGGAGCTCCGCGTCGCGGCGGAAATGTCGCGGTAAATTTCGCGGCAAAAAATTACCTTGAGACATCGAAACAGTGAGTTTCAGACATCGGAACTGTTCCTGAACAGCCTCATATGCCTGATATGGGTGTCCTCTCTGTTTTTTGAGGTAAAACCTCTCTTTATTGCTCTGACTCCTCTGCAGCCGCCATTTTGGATTTCCCTGTGAGGCTTTCCTCGCATTTTACTTCAGTTGCTATGCTGCTTTCCTGATTTATGGGTGATACTTATTAATCTCTCTATCAATTTTTACCTGACCAGACATATTTTGAATTTTGGTGACAATAGTGCTGTACTTTTGAACTGTTTGCGCATACACCTGTGGAGCCTACCTCACATACTGTGAGACATTTCACTTCCTCACTGGTGTTTTCCTCCTACTGCACGTAGTTTTTCCTTCCCTGCTCTATGGGCAGGAGCAAGAAACTATTACTTACACAGAAGAGATCCACTAATCAATCTCCAGTGTCAGTATCTTCTCCCTCTGCTCCTGTAATTAGGAATACTACCACTATGGCGCAATCCAGCTCTTCAAAGTCGACAACTGCGTCACCAGCGACAATTAAACCGCAGGTCTCATCTTCCGCTAACAAACGCCTCAAACAGGACCCTCCTTCTCCACCAAAGCCTGTTTCCCCGATTTCTCTTGACACTATCTTTGAGGAAATTCGCGCTTTGCGCCCCTTTATCGAGGAGACTAATTCACGCCTACAGACTATGGACACCAAGTGGGCCTCTATGGACACTCGCATTTCCACAGTGGAACAGCAGGTTGATGAACTTCAAAGTGTCTCTACAAAACTAATTGTCCTTGAGAAGGAGGTCCTTTGGTTGAAGAAATCAGCGGAGGACTTGGAAAACAGAAATAGGCGCAACAACTTGCGCTTATACGGTCTTCCGGAGAATTTAGAAGGTGATGATCCAGTTCCCTTCTTTAACAACTTTCTCATAAAACTTCTGGACCTTCCTGCTTCTACAAATCTGAATATACAGAGAGCACACAGGCTAGGCCCTCGTTTGTCCTCTTCAGCTGCTCCCTCCAAGCCACGAGGTGTGATTTTTCTGTTTTTGAGGTTCACGGACTTGCTACTGGTTTTAAATGCAGCTAAGCACAAAAAACAACTTGTCTGGTCGGGTACTAAGTTATTTTTATCTCAGGATGTTTCCTCTGCAACGGCTAAACGGCGGAAAGAGTTTTTGGATCTTCGACCCCCTTTACGCATGCTTGGAGCCCGATATGGACTTTTTCACCCATGTTTATTCAAGGTTACCTATCAGAATAAAACTTCGACCTTTGAGGAACCGGCAGAGCTGAAGAATTTCATCCAGTCACTTTCCACATCGTCGATGGATGTTTCTGGCCCTCTCTCTTCTTCGTCCTCTATACCTTGACTTTTTTCTCTACTGTTTTGGATTTACTCAGCTTGGTTTTACTCAATGTTTTTCATCTTTTAAGGTTACTGTTCATAGTTATATTGTAACATTATGTTGTCTTATTTGGTTTTTCATCATTTCTTTTACATCCTTCTTTGTTTTATAGATACTTTTTTATCCTCTAACGCATCTTTCTCTCTGTTTCCTGTTTATCGCATATGTTCTCCGCTGTGACGCTTCCTCCCCGGTTAGTTGTGCCGTCTTCCTCGTGTCGCCACTCCTCGTATTCTTTCTTTGTCTTCCCCTAAAAGGTACGTATCACAGTCGTCATCCTCCTTGTTTTTTCAATTTACATTCCCTTATTGCATTAGTGGTTGTCATGTACTGTCTTCTCTTACTGTCTCTTTCTCCACTTTTTCCTTTTTTCAGTCCTTCTCCCTTTTCTTCTTCCCTTTTCCTTCCCTTTCCCCCCTTTTCTCTAATGTTGTACTCATATTTGGATTGTAAGTTTAACTACAGTATTTATTGCATCTCTGTTAATATTACACGTTATGTTGTTGTTGTTGATTTTCATATATTTTTGACGGTTCTACATTCAGAGTTATTTCTTGGAATGTGAAGGGTTTTATTAACCCTATTAAGAGGCAGAAAATTTTATCGCATCTTGCCTCTTATAACCCTGATCTGGTTTTTCTGCAAGAGACCCATTTGACAGACATTGAGGCTTTAAAATTGAAGAGGAGCTGGGTAGGATCAGTTTTATTCTCTCCCACTTCTAATAAGAAAAATGGTGTAATAATTCTATGTCATAAGAAATTAAATTGCAAAATTATTTCGCAAGAAATCGATACAGAAGGTAGATGGATATTAGGTAAGTTGTTAATTAATAATATTTCTTTGACCGTTTTTAATGTTTATGGCCCCACCCACCCTGATTGTTCCTTTTGGCCTATGATCACACAAAAATGTATTCAGTTTAGAGATGAAAATTTCATTTTAGGAGGTGACTGTAACCAAGTTGTTGACCCTTTCCTAGATCGCCAATCACAGACACGCTTTACACCCCATAGATCTCATAAACAATTTCTGGACACTATTTCCCAAACACATCTTGTTGACTCTTGGAGGCTCACTCACCCCGATTCTCTTGACTTTTCTTTTTCTCTCCCCCTCACAACTCTCTCTCCCGCTTAGACTATATCTTTCTTTCTCAATCCTTATCTCAAAACTTGCTATCCTCTTCTATTGAACCTATCGTTATTTCTGACCACTCCCCAATCATAACTGAACTTGACCTACTTCCACCACATCCCAGGTCCTCCCGTTGGCGTTTCAACAACTCTCTTCTACTTGACCCTTTTTCTCTTCTTCTTTCACCACCTTTGCTGACGAATTTTTTGACATTAATAATGTCTCTACTTCCTCCCCTTATATAATTTGGGACTCCTTTAAGGCTACTGCAAGGGGTTTCATTATAGACTTCGTCTCAAAAAAGAAGAAACGTTTTCTCCAGCAACATAAAGCCACCCTGGCCCACATCAAGGCTTTAGAACACAAATTCTATACCTCATCGGGCAACGCAGTCCTTCCAGCCCTGATTCGCGCTAAATTGGCATTCAATAAAACTTCGACTGACAACGCTTCTTCCATACTTCTCCGCAGTAGTGCTCGGTATTATGGTGGTCGTAATAAGGTTGGAAAACTCCTAGCAAACTATCTTAAATCTCGTAAAGATCGTACGCTGATTGATTCTGTTTATTCTGCGGACGGCTCTCTTCTTCATAAGGATCAAGATATCCTTAACGAATTTAAATTGTTCTATGAAGATTTATACACCCCGGAGTCCCCTCCGTCTAGTTCCCTCATTCAATCCTATCTTGATGGAGTACCATCTTCATCCAGTTCTCATCTGAATCTGTCTGGTCTTGAGGTTGACCTTACTCTTAATGAACTTTCCTCTGCTTTGTCCGCTCTAAAGAAAGGGAAAACGCCTGGCCCTGATGGTTTTTCTGTTGAATTCTACCTACATTTCTCTAACTTACTCCTTCCTAAGATTTTAAATCTCTTTCATTTCTTTTTTCTCTCTGGCAAAACAGAAGGTACCTTTCAAGAAGCCACAATTTGCCTTATCCATAAAGAGGGACGAGATCCTATGTTTTGCAAAAATTATAGGCCGATCTCTTTGGTTAATGTCGATTACAAACTTTTTGCCAAGACACTTGCTTTACGTTTAGATCCTCTTTTACCTCATTTGGTTGGTAAGGAGCAATGTGGTTTTGTCAAAAGTAGGTTGACCTCGGATAATTCTCGTCTTTTTCTTAATGTTTTAAACAAAGTCCCCTCTCTTTCCACATCTTTAGCGGCCATTTCTGTTGATGCTGAAAAAGCATTTGACAGAGTAGATTGGTCATTTTTATTTACATCCTTGAAATGGCATGGATTTGGTCCCAAATTTATTTCTCTTATATCTTTGTTATATTCAGCCCCCAGAGCGTCAGTACTAGTTAACGGTTGTGTCTCGTCCTACTTTCACCTCCAGCGTGGTGTCCGTCAGGGATGTCCTCTTTCCCCTCTTCTTTTTGTTCTTGCTCTTGAACCCTTTCTTTCCTCAATCCGCAACAATGCTTCTATTTCTGGTTTTTCGTACGGTGAGCAGCATTTAAAACTCTCTGCTTACGCAGACGACATCCTACTCTTTATTTCTGATCCTGACAAATCCATTCCCCCTTATTACAAGAATTTGCTTCCTTTTCTCTTGTTTCTGGTTATAAAATTAATTCTGACAAAACAGAAATTCTTCCCCTCACTAAATTCTGTCTTCCTCATTCCTTTTCTTCCACTGGGTTTGCATGGAATA
Source organism: Calotriton arnoldi (assembly GCA_963921515.1). Lineage (NCBI taxonomy): Eukaryota > Metazoa > Chordata > Amphibia > Caudata > Salamandridae > Calotriton > Calotriton arnoldi. The sequence continues at coordinate 4,290 of CAWUFW010003626.1, forward strand.
GTTGCAAAATCAAATATCTAGGTATATGGTTCTCCAATTCTATTGCCTCTTCTATTAAATTAAATATGACTGCGACCCTGTCTCGGATTGACAAATTACTTTCCTCTTGGAATCCTCTCTTTCTTTCATGGTGGGGTCGGTTGGACTCAATCAAGATGATGATTACTCCTATTTTGCTTTATACTCTTTCTATGCTTCCTGTTCACATTCCCGCCTGCTATTTTAAACAAATCGATTCTCGTCTAACTAAATTTCTTTGGCAAAATAAAAAATCAAGGATTTCTCTCTCTTCTCTTCGTAGAACAAAATCTAATGGTGGTGTAAATTTTCCTAACTTTCGTTTATATCATAAGTCTTTTTGCCTTCGACAGGCCTCCAAGTGGCTCCTCTCTGACTACTCCCCCTTCACTCCCTTATGGCTCTCCATTGAGCGAGCCCTATCATTACCGTTCTCTTTAAAGGAAGTCTTGGCCTTTTCTGCCAAAACTCCTCTTACCTCTCTCCCATTGTTTAAACATACCTGTTCTCTACTGAAACCTTTATTACATTCCAATCCTATCTCTAGAGAATCCTTTTTAGAATCTCCTATTTGGCACAACTTCCTCATTACTATTAATGGTAGACCTATTTTTTGGCACTCTTGGAGATCACGGGGTATAGCCTGGGTCAAGGACCTTTTTGATGGTCTAACTCCTTGTTTATTTCCCCAGTTTCAATCCACTTTTCAATGTCCCCGCTCCTTTCTACAGAAATTTACTGCTCTAATGACGGTCATTCTTGATACTTTCTATTCTCTTCCTTCCTCACCCTTTCCCCCTGCCTCTCATTCTCTTCTCAAAATTCTTCTCTTAGCACCTAAAGCATCTCCTATATATAAATATTTCTCAGCTCCTAATCCAGAACGTATCAAAACCAAGTTGGAACTTACATGGGAATCTGACCTGGGGTGTGAATGGTCTATTATTTTTTGGGACAAACTTTGGTTGCGTTCTCTCAAAATCTCTCGTTCCGCTTCTCTTACTCAATCTATGTTCTTTCTCTATCATAGACTATATCATACTCCCACATCTATTGCTAAATTTTCTCACTCTACTAATACAAACTGTTGGACCTGTGGCTCCCCTAGTGCCGACCTTCTTCATCTTCTTTTTCTCTGCCCTTCAGTCTCCTCTTTTTGGAAGAAAGTTTGGTCTTGTGTGTCTCGCCTATTTAATATCTCTATTCCCTATTCCCTTCCCCTACTTTTCTCTGGAAGTCTCTCTGATTCCATAGACCTTCTCTCTCATAAAAATGGTCTCTTTGACCTTATGCTCGCTTTGGCTTTCCAACACATTACTCTCAATTGGAAAACACTAACAAAACTCTCCATTCAACACTGGTGGAACAGCCTCTGTCATATGCATCGACTTGATATTGCTTTCGCCTCCTCTTGTAAACCTGTGCTCAATAGAGATCTCTTTTGGCTACCTCTTGTCACTTATTTAGATCATTTAGTATTAACTGATAACACTCGTTTAAATGCTGAAAATTTCAAGCCTCCTTGAACGTTTATTTTCTTCATTCCTTACCTTTTACAGTTCTTTGATCACCATGTACATTAACTTGATTAGTTTTATCTTTTTTATCCTGATGTAAGATGCAATTTTCTTAAATTTTAATTTATTAGCTTTGAAATGTTTACCTTCCTTCTCCCCCTTCTCCTTCCCTCCCCCTTATTCCCTCCCCCTTATTCCCTTCAAAATTTAAAATAGCTTTCTTTTCTTCTTTACATAAACCTCTTATTTGATATGTTTTTTTTCTCTCAGATTGCAGTAAATTTGTATCATTGGTTTCTTGTTATTTGTACTACCTTTATTCGAAATAAAGCTTTTTAAACATGAAAAAGAACCCCCTCATTTTGTTCCTTTTTAAATTAAATGTTTTAAGTGTTACCGGTTTATTCCAATCAAGATGGCTTCAGGTGTGCCATACTTTTGTCATAAGTAAGGCTGTTAGCGCTCTAGTTGTTCTTTAGAACACTCTGGGAAGCTGCAGTAGAACACAAAGGCATCAACTGGCAGGCTGCTCCTGTTGAAATATAACAGGAAGATATTTGAGATCACACTTGAAACATGTCCTAATTTTTCTTTCTACAGCACTAACCATAATTTCTATTTCAAAAAGAACCCCTCATTTTGTTCCTTTTTAAATTAAATGTTTTAAGTGTTACCGGTTTATTCCAATCAAGATGGCTTCAGGTGTGCCATACTTTTGTCATAAGTAAGGCTGTTAGCACTCTAGTTGTTCTTTAGAACACTCTGGGAAGCTGCAGTAGAACACAAAGGAATCAACTGACAGTCTCTGCCCTTGTTGGATGTACATGTTTTACTGAGAATGTCAGACTTCATTCTCACATGACTGAGAAAGATAATGTGAATTTACAGAAAATATGCTCTCATTTTAGCTTCTGGAGCACCTTCCAAAACTGTATGGGACAAGCATGTGAAAATAGTTTTCTCTCAAACATGATTCATGATATCCCAGCAGAAGGTTTTTCACAGGGTAAAATCACCTTAGAACACACCACAATTCCTGAAATTAGTATGGTACCATCAACAAATGAATTCTAATGTAACTAAAGTCTGTTATCACCCTTTATAGTTCTCCTTTTGGTAACCCTCAAAATCTTTGATTCACTACAATGCATTTCAATGGGGTACTATCATTTATATTGGTCCCAAGATGGCTGCCAGCAATTCCAGGATGAAGTGCTGACAGCCAATCAGATCTCACGATGACATGTGTGGTTAGGCTCCGCCCAGATATATATGTGATTTTACTTTTGATTTTCTCAGGAACTACTGAACGGATTTACACCATTTAAGCAAAAGGCACGACACTGAACCAAGGGCTACCTCTTTGCCAAATTTGGTGTAATTCCGTTCAGCAGTTCGGGCTGTAGCTGCGACTAAAGGTTCCTATGGAAAAATGAATGGGGAAAACACGTTTTGGGACCCCACTTTTTCTCGGCCCCCGCTTGACGAATCACCCCGAGACTTTCAGGATAGGAGCGGACCGGAGCGCTCCAACAAGTTGGAAACATTCGCGAAGATTCGCCAACCGGTGCCAATGTTATTTCAAATAGAATGTTGCGGATTTCCTATGGAAAATAGGTCCTAACTATAACTATCTACTGGCGACCGCCAGTAGATAATATATTCACTGAAAAAACCATAGGTTTCAGGCATGTTATAGTTAGAAATTAGCATTTAAAAAATCTTACAAATTCACTCAAAAAACCATAGGTTTTAGGGACAGTTATAGTTAGTTGGACATTGCACTCGTACAAAACCCGTGAAATTCCCCGTTATAGTTAGTTCAGCTAACTATAACTCGTGCCCCATAATGCACTGCTGATGACGTCACATATTACATCACTCATGACATGGTCAGTGACATCACTGATGACATCTCAAATGACATCATCCAGTGACTGTGTGTTTCTGTAAAGTTTAAATATGTTTAATATATATAGGGAAAGGCGTATTGAAGAATGAGTGGGTGTATAAGTGTCTGTATGGATGATTTAGTAGGTGCGTGACTAACTCTATAAGTGAGTGATTAAACGTATCTTACTGAATGCATGGGTTAGTGACTAAACTGGGTGAATGTCTGTATCCGTCTGTCTATTGCTGTGTAAGTGGCTGCATGGGTTTGTGAATAGCTACATGAGTGTCTATATGAGTTATTGATTAGTTGTCTGAGTATCTGTATGGGTGCCTGAGTGTTTGTGTGGGTGGGGTGTGTGCGACTCTGTGCATAGATGTGTGAGTGGGTGATTCACTGGGTGGATGGTTTCAAGAGTGCATCTGTGATAGACTGTATGGGTGGGTAAGTGTGTGTAAGAGTGTGTTAGTGAGTGAATGTATGTCCCAGTGGTACATGTGTGAGTAACTACATATGTGAAAGGCAGTATATATGTGTGTTGGAGTATATAAATAGCTATAAGCGAGAGTGTGTGATTGTGAGAGTGACTGTATGGATGAGTGTGTGCTTGTATCAGTGATTGTATAAGAGCGTAAGAATGTGCTAGTATTTGTAGGAGTAAGTGAGCTGGTGTGTGTATAACTGTATAGGTGAGTAAATGGCAGTGTGTTTAATTATTTGCATGACTGACTAGGTGTGTGAGTACCTCTATGGATGAGTGGCGGTGTTTGAGTGTCTATATAGGAGTATGAGTGCATATGATAGTCCTGTACTGAGTGACCGTAAGTATGAGTGACTGTACGGGTGAGTGAGTGGATGTGTGTGTAGACCTAAGAATCAGTGAGTGGGTATGTAGTTATTGGTGTTGGAGTGTCTATGGTTTTGCGAATGGCAGTCTGTAATTTAGAGTGGGTGTATCAAAGGTTATATTAGGGTGTGAGGAGGTGCATCAGATTATCACGTGGATGATGTCATCAGTGATGTCATTTGAGATGTCATGAGTGATGTCACTGACCATGTCATGAGTGATGTAATATGTGACGTCATCAGCAGTGCATTGCGGGGCGCGAGTTATAGTTAGCTGAACTAACTATAACGGGGAATTTCACGGGTTTTGTACGAGTGCAATGTCCAACTAACTATAACTGTCCCTAAAACCTATGGTTTTTTCAGTGAATTTGTAAGGTTTTTTAAATGCTAATTTCTAACTATAACGTGCCTGAAACCTATGGTTTTTCAGTGAATTTCTAAGGTTTTTTAAATGCTAATTCCTAACTATAACATGTCTGAAACCTATGGTTTTTTTCAGTGAATTTCAAAGGTTTTGTAAATGACAATTTGTAAATGTATTAATTGTTATATTTATTTTTTGATACTGATTTACTACATTTTTTAAACTATTTATTTTTACATATTTTATTTTTTAAATTACATTGTAATTACATTATACATTACATTACAAAATATACTTTCTCAGAATGAATTACTTTAGTTTAAATACTTTGCAAATAGGCAATAGACTTTTAAGTACAGAAGTTACAGTTGTTGCAATGGGCAACACAATTTCAAACACAATGCAACATTGAGCTCAATGTGAATTTCTAGTTAAATGCAATTAGTTACTTTATGGATTACTTTTCTAACCACAGGACTGGATCCTAGATTCAGTCCTGGGACATCTCCTGTAAACAGTTGAGTAAAAGCGTTTTGGTTACAGTAGTGATTTTTAAGGAATATTATTGTATTTTAAAAGTTGACACTTAGAAACTTTTTCACATAGAATCACCAATGTTATCCTATGGGAGGAAATTCACTTAGCAGGTAAGTAGTGTTATCGTTACTTTTTCTTACTCAGTGGTGGATCCTGGATCCAGCACTGGTGCATCTCCTGTAAACAGTTGAAAGAATGCGTTTAAGTCATACAGGCGATTTTTAAGGAATATTTGTAGTTTGTGAAAATCGACACTTTGAAACTTTTCTGCTGAAAACCAGACAATGGATTCCAATGGAAGGAAATACAAGTTACTGGTAAGTACGGTTAGAATTACTTTTCAGGGTCAGTGCTGGGCTAAAAGATGCAGCACTGTGGTCTCTCCTGATAAAAGGTGAGTAAATCGGAATTCGTAGTTCGGCTGATTTTAGAGGAATATTATAAAGTTCCAAAACTCCACACTTAGAAGAATTTCCAAGTGAAACCAGTCAATGTTAGCCTATGGAAGGAAATTCAAGTTACTGGTAAGTATGGTTAAAATTACTTTTCAGGATCAGTACTGGGCTAAAAGATGCAGCACTGAGGTCTCTCCTGATAACCGGTGAGTAAATCGGAATTCGTAGTTCGGCTGATTTTAGAGGAATATTTGAATGTTTCAAAAATCGACAGAAACTTTTTCAGCAAAAAGCAGGCAATGATATCCTATGGAAGGAAATTCAAGTTACTGGTAAGTACGGTTAAAATTACTTTTCAGGATCAGTACTGGGCTCAAAGATGCAGCACTGAGGTCTCTCCTGATAACAGGTGAGTAAATCGGAATTCGTAGTTCGGTTGATTTTAGAGGAATATTTGCACAATGGTGAAGGAAGGGGTGGGGCCTGAGGTGACATGTCTGCAAACACGCCCTGTGGCACGTTTTAAGTTGGAGAATTAATTCCTCCTCAATCCTGAGGGTCCCTAGGGGCCAACTAGCCCACCAGGAACCTCCAGTATGCGCCAGGGGGCTGTGTTGCAGAGAGGTGTACAGAGGCCTCACCCCTTTTTACAACACTCTACAACGCAGCTCCGTGGCGCTTACTGGAGGTGCCTGGTGGGCTAGTTGGCCCCCATGGACCCTCAGGATTGAAGAGGATTTAATTCCCCATCTTAAAATGCACCACGGGGCCTGTTTGCACACATGTCACCTGAAGCCCCGCCCCCTCCCTTCACCACTGTGAAAACGCGTCCCGTGGCGCATTTTAAGTTGGGGGATTAAGTCCCCTTGAATCCCGGGGGTCCCTGGAGTCCAACTAGCCCACCATGTACCTCCAAAAAGCACCACAGAGCTGCGTTGCAGAGAGGTGTAAAAGGGCGTGGCCTCTGTACACCTCTCTGCAACGCAGCCCTGGCGCATACTGGAGGTTCCTGGTGGGCTAGTTGGCCCCAGGGACCCCCAGTATTCAAGGGGAATTCGTTCCCCATCTGCAAACGCGCCAGGGGACGCGTTTGCAGACTGCTGCAGGGTGGGGGCGGGGCCTCCGGCACGATGCTGGTCTTTTTTTTTTCTTTTTTTTTTGTATGGGAGGGGGCTGCGTGGCCCCCTTCCCTTGGCCTCTTTTGGCCCCGGGGACCCCATCCCCCGGGGCATGAGGATTTTCATTTTTTTAAAAATTAAAATAAAACGGGGAAGGGGGCCGCGTGGCCCCCTTCCCTGGGCCTATATTGGCCCCGGGACCCCATCCCCCGGGGCATGCCCTCTTTTTTACATTTTAAATATTTGGAGGGGGCTGCGTGGCCCCTCTCCTCAGGCCATTTAAGGCCCCGGGGACCCCATCCCCCGGGGCCGGCCTTTCCTTTTTTTTTTTTTTTTAAATATATATACTTTATAGTGGTTTTTTCAGTGAATTTCTAAGGTTTTTTAAATGCTAATTTCTAACTATAACGTGCCTGAAACATATGTTTTTTTCAGTGAATTTCAAAGGTTTTTTAAATGCTAATTTCTAACTATAACGTCCCTGAAACCTATGTTTTTTTCAGTGAATTTCAAAGGTTTTTTAAATTCTAATTTCTAACTATGCCTACAGAGGTAGGACATGTGAAGAAAGAGGAACAAACGCACAGAAAGAAGCAAGAGAAATGCAGAAAGAGGCAACAGAAGTCCAGAAAGACAAATAAATGTGCAGGAAGAAGCAAGAGATGTGCAGAAACAACCAACAGAGGAGCAGAAAGAGGCCTTGTTGCAAAATCATCCTGTGCCCCCAACTTTTTGCTGACGGGTACTGGTGGTAACTGACTCTGACTAACCAGGCCTAAAGCCAGTGCTATACTAAAAGACACATAGAATACAGTGAAAACACCTACATACACTAGGGAACACTATGCGTTCGGGTACCCCTGTGATTGGCATGACCTCCTCTGTAAGGCCCTAGTACATAATAGGGCAGGGGGATTAAAACTACCTCTAAGTCAGAGGTGCAGAAAGATGCTTCTTTAAGTAGTAGTCACGTTTGCAGAGTGGTGGAGAAAGGGTGCTGGGCCTCTGACCAGCGCTCAGGAATTCCACTGCGTAGGACTTACAGGAGGTACCAGGAGGGCTTCTTGGCCCCCAAACTCCCTCAGGAGTAAATTGGACTTCATCCCCCATCCCATAGTCTGCCAGGAGACGCGTTTGCAGAGTGGTGGAGAAAGGGGGGCATGGCCTCCGAAGACGTCTTAGCAATCCCACTGTGTGGGACTTACTGGAGCTAACAAGAGGGGTAGTTGGCCCCCAGGGACATCCTTGGGGGCCAACTACCCCTCCTATTACCTCCAGTAAGTCCCACACAGCAGCATTGGTAAGTACTCGTAGCAGGCCACGCCCCCTTTGCCCACCACTCTACAAACGCACTCCCTGGCGCGCTCTTGGATGGGGATTGAAGTCCCCTACGCTGCTGGGGGTCCTTTAGGGGCCAACTAGCCTACCTCTTACCTCCACTAAGCCCCACGCAGTGGGATTGCTGAGACGTAGAAATAGGCCATGCCCCCTTTCTCCACCACTCTGCAAACGCGCCCCCTGGTACGTTGTTAGTTGAGGAATTAATTCCCCTTGAATACTGAGGGTCCCTGGGGGCCAACTAGCCCACCAGGTACCTCCAGTAAGCGCCACACAGCTGGATTGCAGAGAGGTGGTCCGAGGCCACGCCCCCTTTTTATCCCACTCTGCAAACGCGCCTCTTGGCGCACTGCTGCTCAGGGGATAAAGTCCACTTGTGTCCTGAGGTCCTCAGGACACAAGAGGACCTCATCGCCCCACCAGCAGTGCGCCAAGAGCCGTGTTTGCAGAGTGGTGTAAAAAGGGGCGTGGCCTCGGACCACCTCTCTGCAACGCAGCTCCCTGGCGCATATTGGAGGTACCTGGTGGGCTAGTTGGCCCCCAGGGACCGGACGGCCCCAGAGCGAATTCGGCCGATTTTGTTTTTAAAAAAATGCTTTTTTTGGCCCTGGGGTCCTTGTGGGACCCCCTGAGCAGGCCTAGGGGGTCAGTGTGTTTGTACCCTGCTCCCTTTTCTTGTTTTTTAACCTGTATTTCACTGTTTTCTTGTGACTCGGTTCTACCGAGTCACAAGATGGCTGCCAACACTTCCTGGTTTGGAGTGTTGGCAGCCAATCAGAGTGAAGCTCGTGCCCGGGAGGGTTCGCAAACCCTCCTCGGTGCTCAGATATCGATATTTTTCTTTTTCTAATTTCTCTGAAACTACTGAATGGATTTACACCATTTAACAACAAGCATTGGCATAGCCAATAGGTCTCGCCTTTGGGACCTTATAAGTGTTTAGTTATCCAGCACAATATCCTTGGTGCAACAACATCAACTGTTGCATGGCTAAGCACTTATAAGGTCCCAAATGCGAGACCTATTGGCTATGCCAATGCTTGTTTAAATTAACTCCTGCTTTTGCAGAACCCTCGCATCATGTGCTTTAAAGCTATGCATTAATGCCAATATCTTAAGATACAAACAGTTCACCATACTCTCGAACTTCAGAAGACTGAAAAACAACAATTCATCCCACTAAAAGGTGTTCTGAAAACTATTGAATTAAATAGTAGCAATAAACACAGATAGGTCAGGTGTCCCCATTTTGACTTCTCTCACTGACAGCGCATTAACTACTCCTAGATCTGCCTGTCCGTCCATTTTCTCTCTTCTGATGTCAAGCAGACTCTTTGGTTTGAGAGTATTCAATCCATATCCAGCACCATCCCTATCCACTGAATACATCCACAGAAAAGTGTGTGCACCAGTTGTGCAAGGTGAAGTGTGAGACAACTGGTGTTTCTTCATATGTTGGATTTGAGATGCAACTGTATCTACCAGGATGTGTCAACTTAACACCCCCAGTCACTTCGCTTAGTAAAAAGAAAATAGCGAACCTGGTAGCAGCTGAATGCACCATTTCAATCATTCCCTAATTCTCTGTGTGATTTCTGCAAAAAACGAAGCTGCTGAACCTTCGCTGCAAAACACAGCTCAGCATACGCACAAGTCCCAAAAACTAATTTAAAAACTTGAAATCTCACGGGTGCATGATCCTCCTCACTTGAAAAACAAGCACTGTGGAATTCATCTCAGGCAGCCCTCTCACAGGGCACCCATACCAATAGCGAAGTAACAAATTACTCGTCTGTGCTAAGCCATAATCACTGCACCCGAAGATCTTAGAACCTGTCGTTGTCTGAGGCAATATGTTCATGTAACCTACTCCCCTTGTCAGTGCAAGATAGCGGGTTGTGCTGCGTGCAAGGAGCAGTCTGAGTGTGATTGTGTGCATTAGAATGAGAGTCTGAGTGAGCGTGTGTAACAGTGAAAGCGAGTGAAAGTGAGTATGAGTGAGACTGAGTGAAAAAGGATTGCGAAAGCAAGAGTGAGTGAAACAGTGAGTATGACTGAAGTAGTGTGACTTAGAATGAATGGCCGTGAGTGTGTGTTTGTGAGTGAGAGTGTGTAAGTAGGTTTATATGAATGAGTGGCCATGAGCATGAGTGAGAGGCGGAGTGTGAATGTGAGCGAGTTAGAATGAGTAAGTGTGAGTGAGTGAGAGTGTGTGTTATGCCTGAGAGTCTGCCACTGGTTTTGGCCTACTCAAGGGAATACTTGCCTTACTTAGGACCCCAGCAATATGCTGGCCCTGGCATGCTACAGTCGATTCTTGGCATAATGGAGGGCACGCATGGTAATATGTTGTCCTTGGCATACAGAAGACGATTCTTGGAACATGGGGGCACCACTGGTTGCAATGTCAAACCAGAGTTCATTTTCAACTTACAGGGGACCACCTAGTAATTCTTTAAAAAATGGGGTCCCCTCCTGGGAAGCTTCGTAGGCTTGGCACATCATGAAAGTACTGGGATATTTCACGAGTGCCTATTCAGAGCTTTTAGCAGATGTATGTGAAAATTACGCTCTAAAATGCAGTTTTTTACGCTATTTTCTTTCAAATGTTCTCGTGGGGGGGAGAGAGTCATCCTCCCGCCCCCAACAAGCCAAGCTTGGTGGAAGTTATTAGGCTCCAGGTGACGCAGTTTGTAAATGGGGCAGGCTGGTGTTGTGACAATGGCCTCAGCTTGTGTGAAATGTCCCGTGTCTCCAAACTGCTTTATGATACAGTGAGAATGAAGGGCTCTTTGGGATGCAAATGATTCGAATATTCTTCCGTAGGTTTCTGTAAAGTCTACCAATTAGGCTTTGTGTGAAAGGTGACGTGTATTGCGCATTCATAAAGTGCTTTTGCAACGCATTTTTGAAGGAGGGCAATTTGCCCTTGTGTCTGTGGAGGACTTTGCGGCACCGTTCCGTAGCCGGCTCTGTGAAAATCCTCCTCTTCTGATAATGTGCCATTTTCCAGACGGTAAGCGTTGGTTTCAAGGGAAGTTATTGACTTGCAGCTGCATCTCCCTTCTGAAATATTAATAGACGCTTTCCATAAACCTGCAGAATGGGACGGAAACCCATCAGTTTTAATCCTAGCAGTCTGAGGACGACTACTCTCCACGGTTGCTCGGAATCCGAGCGAGCAGATGTTTTTCGGAAGACAGTACAGCTGAATTAACTTGTCAAATGCATTCACATTTCGGAAGCTTTTATAGCTTACATATTACAATTAGTGCCCCGGGATGACTGGGTGCGGCGCGAGCTGCAGTGGAATGAAAGAACCAAAGTTCCAGAGTCTGGAAAAACAGGTTTGGTTTCAAGTTCCTGCGCTTTTATTGACGGCGAGTCTGTGAGCACGGGCGGCCTGGGGCGTCGATTTAACCCCTTGACCGCGATCGGAATTCCGCTTGTGTGCTGGACATTCCGATCGCGGGTGTGGTCGTGACGAGCTCAGCTCGTCATGCGCACAGCGCGACCGCGCAGCATGATGAGCTTAGCTCGTCACGAGCATCGAAGGTGTTAAGGGGATATCATCCAAACCAAAACAATAACAAGCGGCCGCGCGGAACGAGGGAGAGGCGGGGGCGACGCCCCCAACCAGATGGCACACTGCACGCAATTAAGTGCGAGCGGAGCGAAACTGTGGTTAGGCGCCGCTGCCTCGGGACTACACGGAAGTTACCATAGGGCCAACAGCCAACAGAAATCAAGAAAACAACAGCAATGCCAGACTGAAACCAATCGCGAGGGGCAGGAGAAATTACACGGAGTTGAAGCCAATATACAGATTACTTTAAGTCTCGCTGAGACAGCGCATGCAGCGCATGCGCAGCCAAGGCGAGACCTAAAAAGGGTACTTTCTGAACCAAGGGCTACCTTTTTGCCAAATTTGGTGTAATTCCGTTCAGCAGTTCGGGCTGTAGCTTTGTCTAAAGTTTCCTATGGAAATTAACATGGGGAAAACGCGTTTTGGGACCCCCTTTTTCTCAGCCCCGCTTGACGAATCACCCCGAAACTTTCAAGACAGGAGCTGACCGGGGCGCCCCACTAGTTTTGAAAATTTCGCGAAGATTCGTCAAACGGCGCCAAAGATATTGACAAAAGAAAAAACGCTATTTGAATAGAAACGAGGTCCTAACTATAACTACCTACTGGCAACCGCCAGTAGGTAATATATATATATATGTGTGTATGCGTTTTAAATTAGTAAATTAGAAAAACTTAGGGGCTGTTGGAAAGTGGGTTATTGGTAGGGGCAAATGTAGGTCTGCCACTGGCAATAAGGCCACTAACACATGATAGGACTCAGCATAGGTCTTAGAAAATTATTCCTATGCTCAACCCTTGGTAACGTGGCTGCGAGCAGACAGGCTTAACTTCAAATACAGGTATGTAAAGCATTTAAAAACACAATTTCAGTAAATAATTAAGACACAACACAAAATAAAAATCCAACACCAATTTATACAAATAGGAAATATATTTATCTTTAAAATGACATCAAAATGACAAAAATTTAATGTAGGGAACCGGAGATATGAATTTTCAAAGATTTAATAAAATATAGCATTTAGAAGTTTATAGCACCATATTGGGATACCTGCTCGCGATAGACCAGGGCAAAGTCAAAGTTTCAGGCCGACCGCGATGGAGCCCTGGGCGGCTACAGCTTGCGGCAGGTCCCGGTCTCAGTTTCTACCTTCACACTTAGAAACTTTTCTGGAGCTTTTTCTCGCGAGGTCCCTCGAAGCTCCCAGCCAGTCCGGATCTGGTGCGGGTTCGCCGGCTTGCCTTTCGACGAACTCCCGGTCAACTTCCCTGGAGCGGACTTAGAAACTTTTTCTTTAGCGCTTCAGCGGGAGCAACCCAGGAGCCCAGGCCGACACGCGATGGAAGGCAGGCGGCTTGGCGTTCGCGGTTGCTCCCAGTCACCTTTTCTACGAGCGGACTTAGAAGCTTTTCTGGAGCTTTTTCTCATGGGGTCCCTCGATGCTCCTCATGTAGCCGGATCCGGTGAGGGTTCGCCGGCTTCCAATTTCTTCTACTCCCGGTCAAACTCTGGAAGTCGGACCGACTGAGCTTTTTGCGGGACGAACCTGGATGGCTTGGCCGACTCGCGGTTGAAGGCAGGCGGCTTGGCTGACCAGGTTGAGTCGGTTCGTCTATGGAGCTTTTTTCCAAAGTTCCTCCAAAATCCTCCAAACTTCTTGAACTTCTTCCTGAAGTTCCTCAAAGGGTCCCAAAGTGTCTCAAACTCACTCCAAGGGTCTGGAAGCTCCAAGATGGTCCTTGAAAGTTGAGGACTTCAGTTCCCACAATCCACTGGGACGTCACCCTTACAAATCCACTGGTAGTTCCCCAAGGTGCAGATTTAGTTGGTGATGTTCCAGATGAGCTCTTTTAACCTGTAGCTTTCAGGGAGTCAACTCTTTAGTTATTTTTCAGCAAAATAATCCACAGGGCTGTAGTGTCAGATGGTGCAGTTTTCAGAGGTCAGGCCTTAGAAATCTTTGCACAGCAAAATCTTCTCAGCTTGGCAATGTCTTGCTTCAGTAAGTTTCAAGCAGCAGATCTGGAGGGCTCTGCCCCTCTCAGATACTTATTCAAAATTCTCTGGGTCAAGCAGCAGGTCACTCCTGACCAATGGGAGCAGGGTAACTCCTCAAGGCGATGACCACATCCTGTAGAGTGTGGCATTATTTTGTCCCAGAGTGCATCAAATCTTCCAAATCCATAATGGCAGAATTTCCAGCAATGAGGCAAGAGCTGGCTAATCACACCCATAGGATGGCTAATTTACTTAGACTCTCCCCCCTGCATCTGCTCATACCTTCCTTAATCCCCCCATCTGCCTGAGGGATAAAGTTCAGAGTTGTAAACTGACACTGGGTTCTGCTTTTCCCTTTGAAGCCCATGGTTTACGACCCCTCCCCCTGGCCTGGCATTCCTGTGGACCAGCACACTGCCCTCCCAGCCCAGCTGCATAACCCCAGGGGCTCTTTAGCACCTCTCCAGGCAGGCTGGCTAATCCACTTAACTCTGACCAATCAGGGCAGACCACTGGAAGGCTGAATCTGGACTTACAAACAAGAAAGTCTTATAACTTCTTGTATGTACACTTTAGGAGAAATTCAACAATAGGATATTGTTGGATTTAGCATTACCATTCTGAGAAGTCTTTGAATGGTAGCTCTATCTCCTTTTTATCAGGAGTTATTATTTAATAACTTCCTGCCATGTTAGCCTATGGGCCATGGGATTTGCAATGGGGAAAATGACTTGGGCTAGTTTTCTAGCACCAGGGCTTATCAAAACATATTTTATAAGTATTTCCCTAATTTCTACAGGACCCCCACCCCCTGTGCAACTAGGGGAGACTTTAGGGGTTCTGAATCTGCAGAAATATTGCAGATCCTCCCTCCACAGTGCTTCTAGCATCAAAGTCGAATTTGGGCAGCACTTTACCACAATGTGGGAGGGAAATGTGAAATTTCACTTTACCCAGGCATATAAAAACTCATTTTATAAGGGTCTACTTTATAGATACCTGACCCCCACCCCTGGGATACCTAGGGGAGACCCTGGGGTCCCTAATATGCCAAAACATTGTAGGTTATCTATTTTTAAGTGCCCCTACCACCAAAGTCGAGTTTGGGCACAATTTACTTTTTAAAAGCAGTCCTGGCACCCAGGGCTGCTTTTAAACTGACCTCAGGCCTCAGCAGTGCACACATGCAAGTGCAAAAAGAGCTGCTGGCCTCTAAACTGCCATGCCCCAGGGTACTGGGGACTTCTAGGTAGTTTCAATCCCCTGCCCTATTATATACTAGGGGCTTATGGGGTAGGTCATGCCAATTACAGGGGTACCCCACCATACCATAGTGTACCCTAGTGTATGTTAGGTGTTTTAACTGTATTCTAATGTGTTCCTTTCAGCTTGGCACTGGCCCTGGGCCTGGTTAGGCAGAGCCCAGGGTCAGTCAGAGTCAGTTACCACCAGTACCAGTCAGCAAAAATTTGGGGGGTGCCCAGGGCACAGGATGACTTTGCAACAGGGGCCGATTCCGATGCGGGCAGGAAGGGCTTCGACCATCGGAGCCCTCCTGCCCGTATCGGAATGTGCCGTTCGGATTCCTTTCCGACCGAGCCATTCATTGGCTCGGTCGGAAAGGAATCCGACTCGGTTTTCTGGATGGCTTACGACGGGCTCAGAGAGCCCGTCTGCCATCCGGAAACCCTTCAGTAGTCCCCCGGCCGGCTCTTGGGAGTACGATGGCAGTTTCCCACTGCCTTTTTGTGCTGGTCTTTCCGGCACAAAAAGGCAGTGGGAAACTGTCTTTGGGGCCCCCCAGCAGGGCCCCAATGGGTGCGAGGCCGCCGAATGGCAGCCTATGGTGCCCCCCTGTTGATCCCTGCACCCGGTGGCAGGCACCTTGCGGTGCCTGCCATGGGTTGCAGGGATGAACTGCACCACAGCTCTTTCAAAGAGAGCATGCATTCCATTCGGAATGCATGCTCTCATTGAAAGGTATAGGCATGCGACCGAACAGGGTTTGGTCGCATCCTACTTGCAGGTCTGTAACCGACAACAGGAGGTCGTTCAGTTACAGTTCCTGACCGATCCGTCCGACATCGGAATCAGGCCCAAAATATTTAATATAGTGTACATTGCTTTTTCATAATAGTGCTGTTACATATCTATATATAAACATACAAACATATATATTTGTATGTTTACGTAGGTATATATTTAAATGTAGTATAAAATGTTACTTACATTTATGTATTTTACATTATAGTAATGATACATAAAAATATTTAATATTTACTATTTTAACATATATTTCTATTTGAAAAAATCTATAATTTTCTTTTTTAACGATATTTGTGTGAAACAATAGTTTTTTCCCAATGTCTTTGTATTGCGTCTATATGTATAGGAAACTGATATTTTTGGCACGATATTTATGTATCACGATATTTGTGTTCTCGATAATATGTCACTGATCCCATTCAATCTCAACCTGGAGCTCTCAGACGATCTCTTCTGCAACACTCAAAATAAGATAGACAATAATATAACACCCACCCCCTCTGTGACCAACCACTACCCCAAGAGTGATCCCCATACCCAATCCACTCCTTCTCTCACCTTTTTTCAGCACTCTCCTGTGCCATCTACCCTCCCTACCACCCATGGCCCCACTACAACCCAGACTGCTTTTACCCGCCTCGAGTTCGATGACTATAACCCAAGTCGCCAGATCACCACATTATAGAATATCACCTCTCCTCCTCAGAGGGACGGACCCCTCGACAAGCCAACATATCCCTAACAACTCCTCTCCCCAATCAAAAAAGAAAACCTAATATCAACGCAAACCACTGGAGTAACAGCAGCAACTCCTCTCAGGATCAATTATCTGACATTGTGAAGCTGTTCGCTACGCCTAACAATCATAAGCCTCCCACCTCTGCAGATAATACACTTTCCCTCCACGACAATGCTCCCCCAGTCAGGATTTAAATCCGACATACCACACTTCCTCCAACTCACAAATCCTCCCTCTTTCCAGCCCTCAAGCCATGCACAATTGCACGGGTATTGACCAACAACCCATTCACTTAACCCGAGGCCAACCCAAACCTATAATATCCCCACTAACCCCCAACTAACTCTCATATATCTCCTAATCAACTGAACAGCACCTCCACTCTATGGTCAATACTCAACAGCCTAAAAACAGAATTATGTCAGAGGGCTGACATCACAAAACTACTACACATTACCCCTAAACTGGATCATAAAGGTACAAGTCAAAACAGCACTACTGGAACCAGAACACTACCACCTTCTAATGCGCTATTTCCAACACCCCTGCCAACACAAGGTCCCATCTACCCAAATGGAGCGGCAAACCGAATCTAGACCTCTCCTCCCGGCCCCAGTGACTAGCTAGTCACTTTTCCAACAGCGATATCCTCGCCCTTCTTGCCTCCTACAACCATGCACCCAACAAAACACACTATACCCATGGGGAAAACTCAGACAATCACTCATCCACATTGGGATCATCATCCAATTCTAAGGCCCATTACTAAATCTAACCTCAAACCAGTCCCCATGTGTAGGAAAGTGCCCCTTTTTGCATGGTTACCCCCCACCTTTTGCCTGACATCTGATGCAACCTGACTTGGTGTGCCCTCTGTTCCTGACAATCAGGTTCCCAGGGCCTGTGTACTTTCCCAAGGCTGTACCTTTGTATCCACAATTGGCACATACCTGGCCACAGGTAAGCCCCTTGTAAAAGGTACTATGGGTATCAAAGGCACTGTGATCAGGGAAGGCCTCTGAGGGCTGCAGCACCTATTGTGCCACCCTTAGGGGCCCTGCACCTTAACACACACACACACTGCCACTGCAGGCTGCGTGTTTTGGTGCAGAGAAAAGTGAAGAGTCAAACTGGCCCACAGCCCTGTGTGCCATGCCTGCAATCCACTGCCTGAGGCCTAGGTAAGTCACCCCTCCTCTAGCAGGGTGCACAAGCCCCAAGGTGAGGGTAGAGAGGCATGAGCCCCATACCCCTACAGTGTCTAAGTCCATTCTCAGACATTGTAAGTGTAGTAAAGCCATAAAGAGTATATGGTCTGGGAGATGGTCATTACGAACTCCACAGCTCCATAATGGCTTTACGAAAAACTGGGAAGTTTGGTAGCCAACTTCTCATCACATTAAACCCACACTGATGCCAGTGTGGGATTTAATGTAAAAAGCACTAAGAGGGCATTATAGAGTTGCCCCTTGAAAATCGACCAACTCTGGTGTGGTTACTGAATGGCTGCCCGCCATTTACCACCACCAGACAGGTTTCTGGAACCCTGGGTCCAGAAACAAAGCCCATCCTGGGCAGAGGTGTCATGCCTCCTCCCCCAGGATGGGCTGGGTCCATGAAAGGGGAAGCTTCAAAGGCCTGCTGCCTTTGGACGCTGTCCCTGCCTTTTGCTGCCCACAGAAACTGGCTCCCACCAGTTCTGGCCCCCACTTTGGGCGGGAGAATCGGCGGGACATCCAAGCTAGGAAGAGAGGTGTGCCCACCTTTGCCAACCCCACCCCTCAGGTGGGGAGGCAAGGTGAAGCACACATCTCAGTCCCCTCCATCTTGAAGATGAGGGGACTCAGTCAATTAGGAAGAGGCTTGGGGTGGGTACACCCCCTATTATGCCACTGGAGGGTGGCATAATAGGGGATGTACCCACCCCAAGGAAGGGACCCATTGGTCCCGACCTGCACACCCCTTTAACCCCCCTAAATCTAGTATTTAGGGGCAACCCTGAGCCTTGTCTCCTCAGATTCAAGGAAGAAAGAAGAAGGACCGAAGAGCTGTGCTGACCCAGGAAGGAGAAGAGGACACCAACTGCCTTGGCCCCAGCCCTACCGGCTTGTCCTATCTACGAGCTGCCTACAGCAAGAACCCCAGCGAGTCCAGCAGCCAGCCTCCCAGAGCCCAGAGGACCTGCCCTGCAACCTTCCCACAGACTCTGTCTCCCGTGAGCACCAGATTTGCTCAACCAAAGACTCACCTCCAGAATCCGGATTCCGTTGACTCTGCGATTCTGCACCAATCTGCACCCGACGCCCACGGCCTGAGTTCGAGTGGCCCAACACCCCAAGGAGGTCTCCCCAGCGATCCTGACCTGGGATCTGGTGATCCCTGGCCTCCCTCAAAACTCCAGACGACACCTGCAGCCTCAACCTGAAGGCTCCCCCTGACCGTGAACGGAGCTGGTAAGCAAACCTGACGCCAGAAGACACCCCTGCACCCGACGCCCCACGGCCTTAGGTGGCCCAACCAACGGTGTCCAGGCATCCCCACGATCCCAACCTACCTCTCTAGCCAGTGGTTGCCTTCAGGAAGTCTCCCTGCCCGAGCCTGCAGCATCTTTTCGAAACCAAAGGTCTCCATTGGAAAGCACAGGGTCCCCGACGTCTGTTTTGCATACGAGCACCCGGCCGCCTGAGTGCCACTGGTGGTGCAGCTCCTGTGCTGGTAGTTGTCCCCTGCTGTGCTGACCTTAACCCCAGGAGCATGGCTCCCACAACTGAGTGGCCTGCTCGTCAGCAGTCCGTAACCGAAGGCCCCCTTAGACCCATTGGCTAACATTGGGCCCCTGCACTCTGCACCCGGCCGCCCCCAGTGCCGCTGTTGGTCCAACTTGAGTGCCCATCTAGACCTTGGGGAACCTTAGTCCTAACCCCCAAAGATCACCCTCGTGAGTCGAGTACTTACCTCCAAAACCAATAACCATTTTTCTCCCATTGTTATAAGATTTTGGGCCTAAAATTGTTCAAAGTGTGGAACTGCTAATGTATGGAGAAAAGTGAACTCAATCGTAAAGTATGAAAAGTCATACTTACCTTGTATGTAGAGATCCTAAGGTGTGGTATCTAGGCATACCAACCCCAGTATTCAAAGTAATCCAAAGTAACTCAAAAGTAATCTGACAATACTTACTGTATGATACAAACTGCATTTAAAAGTGATACAAACCTGTAACAATTGTAATTACAAGCACAACTGCATTACCTTAAACAGTCTTGCATTTTGAAAGTATATGTTACTTGCCAAGTCCTGCTTGATTCTAAAATAAAACATAAGTACATCTTTTTTATACTTACCTAAATTGGTCTGCATTCTGTCTCTGAGTGTGTGTGTATCAGTCCTTGATAGAGTGAATACAATAAATACTTAACACACCCTCTGGATAAGCTTAACTGCTCGCCCACACTACCACAAAGAGAGCTGTTAGTACTTACCTAATTTAGCCTCTGCTATACCTCTGGGTACTCCCTGGACTCTGTGCACACTATACCTTATTTTGGTATAGTATATACAGAGGCAGATTCCTACACCATATCTCATCCATCCCAACTGTAACCAAAACTAACCTAAAAAGCGTGTTTCTCAGCTGCAGATCCCTGTTCACTTGTACTGACAGTAACTGAACTGGACAGCTCAGGGGCACATCTGCTCATGCTGATATGTCCTCAAATGGAATATAATGCACCCTGCCTCAGGGCTGTAGGACTGCTGTAGGGGTGTCTTACAAATATTACCATGCAGCATTAGGGGATATGGCACACAGGGTTTTGGTTTTGGAGGGCACCATTTCACGCAGCGTGCAATGGCAGTCTGTGTGGGTCTGGTGCTGGGTAACCTTAGAGTGGCGCAAAATACATGCTGCAGCTCTAAGGGGCCCTTCTTAGTACCCATGCCCTAGGTACTAGGGGGTACCACTTACTAGGGACTTACAGAAGTTCTAAGGGCCTTGACAATTGTGGAACAATTAGGCATTTACCTTGTTTTTGGGAAATAACAATGGCACTGGGGACTTGGTTAGCAGGAACCCAGTGCTCTTCAGTCAAAGTTGCATCAGATACCAGGCAAAACAAGCATTGGAAATGCAATAGGTCTCGCATTTGTTTGAGTTAGAGCTTTTGGCATTGTAAATGGCAATGTCTTATACCTATGTGTTATAGAGTGTTTGCGTGTGGTGTGGAGTGGAATTCTGTGGGTTGTTTGGAATTGTTAGCTGTGGAGAAGCATGAAGCATAAGGAAGGAGAGCGAGGAGAAGAGCAGCATGACGCACAAGTAAGGAGAGTGAGAAAAGAAGGATGAGGCACAAGTAAGAAAAGTGAGGAGAAGAACAACGTGAGGCACAAGGAAGGAGAGTGAGAAGAGCAGCGTAAGGCACAAGGTAGGAGAGAAGAGAAGAACAGTGTGAGGCACAAGGAAGGAGAGTGAAAAGAGCAGCATGAGGCCCAAGGAAGGAGAGTGAAAAGAGCAGCATGGCGCTAAAGGAAGGAGAGTGAAAAGAGCATTATGAGGCACAAGGAAGTGTAGTATGGCTCCTATTTCCCTAATAGGCTCTGCGCATTGGAATAATATACCCTATAGGCTTGACATAGGACTAAGGTCGGTATGTCCCTATCGAGTATATTAAACTTAATTACTTGTGCCAGCTAGCTCAGAGGCCACTAGAAACTCCTTGGATAACAAGAAGGGAGTAGTTTCTGGCAGCCGCAAAACATGACAACTTTGTTTCCCTTTAGAATCAGAACGTGTCCCAGAGTCGTGGAAACAATAGATAACCGTTTCACTCAGCTCAATCGTGCATGCTTAGTTTTCCTCAAAGTTACACAGAAAGAATAGACGGGCGTTTCAATAAAAGGATTTATTGAACAGTCTTGTTTCTCGTGTAGGTGATATGTGCTGTTACGATCACAAGACAGTATGCAAGATAAATAATGTACAGCGTAAGCAGTAGAAATAAATAATACTGCGCTAGCATTATCTTTTAGCGTATATTCACATACATAAATAACATGAGCTAAAAATGCGAGTACTCATACGATGCGTCTCTAAGCTAGTTCTACCCCAGTGTACCTAACCTAACCTAGGTGTAGGGAGAGGTATGAAGTAGTTGAAGTATTCTCTAGTATGCCTAGTATGCCTAGTATGCCTAGTATGCCAAGAGTCCCTCTAGGTTCTAGTCAGCTCCATACCTTAAGAATGAGAGAGGTGGGAATCTCTTGCCAGACTCGGACTCCAACGCCCCGCGAGGGAAGTTAGATCACAGGAAGCTGGACTCTCTGCGTGCAGGGATGACAGCGTCTTCTCAGTGCGTCAGGCCGGGATACGGGCTCCTCTGAAGTCGAGGTCTCCTCTGATTTACAAGGGAAGGTATATTTATACCTGAGGGGTACCTCAGAATGTTAGCATTGACGTGAATCGGACAGCGGAAGACGTCATGAATGAACCCTCAAGGTGTACTGGTTCATGCATAATAGATGAGTCCTTGAAGAAATCAATAGTCCTGTGCTAGGGAAACTCCCGAAGCCTAAGGGTCTGTTCTGCAAGGACTCGTTGTGACGTTAGGGTGGACGGATGTCGGAGACCATGCCTGTATTTGGAGCGCATGGTTTAATGCCTAAATAAGGACTGGGATTCTATGCCTATATAAGGGCATGATGAATTGTGCCTATATAAGGACATTATTCAGGAAAACCTATATACGGACACCCAAAGAGGAATACAACACCCACTCCACTTTCGTGTGTACGATAATAATAAAATGCTAAACATTTAAAATACTAAACATAAAATGGAGTACCGCATATTGCTAAAAATATTTCTTAAAAGCATGGAAAGCATTTAAAAACCTATTAGAATGCAGGAAGTACTGTACATTTTATGCATCACTTCTTATTTCAGGCATATATTAAAAAATAAAATGCAATGTAAATGAAATAAGCAGGAATAATTTACATGTGACAAAAATGTTCGATAAGTTGTTCAAAAAATCAAAGTCATTTCATGTCATGGAAATCAATGAAATTTATAGACAAATAAGATGACAAAGTGTCTGTGGAAGTACCGCGAAGTCCGTACTATAAGAATAGTTCTACTATAAGCAGATTGATTTGCCATGTATTTTCAAAAAAATAGAGAAAAAGAAAAAAAAATTCAATGTTTTGGGAAGAGTTCCAAGTTTTGAAAAAATGAAGGTCAAATTTCATTGCGTCCCTGGTACACTGAGAGCCGAATCAAAGTCAGTGTATGGGTCTGGTGTAAACATGAAATCATCTATTTCTGTAGACAAAATATCGTCCACTGAAGTTGGTGACATTTGGAACACCTCGTGTAGTAGATTAATTGCACAGAGATGTGAAGCATCGCCTTCAGCATAGGATGCCGCAGCAATGTTCGCGTCCGTTGTTACCTGTGTGCCTGTAGATCCATCTCGTACCTCAGCAGCAGCCGGAAGCGTCTGTGAGATCTCAATGAATGCCGTCATCAGGATTGGTAGCCTCTGGGGACAACACAGAGCATGGGGCGTTATCGGGTCCAGCAGAGTATCGATATCCGTTGGCGTATCTGATGGAAATGTTAGACAGGTGTCCAACACGCATTCTTTACCGCATAGCAGGCATCGTAGAACAGGTAAGATGCAATCTTGCCAGATTGGTCTGAATGACAGGAACCACGTGGTATTAAGTTCCCGTAGACGAGTCATGCCCAAAAGCTGTACTATTCGCTCACGGCACTTTCGTTCAAGGAGAGCTTTCTCCACTTCGCTCTGAGTGATGTCTGCGAATAGGCTGGCCATAGCGTAATAGCCGGAAGAGAAATAGAATTTCCGGCAACAAGTGCTAGAATTAATGGTATTCCACCAAACACCGAATGTGCAAAGTTTGGAATGATTCCGAGGACTGCCTGGAAAGGTGCTAACAGTCCGGAACAGATGGTCTTAAATACATGTACAATTCCGCTTGTATCTGACATGTTAAAGATACGTCCTATCATTTCTACGAAATGTATAGGGCAGTTTGTACGTATTAAAGTTTGTATCTCAGCCGAAGTCCTTGCAATTTGTAGATCATAGGTTTCTTTGGCCGAGGTCAAAGGCACTGTTTGATGTATAAGCATGGCTTTCATTCTGCTTAAAGTATCAAATCTTATAAAAGAGACGTTCAGTGAAGGCCACAAAGGCGACTCCCTGACTGTGTCTATTGGGGCAAACAATACTTGCATACAGCAAGTGACCCTGGAGTTCACCGTTACTAGATATGGGATGCCTGGCAACATGCCGCAGCAACTCTGATCATTCAACATGAGGTAACTCCCATTAGAAAGTTGTCCAAACGTTGGATTAATCACAGCAGCTGGTGTACCCTGCTGATGGCAAGACAAATTTGCCACGGAACCATTACAAGCCCCATGTAAAGAAATGTCCTGACATATTAGTGAACCGCTCAGTGCACTTTTAAAGTGTGTACCGCTCAGAAACGGTACACACTCCCCACTCCAACATCTATATGTGTAAGGTAAATTCCAAGATGTCTTTTTTTTTTTTTTTTTGTCCTCATTCGCCTCTAACCTCTTTAACCAATCAGACTGTCGGTACCCGTTTTTAGCAGGCCAAGGGAAATAGGCGTTATGTTGGAAACTCACGGTGCCTACCGCCTATGGGTACATTGACAGAAAAAAAAGTTATTACCCCCCAAAAGAAGGGGGAGAGGTTTCTCTTCAACTAGGCCCACAGGAGCCTGGCGGACCGCTTTGTTGGCGTATATGTGGAGAGGAGGGTGCCCAACACGGTCCGAAGAGTGCCAAGGAGACATAATAATCATAGGACCTGGTGTTTCATACTGTTGGTGAATCACAATTTTTGATCAGGCCTCGGCCCATTTCAACAACAAGTCCCAAAAGGCGGTCTTTTTGCCCCACACCCTCTGGACATATCCATCTTGGAGGTCTCAATCATTGATGTCAGCCAGTCTGAGTGCAGAGGAGGGGAAGGTTCGGTCCATCTCTTACATATTTGCCTCCTGGCTAACAGGATAGCATAAAATAAGAAAGACTTTGCAGGTCCGGTTACTTGATTGGTGAGACCAAAGATTATAAGGGCTAAATCTAATTTGATTGGGACTCCGAAGATTCCCTCCACTGACCTCCGAACTTCTTCCCAATACAGAGCGATAGCCGGGCAATCTTTAAACATATGCACATCCGAGGCTTCCAACAAACCACACTTCCTGCAACAAACCTGGGACCCGTTTGAAAATTTGGACAGCTTTAGGGGAGAAAAGTAAGCCTTGTGGACAGTGAACAGATGGTTTCTCCGCAGCCAGGCAGGTTTTACTATGCTGAAAAGAGTCTTAAATGAGTTCTGCCACAGTTGTTCACACTGTTGATTTGGAAGATGCTCACTCCATAGTTCGTCTGCGAGTTTAAATTCACCGTCCACGGCCTCCTCCACCGCCCAATACCAGAGGGATACCTCCCTCCTCCCCGCTGGCCTGTCCACTAGCTGTTGTTCTAAGCTGTTGCCCCATCCGATTGATTTTTTCTGGCTTAACTGCACTTGGACCCAGCTCTGTAATTGGATGTACTTGAACCTTGAGAGGCCCACTCCCACTCTGTCTCTGAGTTGTTCCCATGTAATTAATATGCCCTCTTCCACCAGCTCACCCCACACTTTCAGCCCTGCTTCTCTAAGTGGTATAGCAAGCCTATCCTGAAGACACCCCGGTGCACCAGGTGAATCCCAGAGTGGTGCTAAACTAGAGAAGTACTCAAGACCCACAAGGCGCTTAACTCTGGCCCATGATTTAACCGATGCCTGGAGGACTTTTAGTTTGACTTTTTTGAAAAATTTTGGTTCCCCAAACTTGAACAAAAATCCCTCCTCCGGTAAATTAGCCCCCTTCAACATAGCCAGAAACATAGCTCCAGCCCCCGTATTTACGGGCATTTTTAAGAGCATCCGAGAGTGTGAAAACTGGAAGGCCCAGGCATAATACTGTAAATCAGGAAGCGCGAGCCCCGCTTTCTCCCTCCTGCGCCTCAACTTTTTCCAGGCTATTCTGGTAGTTCTATATAGCCAGATGAAAGAATTTACAGCCTGCTGTAATTTATCAATCGCAGGTTTGTCAAAATGTAGGGGGATAGTGTTGAAGAGGAAGGTTACCTTTGGCAACACCACCATCTTCACCAAGTTAATCCTCTCAAGAATGGATAAAGGGAGGTGAACCCAAGCTTTCATTTGTTTTTGACATTCCCTTGACACTCTCTCTAAGTTGACTTCTGCTATTTTGGCTATGTCCTGGACAATTCTGACCCCCAAGTATCGCATACTAGAACTGACCTGATGTTGGCTTCTCTCAAGATTTCATGTCATAATCTCCGTCTTCCCGGCATTGATCTCATACCCTGAAACCTGTCCAAACTCCTGTGCCAATTCGATCACTGCCGGGAAAGTCGTTTCTAGGTTCGCTGAAAGGATCAAAATGTCATCAGCATACAGGGCCACCTTCCTTTCCCACTCTCCATACCTAAAAGGCACAATACCAGGATCTTCTCTAAGCCTCTGCGCAAAAGGCTCAATATACATATCAAAAGGAGAGGGAAAGGGGGCAGCCCTGCCTGGTGCCCCTAGAAATTCTAAACGGTTTCGTCAAGTTGCCATTAACCAACAGCCTTGCTGACGGAGCCTGATATAACAATTGGATGGTATGACGAAACTTCTCACCCAAATTAAATTTCCCCATGACCTCCGACAGGTAAACCCAGTTAACCCTGTCGAAGGCCTTGGTGGCATCCAGAGTCAAGGCAACGAGAGGAAGTGAGTAAGCAGAGGCGATATCTATGGCTCCTATAAGATCATATGTCAGGTCTGATAATTGACTGCCTTTAACGAACCCCTTCTGATCTAAATGAAGGATATCTCCAGCCACTGACCCCAGCCTGGCTGCCAGGATCGAGGCGAAGATTTTATAGTCCGCGTTCAAAAGCGAGATGGGTCTATACGACCCACAGCTCGCAGGATCCTTGCCAGCTTTCAGAATCAACATGACCGTGGCTTCATTCCAAGACTCGGGAGGCTTTAAGCCCTCTATTAATATCATATTAAATAGCTGTGTCAAAATTGGAATACAAGCGTCAGCCAGGGCCCTATATATCTCAGCTGGTAACCCATCAGGTCCCGCCGCTTTACCTCTTTTGCCAGCAGCTATAGCGTTCCTCACTTCCTCTTGCGTTATATCCTGTTCTAAATCTTCCTGCTGTTTGGGGCTCATAGAAGCCAAAGTGGTCCGATCCAGCCAATCCTTAATTTTAGACCTATCCTCTGTCAGATCTTCTTGATATATGTCCTGAAAATACTTTAAAAAGGCCTCCCCTATTTCCTCGTCTGAAGACAGAACCGCTACTCCATTTCCTACTTCAATTTCCCTGATCTGATTACGGAGTCTATCTGCTTTTGCCTTCCATGCCAACAGTTTTCCTGCCCCCTCCCCATACTCAAAATGGGCGATCTTGCTTGCCTCCCATCTGAGCCTAAGCCTTGATTGGAGGATACCCTCCAGCTGCTCTCTTAATTTTCTAAGTCTATTCAAAGCTGCAGGTGCCCTACCAAAAACGGCCTCACTGTCCAATTCAACCTCCACATCCTTCATTTCTGCCTCCAACAATGCAATCCCTTCCCTATACCTTTTGTACCTAAAACTCGTCCTACTAGTAATAATACCCCTCAAAAAAGCCTAAGGGAGTCCCAGACCATCATGACACTTGCCGTGCCTGAGTTGACCTTAAGGAAGATTTCGGTTTCCTGAGCCAAGAAGGACATCTCCTCTTCCTCCAAAAGCAGCGTTCGGTCAAAGGACCAAGTTCTTGGCTGCTGGGCTTGTGCCCACTCAAGATCCAGTTCTATTCCTGAATGATCTGACAAATGGGACGACAAATATCTGATGTCCTTGACCTTGCCCCTTAGGGCATAACTGACCAAAATATAGTCAATTCTTGACTTATGCCGATATTTGAGGTTTCGAAATGATACCCCCAGTTGCTGGCCTGATCTCTCCCTCCAAACATCACAAAAACCCAACTGGGTCATCATACTCTGAAGATACACCCTAGATCTAGAAGGGGTAACCGCTCTACTGCTGGTAGACTTATCAAGTTTAGGATCAAATACAATATTAAAATCACCAGCCATAATAACTCGTTCTGGGAAGTCTAAAAGATGCGAGAAGATTGTTTTGAGAGTTGAAGGGTCGTCTTGATTCGGGCCATAGTAACCAACCAGAGTAAGAGGGATGCCCTTTAGGATCAGTTTCAGTATCACCCATCTGCCACCTGGGTCCTCCATATGCTGTATAATCTGGGCATTAGCCTGTTTTTTAAAAAGAATCAAAACCCCTCTGATGTTAGCCGACTGGTTGGTACAGATAAAGGAGTCCACCCATTTTTGACTTTTAAGAATTTCATGGGTCTCTTCCTTAAGAAGAGGTGTCTCCTGGATGACAATGACCTGCGCTGCACAATCTTTAAGATATTGCAAAATCCTAGCTCTTCTATTCTTTACACGCAGGCCATTGACATTCCAGGATAATATCTGAAGTGTACTCATAATAGCTTCAGTCTGCAACCCCCACCCTGCCCAAATTCAAGAAAAAAACAACACCTAATCTCGTGGAATCGGACGCCACTATTTGATCTAAGCTTAGTATATATACAGCGAATGAGGTATTTTTATTTTTAATGCCCCAGTGCTCCCCAACCCCCACCCAAACAGTTGAGCCCCCTGGAGAACCCTTCCCCCATAAATCTGGACAGTTGTTGTCCAGGTGTAGCACCCCGGAGCTACCCAACCCATCCCGTCCCAATCTCATGTGTTATTAAAAAAAGAGTTCAAATGCCACCCAATTACATCCCTGCCAAAAAAAAAAAGAAAACTAATTTGATACTAAAAAAATAAAGATTGAAAAGGACTAAAGAGAGAGAAATGAGATCCCCCTAGTTTGCTCCACTCGCCTATTCAGAGGAGAAAAGAAAGGAAAAAGAGCACAAACGCCAAGAACGAACCTACTGCCCTGACCTGAGTCATGACTAGTGCTGCCCCAGAGAATAGAAAACTCTTTCCTAAGGACCACCCTTGCGGATGGAACTAAGCAACTTGTCCGCCTCCTGGACTGATCTGATGTTATGCATTTTGTTGTTATGCATAACCTTTAGGAAGGCTGGAAATTTTAGCTGTAGAACTGCGCCAAGCTTCCTGAAATCGTCCATCCTCCTGCCTAGTTCCCACTGTCTTTCGAGGGTAGCTCTAGCCAGATCCGAACGAATTTCAAAAGAAAAATCCCTAGACCTTAGTGTTTTTGCTTTCAGGGCCAAATTGAGAATTTTTTCTTTTAGGGAGTAGGTGAGAAAAGTAACCAGGATTTTTCTTGGCTTGACTCTATTGGGGTTCTTACGAAACGGGTCTCTGTGGATCCTCTATATGTCCATACCTAGGGTTACCTCTGACTCCTCAAACTGCAGCACTTCTTTAAGCAATAAGATAATGTATGATTTGAGGTCAGACCCTTCATTCCCCTCTGGGATGTTCAATAAGCGGAGGTTATTTCTGCGAGAGTTGTTCTCTAGCATCTCCATTCGATCCCGAATAGCTACCTCCTCCCGTTTAAGTACCTGGATCTCTGCCTCCGCCACCCCAAGGTTATCTTTCAGCTCTCCAACCGTTTTCTCCAAAGTCTCAGTCCTGATGTTTAAAAGATCCACCTTCCTCTCCAGAGATTCACAAGAACTCCTTATCTCAACCTGATTAGCGGCTGAGATGGAAAAGCCTTTCTTAATATCCTCTGAAAGTATGGAAAAAAGAGATTCCAGTGAGGCTGCTGGGGGCCCGCCCGTCTCTAGGGACTGTAGGGACTTGAGACTTTTCTCTACCCCTCCACTCTCTGGCCCTGCAGCTCCATCCGGATTCTGATCCACCAAATCCAACTCTTTACCTGGCGCTGCCTCAGAAATGTTATCCCTAACTGCGGGGACGTCTACCTGGGACAAAAGAGGGCTAGCCCCCTCCATAGTGACTGTTGATATTTTTGCTGTTAGATGCCCACTGAGTCCCCCTCTAGGAGTGCTAAGAACACTGCCTCTCTTCGTGATATCCAGGACCTCAGGTTGTAGCTTGAAATACGACCGTAACGACGGGGTTACCCTGACTTTACTGTCAAGGAAATTGTTTTTAACCCTCCCGAGTTTCGTACTCCTTCCTTCAACTTGATGAGTTTGAAACACCAAACTATTGGTCGAAATTGCAATTTTTGGGGAGCCTTCTAATACTTGATAGCTAGGCTGCACCTCAGAAGATGATTTATTAGAGATGCCACCCTTTTTAATACTCAAGGTGGCCCCCCCACGTTTATTGCTTCTCTTTTTTCCGCCTCTTATAGCCACTGCTGAGCCCCCAAAAACCTCCAAAAACGCTTTCACCTGTTGCGAGGGGCAAACCTGGTTCTCCTGCGCTCTAACCTTCCTCCTCCAACTCCGGCACTGCAGCTATCTCCGGGAGCAGCCCCGGCGCAGATGGAACGGGAGAGGCAAAAATGGTGGCAATGGCGGGAGACCCGCAGCCCTTAGCAGCCAGCACCAGCCCTCTCCCACTCCGCCCCGCCGGAACGGGAAAGCAGCCGATGCTGGCGCTGCCTCCACCGACCCGAAGGAGCCCACGCGCCGCCGCTCTGCGGCCTCTCCGCAGCTCCAGGGCGGCCTTGTCCCAGCGCGGCAGGCGGGAGGAGAAACCAGAACAGTCGGAGCCCCGGCACATTCGGGGTTGAAACTCCCCTCCGAAAGCAGGGGAGCCGAACAGCTGCACCAGGCACACTTCAGCGTCTAAGACGGCAGGTAGGACGGCATTTCCTGCGGAACAGGAGGAGAGCTCCGGGTGCTAGCGGCCGCTCAGAACGCGGTCGCCATGTTCTCCGGCATTCCAGAAATTCCAAGATGACTTAATGTATTCCTTACCCAACCCTTCATATTTGCCTGCTTCCATCTGTTTGAGGCAATACTGAAACTGAAAAGTAGTCACAGGTAGCGTGATTTTGCCATGAATAAGCCATTCTGTAGCTGGTTTTTCTGCCACTGTGAATGGTAATTTTTCTAGTTTTTCAATGCTCAGCACTGTATACTTTGCTCCTCTTTGTGCCAGTTCGATCTGTATTCTGCAAACAGAGCCGACGTGTTGATAAAACGCCAAGGCACATAGCCCGCTCGCAAAGATTGCAGCGTCCAGCTTAATAACACAATAGAACGTAATTGAGATTGGCCTTGTTGTAACATCGCCAGATCTTGTTCTAGTATGTCGATAGCAGAGGATACAATGTTGTCCAATGAATATATTCTGGAGGACAAAGTTGTTAACCCATTGTCGACCACAGTGAGTGTTTTCTCTAAATTAATACGATCAAGTTCACGTATTCGTTCTGCGGCCTCTATCTGTGACACCTTCCATGCTTCATTATAAGCAGCATAGATGCCGGCATATATGAAACGTTTTTGACGCGGTTTTCTTGGTCCAAGCAAGAATTCCCTAAGGTCTGCGTCTTCTTTAAGTAAGGATAAGTGTTGTTTCACATCCTGTAGTGTAGATTTCTGCAGCCAATCGAGGCATAATTTTCCTACACTGTATGTTGTTACTACCCCCGGATGTTGTCTTTGGACATATCTTGGGTCTGGCCTGTGAATAGTAAAGCCCTGAGTTTTATTCAGGAATCTTTCCTGACAGTTGTTCGTGTCTGTGGGCCAGATCAACCATTTTTTCCAATCAGGATTAGTTCTGTTGAGTTGTAGTATTGTGTCAACTGTAACCGCTGCCTGTGTATTGTTATCACTTGCAGGTGTTGGTACAGAAGGTGTTTTCATCTCTTTGATCTTGGCTAGTCCAAGACAAGACGTTTGTTGGACAGTTTCATTCAAAAACATTATTTGCTGAGGGATGATGCATGCTCTAAATAAAGCTTCTATCCCCTGCACTTGCCAATTTTTAGTACCCCAGACCGATTTTGTGTCTATTGTGTCTTTCCAAAGGTTGAATCCCTGTCTAGACAATTGGGCAATAAATGCTGCAGAGTAAATCTGTTTTGTATTTGTTAACATAACTTTCATGCCTGTTTTGTTTACATTTTTATAGTAAAACGTTCCTGGATCAGATGTATTGTATCCTGAAAAATATGGAAACTTGTTAGCAAATGTTTTTGAACTGCCTTTTGGTGGTGTAGGACAATGCTCCCATTGGTTAAACATAAACACATTTCTAGGGTTTGCCGATTTATGCAAAAAATGATGACCATAGTGGTTATAGCAATACAGCTGTTCATAGTCTGATGAACCCTCTAAATATTCATTTTTAGAAAATGCAGCAGATTTTTCTAGGTCAAACATTATGTCATTAACAGTCTCAAAGTCCCAATCATCAGAATAGGTATTGGACAAAATAAGATCACTTAGTGAAATTTTAAACAAATGTGGAATGTTCAATTGTTCCGTTGGGCCGAAGATATCGAAATCAGTTTTGTCCCACACTATACCATCCTGTATAGGAACGGCTGTGATGTTCACTGTTGACAAGTCTCTTGCTTCACGATGGGAAGATTTATGTGGTTTCAAAAGTAAGTTCACATCTTTTCTTTCAGTGTTCACATGGATGTATCTGCCATTTATAAGCACGCTCATAGTCATAATCAAAGCTAGCCAAAGCAGGAAAACAAATATTTCAGAAATAATCCAGAGTTCAATCCATGGGAAACCAGATAAGTCTTTTTCAGAAAGTGAAGAAAGTCTTGTACTTGCTGTTTGAAAGTTAATGATGCTGGCGTCATTTCAGGTTCACTGGGATCTTCTGAGAACGTATCAAAGTTAATGAAATAGCCAGAAGCAGTTCTGTCAATTGTTGAAATTGCATCAGGATTTGTTGAAATCGCTGGAACCAGTTGATCACTTGCTACGTTGGTGTAGACAGGTGTATTTTGATGAACTGTTACTTGAGTTTCAAGAGGGATGAGTTCCATAGCATTGTTGCTCAGTCCTTCATCTGTTACTGCTGAATTCTCGATGGTTATCAGTCTTTCAGTCTGAACCTCTTGGATAGTAGCGAGAGGAGTGCGTCTGCTACTAGGTCGGAGTCCACGAGGCCTACTATTTAGTATTGGCCACATACTGTGGTTTGATGAGGTCGATGGACACAAATCTTTTCTCCTTTTTTCCAGCAAGGGGCGGCAGTAGTACTGTTCTTGTTCCTTGAACAGCTAGGACAGGTACTGGTTGTCTGTAAGAAGGTCCAAATTCCTTCTTGACCGCAATCTTTTCTCTGACTAGATCCCCAACTTTTGGAATCCAGACAGGCCTTGCTGGGACAGCCGGTTGATCCCCAGTGGTGGTTGGCTGCAGGAGCACGTTGCTTTGTTTCGATCTTAGTTCATTTAGTTCCTGTAAAACAGCCAAACGATCTTTGATATCAAAGGGTTTATTTTCCACCACTGTGCCTACGTGTTCGAGGTCTGGTACCCACATTCTTCTCCCAAATAGGACCTCATATGGAGTGACCCCCCCTAGAGAACTTCTTGGCAAATTGTTTAATGAGCGTTGGACCCCATATAGATGTTTGACCCACCCATCACCCGAACCTAATACCCTAGCTGTTATAGACTGCTTTATGTCCCGGTTTTTCCTTTCCACAACCGAATTTCCCTCAGGATGGAATGGAGAGGAGTACCGCAATGCAACGCCCAGACTGGCCATGGCTTCTTTGTAAGCTCGAGAACTAAACACAGGGCCCTGGTCAGAATGTAGTGTGCCTATTGCGTATGTGCCGATAAAGACTCGCAAATCTTTTATAACAGTTCGAGCGTCAGCCGAGCGCTGAGGCCATATCCATAGGAACCTTGATTTAGTATTTGTGGGATTGCACTTGTGCATGAGGACGCCTGTGCATAGATAGTCTAATGCTGTCTAACAATGGTGTCTGTGCAGGGCAGCTACATTTGTAGCATGGTGTCTGGTGGCTTTCTCGCTGTAATTTGCAGTCTATGCAGTTGTTGATGAATATGTGTATTTCTGTATTCATCCCAGGCCACCAGTACATCTCTTTTAATGTCAATATTGTTTTAGAGATCCCTTGATGTGACAGACCCTCCCCCAGATGTGTTTCATAAATCAAAGCTGCTCTACGTTCCATGTTTGGAATTACCCTATCCCCCACTCCAGGTATTCGAGCAAAAGGAACGTTGTTCGCATCAATTACATAAGAGTACTTGAGTGGAAACTTTTTTAGTAACGCTGCACCACTGCCTTTGCTTGTAGCATTGACAGCCAACATTATCTCACTGTCTATTCTTGTTTTTGAACGAGTGATCGCAGCTACGGAAGCCGTCTGAACAGCCCTCTTTGCGGCTTCGTCAGCCAATGAATTCCCTGCAACGTGAACGCCATCACGTTGATGACTCAGTGTGTGTATCACGTGAGCCTTTGGTAGTTCGTTTTTCAACTGAACTACTTGTTCCCAAAGCGTTTTGTGCTTTATTGTGCCACCTTTTGCATCTTTGAACCCGTTTTCAAGCCAATTTTGTATATATTCATTATACGACTGAACACAGTAAAAAGAATCGCACACTATTAGTGTGGGGAATTCGCGATCTGTACTTTGAAGTGCCAGTTTGAATGCTTGTAGCTCAGCTCGCTGAGCTGTAGAATCTCCTAGAGATTGTGGCTTTGTGACCATAGGTCTGAAGATGCCATCTCGCATGCGACCTTTAACGATTGCACACGCTGCACTGTAAGCTTGCTTACCCCCTGTTGCGGGTTGTGCGGATCCGTCAGTGTAAATTATGAATTCGTACTGATCGAGAGGCAGAATTTCAGTGGGCAGAGGACATTCTTGTTCATATTGCAGGAACGCTTGTGTTTTTAGATCAGGATCAAAAACATATTCAACATCTGTTGCAGCAAGAGAATTAACCCATTGTATCCATCTTGGATGTAATGCTTTAGCATTTGGAATGATCGCTTTTGTGACCGCTTCTAATGCTGGTACTGGGGTAACGACAATAATGCGTTTCCCTTGTGCTAGGGTTCTTTCTTTTGCTACAGCGGTTTGAACTGCTGTCAGAATTTTTTCAGTTGAAGTGAAGCGCATTTCTGCTTGTGTATACAAATGTGATTTGTATGCAATTGGTATTTTTTCACCCTCATTAAATGTTAAGTAGGTGAATCCGCATTGACCCGAAATTATTCGGATCACTAAATTGCGTTGACTTACGCGTGTTTGTAAGTGATTTGTTGCTAACATGTTAGCCTGGAGTGAACGCAAGATTTCTGTATGTTCTTGTGTCCAATTTTTGATTGAAAAATCAGGTTTGATTAGTGCGTAGAGAGGTTTAACCCTTTCCGCGTAATTTAGAATGCATGTTCTTCCAAAATTTAGTAAACCCAGGATGGATTGTAAGTTTTTCAGCGTTTTTGGAGGTTGGAGCAGCGCACACTTTTCTAAAAAGTTAGCTGCCAAGCTCTTGCCTTCACTTGAAAGCTCATATCCTAAAAGAGGACATTGAGATGGGCAATTCTGGATTTTTTGAAGTTGAATTTGTAGCCCTCAGAGGCGAAGCCCAATATAATGGTATTCACCCTGTTCAAGTGTTTTTCCAGGTCATCGTCTGTCAGATAGATGTCATCGATATATGACAATGCCTCATTATCATAAATTTGTAGTAACTCTGTTACCTCGCTGAGAATAACCCCGGGCTGTTCTTGAACCCTTGTGGGAGTCGACAAAATTGACGCTGGGTCCCCATTATGGAGAAAGCTGTTAAGTACCTGCTTTCAGGTGCTATGTTTTGACAAAAGAAACCATTTGAGATATCTAATGTGGTTTTATATTTTTTACGCACAATGTTATTCATTAATGTTGTACCATGTGCATTTTGAACTGCAAATGTTTTAGAACAAGTGTTTAAATGTCTGTAATCCAAAACTAGACGATAGGTATTGTCTGGTTTGGAGACAGGAAACAAAGGATTGTTCATTGAAGAGGTGCATGTTTCAATCACCCCTTGGTATTCAAGTTGATCTAAGATCTCCCTGACCTGTTTTTTAGCTTCTTGCTTTATTGGGTACTGCCTTTGTGCAGTTGGTTCATGTTTCAGATGTATTTTATGGTGAGGTGAGTCCTCATCCCATCCTACATGATTTTTATATAATGCTGGGGCCTGGGCTACTGCCCATTTCCTGGCATATGTATATTTTTGGTGAATTGGAATATGGTTGGAGAAGGCAGGCATAATAATGTCCTCGCCATGTGGGCACTCCCTGACAAATTGTGGTGGCTAGTCTTTTTCTGCTAGACGTATGTCATAGCCCTTTGAAAGTTTTTCCCAAAAGAGTGTTTTCACCTGTCTTGGTATGTCTCCCTCCATTCGGAGTGTTATTTCATATAACCTTTGTGGAGTACTAACCCTGGTGTCTACAGTCTCTACTGTGATGTACTCATTCAAGTCCACTATCTCCAGAAGTTCCTTCAAGTTCTGGCGAGCTATTGTGACTTCTGCTGCACTGTCCAGCATTGTCTGAGCCCATTCTCTGTTCTTGAGTTGTGTTCTCAGTATCCTCGGCATGTCTGATCTTCAGACCTGCTACTTTCTTTTTGGAGAATTGAGGTTTTGTTTTATTTTTTGGAGAGTGTTTATCTTCCTTGGATTTCACGCGTTCTTCTCTATGTTCTGACCGTCCTCTTCTTCCCGATGTCTGTGATGAGATCTGAAAGGTACGAGAGGAACGTGTATCAGTATCTTGATACCTGTCAGGTTTTTTCAAATTATCCCTATTCCTGAGGTTATACCTCCTTTCAGAGGGCTCCTTTTGAGGAGACCTACCTCGGGATTGAGAATGTTTCTCATTTGAATTTTGTTTATTAGTTTCCCACTTCTTTTTAGAAGATGTAGGAGTTTGTTTAATAGAGTCCTTTTCAGGATTCTCAGATAGTTTTGGTTTTAATCGTCTTCCACCCAAACTATCTCTGCCTAATTCTGCATAGGATTGTTCTATTATTCTGGGTAGTTCTGTTTGATGTTCTGTAACATCGAATTCTCTTAATCGTTGGCGGATCGCCACTGCTGCTGCCTCCCCTTTAATATTAGATAATATTATTGTTGAGACCTGGTCGAAATTTTTCAGTAATTTCATACCTAAATTCAGAGCAGGCTCTGCCCTGTATTCGTTTTGAATTTGTTTCAGGACATCAGGTATTACTGCAATTGATGGAATACCATTTGTTTTAGTATAGATGGCACCAAAGACTGAGTCCCAAGTGGTGCAGTCTTCCAGTTGTGGTGTGATCCCCATTGGTAAACTGATTGTTAGGATTCTGTGTTTCTCATAAGGGCTAGTATTTGGAAATACTGCTTCTATTTGAGTAATTTTTTGAGCTATCCAGAATGGAATTTGCTCACGTTTTGTGGGCATTTTACCCATGACTGCGTAGAGAGTCTGTGGTGTAATCTTTAGTGTAGTCCCCGGATGAGGGGTCTGATTTGGAATTGTTAATGGTGGTTGGACTGTGAAAGTCCGCATGACATATTGGACCAATTGTCTGTAGATTTTTATTAACTCTTGTAGTTGAGTAAGTAATTCCTCATCTGACATTATATCCAGTTCAGGATGAGGTGTGTAGCCGGCTAGAATCGGCCATGTTGCTCCTGGTCTCCCTAGGGACCGAGCCTGGTAATGTTTCTGTGATGTTTTAGGGCGCCTTTAAACCAGAGCTGATGCTCCTGGTATGTTAATGGAATTTCAATATCCTCGAAAGGAATATATTCCTCTGGTGGATCATCTTCCTTGTAGAAGTGAAACACTTTTGTTACTGGATTTGATTCTGGGAATACTATCCATGAATAGAATACCTCTGTCTGACAGGATTCGTGTGCCTCTATCACGAAAACTGCTCTACCGCCTCTCGGTGGTAGGCCGTGTTTTATAAGTTTTAGAGTGATGGCTCTTCTTAAGTTTGGATGGATGTCTATAACACCATCCTCGGTTTCATTTAAACCTGTAAAGTTAAAAGCTGGTACGACTGGGTCAGCGCTAGCTCCACCGGTTTCGGTGTCAGACATTGTTTTTTTTTTTGTTTTTTTAAAATGTAGAACAAGTTTCAAGGAAACAAAAGATAAGGTGCACAATATTTTGGAACACTGTATCCTTCAACGTTGAGCAAACCAAACAGCTAATATATAGGGTGCTTCCCTATTTTGCTGTGGCGGATACTTAACCCTGCCCACTCCAGACGTCTTTTGGAGTATATGGGTAGGGGTCTCTGAGAGAAAAAGCACAGCTGAGTTACTCCGTATCTAGCGTTAAATTACCGCCTTACCAAACCGTTGGGCGCCATGTAGTGTAGCTCCTATTTCCCTAATAGGCTCTGCGCATTGGAATAATATACCCTATAGGCTTGACATAGGACTAAGGTCGGTATGTCCCTATCGACTATATTAAACTTAATTACTTGTGCCAGCTAGCTCAGAGGCCACTAGAAACTCCTTGGATAACAAGAAGGGAGTAGTTTCTGGCAGCCGCAAAACATGACAACTTTGTTTCCCTTTAGAATCAGAACGTGTCCCAGAGTCGTGGAAACAATAGATAACCGTTTCATTCAGCTCAATCGTGCATGCTTAGTTTTCCTCAAAGTTACACAGAAAGAATAGACGGGCGTTTCAATACAAGAATTTATTGAACAGTCTTGTTTCTCGTGTAGGTGATATGTGCTGTTAAGATCACAAGACAGTATGCAAGATAAATAATGTACAGCGTAAGCAGTAGAAATAAATAATACTGCGCTAGCATTATCTTTTAGCGTATATTCACATACATAAATAACATGAGCTAAAAATGCGAGTACTCATACGATGCGTCTCTAAGCTAGTTCTACCCCAGTGTACCTAACCTAACCTAGGTGTAGGGAGAGGTA
Source organism: Calotriton arnoldi (assembly GCA_963921515.1). NCBI lineage: Eukaryota > Metazoa > Chordata > Amphibia > Caudata > Salamandridae > Calotriton > Calotriton arnoldi. The sequence continues at coordinate 42,708 of CAWUFW010003626.1, forward strand.
TGAAGTAGGTGAAGTATTCTCTAGTATGCCTAGTATGCCTAGTATGCCTAGTATGCCAAGAGTCCCTCTAGGTTCTAGTCAGCTCCATACCTTAAGAATGAGAGAGGTGGGAATCTCTTGCCAGACTCGGACTCCAACGCCCCGCGAGGGAAGTTAGATCACAGGAAGCTGGACTCTCTGCGTGCAGGGATGACAGCGTCTTCTCAGTGCGTCAGGCCGGGATACGGGCTCCTCTGAAGTCGAGGTCTCCTCTGATTTACAAGGGCGAGGGAAGGTATATTTATACCTGAGGGTACCTCAGAATGTTAGCATTGACGTGAATCGGACAGCGGAAGACGTCATGAATGAACCCTCAAGGTGTACTGGTTCATGCATAATAGATGAGTCCTTGAAGAAATCAATAGTCCTGTGCTAGGGAAACTCCCGAAGCCTAAGGGTCTGTTCTGCAAGGACTCGTTGTGACATTAGGGTGGACGGATGTCGGAGACCATGCCTGTATTTGGAGCGCATGGTTTAATGCCTAAATAAGGACTGGGATTCTATGCCTATATAAGGGCATGATGAATTGTGCCTATATAAGGACATGATTCAGGAAAACCTATATACGGACACCCAAAGAGGAATACAACAGAAGGAGAGTGAGAAGAGCAGCATGATTAACTAGAAAGGAGAGTGAAAAGAGCAGCATGAGGCACAAGGAAGGAGAGTCAAAAGAGCAGCATGAGGCACAAGGAAGGAGAGTGAAAAGAGCAGAATGAGGCACAAGGAAGGAGAGTGAAAAGAGCAGTGCGAGGCACAAGGAAGGAGAGTGAAAAGAGCAGCATGAGGCACAAGGAAGTAGAGTGAAAAGAGCATTATGAAGCACAAGGAAGGAAGTGAGAAGAGAAGTGTGAGGCACAAGGAAGGAGAGTGAAAAGAGCAGCATGAGGCACAAGGAAGGAGAGTGAGAAGAGCAGCGTGAGGCACAAGTAAGGAGAGTGAGAAGAGCTGCATGAGGCACAAGGAAGGAAAGTGAGAAGAGCTGCATGAGGCACAAGGAAGGAGAGTGAGAAGAGCAGCGTGAGGCACAAGGAAGGAGAGTGAGAAGAGCAGCATGAGGCACACGGAAGGAGAGTGAGAAGAGTAGCATGAGGCACAAGGAAGGAGAATGAGAAGAGAAGCGTGAGGCACAAGGAAGTAGAGTGAAAAGAGCAGCATGAGGCACAAGGAAGAAGAGTGAGAAGAGCTGCATGATGCACAAGGAAGGAGTGAGAAAAGCTGCATGAGGCACAAGGAAGGAGAGTGAGATGAGCAGCGTGAGGCACAAGGAAAGAGAGTGAAAAGAGCAGCATGAGGCACATGGAAGGAGAGTGAGAAGAGCTGCATGAGGCACAAGGAAGGAGAGTGAGAAGAGCTGCATGAGGCACAAGGAAGGAGAGGGAGAAGAGCTGCGTGAGGCACAAGGAAGGAGAGTGAGAAGAGCAGCGTGAGGCACAAGGAAGGAGAGTGAGGAGAAGAGCAGTGTGAGGTACAGAGCGCTTTACATGAGCACCAGTTAAATAAGTGCTTTCCAAGATGTGGAAGACTGACAATGTTTGTTAGAATATCATTGTAATCACCAGTGAACCTGGGCCCAGCAGAGCAGAAAACAGGCCCACAAACAGTCAAAATATGGCTCACACACCGACCAGTCAGACTAGTCCCTGTGGGGGACCAACACAGAAGGCACACAGGTTCCGTAGATAATGAGTAACTAGTTTTACCATTGTTTCTTGCCAAATAGTTGAGACGGTAAGGAGCTCCTACTTGGAGTCCATGGTTAATTCGGATCCAAATGCTAGGTCAGTGAACGCACCACACATTTGTCTCTAAAAAGAACGGTGCTAACCGAGTGGACAGAAATCATAGGCTTCTAACAGAAATATAATGACCTACCACTGCTTGACTGGAAGACATTTATGGAACGGAGAGTGGTGGTGGGGGGTGGAAGTTGGAATATTCCCCTAATTAATGGATAGATTTGAGGAGTGAAAAGGGGTGGAACCCGAAACGAAAACAGTCCCCAAGATGTATGACCGGCTTGTTTAGTGTTACCCCTTGGCATAATAAAGGGCCATGGTGATGTACCTGTTTGATCTGGTAGGCTTGCAATGATGCCTAGTGGAACCTAGATTTGGAGGGCACCACTTTGGCCCACCTGCACTCATGTTACCTGGGGAATGCAGAACAAGCTTTTCAGGGGATTCCCCAAGGGGAGGACCATGATTACTTACACTGTGTTGACATAGGTATGGGTATTTATAAGGCACATCTAACACAGGAAGCCCAGCATGGTTGAAAAGGCTCTTCTTAAATTACATAGGGCAGTTGGATTTCCAAAGAGCACAGGGTAGGCTATTGCACCACTGTTATGCACCCCAATATAGGCCTACGTAGTTGCACGACCTTTTACCTACAGTCGTCCTACCATTATTCTACATAACGGTTCTGGCCCTGACCTTTTACCTAGTTAGGTGCTGCATAAATGTTGTGTGCTTTTCTCCGAAAACTAGCTTCATTTATTATGCATGAGGATTCTAAGTATCACAGCAGAATTACCATCTTCTGCATAATAACTCTGTATAAGGGTCACCACTATCGGCATCCTTGGCCGACATACCCACAGTACCATGTCACATCTAGGTAGAACCCCTGAGGGTACCTTTCGGGTATATAAGTACCACATCTTCGCTTGGTAAAGAGAGGAGAAAAAGACTTCAAAACATAGAAGGAAAGGGTTTGATCAGGTGTGGTAGGAAGTGGCGCCCACATAGAGTGTGCGTATTGTTTTTCTTATGCCTCGTAGAACGGTGCCACAGGTGAGGGATAACCCCTGAACCCCCTAAGTGTTTGACTAAAGGTCATACAAAATAGCAACAAGCCAGTGCACACGTGAACAGTATCTGTAACTCAATTCTCTATATCGTGTCTGGTCACAGAGTGAATGTACAACACTACATGAATACGGTGACAACAAAGGCGAATAATCATAAGTTGGATTTTTCTTTCTTTTATTCTTGAACAGGTTGCCCAGCCAACACATGTTTTGTCTGGGGAAGTACCCCACGACTTCTTCAGGGCTGAAAAGATGTACAGTAGAGCATCATATAACCTGAACATACCAACAATGGTCATAGGTTGTATGAACATCATATCAAACACATAATGAGTGAGAACCCTGGGTGAACAAAATCCTCTGCTAAAAACACCTGGTAATACAGATATTATGTGTTGAACCCCATGTGGTTGAGTCACAAGCAATGGTGTACACAGATTGCTTTAACATCTTATGAAACCATATTATCGATGGTCGGTAGACACAGGAGATAACACCGACAAAACCAGTGCGAAAAAAGAGAAGAACACGGTAAAGAAAACAAGAGGGAAAAGGGGAAAAGGAGAGAGGAAAGAGATGTAAAAATGACCCATGGCAGGGCCAAATAGAAGAGAAGATACCTGCTTTCCCATAGAACCAGTGTGTTTAAATCAATGTGTCAATGCCGATGATGCAGAAGAGAAAAGCATGCTAGCCAGTAAGGGGTAAATACGCCCCTGTGCGAGTCTCCGGTAAAAATGACCATGAAGGTGCAAAGGGCATGTTAAGGGACCAATGCCCCTGGTGAACTGTAATACCCAACCGAATAGCTGTGGAGTGGTATTAAACGCATGCAAGAAGTAAGATACGCGCAATATGCGGTCCTACCTTCTGGCAAAACAGGATGAAAAGGAAATCTAAATAGTAATGAATATACAAAAAAGGGGAAGTTAAGGAATGTATCAGTGCAGCAAAACCAGCACGTAAACAAAGTGATAGAAGGTCGTGGGCAAGTGAGAAAGGCATCTCACCTCTCTGCCGGTTGTACTTCCGTCCCGGCTGGCGAAGGAAAGAAGATATTCTTGAAAGTATTCAGTCCTGGTAAGGGACCTCGATATGAGATAGAAGTAGTGGCTTCTGAGTATGTGGTGAATCCCAATATGAGAATTTGAAATGCGGATACGTATCCGGGATAGTGCTGGAAATGAATAACAGTAGGTAAGCTAACATATATCTTGATTTCTAATAGAGTGGGTGGTGATCATTTCAAAAGATGGAGGTATACTGAATTGCAATGAGGGTAAAGGTAGCGGCTAAATACAAGTTAGATAATCATATAAAGCATATCAGGCCATACATTTCTATGTCTTAATCATCACCGACCATAATGTAATACATTTAAATAGGCATATACATGTGACAGAAACCATTTATTTATTTTTTATATATAACAAAATATTTTTTATTTAAGATATTTCATTGACGAGAATACTCTTATTTTTCAAAATTTGTTTTTGGGGATATATCAATTATATAGGTTAATATACATATATTTATATTGTCATTCTCAATTCTGTAAAAGTCATATACATAATTATATGCCTATGGGAAAACAAACATATACATGACAAAAATTATACAAAACAACACTGTACATAGAAGTAAAATACACGAAAAAGTGATAGGCTATAGAGCAGTTCAAAGGGCTGGCGTAGATAAAAGCTACGCGCGTTTCGGCGTGTGTGCCTTCGTCAGGAAAACCCGGCTCAACTTTTTCTACAAAAAAATTGACAATAAACAACATATGAACATGTATACATATAACTGGGCCTGAAACATAAGCTTTTTGGAAATTAAAAGCAGATCATGCTTCTAAAATAGATCAACAGTGCCGATGGTACTGGGGGAATGCATGTAAAGATTTTCCTCATATATATATATGTGCAAAAGAGCGCAGATTTGACATAGAAAGGAAGTGGTGATAAAAACAGTCATTGTTCATCAGGTGATGGGGTCAATGTGTGCTACCTTCACCAAAGCAGTTGTGAATAAAACTTGTACTCCCCAAGTGAAAACCAAAAGAGAATGTTGGGAGAAAATAAAAAGACGATAGACAGGCTAAACATCACATATATGTGGGAGGACTTATATACAATATCTGCCTCCTCTCTGGCTTTTGCCTGTTTTAATGTTCAGGATAGGCTACATGTGAATCATGGTATCATGCATGTCTTTATCACCAGTGATTTAGAGAAACTAGAGAGGTATATATACCTTCTATGGATGTAATCTGGAACAGTCTTTAATTTGGGGAATAACAATTCTTGCTCCTACAAGTCCAAGACCAAGAACTAGCGCTTGAATATACGCGTTGGTGCTAATGGACGTGAAGAGGAAAAAGGAAGATGTTATAATGACTGATTAACGGTGCTCTATCTACAAGTCATTTGATTTAATTGTAGTTAGTCAAAAGACTTCCAGGCATATATACCTGTATAGTAGTTCAGGAATAGCAGTATCTATGTTTATATTGATGCTGCTTCATCCAGAGGTTTCAATCTGTAGAAACAAATGATTTCATATTTTATCTAAGCAATCTTAAAATCAAGTTAGTAGGCTATAGATCATGCCCTACTTATTAGGGAAATGTACTCACATTTAGTCAGATCACCATTTTTCTCTGTATATGTGTCGTAGTGTATATTTGGCAAACTTATGCCTAACTCGAAGATTTAAGGATATGCGAAACTGCAAGATTAATATCACAGAAGGTTATAGCAAAAAAAGGGGGGGGAAAAAACATATTGCGAGGCCCCTAGTTATTAAATGAATTGAGGTATGTTTACTTACTTAACTATTTATTGAAAGACGATGCATGTCGTGTTTAACAGGGTATAAATTCAGCAACGTTCAGGTTCATGATTCCACAAGGCAATGGAGAGTTTCTGCACACTAGTGTAGTATTGCGGTCCTAGGCCTAGTGAAGAGGACACAGAGAGCCGTACAACGTGCTTTAGGTAGTGGCCAGTAACTCACTTAACCACGCCCAGGATGTCTGGGCTATTTATTGGCACTCGAACGTGCTGGCCGAGCGTACGCTGGGCCAGCCCATTATATTACGTAGCTGGGTCAACTGGGGGAGACACCCCTTACTCGATGGGCAATGTGGAGCGGCCCAACGGGACAACATTACAACTAGCGTCCAAACATATTGAAATATTTTGGTGCTCGGTTAGCTGTATGGTGCATTTGTTGGAATAAAATCTTTAATTCATAGTGTAATTTGTAACACGACATTGGAGTCAATTAGGATGTAGCTAGATTTGAATATACTACATCATATGTGTGATCGATGCAGGAGTATGAAATTACAAGCCCGTCGTTACAGTTTGATGTGGCTAGAGTATATGACTAAATAATATGAGGAAACCCCGTTCTGGATTCCAAATAGGATTATTAACCCCAGAATCATGCCTATTACCACGCCGTTTTCCCCGACAGTAGTAACCCAACCGGGACAGAGCGGGATGTCATAAGGCCCGGTGTCTGTATGTGTAAATCCCAAAGCTTTAGGTGAAAGCCTCCAATGCCATAAGTTACAGATACCTGTGTGTATTCAGCCCACTGAAAATTTAACCGCCGGTTTTCGATAGCCCGGAGAGTCAGGTATCATAATTGGATATCTGTGAGGAGAGCACATACATGGGTTCAGAAATGAGAAAGGTAAATTTCAAGAGTAAACATATGCTAAGAGGGCTGCACTCACCCGTAACAGTGAGTACGCAGTATACGCCGTTCTGCAGTAATCAGTGACCGGAAGTGATGTCCCGACGCTGCATGGTCTCTAAATAGCTGAGACCCAAAAAAGCGAAAACGTCAACTTGACATGAATTACAAGTATACCGGAAGAGTAATAAGATCAAGGTGACCATTACATCCAACGTAGAAAGGGGAGGGGGGGGGAACAAGAACCAAGAATCAATCATGGCGATAAATCTTGGAGACAAAGTCAAACATATAGTATCTGCTCCCTGTCAGAAAGCAAGATTTATGCAGTGATATCCCGTATATAGACATCCTGCATGAAGACTTTGTGTCATAATGCGTAATTCCTGAATTTTCAGAAGTCTGTGAGTAGTCTACGTAATGTTAAAAAAAACGTAATAACAAAGCGTCCTGAGATGATGTCAGACACGCCTATGTCCAGTCTGTGTCAAATGTTAACAAACAAAGGGAGGAAGCAACAACTGCCTCGCATTGGAGCATAGGAAGTGACGGCACCAGGCACGGCAGGGATAGTAAAAAGTGAGAGCTGTGCACCATGCAACAGAAACATGTTCCAGTGTAAGACAAAAGATGAGTAGTGGAAAAGACCGCCCAAATCGTGGTCTCTGAGTTTGTAATATACAATATCACAGTGCGTGCGCTTCGAAGAAATTTGTATACAACATCCCAAATTTGACTGAGAGTTAGGTCCATATTTGGGTCATCACAGCACTGGCTGAATACCAGGGAAAATTCATTGTGGCAGAGACCATTGTTACGTTTCGTATAGAGGCCCTAATATAGACACGTTCATATATGCCGTATATGGTCATAATCGTATATGCCCTATTATGGTCATAATCGTATATGCCCTATTTTGGTCATAATCGTCTATGCCCTATTATAGTCATGATCTCCTATGCCCTAATATAGGTATGATCTTTCACCTACATTAGTTCCCTACAGTACACAACGAACTCTGAGGGTTGACCGTTATCTAGTCTGTGGTTTGAACACTGCAGGGTTTTTCCCGAACACAGGCCTACGATGTACTCATAAATTATGCATGAGCATTCACCAGCTACATCTCCCGCATAATATGTATGTAAAAAGTTCACCCCTGACGTCTTTCTCATGTCCAACAAAGACCAATACAAACCATACTAAGGGACGAGACACTTTGGGGAATAAATACACCACATCTTGCCACGGTAAGACAGAGGGAACCGAGAATTCCATGCTGACACACTGACCAGAGACGCTGAGGCTCCTGCATGCAGTCGCTCCAGCTGACAGTGGTCTGACATAGCCCTTGCGGGGTGTCGACTCGAGACCAGGACGGGGTCCCACACTCTCTCTATTCAGGTATGGGGGTTCGACTAAATCCTAGAAGGATTCTTGGTTCTTAGGCTTTTAGACCTAGACACATGCTAGGTACACTTAGGTACATCTAGTTAGGCATTGTAGGAGTACGCGCACTTTTGGGTGACATTCTATTACGCATTTTATATTCATGTATGTATTCATGATTATTGTAATATGGTAGAACTGTATTACCCTTCACTTTTATCGTACTGCTGATAATATATCTCTGCTATTGTCTGCTGGTTACTGCAGCACATATATTTTACACTAGAATAACAACTGTTCAATAAATACTTATTGAAACGCCCAGACTGTTTATTGTGTGTAACTCTCTGAGACAAACCGAATAAGTAAGCACGAGTGACTGAGCGAAAAGTAGTACATTGTTTCCACGATTCTGAGGGATCAGGGTTGTCATGATCTAAGGTTGCCAGAAACTAATCTCTCCCGATAAGAGGAGATTCTAGTGGCACTGTGAGCTAGCTAATGCAAATCCGGCTAACATACGCGGTGGGGGTGCACAGAGCCAGTCAGTCACCAAGCCCACGGTTTATGTTATCCAAACGCGCAGGTCCTGCAGGGGTACTATAGGAACTACAGGACATGGCGCCACCAACGTTGGTTGGGTACTTATTTAACAGTAGAATCTGAGTAGTTCAGTCGTGCTATTCTCAGAGAACCTACTCACAAAACCCCAGAGACGTCTGGAGTGGGTGGGCACAAAATCCGCCGCAGCTGAGTAGTACAAAAATACTATTTATTGGCTGTTGGTTATTCAAGCTTGAAAGGACATAGTGTTCCTAAAAACTGTGCATAACACCTTATCTTAGTTCCCTTGGAACACTTCTTCCTCTAAACATGACTGATGTCGAGGTAAGGGCAGAAAGAGTTGAACTGAATTTTTCAGATGAAGGAGAAGATCCTACGGATGCAATACAGATTGCACCAAAATTCAGAAGAACAGTCACCCTAAGACTATTAGAAAATGGTTTACAAGCTAAGGGTGGCATTGTAGTTTTCGTGATTCAGGCACACGAATCAAACAAAACAGAGGTATTCTATTCATGGGTTACATTCCCAGCAGCAAATGCAATAACAAAGACATTTCACTACTATATAGAAGGAGATGCACCAACGGAATATTGTCCGTTTGAGGACATAGAGATTCCACTCACTTACCAGGAACATTATTACTGGTTTAATGGCGCCCTACCCCACGTAGGAAGAAGAGTAAGATTAGGCCCGCTTGGAGGAGATGGGGCCACATGGCCAATACTAGCGGCTTACACACCACACCCTAACATTGACACAATGCCACAGCCAGAATTACTCATACAACACAGAGATTTAATTAAAATCTACAGAAACCTGACACAATTTGTCATGAGGACTTTAACAATCCAACCTGCACCAGTTGCAGCAGATAGTACTCCAGCTCAGGGTACAGGAAATAAAATTACTCCTCAAACATTACACGCGGTAAAGGGCAAAATGCCCGCAAAACGCGAACAAATACCATTCTGGATAGCTCAGAAATTAACTCAGCTTGAGGCAGTATTCCCGAATACTACCACCTGTGATAAACACAGAATACTAACAATCTGCTTGCCCATGGGTATCACACCACAAATATAGGACTGCACCTCTTGGGGTACAGTCTTTGCTGCCATATATACCAGAACACATGGTATCCCGTCATTAGCAGTAGTACCTGACGTATTGAGACAGATACAAAATGAGTACAGTGCAGAGCCTGCCCTTAACTTAGGGATGAAGTTACTAGGTAACTATGAACAGGTATCAGCCATAATACTAACTAACATTAAGGGGGAAGCAGCTTCAGTGGCGATCCGCCAATGCCTAAGGGAGTTCAGTCCAGTAGATCAACAACACGAACTACCCAAAATAATTGAAACTGCGTATGCAGAACTAGGCAGAGACAGTTTAGGTGGGAAAGCATTAAAACCACAACTGGTGGGCAGTCCTGAAAAGGACACTACAAAGCAGACACCTACTTCTTCTAAAAAGAAGTGGGAGAATAAAAAGCAACAAAAGTCTAAAGACAGCAGATCTCAATCAAGAGGTAGGTCTCCTCAACAGGAGCCATCTGAAAGGAGGTATAACCTCAGGAATAGGGATAATATTAAGAAACCTGACAGGTATCAGGATACTGATACACGTTCCTCTCGTTCCTTTCAGGGTTCATCAAAAAACTCCGAGAGGGAAGGACGGTCAGAACACAGACTAGAGAGGAGCATACAAAGTCCAGAGACACGCAACGGCAGCCAGCGGACTACACACCTAGAAAAGAAGATAAACGAAAATCAAAACCTCAGTTCAAAAAGAAGAAGGTAGCAGGTCTCAAGATCAGACATGCCCAGAATTCTGAGGACACAGCTTCTGAACGGGGAATGGGCTCTGACGATGCTAGACAGTGCGGCAGAAGTAACAATAGCTCGCCAGAACCTGGAAGGAATTTCTGGTGACAGCGGAGTTGAGTGAGTATATCACGGTGGAAACACCTGATACTCGGGTAAGCGTCCCACATAAGTTGCATGAGATAACACTCCAGATGGAGGGGGACAAGCCCAGGAAAGTTAAAGGTCTATTTTGGAAAAATCTGTCATCTGGATATGACATCCTATTAGCAGAGCAAGACTGGCCGCCAGCATTCGTCATGGAGTGCCCTAAGGGAGAAACAGTAATTTTTCCAGCATTTTCCGACCTCGTTCCCATAAATTTAAAACACGCATTTGTGCAGGAGTGAGCGGTTGCCCTAGCTCCGGCATTGTACAAAAATCATGCTGGTTGGGATAAGGATTCAACCCACCACGTGATCCCGTTAAAAGTTTCACCAAATGCTCAAAGGCAATACCCTATAAAGCAGGAAGCTAAAAAACAAGTCAGGGAGATCCTAGATCAACTAGAATGCCAGGGGGTGATTGAAAATTGCACTTCACCTATGAACAATCCTTTGTTTCCCGTAATGAAACCTGAGAACACATATCGTTTAGTTTTGGATTACAGACATTTAAACACTTGCACAAAGACATTTGCAGTTCAAAATGCACACAGTGCCGCATTAATGAATCACATTGTGCGGAAAAAATACAAAACAACACTTGATATCTCAAATGGATTTTTCTGCCAAAATATAGCGCCTGAAAGCAGGTATTTGACCGCATTCTCAGCGCTAGGGTCCCTACGGCAATTTTGTCGACTACCCCAAGGGTATAAGAATAGCCTGGGGTTGTTTTCAGCAAGGGTAACAGAGTTACTCCAAAATTTGGATGAGGAAGCATTGTCCTATGTAGATGATATTTATCTGACGGACGATGACTTACAGATGCACTTGACAAGGGTGAGCACCATTATTATGGGATACGCCTCTGAGGGCTATAAATTTAATTTCAAAAATCAAAATTGCCCATCTCAATGTCCTGTTCCTAGGGTATGAGCTGTCAAGGGAAGGAAAAAGCCTAGCAGCTAACTTTTTAGAAAAGTGTGCGCTGCTCCAACCTCCAAAATCAATAAAGAATTTACAATCAATACTGGGATTCCTAAATTTTGGTCGAACATACATTTTGGATTTCGCAGAAAGAGTAAAACCTTTCTATGACTTAATAAAACCTGATTTATTTTTCAGTCAGACTATGGACACAGGAACATACAAACATCCTACGTTCACTACAAGAAGACATGATAACTTCAAAACACTTACAGACACGCGTAAATGTACACAACTTAGTGATCCGAGTAATAGCGGGTCAATGCGGGTACACTTACTTAACCTTCAGTGAAGGTGAAACGGTACCAATCGCACACAAATCATCACCTGTACACAAACGCAGAGATGCGTTTCACTTCAACAGAAAAATCTGACAGCAGTGCAGACCGCTGTAGCAAGAGAAAGAGCTCTGGCTCAGGGGAAACGCATAATTGTCGTAACCCCGGTACCAGCCTTAGAAGCTGTTACAAAGGCTAGCATTCCTAATGCAAAAGCCTTACATCTGAGACGGATACAATGGGCTAATTCTCTTACTGCAACGGATGTTGAATACAGATTTGATCCAAGTTTAAAAACACAAGCATTTCTGCAATACGAACAAGAATATCTTCTACCAAATGAGATTTTGCCTCTAGATCAGTATGAATATATTATTTACACTGACGGACCTGCTCAACCGGCCATAGGGAGTAAGCAAGCTTACAGCGCAGCGTGTGCAATCGTTAAAGGTCGCATGCGCAATGGAAAGTTCCATCCAAGTTGCACTCAAAACGCAATCTCTAGGAGACTGCACGGCTCAGCTGGCAGAATTAAAAGCACTAATACTGGCACTGGTAAATACGTGATCACTTGAGTCCCCACACTAATTGTGTGTGATTCCTTTTACTGTGTACAGTCATACAATGAATATCTACATCATTGGGAACAAAACGGGTTCAAAGATGCGAAAGGTGGCACAATTAAGCATAAAATGCTATGGGAACAGGTAGTGGAGTTGAGAAACGAACTACCACGGGCTCACGGATACATACACTTTGCAGTCATCAGCGTGATGGCGTTCACGTTGAAGGAATTCATTGGCTGATGAAGCCGCAAAGGGGCTGTACGCACAGCGTCCGTAGGCTGCAGTCACTCGCTCAAAAGCGAGAATAGACGGCGTAGATTATGGTGGCTGTCATTGCTTCGCGCAAAGGCAGCACAGCAGTACCAAAGAGATTTCCACTCAAGTACTCCTACAAGTTAGATGCACACAACAACTCCATATGCTCAGATTCCTGGAGTGGGGGATAGAGTAATACCAAATATGGATCGTAGGCAAGGCTTAATTCTAGCAGCACACGAGGGTCTGGGTTCTGCGCATACAGGCGGTACAGCGACTATTACTTTACTGAAACAGTGCTACTAGTGGCCAGGGTTAACAAAGCAGACCAAAGACTATGTCTTAAAGTGCGACATCTGCCAGCAGATGAAAGGTTCCACCGTAGCACGCCCAGCGCAGACACCATTACTAAAATCAGACAAACCTCTCGCATGTGTATATTTGGACCACGGCGGACCCCCTACAATCTGATGGGGCCAAGAAATATATCATGGTTGCAGTGGATTCCTGCTCTAGATTCCTATGGGTTTGGCCTCAGCGCTGTGCTGACGCTCGAACTGTTATAAAAGATTTGCGAGTCTTTATCGGCACATACGCAGTTGGCACGTTACATTCTGACCGCGGCCCGGTGTTTGGCTCTCGGGCTTACAAAGAGGCCATCGAAGGAATGGGCGTAGCATTGCGGTACTCCTCTCCATACCATCCTGAGGGAAATTCGGTTGTGGAGAGGAAAAACCGTGACTTAAAGCAATCTTTAACAGCTAGGGTATTAGGCAAGGGCAGTAGATGGGTCGATCACTTATATGGGGTACAAAGAGCCCTAAACAATCAGCCAAGAAGCTCTCTAGGGGGTGTGACTCCTTACGAGGTCCTATTTGGGACAAGAATGTGGGTACCTGATCTTGATTGTGGAGGCACAGTGGCGGATGAAAAACCATTTGATATCCATGATCGTTTGGCTGTTTTACGGATCTAAATGTATCCAGGACACAACAAAGCAACGTCCACTTAAACAGACTGCCACTAAGGGAAGTCAAGGCAGTAACGGCAAGACCTGTCTGGATCCCAAAAGTCGGGATCTGGTCAGAGAAAAGATTGCAGACAAGAAAGAATTCGGACCATCCTACAGAACAGCTGTACCGGTCCTAGCAATCCAAGGCACAAGAACAGGTACTTCTGCCGCCTCTTGCCGGGGAAAAAGGAGAAAAGATTTGTCTCCAATCGACTTAATCAAACCACACTATGTGGCCAATACTAAACAGTAGGCCTAGTGGACTCCACAGTAGCAGACGCCCTCCTCTTGCTACAATCCAAGAAGTTCAAACAGAAAGTCTCATCACGTTTGAAGAGACACCTGTACGGAATGAAGGACTAAGCAACAATGCTATGGAACTCGTTCCACTGCAACAAAAAGTTCGATTCAAAATGAAAATCAACTTAACAACCAAGTTGCAATAAGACCGACTACAAACGTCTACGTCAACATTCCTCGTCAACAAATCCTGATGCAATTCCAACAATTGATCGAACTGCTTCTGGCTACTTCATGAACTTTGATACGCTTTCACTGGATCCAAGCGAGACCGGAAACAACGCCAGCCCAAAAATCACACAAAAAAGAAACTCATTGACTTTTTGCACTTTTTTAGAAAGTCTTACCTGGTGTCACCTTTGGATAGAACTATGGTATATCACTGGGATTCTATTTTTTCTTTCTGGCTAGGTTTAACTATAACTTTTAGTATGCTTATTAATGGACGATATCTCCAGCAAAGCTCTAGCAGCCCAAAGAGTCAATTTGATTTTAAAACCACACCAGTCTTCACATCGTGAACCAAGAGACTTGTCTTCAGTGAACATCACAGCAGTTCCTATACCGGACGGTATAGTATGGGACAAGATTGATTTCGATATATTTGGTCCGACTGAACATTTAAAGCTTAAACATGTATTTAAAATTTCTTTAAGTGATATCATTACCTCCAGTACATTGTCTGATGATTGGGACACTGAAACTGTAAATAATATGATGTCTGATTTAGAAAAAGCAGCAGCATTTCCGAACAATGAAATGTTACATTGTACTGTTACCAACATTATGGTCATCATTTCTTACACAAAATCTATAACACCTAGAAATGTATTTGAATACCACCAGTGGGAACACTGCCCAACACCTCCAAAAGGTAGTTCGCAAACTTTTGCACAGAAATTCACATACTTTTCAGGGTTTAATACATCTGACCCAAAGTCATTTTATTATAAAGTGGCCACAACATCAGCACATAAAATTATGTTGACTAACACCAAACAGATTTACTCTCTGCTTCCTTTATGGCCCAGTTGTCTACACATGGGTTTCGACCTATGGAAGGACACTATAAATTTAAAATCAATCTGGGGTCCTAGGGACTGGCAGGTCCAGGGAACAGAAGCGCTTTAGAGCATGCCTCATCCCACAGCAGACTATATTTCTGAATGAAACTGTGCAACAGACATCCTGTCTTGGACTAGCCAAGAACAAGGAACTGAACTCACCCAGATTTCCAACACCATCGCAGATGGGCGGGTGGCAGAAGTCAACTACACAAGGGGTAGGATTAGATGACGTTCTCCAGTACCACAGGTCAGATCCCAATTGGACAGAATGGCTGATTTGGCCCATTGACACAAACACATGTCAACAGAGATTCCTAGGTATAACCGAAGGGTTTAGTATCAGTAGGCCAGATACACGCTATGTACAGAGACAACACCCAGGGGTAGTGACATCCTATAGTGTTGGGAAGTTGTGCCTTGATTGGCTAGAGACCTCAACACTCACAGAAGTGAAACATCACTTGACCTTACTCACACCTGATGTAGACCTTAGGGATTTTTTACCCGGCCCTAGGAAAACACATCAGAAACGTTTCATATATGCTGGCATTTATGCCTACTATAATGAAAACTGGAAAATATCCCAACAGGAGGCCGCAGAAAGAATACGGGAAATAGACCGTATTAACTTAAAGAAGGCATTAGCTGTAGTGGATAATGGGTTAACAACTTTGACCTCCAGGATTTACTCCTTAGGCAACATTGTATCTTCGGCAATTGTCGTATTAAAACAAGACTTGGCCTTATTACAACACGGGCAATCTCAGTTACATTCTATTATAATGTTAAGCTGGACGCTGCAATCTTTGCATGCAGGCTACGTGCCCTGGCGTTTCATAAACACCACGTCTCTGTTTTCGGGATACAATCTAACCGATAAACAGACAGAAATGGCACAAAGGGGGGCCAAATATACAATGCTACGTATTGAGAAACTGGAAAGGTTACCATTCACTGTAGCCGAATCACCATCAACTGAATGGCTAATTCATGGCCAAATCACTCTGCCGGTCACTACGTTTCAGTTTCAATATTGCCTTGAGCAAAGGCAGGCAGGCAAATATGAAAAAATGGGTAAGGGTTACATTAACCGCTTCGCCGCGATCGGAATTCCGCCCAGGTGCTGGACATTCCGATCGTGGGTGTGGTCGTGACGAGCTCAGCTCGTCATGCGCACACGCCCACCGACACAGCATGACGAGCTGAGCCTCGCCATGAGCATCGAAGGGATTAAGGAATCTTGGGAGTTACCATATAGATATCGATGCCGGAGTGGGGATCGAGAAGTGTTTCTGAGTGGTACAAACTGCAAGAACGCTTTGCGTGTTCTCTCATGTGTCAGGATATTTCTCTGCACGGAGCATGTAGTGGTTCGGTAGCAAATCTATCTTGTCACATGTCAGGGACCCCAGCGGCCATGATCACGCCCGGGTTTTCCAGCTGCTCTCGAATGGGAGTTACTTGATGCTAAACGCATCAAGGTTGCTGTGGGATGCTTCCAGGCGTCGCCTATCTGGTCACTGTTAACTCCAGGGTTACTTGCTGTATGCCAGTATTGTTTCCGCCACTGAACACAGTCAGGGAGGCGCCGTTATGGCCTTCGTTGAATGTTTCCTTTATACAATTTGATACTTTGAGCAGACTGAAAGCCATGCTTTTACAGCAACTTGTGCCCTTAACCTCCGCTCGAGAAACCTTTGAACTTCAAGTTGCAAGGACCTCAACTGAGATACAAGCGCTTATACGTACGAACTGGCCCTTTCATTTCGCAGAAATGGTGGATCGTATCTTTAACATGTCTGATACGAGTGGTATTGTACACCTATTTAAGACCATAGGGTCAGGACTATTAAGCACCTTTCAGACAGTCCTCGGAGTAATCCCAAATTTTATACACTCCGTATTGGGAAGCGTCTTTGGAGGTCTCCGCTATCCTGTTCCCAATTGCAGGAGTCCTGATTGTAATCTTACTGCTACGCAATGGACGGCTCCAATTTCCGAGGAAATGGCGAACATACTCATGGAGCGGAAATACCGTGAACGCATGGTGCAGCTTCTGGGTATACTTTGCCTAAGAGGAACTGAACGCCTCTTGGTTTCTATCGTTTAGACCAGTCTGCGTGGACTGTATCTTACCTGTTCTTCGATGCCTGTTTTGCAGAGAAGAATACTCGTTGGATCTCTGTCTAACGTTTCCATCAGATACGCCTCCGGACATGGATGCTATGCTGGACCCCCTAAAGGCTCATGCTCTGCGTTGTCCCCAGCGTCTTCCAATTCTGAAGAACGCAGTCCTTGAGAATCCACAGGTGCCGTTTGCTCCTGCTGGGTTAGGTGGCTCCTCCACAGGCACTCAGGTAACAACTGCCGCACAAGTTGCCGCAGCACCGATCTGTTGGCAGTACTGAATTTCATCTATGTGCGATTGACGTTCTCTGTGAGGCGTTGGATTTGTCGTAGCCTGCAGTAGCTAACACCGATAATGCTGTATCTCCCAGCCAGGACACTTAATCTTGAATTGGCTCATCGCGTCCTGGGAAAGAATTCGGCTTCTCCACTTTGTTTCATAAGTAAACGAACTAAATTTGGAACATTTCCTAAATTAACACTTTCACTTGAGAAAGCATGGCCTTCTTCTACTTGTAGTAATGCAACTTTTATAAGTGAGACAGAATTGACGTTTCAAGTGGCAACTAAAGAATAGCTGATTGGTAACATTTTAACATTTTTAAATATCTTTTAAAACCATGTATTTTAGCAGTTTTTAAGACAATTTTTTTTTTAATTGTCCAGATTTTAAGTATGGTCATTGTCATCCAATTCGAAAGTGGAGTGGGTGTTACGTTTCGTGATAGAGGCCCTAATATAGACACGTTCATATATGCCGTATATGGTCATAATCGTATATGCCCTATTATGGTCATAATCGTATATGCCCTATTTTGGTCATAATCGTCTATGCCCTATTATAGTCATGATCTCCTATGCCCTAATATAGGCATGATCTTTCACCCTACATTAGTTCCCTACAGTACACAACGAACTCTGAGGGTTGAACGTTATCTAGTCTGTGGTTTGAACACTGCAGGGTTTTTCCCGAACACAGGCCTACAAATGTACTCATAAATTATGCATGAGCATTCACCAGCTACATCTCCCGCATAATATGTATGTACAAAATTCACCCCTGACGTCTTCCTCATGTCCAACAAAGACCAATACAAATCATACTAAGGACGAGACACTTTAGGGTATAAATACACCACATCTTGCCACTGTAAGACAGAGGGAACCGAGACTTCCACTGCTGACACACTGACCAGAGACGCTGGAGGCTCCTGCATGCAGTCGCTCCAGCTGACAGCGGTCTCCACGCAGCCCTTGCGGGTGTCCAACTCGAGACCAGGACGGGGTCCCACACTCTCTCTATTCAGGTATGGGGGTTTGACTAAATCCTAGAAGGATTCTTGGCTCTTAGGCTTTTAGACCTACACACATGCTAGGTACACTTAGGTACATCTAGTTAGGCATCGTAGGATGCACGCGCACTTTTGGGTGACATTCTATTACGCATTTTATATTCATGTATGTATTCATGATTATTGCAATATGGTAGAACTGTACTTCCCTTTCACTTTTATCGTACTGCTGATAATATATCTCTGCTATTGTCTGCTGGTTACTGCAGCACATATATTTTACACTAGAATAACAACTGTTCAATAAATACTTATTGAAACGCCCAGACTGTTTATTCTGTGTAACTCTCTGAGACAAACTCGAATAAGTAAGCACGAGTGACTGAGCGAAAAGTAGTACATTGTTTCCATGATTCTGAGGGATCAGGGTTGTCATGATCTAAGGTTGCCAGAAACTAATCTCTCCCCGATAAGAGGAGATTCTAGTAGCACTGTGAGCTAGCTAATGCAAATCCGGCTAACATACGCGGTGGGGGTGCACAGAGCCAGTCAGTCACCAAACCCACGGTTTATGTTATCCAAACGCGCAGGTCCTGCAGGGGTACTATAGGGACTACACGACACCATGAATACATGATACAAACAATATGATTAAAAGAGCATTGTGGACATTTTAAGGCATAAATACAATAATTTTAGGGCATAAATACAGTAATTGGAAAGAGTTGTAAAGAAATCAACCATATATGCATCTTGCCTATTATGTGCAAATAATTACTGTACATCGTCAATGGATTGTTTGTTGTTGTGTACATACAGGGGCTACTCTAGTAGCTGTAGGTCAAACCCCACAAATGAATCATAATGCAGACCACAGTATGAAATAGATGGTTGTTCACATGTTCCTGAGACGGACCACATGTATCCCCCAAGAAATATTGCATCTCGTGGTCGGTGTTCAAACTACATTCTACCGCTTTGAGTCGCATAATCCAAATGGCCTCAGTGCGGCGTAGTAACAACTCTCTGTTGCCCCCTCTGTGGTTGGGTTGGACTAGTTCAATGACAAAAAACGAGAATTGTTTATAGCGTCCTTGTGCCTTGCACTCCATGGCATGCACTGCCATTGGATACCTTTCATCACATTGTTTCAGTGCCCTGGTGTGTTCACTGATTCAATCTTTAAGCATTTGGATGGTGCTGCCCACATAGTGTTTATCACATTTGCACACAATAATGTACACCACACATTTAGAGAGACAATTAATGTTCTGTCTGATCACAAATTCTCGTCCGTCTGGTCCAGTAAACACTCTTTTGTTGTGTGACGCCCACCTGCACACTCCACAGGAGCCACATTTTTGGAAACCCCGTGATTGTTGGGTAAGCCAGTTGCTTTAATTCATGGCTGTGGGGACAGTGGGGCTGAGAATAGATCTTAGTGGCCTCCCTCCTCTATATATGATTTGTGGTCTTTGAGTGGTGAAACCTTCCAGTGATTTATCTGCTCTGAGGATACTCCTGAAGGAAGTGACCCGAAAAGGGCCACCGGGTCACTCACGACCACCTCCTCTGGCTTCCTACAAATGAAGAGTCGGTCAGACAGTAGAGAATACGAACCAGATATTTATTGAGATTACACTGCAGTGGAGCCCAGTCTGACCAGCCTCTTGGGATGACTGTCGAGGGACTGAAGCCCGTAAGCATACAATTACATTATGTACGTTTGCAAAGTCCACAAAGGCACGCCTACTATGGAAAAACACTAGCAGGTGTCGTAATACAATGGGGGTACAGAGCATAAGTTTCGATTCTGCAGCTGGGCCCAGGCTATCTGCTGCCCAAGGTCATCTGGCCTATCCTCCCTACCGGACGGGTGGGAGAAAGGCTCCATCTAACAAGGAAGGTATGTACTAACGAGGATACTTGCAATTCTAGGAAGAAAAAGCTCAACCTTGGAAACAAAACTTACCAAGGACCGTTTCTCGAAAATAACTAAGCAACAGTTTTGATTATCATACAAAATGGCGTCCAGATTGTAAGATGGTGTCGCTAATGCTAAAATATACAGACAGAAGGGCTTTCCAATATTAACAAACCCTCCTGTTAGCATGAGCTAACCATCTACAATCGAAAATCAAAGCAGAAACATAAAGGAATAATAAAGCACATAGCCTTTTATGCACATGTCATGTTGTCAATAGTGGGAATATATTCCAAGAGAAAAGAGGACGTTCCAAGACGCCCTCATCTATGGCCATGATGTCATCTATTTCTTTCTGTAACATTATTGCAGCATTAGTATAATGAATCGATATCTTCCTCTTCGGAACCAATACAGAGATACAGTATTTGCAGCACATTGGGAGACATTGAATAGGAACACAGCAACATATCAATATAACAATGAAATATATTGCTTTCTCTATTAGCCACCCCCATGTTCCAAAAAGGGACCAACTCCAATTACCTGCTTCCATACCTTTGACATTCTCAATAATATCCAGGATATGCTTGGTGATATTCTTTTCCATATTTGTTATGCCCACTACACACTGATCGCCAATAACTGCGCATGCACCACCATTCTTTGCTAAAATAAAGTCCACTGCATATCTAGTCTGTTCAGAATAAATCCTCATACTTTCTAATTGAATGGTGATGTCACGTAATGCTGCTACTGTGGTATTTGACTATATCTGTAGTTTACAGCCAAAATATTCCCTTGCCTTTTCAGTCCTACTCATAGCCATTCCCCCTAATGTGAAAATGGCAGACAGGATATAACCAAAAGTAATACCATTACTATAACTGTTGATCTCAATATCTGTTACTCTTTCGCAAAATTCCTTTGTAAGTGTTCTCTTCACCCATTTTATTTGTCTGTGAGCATATTTGCAAGGGACCCCCATGGGCAGCACCATCCCAAGAGCTACATCATTGGTGCCATTATGAACATTTGAGTACGTTCCATTTGTGAGAAAGAAGAACCCGGTGTGAGAAGTTGGCCTGGCATATGCTGTCCACTAATTATAGTGGGCACCTTGCACCAGTCCAAATCGACTCTTATGGTAGATAGGTTAAAGACAACCTTATTGAAAGCTATCCTAGTGGTAGCTATGGAGAGCAGCCTTCAGGCTAAGTCTTGAAGGAATGTAAAGCAGCTTGTTTTACCAGTCTATAATCTCTTGAGTGACCAAATGAAAGAGCACCACACCAGGTATATATTCAAAATATATGTATTTATTACTAAACACACCCTCTAGTCTCTTTATGAGGCTAGAGTTCAAGTACATAGGTTATAAGATCTTAAATCACAGTAATAGCACAAATACACGTTTGGGCCCTAGGGGCGTACTCAAACCATATACCAACAAAGTGGTATGCGAACCACGACTGAACTAGACACTAGGCCTAGAGCCTCTAGAAGTGCTTGGACCACAAGGAACCACCCAAGGTAGTGACACAGGGGACCCACGGGAGACGCGTGCAGTGTAAATACACAACCGCGATACGCCGTTAACTTCTATGGAGAAAGTCGGGATCGGGAAAATAGAGGAAAGGGACACTTAGAAGAGGACTAGGACAAAACCCTTTGAGATCTAGGACTTTGAAGAGTCTCTACCCACGGGAGCACTCGGAGTACTCGTGTTACCTCACCCAGGGAAGCCGGGTGCATAGGTGCCTTTCGGGGTCGGGTTTCGTCGTCGTTTCGTATGGCGATCTGCTGCAAAGTGGTGCTGGCGACCAGGAGAAAAGTGTCCGGGTGGATCCAAGAGTGGATCGGAGTTCTGAAGAACCTGAAAGCAGAGGGGACAGAGTCTGGGTCACTAGCCAGTGACCAGGAAGGCGATGGACAGATGCCCACCGATGTCGAGTGCTTCAGGTGCGGTGACGGTCGTCTTGACTCTTCAGCCACGAGGTCCGGGAGGCGTTGTCGGTGACCAGGAGCAGTATTCGGGCTGGTGCTCGATGTCTGTCGAGTGCTGAGGTGTCGGCGACCGGATTGGACCCAACAAGCCTTGGCAACGGCAAGTCTCGAGTAAGATGTAGATCGTCGATGGTGCAGACCAGCAAGGTCTGGGAACTCACCCAGCGAGGGTAAGTGAGGGCAGGCCTGGAGCAACCAGGATGCCAAGTAAAGAAAAGATTGGCCTTCGTTAAGGGCTACTAGCCAACGGGCTAGCGACCGCGAAGGAGCCTCGTGACGCCGCACGTGGAGCTGGCTTACAGGACACTCGTGGAGTGGGGGCCAGTGATCTTCGGTGCAGGTGGTGCTGGAGGCTAGGGCTACTCGGAGCCCAAAGCACCGACTTCTTGGGAGACCCAGAAGATGGTGCACTTGCAAGTGTGCTCGGTGTCCAGGGGTCACGGTCTCAAGTCACCCACGATAGCCACGGGCCTCAGCTTTGCTGGGGACTCAGGGTAGCCTCGGGAAGTCTGAGAATCCACCTCTGGTGATGCGATGACTTCGGCGTCTGACGGAGCTTCAGTAATGCGAACCGGACAGATGCTTTTGGTGCCTGCCAAGCAGGGGAGTCACTCCTTGACCCCAAGGGAGATTCTTCAGTCCTCTAATCTTGTCGTAGAGCGTCGAAGGTCCAGGATTCAGTGTCAGAGTTTCGTCCAGGTATAATCTAAAGTCCTAAGGACTGGGTTCCTACCTTTATTCTAAAAATAGGGGATGGACTACTCTGTGGCCCCACCTATGGGTGGGTCAGGGCAGAGGGGTGGCTACACCCCTTTCCTTTGTCCAGTTCGCGCCAAAGCAGGGGCTGCGAGCCCCTGATCCGGTTTGAACTGGGGTATGCACTAGGGACACCAAATGTGCCCCCAGTGCAGGACTTCAAAGCACCCGAAAGTGCTCCCGCCCAGCCCCAATACACATTGTCCTGTCTGGGGAGGTGGTCACACCTCCCTGGGACAGGAAACCTATTGTCCAGGCCTCCCCTGCCGGAGTTTCGTCCAGCAGCAGGAGGCCAGACTCGTGTCTGTGGCAGCAGCATCCATGTTGTGATGCCAGGGCTCTGGAAAGAAGTTACCGGACTCGCCAGAGTTAACATGCCTTTCCTCTAGAAGGGTGGAATGCTACCCCCGCCGCCAGGATTGGCGGGGGGGTAGTATTCCAAGATGTTTGACACCAAACACGACATGTTTAGGTGCAGCCATTCCAAAGTTAGCATTTTACCGCGAGGATATAATGCGCATAAGAGTATATGGTCAGAATGCACTACAAACAGCATCAGAGATGGTCTCCGAACGCTGCAGAGGGGCCCTGCTCATGCAGGGGCACCCTCTCACATAGGAACCATGCACTCTGCCTTTAGGATTGATAAGGCCTGCCTTAGGAGTGACTTATAGGTTTATATGTGTGTATGCTTTTAGTGATATAGGTAACCTATACCACAGTAAGGGGTGCATGCACCACCTTACTCAGGCTGCAGTAGCAGACCTGTGGTGTCAGTTTGGATGGCCTCCCAGGGGTGGCATAATATATGCTGCAGCCCCTGGCAGGCCTCTGAGGTACCTATGCCCTTGGTACATAGTATACCATATACTAGGGACTTATAAGGGCACTCCAGATCCCAATCAGTGATGTGCCTAAGGCACATGGAGACCCTTTTAAAGAGGAAACAGCTAGGCTGGGGTTCTGAATAGCAGGGCCCCAGCCAGACTAATGTCGAAAACCAGTGAAGCATCAGCAAAAAGTGGGGGTACCCATGTGAAGCAGATCCTACTCTCCTACACCCGGGGTGAGCATATATCGGCCTATCATAATCCACAGCTGCATAACGAGAACTACCTGTCACGGTGTCAGAACCTTTCAAACCTTTCAAAAGGAATGTTCGTTTGAATATGATCACCCCTGAACAGTTGATATACAAAATAGTATCAGTATTATTTATGATGGGGCAACAAGCAGGGTAATAGCCAGCTTTTTGGGGAACTGTCACTTCTTTATAATGCCAACCCACCAATGTAATATTTTGCTCTTCAAAATAAAAGTTATCACAATACGTATTATTGTCACAACCGGGGTACCCTGTTCCAGTGGGTTGACGATGATACAAGCATGATCCTGGGTAGCCAAAACCAAACTCCCCTTTACCTCAACAAAATTTGTCGGCTTAGAATATGTATAATTTATCAAAGACAGAGGGTAAGCAGTCCATAGACTAGTTACAGATTCAGTAGGATAACAAGCAAACACCATTACCAAAAATCTCTTATGAGTATCTAGAAAAACATTATCAGAAAGCAATATTTTCCGTCTCAGTGTGGAAGAGATATCATTGTCAGAAGTAGGCGAATTACTTGCATTTTCTAACGCCCAAAGAACTCCACAAAGAATAATCATCAGCAGAATAGCAAAAAGAAGGAATAGCACTCTCTGCTGCTTCATCCATGATGATCGGGGCAAAACAACAAAACTTAATTGCTGTTCTTCATCAATCATTGGCCTGCCAAAAAGATGCATGATAGCGTAATGAAAAGGTACTATTAATCTATCCGTAATGAAACTAAACAAACGATCTTCTTTCCAGGGTCCGTTTGTCTTCTCCTGTGAGCCTCGCTGGCAGGATCCTATCGTTCATCCACGGTGGTGCTATCCAGCACTTCTTGTTGGAGCTACACAATTGCAGCCCTTGCTGAGGAAAACCCACTTCTTTCAGGATAGGGTATTCTCCCTCCTGGGAAAACACCCCAAACTTCTCCTGTCCAGTGTCTCGATCAATGCACCAATCTCTCTGCCCCTGCTCTATTGTCCCTATTCTTCATCCATGAAGTCCATCCCTACTAGTCTGACTTTTCCTTTGGTGCACTGTTCCTTCTTCGAGGACGCAAATTGTACTTAACAACTCCAGGAACAGAGGGATCAAGAAACAAACATTCACTTTCAGCGGTTTGGACTGATTCGGATTCAAACACAGAAGGGCCAGCTGACTGGAACTCTTGGCTGGCCTTAACCTCAGGTGGCACTGCTTCATTTAGGACTGCATCACTCTCCTCCTCAGAAGGTGCCCACGTTATTCTGGCATCGAAGAAAGGGATGAAACGAGGAACCTTTTCCGTCTCAAAGTCCCCTATACCATCGATCCTCCACTGGTCATACGGTAGGGGAAGTGGCACCTTCTTGGTATGCGTAGAGTGTATCCAATTTGTCCGGCCGTCCACTTTGACTGCAGTGCGGATGGCGAGGAGGATCTGATAAGGCCCCTTCCATCGGGGCTCCAAGCTGCTTTTTCGCTGAAAGTGTTTTATAAGAATATAGTCGCCAGGCCAAAGGTCGTGGCCGGGTCCCTCTGTAGCGGATGGCAAGGCCTCTTGAATCTGCTGATGAATAGAACGCAAATTTTTAGTTAACTCATACAAATAGTCTATCAACAAGGGGTACTCTATCTCAGAAAATGGCGTGGGTCTTGGTACTCCCCAGACATTAGCGGGCCTACCAAAGACAATCTCATAGGGGACAACCCTGTTCTTCTATGGGCTGTAACTCTTGTTGACAACAAAGCGAATGGTAAATCATCTGGCCACTTCAATCCTGTACTCTCCTGAATTTTGGCCATCTTTAGTTTGAGAGTACCATTGTACTTCTCAACTAAACCTGCTGACTGGGGGTGATTCGCGGCATGAAATTTCTTCTTAATGTGCAAGCCATCGCACACTTACTGGATGACCTTAGAATTAAAATGACTGCCATTGTCACTCCAAATCAAACGGGGCAAACCGAAGCGAGGGACAAACACCTTTAAAAGAGCTTTCGCCATCCCTAGGGCTGGATTTTCCTTGGTAGGATAAGCCTCAACCCATTTACTGAATGCGCAAACCACCAACAACACATACTTCAGATTGTTCACCCGTTCCATCTCAATGAAGTCCATTTGCAGAACTTCGAAAGGGAAAGAAGGAGGTGCAAAATTTCCCGGAGGTGTAGGGGTATCCCTCCCTGGGTTGTACAACATGCACACCATGCACAATATTTCACTAAATGGGCAGTCGTATTTGGAATATTATCAACCTGCCACACCGGATCGAGCAACTTGCAGATACCCCTAGCACTAATGTGAGCTGGTCCATGAGCCATAGTAACTACGGGGAGAACATATGCATCTGGCAACATCCATCTCTGTTTCCCTGATTTATCTATCCAACACCCATCATCATCCAATTGTGCTGGACTCTCTTGCCATATTGCTAATTCCTCAACCGTCGCTTCGCTCTGGATTTCTTTCACACTATCTAGTGTGTCCTCAAACATCGTGACTTCCAGCACCCATCTAGCAGGACCTGCTACAAACATCTTTTCCATCTTAGATCGGGCCGTCTCTTTAGCTGTTTGATCCACAAAAGCATTTCCCTCCCCACTTCATCAGTAATTGCTTTGTGAGCACTACACTTCACTATTGCCAGTTTCTTGGGCAGGGTCAACGCCGACAAAAGTCTATTTATCAAAGGGCCGTGTTGAATCTTTGAACCATGGGAGGTAAGGAATCCCCTCTCTTTCCAGAGCCACCCAAAATTATGAGCGACTCCAAAAGCATACTGACTGTCAGTGTAAATATTAACCACTGGTCCCTGACTCAACTCGCATGCCTGAATTAAAGCTGCCAGCTCTGCAGCTTGGGCCAACTGATAGGGGACTCGTGAAGTCTCAACTATCGCGTGCGGTGTCCCTAGGGCTCCTCCTCAGTGCGAAACATACAATCATGTATGTCTATCTCCCTCACTCTCCGAAGCGAGGGGTAAAAACGTGGCAGGATTTAGAGTGGCATAGCATTTGATCGTAATATGTGGTGCAAAAAGAGTTAGCTCATAGCCAGTCAGACGTGCACTGGTAAGGTGCTGTGTCTTTGTTCTGTTCAAAAGCGTATCCACACCATGGGGTACCATAACTGTGAGTACAGTATCAAGAACAAGCCCTGCCGATTGTCGAATAGAGACGGCCACTGCCGCGGTTGCTCTTAAACAGCTCGGGAGGGCTTTCGCGACGGGATCAAGCACAGCAAAAAAGTACGCACACAGCCTCTGCTTACCTCCAAAAGCATGTGTTAAGACAGAAAGCGGACAACCGGCCGACTCGTGTACATACAACACGAACAGCTTGTTATAATCAGGTGTGCCAAGCACAGGAGCTGAGCAAAGCGCAACCTTCAATTGCTCAAAAGCTTGTTGACATTCAAGCATCCAAGGCAAAGGTTCATGCACATCTTTAGTTGTTAAAGATAACAGAGGCTTTGTTAGTAAAGCAAAATTGGGTATCCAATGACAACAATAGGAAGTGATACCAATAAAGGCTCGCACATCCCTTTGGGTCCTTGGAACAGGCATGTTAATTAGAGTGTTAATACGCTCAGGAGTTAGTTTCCGACCCTCCTTCGACAGTAGGTGACCTAAATAGGTGACCTCCTGTCGACAATATTGGAATTTGGAAAGGGACACTTTATGTCCATGTTGAGCCAAATGCAGCAACAATTTGACTGTAGCTGCTTTACATCCGTCTTCAGTATCGGACACAATCAAAAGATCGTCCACATACTGCAGCAATACATTACCTGGAGGAAGGGTAAGGGAGTCCAATTGACCCTTCAGAGCTTGGCTATATATACTAGGACTCTCAGTATAGCCCTGAGGAACCTGACAAAATCTAAAACTACGACCTGCCAGGGAGAACCCGAACAGGTGCCTGCTATTGGGATGAACAGGGATGCTAAAGAAAGCGTTTTTCAGATCAATGACAGAAAAGAATTTGGCAGAAGAAGGAATCATGGTCAGAAGAGCAGTAATGTCAGGGACCACAGGGAACTGAGGGACTACTATCTTATTAACTTCGCGCAAATCAATCACAAAATGATAGACATCAGCAACATTATCAGGAGAACCCGGAGGTGGCCTCTTGAGGACAGGAAGGATGAGGCTATTGCACACATTTGCTGCTGTCTCTTCAAAAACTCCTGACTGAATCAAATCTTGTATTATATGTAACAATGCCTGTTCTCCTGCATGCGAAATCTTATACTGAGGAATACGAGGCAATATCGCATTTTCTTTAACCTGAATAGAAATTGAGGTATTTGCAAAAGTCCCACATCTGTATCACTTGTAGCCCACAGCGTAGATGGAACATCTTTTTTTTTTTTTTTTTTTTTTTTATAAAATTTTTTATTGAATATAAGGCACAATATCCACATATCAATACGATCGTAGGGTATAGGATTAAAACAACATATTACGTCAATGTCAAATACATCACATATTAAGGCATTACGGGTACTCAGTACTTGTTCGTCTCATTGCCATCTCTTCTGTGGGAGAAGGACAAATTTCCCCCGATAAGCGCTCCATCCTCCCCATTTTTATCCCATTTCTTAGGGCAGCCCCTTCTTTTGTAAACTTCTTTCTCCATGATCATACATTTGTCCATTTCTGCTACCCAACTTATCGTGAATGGTGGTGTGTTGGAGCCCCAGGACATGGCCACGGTCCTTTTCACCAATAGGTATCCCAACGCCACCCACTGCTGTTCGATTTCCGTGAGGTCGGTAGGTTGCCATATATTTAGGATCCCTGTTTTTGGCGACAACTGAATGTGTTTGCCCAGCGTATCTTTCATCTTAGTAGTGGTTCTTTCCCAAAAAGGGCGAATGAGAGGACAGTCCCAGAGGATGTGGTAAGAGGAGCCTTCTTGTCTGCATCCCCTCAGGCATAGTGCCTCGCTTCTGCTACCTATTTTCGCCAATAGGGTGCCCGACAGGTATGTCCTATGGAGTATTTTCAATTGTATGAGGCGGAACCGATGGTTCACGGCTATTTCCCTAGGGGACATTAAGGCGGCCTGCCATTCGTCATCGTCCAATTCCTTTAAGTCTGCCTGCCAGCGCGTTCTCAGAACCTGAAGGGTATCTGGTAAATTATTGCAGAGTTTACGGTATGTGCCAGATACAGCTTTGGTCAAGAGTGGGTCAATGAGTAATCGGTCTTCTAAAGGGGAGGCGTCTGGTAAGGAAGAGAGGTCAGGGATAGTGGTAAGAATGGCGTGTCGGATTTGTAAGTATCGGAAGATCTCTCCTCGTGCGAGTGTATGTTTGGTTTGCAAGTCTGTAAACGTGAGGAGTTTCCCCTTATCCACCAGGTCCCCCAATGTAGTGATTCCGATAGTATCCCACCTATCAAACCCTTTGTGAAAGCAGAGCGACCCCAATCTCTGCGAAGACCACAACGGAGTAGCCTTGGTGAACTTGTCCGCCCACCCTAGACGTTTATTAGCCTTGTGCCAGACCGCCACTGTTTGCGACATGGGTCCTAGGTAGCGGCCCTGTCGGATTTTGCTATAGAGGGCTCCCATATATCCTTCTCGGCCTATTTGGTATTTTTCTAAGTGAAAGGCCGGGTTTGTTGGGGGGCCATGAATCCATTGGTTAACTGGTACCAATTGGGAGGCCCAGTAGTAAAGGAGGAGATCAGGAAGGGCAATTCCACCGTCGTACCAGCTCTTGGTAAGTTTTCGGAGGGCGATCCGCGGGGCTTTCCCGTCCCAGAGTAGGGTGCGGAGCTCACTCTCTATGGCGGTGAAGTAATGATCTGTTACGGGGAAGGGGCTATTCTGAAGGACATACAAAAATCTGGGCAAAGAGAGCATTTTAAATAGAGCCGCCCTGCCAAGGAGAGATAGGGGCAGCGATCGCCAGTGTCGCACATCATCCTGTAGCCTCTGTAAGGGGCCCAGGAGGTTGCGTTCATAAAACAATTTGGGATCGGATGTAATGAAGATGCCCAGATATTTAAAGCCTGTCGATGTGCACTGGACTGAGTAACCCTCAGGCAGGCGAGGTGGAGGGCCGTGAAGCACATATAAGACTGATTTTGACCAGTTGATAGAGTAGCCTGCATATTTGCCAAAGTTCGTGATAACATCAAACAGTCTGTTTAGGGAAGTTCGAGGGATGCCAGATATATAAGGATGTCATCAGCATATAATGAGATTTTATCTTCTATATCCTCACTCCATTTTAGTCCCCTTATTACAACATCCTGTCTTATCCAGTGGGCCAATGGTTCAAGAGTAAGGGCAAACAGTAAGGGGGATAAGGGACAGCCCTGTCTGGTGCCTCTGTGCAAGGCGAATGTGCGGGAGGTGTGATTATTTACCCTAACCTGTCCTAGCAGATCTGTGTATAGTAGTGTTACCCACCGTCTAAAATTGGGGCCAAAGCCCAGTCGAGCCAACACCTCAAACAGATATGGCCACTCTATTGAATCAAACGCCATGGTGGCATCTAAAGAGAGTATGACCGCGTTTCGCGCAGGTAAGGCTGTCTGCCCAGAACATTATGGACCCGTCGAATATTAAGGGCGGTATTTCGACCTGGTATAAAGCCTGATTGGTCCTCATGGACCAAAGATGGGAGTACAGCTGCCAGTCGGGATGCTAGAAGTTTAGCCAGCACCTTAGCCTCCGAACTAATTAGTGAGATGGGTCGGTATGACCCACAGGTAGTCCCTGGTTTGAGAGGTTTGCGGATGACCACAATATTAGCTAGCCTTTGATCTAAGGAAGGAGCCCCTCTCTCTACTTTCCTCATACATGTTTTTGAGGTGAGGAGCAACCTTAAGAGCCAACCCTTTCAGGAATTCAATGGGAATCCCATTGGGCCCCATCGCTTTCCTGAGTTTATAGCAAAAATAGCTCCACAAACCTCTTCTGCCGTGATATCAGCATCTAAGGCTTCCTGTCAGCATCTGACAGTCGTGGCAGGGCCATTTCCTCTAAAAGCTGGCGGGATTCCTCAAACGAATATGAGGTTTTAGAGGTGTATATATCTTCTAGGTGGTTCACAAACGTATCAGCTACCTCTTGAGGATCTGTAACCGTCTTTCCATCTTCTAATATGATTTCCGGGACCCACCGCGATTCTTGATCTCGTTTCTCTAGCCAAGCCAGCATTTTCCCGGCCCTTTCACCGTGTTCATAAACCCTGTGTCTAGTCTGAAATAGCCTTGCTTGGGCTTTCTCTCTTGCTAGTTCCTTGTACTCTAGTTGCTTATTACGGAGTTTGTGGGCCGTGTCAACAGCAGGGGAGGTATTATGTTCCGCTTCCAAAAGGAGCAATTAACTCTCCATCTGATGCAGCTGTTCATTTTGATTCCGCAGGTACCCTATTTTCAAACCCAGTGCCCGGCCCTTAATGACCGCCTTATAAGCCTCCCATATGGTATTCGCTGAGTCCACCGATCCAAGATTCTCAGTAAAGTAGTGATCTGTGTGGGCGGCTAGGTCTTCTTTGATGTCCGGAATAGTGAGCAGCCATGGGTTAATAATTATGGGTCCCCGGGCCTCGGGTCGATAAAAGGTGAGGTCCACTACAAGGGGAGAGTGGTC
The DNA here is from genome assembly GCA_963921515.1 of Calotriton arnoldi. Classification (NCBI taxonomy): domain Eukaryota; kingdom Metazoa; phylum Chordata; class Amphibia; order Caudata; family Salamandridae; genus Calotriton; species Calotriton arnoldi. The sequence goes on from CAWUFW010003626.1 coordinate 74,457, forward strand.
GGATATTCCCCTGGGGAGTCCCTGAAGACATCTAAAATTCCCTACGTCAGAGAGGAGGGTAAAAAAATAGTCAATCCGAGACATGCTATTGTGTGCATTAGAATAGTGCGTGAAGTGGGTTTGCTCTGGGTTCAGTGATCGCCACATGTCTGTAAGTCCCATGGCGTGGGCAAAGTTTGCCAGTGGTGTGGGGCGTCTGGGAGAAACTGTATGAGGGTGTCTGTCGACCTTGTCGTCCATAGTCATGTTAAAGTCTCCCCCTAGAACCAGCGTGCCCAGAGGGAGAGCTATAAGTATCTGTCCCAGTTCTTGTAGTGCTATTTTGCCTAGGGCTGGTGGGAGATAGGCTGAGATTATGTTGAGATGTTTCCCCTCCCAGGTGGCCTCCAGTACTGCGAACCGGCCCTGCGGGTCGGTCTGTACACGAGTTGGGATAAGAGCTAAGTTCTTACGCATAAGGATTCCAGTGCCTCTAGAGCCGGATGTAAAGCCCGCGTGGGCCACCAGTTTGTAACCCCATCGGTGGAGCGCTTTGCAGCTATTGCCCACGAGGTGGGTTTCCTGTAATAACACCAGATCTGGTGAATGTCGTTTAAGATATTGCAGGACTATCCCCCTTTTGATCTTGCTTCCCAGTCCATTGACGTTCCACGTCAGTATGGACAACTTCCTATGTGTTGTGTGAGCCATGTCGAATATACGGGCGATAAGTATGTAGCTCTTAGCCAAGAGTTAGAGCTTGTGGTGCCGGATTTAAGGATAGGGTGATGTATGTGACCTAGTTGCTTTGGGAGATCCCTCCCTTCCATAGCTACTGATGGCCCCCAAACGTTGTTTTTTGGCCTCGTAAGCCTGAGATACCCCACTGCGTTGTGTGTGCTGTGCAACAAAATCAAACCATTAAAACCCCAACTAACCCCCTCCACCCCCTGTACCCCCTCCCCGCCCCCTGCCAGTGGATTTTGAACTATCCACTCCCCAACAAGGCAGAGTGCCTGTCGCCCTCCCTCCCATTCGTGAGGTGCCTGGCTAACCGCAACCAGTCCTCGCCGTCCCTCCCGTTTTTAGTGTTATTGTATTGATGACTAACATTACAGTCCAGTCCTATAGGTGTTTTAATGACAGTGTCCAAGTATCATTGACAAAAAGGGAGACACAAGGAAAAATGGGCGTTTATCAAAAGGTCCAGCATACATGCCCAACTATCATAAACCAAAGAAGTAGTATGCAGTTCCTGAAAAAGTTAGTGTAAGTAACCGGCCGAGAGAGGCTACGAAAAGTTTAATTTAACCAGAAAGGGGACAGGGAATTCCTCCTCTCGGATAAAGTGCCCTCACACACCCAGCCTGCTGGGTGTCATGCTTCATCATTGGGCATGCTCCTCGTCGGGTCGGCGGTGCAATACCCGACGGGCACCCTCAGTTGGGGCTCTTTGGCGGAGATCTTTTTATCCTTGCCGTATGGTGCGTGTGTGTGAGGGGCTCTAAAGTGTAGAGGTGTAATAAGTGAAAAGGTGCATTAAAACAGGGGACGGTGGTCAGGGCCACTTCTTTAATAATTCTGCCTCCTACCCTGATTAAAAAGGTGTATCGCGGCTAGCTACAGTAATGTTGCAGCTAGTGGCAATAGTCAGGTCGTCAGGTCAACATGTTTCTTGCCTATCAGTCCCGTAATGGGATCAAGCGGCAATTCTTCAGGACCAAGGGATAAATAGAAAATATTAAAAAACAGTGGTACAAGATCTACACTGATGTTAGGTATGGTGGTGTAATAACCTCAAGATTACCAGTTCACAAGCACCATCGGCTGAGGGTCCGTAGGTGCTGTAGCCAATCTAATTAATAAGTGGAAATGGCCACATCGGTCATCGGCAGTAAAATGAGCGCGTTTAATCAACGCGTGGTTTCAGAGACTCGCGCCCACTCGGCGGAAAACCTAACCCAGACTGCCGAACTCGGCCGGTTACTTACACTAACTTTTTCAGGAACTGCATACTACTTCTTTGGTTTATGAGTGTCCAAGTATCCCCAGAACGCTGGGCTTCGGAGGTCCCTCCGCCAATAGCTGAGTTGTTGTAATCTTATTAGGTCGTTCCTGGCGTTACGGGACTCGGTTCAGTGGGTGTAGGTCAATCGGTCATGAGAGGCCATGCAGCCCTGTAGATTGAGTCAGTGTGTGTCCTCCAGACCTCCTTCTAATTGTCCCTCTCCCGTGACAGGAGGTTGACGTCTGCCTCCACCGGCGCCTCCATTATTCCGGCCGTCTAGGTGTTTGCCCGCTCTGCGCCAGCCTTCTATCCAGTCCCAGGCCTCCTCCGGGGACAGGAAGAACCAGGTTTTACCGTCGGATTCTATTCGGAGTTTGGCCGGGAATAACATGGAATACTTGATATTTTTATCACGGAGGGCTTTCTTTACGGTTGTGAAGCTTCGTCTTTGGGCTTGCACCTTGACCGTGTAGTCCAGGAAAAATGTGATATTTGCATTGTCTAATTTCAGGGGAGGTCCGGTCCTGGCGGTTTGCAAAATCACGTCTCTATCCCGAAAGTTAAAAACCCTCGCGATCAGCGGACGTGGAGGAGCCCCGGGCTTTGGGCGCCCGCCGGGAACCCTATGGGCTCGCTCTATGGAGAAATAGTTGGAGAGACGTTTGGGTTGGAGTTTATTGAGGATGAGATCCTCAACGAAGAGGTCAGTTGTGGGTCCCTCCATTCGTTCCGGTACGCCAAGGATGCGGATGTTATTTCTTCTGGCCCTCCCTTCATATTCGTCGAGGAGTTCCTCCATCCTTTTTTGTTGGTGTTGTAGTTGTGTGACTTGATTTTGTAGGGCTGAGGTATCTGTCACCAGAGTTGTTGTGGTGGTCTCAACTTCTCGGACACGAGAGTCCATCTTCCGTAGGTCTGCTCTAAAAAGGGTCACCTCTACATTCACGGAATCTATGCGCGATTCCAAGGACGTTCGCACTCCTGCTATGGCCTCCATGATATCTTCCAGAGTGGGAGATTTGGCCTGGGAACGCGGTTGGGATGTTTTAGGATCATCGCCAGATGCCAGGTTGCCCTCCTCACTTTTCTTCGTCCAGGCAAACTTATCAAGTTGTTTCTGGACCTGGATTTTGGGACCTCTGGTATTAGCCATGAGATGACTTCGAGGGGCCACCCCCGTCTCAGCCGTCACCGGTATGTGGGAGGCCTGTCGATGTTCCAGGTGGATCTTTTAGGCTAGGTGGCCGATCGGGGCCCTCGCAACGGTCCTCTTCCGCGACTCCTATCTACAATTATTAGGTGAGTGGGTTGAGCGTTGGTATACCCCTGTCCGCGTACCCAGGAGATGTTAGGGCTGGTTACGCTAGGGTCCGTGGTGATCAGGGCCAGGTGGGTCCAGGCCCGGACGTGGCCGCAGGCTACAATGGCTTCTCTAGTGTCCCGCCAGGGCTGTGTTGCCGTGGGCCACTCGGATACCGCTATCTCGCCCTAAGGGCCAGATGTTTCGCCCGCAGTCTGGGGCACCAGAGAGAAAACGGGGTCTGGGGCAGGCGTACTCCCCTGTGGGGCCACTCTGGACACAGCCGCTCACAGGGTATGTCTCCCCCTGGATCCGGCTCTCGATGTTAGGCCGCAAGGCCCTGGGCTCTATTTTGCTTCCCCCCTGGCCGTTCTGTTATCCCCAAGTTCCTGCTGGGGCTGTATTGCTGCGGGTTACCTGGGTGCTCCCTTCTCGCCTGGAGGTGCAGATGTTGCGCCCACGGTCCCGGGCACCAAGGAGAGAGCGGGCCGCGAGCAGGTGTATTTTTTCGGGGCCGCTTCGGACGCAATCACCCACAGGGTCCAAGTCGCAGGAGCCGCCCCCCGATGGTAGGCCGCAAGGCCGGGGGCTCGATTTTGCTCCCTCACTGGCCGCTTGGGTCTTAGTCCGGTGGGCAGGCGCGCTCCTCAGCCCGCCGCTACACCCAGCCCGCAACTCCTCACCTGACACCACCGGAGGCTCCGCACTGCTCGATTCCGCCCACAGTATCCCGGAGAGGCCCTCGGCCAGGGATCTCGATCGGGCAGGTCGAAGACGGTAGAGTCACTCACGGCCGGCTCCACCCGCAGTCCACACGTCACGTCTCCGAACCCAGCTGGCAACGTCCAGCGCCGATCAGGGACGAGGCCTCGGAGGTCGCCGCTGTCTTTTCTTCCGGCTAGTGTTCGCGTAGTTCAAGGCGGATTCAGTGTGGAGTTCACCCCCACCTCCGCCCGAGCCGTTCGTTCCGGGCCGCCATTTTCGATTTACCCTGGGTCACTCTCCTTATGTCGCTCCGGTCCTCCCCACTAGCCTCGAAGCGATTCCTTCGACGCGGACTGGTGTAGGAAACGTTCCCTTTGTTATTGGGGAAGTTTCGGTGCTGTCTACGGATCTGTATTCGGATTTATACGGCGTGGGCTGTGGAGCCGCTTCAGCAAGCGACCATTTCCATCGGCCGCTAGCCACGCCCCCCAGATGGAACATCTTTAAACTCAACTGGGAGGGGTGCATCTTTAGACAAGCATTGTATAGTACTAACCACACTCGGACCCATTGTCAGATGGACACCGTCAGGGGAACAGTAAATAGTAGCATGTAGCTTCTTTAACAGATCTAATCCCAACAGATTCTCTCCACAATTTGATGTTAGTAAAAACGGCGAAACAACGGTAAAGGGACCTTTAGTCAAGGCAAGGGGTTTAGAGATGGGGCTTACTACCGGCATAACGGAAAAACCAACCGAAACATTGTTATGGCCAGACAGGGCTGCCCCAGGGACCAGTGACCTCGCAACAGAACTATTCATTGCTCCTGTATCCACTAAACATTTCTTCTCCGAGCCCTGCAAATCCACACTAATAATAATGTCCATGCTGATCTATAGGTATCGGAACTGGTCCCTTACTCTGTCCTTGGCTGTCCTAGCTGTAAGACAACCCAGTCACATCCTCCAAATCATAATCATCATGATAATACTGTCGGCCCTGAACGTCCTCGAAATAATTCTGATCGGTGCGGCCCGATGACGTTCCGGTTGCCTGGTCCCCATCCTGACTGGCTGCTCCCCATCCTCGCCCTCTCTCTCCCTGTCCCCTAGGAGCCGCAACCTTTTTCAGCAAAACCGGGCACTCGCTACGCCAGTGCCCTTCCTCTTTACAATACACACACTGATTGAGGCCCACAGCACTTCGACTCGTACGAGGAAGCTGCCTGGCCGGTCCAATGCCTCGACCCCATCCCTGCCCCCTAGATGCCTGCTGCATCAGTACCTTAGTCTTCAACTCCTTTGTTTTCTTTTCAACCTTCTCCTTCTCCTCATTTTCTCTATGCTCATAATACTGAGCCGTACTCAATATTACGGAAGGGGTAGAAGTAGTCCACGTGGCCTCAGCAGCCTGCAACCGGGTCGCAATCTCTGGGAGCAAATTCGTGACAAACCTGTTGACAAACAATCGGATACCCCCTTCCAAGGACAAATCCTGGCCACTAAAATCCCAAAACACACCTTCAAACTGAGTAAAAAAATCAACCACACTCTCATCTTTCTTCTTACGACATGCGGCTAGCTTATCCCAATCCACCTTCCGGGGTGGAATAAGAGAGTGCATATAAGTAATGATGCGATCTTATCACCGGGCTTCCTCTCCTTATCCCACGCCTTAATCCCATCCCATGTACCGCTCATTTCTAGGGCATGGTTCTGAGTGTGCACCTGTCGCCAGACATCCACTGGTACCAATAAGCCAAAAAACATTTCAATATCTGCCAACGTCATTACCGTCGATGCAGCAGCCTCTGTCAATTCCTTATAGTAAGCAGTAGGATTTTTCCTGGGGTCGGGCAACTGAGCCTTAATTGCGAGGACTTCACTCCTCTTCCATGGAGTATAAACCCATTGCTCTTGAAAACTGGCCTCTACTCGTTGTCTAGTCACTTGATTATGTTGATCACGTAACTCTGGTATCTCTGGGTGAAAAACGGGATGAACTTCCCTCATTGGGAACTGAGATATTACCATCGGGGTTTTCTGATGCAATCTACCGCGATATCCAATCAGTGTAGTAACACTAGCAAAAACCTCATTGGGAGCCATGCCCGCAACATATACATGGTCCCTAATATCGTAAACAGCCTGTGGTGCAACACCTTTAAAACACTGTTCCCATAGTCCAATCAAAGTGGCCGATATATGTTTAAGTGCATGTTGCTGAACAAATGGCTCATAATCCTTTAACACACTCCAAACATCCTCAACACCATAAATAGGACTACGGGCCTACTGGGCAGCCTGATTTGCCACCATATTCTTCTCCACATCTCCCACATCAGACCGAATCAACACCCGTCCTAATCGCTCCTTTGCAACTTTGCAACTGCCCCAGCTCCTTCGACCTGATCACGCACCGGTGTCTCGGCATCTAACAAGGGGGTAGGAGTAAAAACAGGGGCCAACATACTGGTCGAAGAGTGGGGCATCAAAGTCAACATCAGCTGAATAGTAGGTGTCTATGCAGAAGAAAGTGACATCGTAACAACAGGGGTAGCAGAAGGACCGGCAGTCGCAGTGGCTGTGGGGGATGGAGCCACAGAAGAAACTAGTGATGCCGAAACCAAAACGCTTCGATCAATACCAGATGCAACGGAAACAGGGGGGACGGAGGCAGATGATGAGGCCTGTGGAACAACAGGGTATATTCTATTCGGGCCATAAAAGTGTCTGTTTCCTCTCTAGTAACAATAAGACTTATCACATTGCAATCGAAATCTCCTATCTGGACATTCTATACCCTTCTCCACTTTTTCCTTATCATGTGCCACCACTTTCTGAGTCAATGTCTGCGTTTTCTCCCTCCGTGCCTCCCTTTCCGCCCTCAGCCATCTCTGTTTAGCTTCCTTCCCCCACACCTGAAGGTAATCAAACATCGACTGCCTACTACGTTTAGCAAACAATTTTTCCTCCAAATAATTCAATTTCTGTTCATCAAAGGTGCCTGTTGACGGCCATTGCAATTCAGCGTTGTCCCTGGTATTTTTGTGCCATAATGTACTAAATATAATAGGGCCAAGGCCGTACTTAATATACATATCATAATTCGGTGTGCCCTCTGCAGGCGCAAGTTGCTTCTCTTCCAATCGAGCATCAGCAGAACAACAACAACATCCCACACAGCACAACTTGCTAAAACAAGGCATTCTTACACACACACACACACACACACACACACACACACAGCGCGCTCAACCAAACCTCACAAACAGCTCTTCCAAAGCAGGTCAACAGACCCCTTCCAACAAAGTATTGGTACCAAATACAAAAGTTCAAATATTCTAATCGCTTATTCCAAAACGATCCTCAGATCGTACCAAAGTCAAACAAATGGTGCACCATGTTCACAAAGAACCCAAACAAATTCAAGCGCTTGTTCCAAAAACAGTCCACAGACTGCACCAAAGAGAGACAGGCTCAAGCCCCAGACATTTTCAAAAGTAAGCCAAATTCACTGAGTTGCCTGGCAGGGTATCAACAGATACCCTGTATCTCTGAACGGTCGGCAGACCTACCAAGTTCAAACAGCTAAGACGGCGCCATATTTACCAAGAATCAAGACAAACTCGCCTGGTGCTTACAGGTCAAACAAAGTTATTCTCCACTGCCGACTCTTCGGACCAAACGGTCAAATCCAAGGGTTTCGCCGTTCAGAACCCCAGCCGAGATGACCACTACACCAGAAGCCGCCCGATCAGACAGGCAGGGCAGCTGCAAGAACCAAGCACGGTCGTGTGGGGATCCCCGATCCGCCCATCTGACCGGACGCAACCCGACCTCCACAACCCGATTACGGGTGAGATGGGTCACCTGGTGGAGTCCCTGTTCGGGCGCCAACTGAAGGAAGTGACCCGAAAAGGGCCACCCGGGTCACTCACGACCACCTCCTCTGCCTTCCTACAAATGAAGAGTCGGTCAGACAGTAGAGAATACAAACCAGATATTTATTGAGATTACACTGCAGTGGAGCCCAGTCTGACCAGCCTCTTGGGATGAATGTCGAGGGACTGAAGCCCGTAAGCATATAATTACATTATGTACGTTTGCAAAGTCTACAAAGGCACACCTACTATGGAAAAACACTAGCAGATGTCATAATACAATGGGGGTACAGAGCATAAGTTTCGATTCTGCAGCTGGGCACAGGCTATCTACTGCCCAAGGTCATCTGGCCTATCCTCCCTACCAGACGGGTGGTAGAAAGGCTCCATCTAACAAGGAAGGTATGTACTAACGAGGATACTTGCAATTATAGGAAGAAAAATCTCAACCTTGGAAACGAAACTTACCATGGGTAGTTTCTCGAAAATAACTAAGCAACAGTTTCGATTATCATACAAAATGGCGTCCAGATTGTAAGATGGTGTCGCGAATGCTAAAATATACAGACAGAAGGGCTTTCCAATATTAACACTCCAATGTTTTTTCATGCTCTTCACTAAGCTACTCGTTAATTCATTATGATTGGTGATTAGTCTGACTGGTTGGTTGGATAATGTCTTACTGTTTCTGTCTTTCAGTGTCTCTCTTCTGGTTAATTTCAGGACTCGTTGTTCTACTTTATTAAGGTGTGACAGGTTATAACCTCTTGCTCTGAATCTGGTTTTCATAGAGTTAAGGCAGGAGAGGAACTCCGTCTCTTCACTGCAGTTCCTCCTTGCTCTTGTGAACTCGCCATAGGGGATAGCCCTAATCTGATGGGGTGGATGCGAGCTGGTCGCGTGCAAGACAGCCGTCGGTTTGCGATGCAGTTTACTGTGTAATCTCCCATTGTTGATGTAAAGTTCCACATCTAGAAAACTTATGTTTATTCTACTATGATGATGTGTGAACTTGACTCCCCATGTGTTGGAGTTCATGTATTCGGAAAACTCCTGCAATTTTTCTACTGTCCCTGACCATAGCAGGAGGCAGTCATCAATGTACCTCCCCCAATACACTATGTGTTGGTTGAATACACAGGCACTCCGATTCCATATCCATTGTGTCTCCAAAAAACCCATCAAGAGGTTTGCAAAGGCTGGGAAAAATTTGGAGCCCATTGCCACCCCTTGCGTTTGTTTGTACCACTGACCTTCAAACATGAAGCAATTGTTGTTAAGGATGAGCTCCATCATAGACAGCAGCATCCTCGTATGTTGCCATTGGGTGGCCGGTCTTTTGCCTAGGTGCCATTCCATGGCCTGTATGCCAAATGCGGGTTTGATATTAGTGCAGAGAGCGACAACGTCTAAAGTTGCTAGAATGATATCCTCCTCCCATGTGAGGTCTGACGAAAGACTTAGGATATGTTTTGTATGCCTGATGTAGGAGGGCAGGTTCTGTACTATGGGTTGGAGGAACATATCTACATATTCCGCCAGTCTTTCTGTCGGACCTCCTATGCATGACACAATGGGTCTGCCAGGAGGAAAGGGAAGATGTTTGTGCACTATGGGTAGGGTGTACAGGACAGGAAAAGTGGGTCTATATACCTTCAGGTATAGGTGTTCGTCTTCGTTCAAAAGACCTTCAGAATACCAGTCTCTCAAGTGTCTATTGATCTGAATAGTGAGGGGGCCTATGGGGTTCATAGCCAATTTTTTATAGCAGCCTGTGTCAGCAAGTTGTGCGAGTATTTCACAGTTGTAGTCCTCCCTGTTCATTACCACAATGTTGCCCCCTTTGTCTGCTTCTCTTATGATGACCTGATTGTCCGTGGTAAGAAGTGCCTTAGCCTGTCGTTCCCCCTCCACTAGGTTGTCCGAGACTCTTGACCTCCTTTGGCGCCTTTTTAAGTCATGTTTGTCAAGATTCCCCAACACCAATTTTTGGAAGACATCTATCGTTTTGCCCCTGGTAGTGTAGGTGTCCACTTGGACTTAGTCTTGAGACCACTCGCTAGTGAATAGTCTGTGTCTACATTCAATTCTCGTAAGAGGTTACCCATATCACTTGGTGACTCTTCCAGATCAGTAATAGATAAAAGTAAATGAGTATCATATACGTCCTGAATACTAAGACTTCCATGCTGACACGAGACGCTGAAGTCCCTGCACGCATTAACTCCAGCACACAGTGGTCTGACATCCCTCGCGGGTGTCCAACTCAAGACAAAGACGGGGTCCTTCGTTATCTCACATCAGGTAATGGGGTTGGCTCTTTCTTAGGGGGATTCTTGGCTATACACCTACATACATGCTAGGTACACTTAGGTACATCTAGTTAGGGTTTGCATCTTAGGAGTACGCATTATTATTGTCATGTATCCACAGAGTTGTCATGTTCGATGGCTGCCAGAAACTATTCGCTCCTTGGTGAGGTTGTGGGGCTTGTAGTGGCACTGTGAGCTAGCTGATATACAGACTAACATATCCTTTGGGGGTGTCTGGAATCAGTCTGGACACCAATCCCTTAGTTTATGTTGTCTAAATGCACAGATCCTATATAGATTTGTAGGAACTACACAACACCACTGGACCCCCATAACTTGGAGACCTTTGCCTGCAACAGGCCTTCCGTTAAATGAAGCAAGAATAAGCCAATTCTTGCCCCTTGATGTCAAAGGATGGCAGTGGGTGGAGGTAGCCCTCCTGGATATCCACTGGACCAACGAAAAATGTATAAATCAGAAAAGGAGCCCAGAATTTAATCCAGTATGCAATTGGAAGTTAACATAACATAACATGTGTATTTGTAAAGCGCACGTTCACCCTTGGGTATCTTGGCGCTGAATAACAGATGTTTTATTGTTACCCAACTCAATGGTACTCATTTTATCGACCTCAGATGGATGAAAGGCTGAGTGGACCCCCCGGGATTCAAACCTGTGACCATGAGGTCGAACACAGGCCCCTGCAGTGGACGCATTAGTCCACTGAGCCACCAGACCCGGCTAAGTTAATGAAGCCTGCGAAGGAAAGGGCTAACATGTTTCCAACAATTGATACCTGTTACAACCAAGGCTGCCAAATTGTTCATCTTTCGAATAAAACCAAGTATAATTTTAGTTTCTTTAGTGTGGAGGATGCTACAATAATCAAGCGGAGAACTGACTACAGCTCGAGCGAGGGCTTGCTCCTCTTCTCATGAGAAAGATCTCAATTTGGTTTATAATTGAGTAAGAGAATTGCACGTCAGCAGTGCTTTAAATGGTCAGGTACTTTGCAGTACTGAGTACCAGCACTTCTTTAATATGAAAGAGAGAGTATCTGCACCTCTCAGCACTTGTGCAATATTTTTTGGGGGAGAGTACCGGCACTTCTCAGGAGCAAACCGGTACTGTAAAGAGTGAGTACCTGCACTTTTATATTTTAATTTAAAGCGCTGGGTGTTAGTAAAAAAAAAAAAAAAATCGGGGAGCTAAAACTGACAGAACACCGGCGGGTCACCCACACCAGATCTAGGAGCGTGGCGATGGCTGAAGCCTCGTAGGCTTGGCCCGCCCCTGATTGTATGGTAACGGACCGTGCTTGGAGGCTCAGCGGTGGTGTATGAAAGGCAGCGGGTGTCTCGACATGGCACTCCTGCCGAGAAATGTAACATTGTGCTATGCAACTGGTGCTTATGTAAAGCGCTCCAATACCCTCAGGTCTACTCACATAACAGCCACTCTATAAAAATCCTAAGCTTGCATGTGAAGAAGTTATCTCAGGAATTGAGGGTTTTCCTGTTTCTTAAGCACAATAAAGTGACCTCAGTCCCATCACCCCCGAGCTTTCCTCACCACATTATACTCGCTTAAGTTCAGAAGTAGACATCTCTTCAGACCCACTGCCCCCATTTCAGCAACCAATTACAGAAGATCTTGATGAAACTGTGAGTCAAAATTATAGCGTGGTTGTGCGGGATGGCGAACCACTAGAGCCAACCATGTAAAGGCTACTCCATCTGATCAAACATCAGCATACCATAAGGAGGACTGCACAAGAACAAAAAGTCCCAATTAAAACAAAGGAGGCTGATTTACTCATCAAAACACTCTCAAACATTGAAAAGCTTAATTTGTATTTACCTATGGTATAGACTACGCTCAAGTGCAAACCAGATAACTTCTAAGTCACAGTTAAAGTAAGAGTAGCAATAACTCACATAAAAAAGAAGTTTATGTCCCATCCCTAGATCCTCCAGTAATCGGAAGACAAGTGCCTCCAGATTCTCTGCTACATACATTCAGAAAGAGCTTTCATGTGGGCCACGAGATGCCCACAACTGAAAAGGAAAGAAAATTTGCGCAGGAAGAAAACTGGCAACAGTCAAAGCGACACTGCAGTGGTGCATCACAAATTCACCAGTCCAGTCAGCAATGTAATGCCCGACTTGAGGCAGTCTCCTGCTCCTCTCTGGGTCTGCCGTAGAGGTCTACCCCGTAATGTGGAGGTAGGGCAGTTTTGCTGGGCCGAGTGGATTGGGCCGCCTGTGTACGGGGGGGCAGGACAAACATAAAGCTCCCCTGGGGCATGAAAGGAGGCCAGTGGCCTTAGACGCAGCACTGGGCAGCAGCCGGCGGGTCGACCGCACCATATCCAGGGGCGTGGCCGATGGCTGGAGCCTCGCAGGCTTGGCATTAGATGCGCAGCACAATCAAGCTCCCCCGGGACATGAAAGGCGTCCGGCGGCGAGGAGGGGGCAAATACCTGGCTGGAGCCTCCTAGGCTTTGCACGCCCCTGATTGTATAGTAACAGGGCCGCACATGGAGGTGCTGCGGTGGTGTATGAAAGGCAGCGGGTGCCTCGGCACGGCACTCTGGCCGAGAAATGTAACATTGTGTTATGCAACTGGTGCTTATGTAAAGTGCTCCAATACCCTTGCATCTACTTCGCGCTATATAAATCTGCAAAAAAAAAGAAATGCCGGTTGTTCCAAGGATTGGGGAAGTCCAGTCTGATCTGGTTCTCGGACGGCAGCAAGCGCTTCACCACGGGCTGTCCTGCCCAGAAACAGACGCTCTGAAAATGGAGAGCTGCTGCAACAACTCATTGAAAGAGAGAGTACTCACACCAGTTCTTTCGAGCTTCAGCAGATATAAGGGCATTGCCGATGGCTGGAGCCTCGCAGGCTTGGCCTGCCCCTGATTGTATGGTAACGAGGCCGCGCTTGGAGGCGCTGCCGGTGTATGAAAGGCAGCGGGTGCCTAGAAATGCAACATTATGTTATGCAACTGGTGCTTGTGTAAAGTGCTCCAATAACCTCGTGTATACATCGTGCTATATAATTCTGCAACAACAAAAAAATGCCAGTAATGCCGAAGCCCAGCCCGATCTGGTTCTCTGACGGCGGCAAGTGCTTCACCACATGCTGTCCTGGCCAGAAACAGACTACCTGAAAATGGAGAGCTGCCGCAACAACTTCTCATTGAAAGGGGAGTGCTCACACCAGTTCTTTCCAGCTCCAGCGCTTTGGTAATCCTCTGACTAAGGGGAAGTCAGCCACATGCTTGCAAACAGTAACAGAGTAGGGAAGAAATAAAAAAAATAGTCCTCCAAAGAACAGATAAACAACCATAGAGTAATGAAACAGTACTTAGTCCCTACTCTGTGGGAGGAACGAAAGACAAAAGAAGGGGCAAAGAGGCAGGACTGACCACTAGCAACCAAAGGTTTTTAAAGGACACTGAAACAAACAAATGAAAGCAGTGGGCGGAGTTTAAGCCCACACAGAAATATATAAGTATATACTAACGTATATACAAGAGGTCAAAAGCTCAACCTAATATACTAAAGTATATACAAGAGGTCGAAAGCTCGACCAAAAATGAGGCTAGCCATGACCAAAAGAGGCACTTTCCTACAGGCATTTTTTTTAAAAACCGTTAAACATAACTAAGGGCCAAATTACAAGTCTGGTGGTCTCTGACCGCCAGTCTCCCGGTGGTGCTGCAGTGGTTGTCCTGCGACCGCCGTATTATGAGGCGACCATTCGGACTGCCACCGCTGCGCCGGCTGTGCCAGGGAACCACTGTTCCCTGGGGGTGGCCCAGCGGACAGGGGTATACAATATGCAATGCAGGACCGCCGCGGTCCGCCAAGCATATTACAAGTTTCCCCACCTCCAGCCTTTTCATGGCGGTGAGTCCACCATGAAAAGGCTGGCAGTGGGGAAACAAAGGGGGCCCTACAGGGCACTAATGCGTCTGCCGCCATGGGGATGCATTCAGGGGGGCACAACATGTGCCCCCCAAGTTCCAGCACGGCATGGACTTCACATTCCATGCTGTGCTGAAACTGCTTTTGCGTTCCCATTGTGATGCCTGTTTTCAAGGCACTGCCGTGGGAACAGCAAAAGAAAAGCCTGCCCGCCAGACACGACTTGAACTCGTAATCTGGCGGGCAGACCATACATGGCTTTGGCGGTGCTGTGCCGGTGCAAACCCGGCGCAGCACCGCCAAAGTCGTAATCAGGCCCTTAGCAAAGCTAAACCTATTGTTCTGCATATTAAGTAAAGTGACTAACATATTTTTTCACTTTGTTCCCTTTTCCAACAGGTACTATGTAATGAATGCTTCAGATGGATATATTTACAATGCATTCAAACAGAAGGTGTTTAGCATGGCGTTATTTTTCTTGTGAATTGTACTCTGCACTTTATTTCCCTGACTTGTTTTTTACTGCCACTAATGAATTTGCTGTTTTAAAACTTTTACTGTTTATTGTAATAATAATTGTGTGTACTGGTGGTTCTCTGATCGGGGCTATGGGAGGGGGAGTCATGTAGCACAGGAAGTGGGGAGGAAAGAGCCTTCTGGTCAGATAACTAGAGCCGCCATTGTTTTGGTTGTGAGTGCTCTAGTGTTGCCGGGGCTTCATGCTTAAAAGCAGTCACGCTGCGCGGTTGAGACATTAAGAGGTCGGTCCGTGTTTAGCACAGCGTTATTTTTCTTGTGAATTGCACTCTGCACTTTATTTCCCTGACTTGTTTTTTACTGCTACTAATGGATTTGCTGTTTTAAAACTTTTACTGTTTATTTTAATAGTAATTGTGCATACCGGTGGGGCTCTGGGAGGGGGACTCGTGTAGCACAGGAAGTGAGGAGGAAAGAGCCTTCCGGTCAGACAATTAGAGCCGTCATTTTTTTGGTTGTGCATGCTCTAGTGTCGCCGGGGCTTCATGCTTAAATGCAGTTACACTGCGGGGATGCTGCGCAGACACTGGCAGAGGGCGCGCCAAAGGTGCGCCTAAAGCAAACCCGTCTTCACCAGTCAGTGTCCCGCAAGCGGCCAGCCACGCTGCAAGTGATCTCATAGATGGTAAGATGCAGCATTAGCTACAGCAGAGAGATTCTGCTGGATCTCGCGCCATCCACCAAATGCCAAAAAGAGCCAAAGGCCTTTTTTAAATAGGGATAAGGCACACTGCCCAGATTGTCATTTCTGCTATACGGAGTACACTGAAATAGTTAAACACACCTTGCTCCGCTCTTCAAAAAAAGGTACTTCTCCAGAAAAGTTAAAACACACCCCGCTCCGCTCCTAAAAAAAAAGGCACTTCTCTAGTGCGTGTTGCACATTCAATGCAAAACACGCGTACAGCATTTACGACCTTCTAGAGGAAGGTAGCCTGGACTTTCTGTGTATCACGGAAACCTGGCTATCAGATGAATCAAACCCCACTATCACTAATGCTGTACCAAAGGGTTTTAAAATTAATAAAAAAGACAGACCAGCAGGCAGGGGAGGAGGATTAGCAATTATTCTTAGAGAAGATTGGAGTTTCCAAGACACAGGGGTGAAGGACCTGTTGGGTGCAGAAGCCATGGGCTTTTGCATTTCGATATCTCACCAACAATCAGTAGCCAGAGTGCTAGTCTACAGGCCACCGGGTCCTGCTGGCGCTTTTCTGAAGTCTTTGGATCAAGCTATTGCCCACTTAGTCCTTAAATAAGCACATTTCATGTTCTTAGGTGATTTTAACATACATTGAGATAAAAACGGATAGCGCAGATGCTCTGGCCTTCATAGAGTCAATAAATATGCTTAATCTTAGCATGTATGTGGTGAAACCGACCAATCAAGCAGGTAACACACTGGATCAAGTTTGTTCCAACGTGCCAATTCAGATGAAGGATCCGTTTTTAATTAGCTTTTAATGACAACGACAAGTAATACAGGACCCTTTCCAGAACGTGTTGACCCGTAATGGGAAAGCTTTTAATAGAATAGACCTGCAGGAATTCTCGAAGGTGTTAAAGAAACATCTCCATGAGCTATCTGGCATTATGAATGACGATCTCGTAAAATATGATAGTTGGATCAGAAGGGCCACAGAAGATTTGGCCCCGGTCTTCAGGAACAAAGTTCACAGAAGTACACCTTCTTGTCCATGGTTTTCAGCTGCCCTTACTTTAGAGAACAAAACATTGTAAGATACTATTGTCGTGTAGTTCCTATAGTATCCCTGCAGGACCTGCGCGTTTGGATAACATAAACCTTGGGCTTGGTGACTGACTGGCTCTGTGCACCCCCACCGCGTATGTTAGCTGGATTTGCATTAGCTAGCTCACAGTGCCACTAGAATCTCCTCTTATCGGGAGAGATTAGTTTCTGGCAACCTTAGATCATGACAACCCTGATCCCTCAGAATCGTGGAAACAATGTACTACTTTTCGCTCAGTCATTCGTGCTTACTTATTCGGTTTGTCTCAGAGAGTTACACAGAATAAACAGTCTGGGCGTTTCAATAAGTATTTATTGAACAGTTGTTATTCTAGTGTAAAATATATGTGCTGCAGTAACCAGCAGACAATAGCAGAGATATATTATCAGCAGTACGATAAAAGTGAAAGGGTAGTACAGTTCTACCATATTGCAATAATCATGAATACATACATGAATATAAAATGCGTAATAGAATGTCACCCAAAAGTGCGCGTACTCCTACGATGCCTAACTAGATGTACCTAAGTGTACCTAGCATGTGTGTAGGTCTAAAAGCCTAAGAGCCAAGAATCCTTCTAGGATTTAGTCGAACCCCCATACCTGAATAGAGAGAGTGTGGTACCCCGTCCTGGTCTCGAGTTGGACACCCTGCAAGGGCTGTGTCAGACCGCTGTCAGCTGGAGCGACTGCATGCAGGAGCCCCAGCGTCTCTGGTCAGTATGTCAGAATGGAAGTCTCGGTTCCCTCTATCTTACTGTGGCAAGATGTGGTGTATTTATACCCTAAACTGCCTCGTCCCTTAGTATGGTTTGTATTGGTCTTTGTTGAACATGAGGAAGACGTCAGGGGTGAACTTTGTACATACATATTATGCGGGAGATGTAGCTGGTGAATGCTCATGCATAATTTATGAGTACATTGTAGGCCTGTGTTCGGGAAAAACCCTGCAGTGTTCAAACCACAGACTAGATAATGTTCAACCCTCAGAGTTCGTTGTGTACTGTAGGGAACTAATGCAGGTGAAAGATCATGCCTATATTAGGGCATAGGAGATCATGACTATAATAGGGCATAGACGATTATGACCAAAATAGGGCATATACGATTATGACCATAATAGGGCATATACGAATATGACCATATAAGGCATATATGAACGTGTCTATATTAGGGCCCCTATACGAAACGTAACACCCACTCCACTTACGAATTGGATGACAATGACCATACTTAAAATCTGGACAATTTAAAAAAAAATCTTAAAAACAGCTAAAAACATGGTTTTAAAAAATATTTAAAAAATGTTTAAAAATGTTACCAAACAGCTATTCTGTAGTTGCCACTTGAAGAAGTCAATTCTGTCTCACTTATAAAAGTTGCATTACTACAAGTAGAAGAAGGCCATGCTTTCTCAAGTGAAAGTGTCAATTTAGGAAATGTTCCAAATGTAGTTCGTTTATTTATGAAACGAAGTGGAGAAGCCGAATTCTTTCCCAAGACGCGATGAGCCAATTCAAGATTAAGTGTCCTGGCTGGGAGATACAGCATTATCGGTGTTAGCTACTGCAGACGACAAATCCAACGCCTCACAGAGAACGTCAATCGCACATAGATGGAATTCAGCACTGCCAACAGTCGGTGCTGCGGCAGCTTGTGCGGCAGTTATTACCTGAGTGCCTGTGGAGGAGCAACCTAACCCAGCAGGAGCAAACGGCACCTGTGGATTCTCAAGGAATGCGTTCATCAGAATTGGAAGACGCTGGGGACAACGCAAAGCATGGGCCTTTAGGGGGTCCAGCATAGCATCCATGTCCGGAGGCGTATCTGATGGAAACGTTAGACAGAGATCCAACGATCATTCTTCTCCGCAAACAGGCATCGAAGAACAGGTAAGATGCAGTCCACCCAGACTGGTCTAAACGATAGAAACCAAGAGGCGTTCAGTTCTCTTAGGCAAGGTATACCCAGAACCTGCACCATGCGTTCACGGTATTTCCGCTCCATGAGTATGTTCGCCATTTCCTCGGAAATTTGGCCGTCCATTGCGCAGCAGTAAGAATACAATCAGGACTCCTGCAATTAGGAACAGGATAAGCGGGAGACCTCCAAAGACGCTTCCAAATACGGAGTGTATAAAATTTGGGATTACTCCAAGGACTATGGTCTTAAATAGGTGTACAATACCGCTCGTATCAGACATGTTAAAGATACGATCCACCATTTCTGCGAAATGAAAGGGGTAGTTCGTACGTATAAGCGCTTGTATCTCAGTCGAGGTCCTTGCAACTTGAAGTTCAAAGATTTCTCGAGCGGAGGTTAAGGGCACGGGTTGCTGTAAAAGCATGGCTTTCAGTCTGCTCAAAGTATCAAATTGTATAAAGGAAACATTCAACGAAGGCCATAACGGCGCCTCCCTGACTGTGTTCAGTGGTGGAAACAATACTTGCATACAGCAAGTAACCCTGGTGTTAACAGTGACCAGATGACCAGATAGGCGACACCCGGAAACATCCCACAGCAACCTTGATCATTGAGCATCAAGTAACTCCCATTTGAGAGCAGCTGGAAAACCGGCGTGATCATGGCCACTGGGGTCCCTGACATGTGACAAGATAGATTCGCTACCGAACCACTACATGCTCCGTGCAGAGAAATATCCTGACACATGAGAGAACCGCTTAAAGCGTTCTTGCAGTTTGTACCACTCAGATACCACTCAGATACACTTCTCGATCCCCACTCCGGCATCGGTATATATATGGTAACTCCCAAGTTTCCTTAATGTATCCCTTACCCATTTTTTTATATTTGCCTGCCTGCCTTTGCTCAAGGCAATATTGAAACTGAAACGTAGTGACCGGCAGAGTAATTTGGCCATGAATTAGCCATTCAGTCGATGGTGATTCGGCTACAGTGAATGGTAACCTTTCCAGTTTCTCAATACGCAGCATTGTATATTTGGCTCCCCTTTGTGCCATTACTGTCTGTTTATCAGTTAGATTGTATTCTGAAAACAGAGACATGGTGAACGCAAGGGCACATAGCCTGCACGCAAAGATTGTAGCGTCCAGCTTAGCATCATAATAGAACGTAGCTGAGATTGCCCGTGTTGTAACAAGGCCAAATCTTGTTCCAATATGTCAATTGCCGAAGACACAATGTTGCCTAAGGAGTAAATCCTGGAGGTCAAAGTTGTTAACCCATAATCCACTACAGCTAATGCCTTCTCTAAGTTAATACGGTCTATTTCCCGTATTCTTTCTGCGGCCTCCTGTTGGGATATTTTCCAGTTTTCTTTATAGTAGGCATAAATGCCAGCATATATGAAAAGTTTCTGACGTGTTTTCCTAGGACCGGATAAAAAATCCCTAAGATTCATGTCAGGTGTGAGTAAGGTCAAGTGATGTTTAACTTCTGTGAGTGTTGAGGTTTCTAGCCAATCAAGGCACAACTTCCCAACACTATAGGATGTCAGTACCCCTGGGTGTTGTCTCTGTACATAGCGTGGATCTGGCCTATGGATACTAAACCCTTCGGTTGTATTCATAAACCTCTGTTGACAGGTGTTCGTGTCATTGGGCCAAATCATCCATTTCGTCCAATCAGGATCTGATCTGTTGTACTGGATAATGTCATCTAATCCTACCCCTTGTGTAGTTGAATTCTGCCCCCCACCCATCTGTGATGGTGCTGGAAATCCCGGTGTGTTCATTTCCTTGTTCTTGGCTAGTCCAAGACAGGATGTCTGTTGCACAGTTTCATTTAGAAATATCATCTGCTGTGGAATGAGCCATGCTCTAAAAAGCTCTTCTGTTCCCTGGACCTGCCAGTCCCTAGAAACCCAGATTGATTTTAAATCTATTGTGTCCTTCCATAGGTCAAAACCCTGTGTAGACAACTGGGCCATAAAGGAAGCAGAGTAAATCTGTTTGGTGTTAGTCAACATAATTTTCTGTGCTGATGTTGTTGCCACTTTGTAATAAAATGACTTCGGGTCAGATGTATTAAACCCTGAAAAGTATGTGAATTTCTGTGCAAAAGTTTGCGAACTACCTTTGGAGGTGTTGGGCAGTGTTCCCACTGGTGGTATTCAAATACATTTCTAGGTGTTATAGATTTGTGCAAGAAATGATGACCATAATGTTGGTAACAGTACAATGTATCATAGTCTGAAGTACCTTCTAACATTTCATTGTTCGGAAATGCTGCAGATTTACAGTTTCAGTGTCCCAATCATCAGAAAATGTACTGGAGGTAATGATATCACTTAAAGAAATTTTAAATACATGTTTAAGTTTTAAAAGTTCAGTCGGACCGAATATATCGAAATCAATCTTGTCCCATACTATACCGTCCGGTATAGGAACTGCTGTGATGTTCACTGAAGACAAGTCTCTTGCTTCACGATGTGAAGACTGGTGTGGTTTTAAATTCAAATTGACTCTTTGGGCTGTAGAGCTTTGCTGGAGATATCGTCCATTAATAAGCATACTAAAAGTTATAGTTAAACCTAGCCAGAAAAGAAAAATAGAATCCCAGTGATATACCATAGTTCTATCCAAGGTGACACCAGGTATGTCTTTCTAAAAAAGTGCAAAAAGTCAATGAGTTTCTTTTTGTGTGATTTTTGGGCTGGCGTCGTTTCCGGCTCGCTTGGATCCAGTGAAAACGTATCAAAGTTCATGAAATAGCCAGAAGCAGTTCGGTCAATTGTTGAAATTGCATCGGGATTTGTTGAGATTGGATTTTGCTCTTGACGAGGCATGTTGACGTAGACGTCTGTAGTCGGTCTTATTGCAACTTGGTTGTTAAGTTGATGTTCATTTTGAAGTCGAACTTCTTGTTGAAGTGGAACGAGTTCCATAGCATTGTTGCTTAGTCTTTCATTCCGTACAAGTGGCTCTTCAAACGTGATGAGTCTTTATGTTTGAACTCCTTGGACTGTAGCGAGAGGAGGGCATCTGCTACTGTGGAGTCCACGAGGCCTACTGTTTAGTATCGGTCACATATTGTGGTTTGATTAAGTCTATTGAGACAAATCTTTTCTCCTTTTTCCTGGCAAGAGGCGGCAGAAGTACTGTTCTTGTGCCTTGGATTGCTAGGACCGGTACAGCTGTTTTGTAGGATGGTCCGAATTCTTTCTTGTCTGCAATCTTTTCTCTGACCAGATCCCCGACTTTTGGGATCCAGACAGGTCTTGCCGTTACTGCCTTGACTTCCTCAGTGGCGGTCTGTTTTAAGTGGACGTTGCTTTGTTGTGTCCTGGATTCATTTAGATCCTGTAAAACAGCCAAACGATCATGGATATCAAATGGTTTTACATCCGCCACTGTGCCTCCACAATCAAGATCAGGTACCCACATTCTTGTCCCAAATAGGACCTCGTAAGGAGTGACACCCCCTAGAGAGCTTCTTGGCTGATTGTTTAGGGCTCTTTGTACCCCATATAAGTGATCGACCCATCTACCGCCTTTGCCTAATACCCTAGCTGTTAAAGATTGCTTTAAGTCACGGTTTTTCCTCTCCGCGGCCGAATTTCCCTCAGGATGGTATGGAGAGGAGTACCGCAATGCTACGCCCATTCCTTCCATGGCCTCTTTGTAAGCCCGAGAGTTAAACGCCGGACCACGGTCAGAATGTAACGTGCCAACTGCGTATGTGCCGATAAAGACTCGCAAATCTTTTATGACAGTTCGAGCGTCAGCACAGCGCTGAGGCCAAACCCATAGGAATCTAGAGCAGGAATCCACTGCAACCATGATATATTTCTTGGCCCTATCAGATTGTAGGGGTCCGCAGTAGTCCAAATATACACACGCGAGAGGTTTGTCTGATTTTAGTAATGGTGTCTGCGCTGGGCGTGCTACGGTGGAACTTTCATCTGCTGGCAGATGTCGCACTTTAAGACATAGTCTTTGGTCTGCTTTGTTAACCCTGGCCACCAGTAGCGCTGTTTCAGTAAAGAAATAGTCGCTGTAACGCCCGTATGCGCAGAACCCAAACCCTCGTGTGCTGCTAGAATTAAGCCTTGCCTACGGTCCATATTTGGTATTACTCTATCCCCCACTCCAGGAATCTGAGCATATGGAATGTTGTGTGCATCTAACTTGTAGGAGTACTTGAGTGGAAATCTCTTTGGTACTGCTGTGCTGCCTTTGCGCGAAGCAATGACAGCCACCATAATCTTGCCGTCTATTCTCCTTTTTGAACGTGTGACTGCAGCTACGGACGCTGTGCGTAAAGCCCCCTTTGCTGCTTCATCAGCCAATGAATTCCCTTCAACGTGAACGCCAGAACGCTGATGACTCAGTGTATGTATCACGTGAGCCTGTGGTAGTTCGTTTCTCAACTCCACTACCTGTTCCCATAGCATTTTATGCTTAATTGTGCCACCTTTTGCATCTTTGAACCCGTTTTGTTCCCAATGATGTAGATATTCATTGTATGACTGTACACAGTAAAAGGAATCACACACAATTAGTGTGGGGAATTCGTGTTCCGTATTTACCAGTGCCAGTATTAGTGCTTTTAATTCTGCCAACTGAGCCGTGCAGTCTCCTAGAGATTTAGTTTTAGTGCAACTTGGATGGAACTTTCCATTGCGCATGCGACCTTTAACGATTGCACACGCTGCGCTGTAAGCTTGCTTACTCCCTATGGCCGGTTGAGCAGAGCTGTCAGTGTAAATAATATATTCATACTGATCTAGAGGCAAAATCTCATTTGGTAGAGGATATTCTTGTTCGTATTGCAGGAATGCCTGTGTCTTCAAACTTGGATCAAATCTGTATTCAACGTCCGTTGCAGTAAGAGAATTAGCCCATTGTATCCATCTCGGATGTAAGGCTTTCGCATTAGGAATGCTAGCCTTTGTAACAGCTTCTAAAGCCGGTACCGGGGTTACGACAATTATGCGTTTCCCTTGAGCCAGAGCTCTTTCTCTTGCCACCGCGGTCTGAACTGCTGTCAGAATTTTTTGTGTTTAAGTGAAACGCATCTCTGCGTTTGTGTACAGGTGTGATTTGTATGCGATTGGTACGGTTTCTCCTTCATTGAAGGTTAAATATGTGTACCCGCATTGACCCGCTATTACGCGGATCACCAAATTGTGTGCGTTTACGTGTGTCTGTAAGTGTTTTGAAGCTATTATGTCTTCTTGTAGTGAACGTAGGATGTTTGTATGTTCCTGTGTCCATTGTCTAACTGAAAAGTCAGATTTTATTAAGTCGTAGAAAGGTTTTACTCTTTCTGCGTAATCCAAAATGTATGTTCAACCAAAATTTAGGAATCCCAGTATTGATTGTAAATTTTTTTAATGATTTTGGAGGTTGGAGCAGCGCACACTTTTCTAAAAAGTTGGCTGCCAGGCTCTTCCCTTCACTTGAAAGCTCGTATCCTAAAAATAGGACACTGAGGGGGGCCATTTTTGATTTTTTGAAATTAAATTTATAGCCCTCAGAGGCGAATCCCATAATAATGGTGCTCACCCTGGTCAAGTGCCTCGGTAAGTCATCGTCCGTCAGATAAATATCATCTACATAGGACAATGCTTCTTCATCCAAATTTTGTAGTAACTCTGTTACCCTTGCTGAAAACAACCCCGGGCTATTCTTATACCCTTGGGGGAGTCGACAAAATTGCCGTTGTGACCCTAGTGCTGAGAATGCTGTCAAATACCTGCTTTCAGGTGCTATATTTTGGCAGAAAAATCCATTTGAGATATCAAGTGTTGTTTTGTATTTTTTCCGCGCAATGTTACTCATTAATGCGGCACTGTGTGCATTTTGAACTGCAAATGTCTTTGTGTAAGTGTTTAAATGTCTGTAATCCAAAACTAAACGATATGTGTTCTCAGGTTTTGATACGGGAAACAAAGGATTGTTCATAGGTGAAGTGCAATTTTCAATCACCCCCTGGTATTCAAGTTGATCTAGGATCTCCCTGACTTGTTTTTTAACTTCCTGCTTTATAGGATATTGCCTTTGAGCATTTGGTGAAACTTTTAACGGGATCACGTGGTGGGTTGAATCCTCATCCCAACCA
The DNA here is from genome assembly GCA_963921515.1 of Calotriton arnoldi. Lineage (NCBI taxonomy): Eukaryota > Metazoa > Chordata > Amphibia > Caudata > Salamandridae > Calotriton > Calotriton arnoldi. The sequence continues at coordinate 98,911 of CAWUFW010003626.1, forward strand.
GCATGATTTTTGTACAATGCTGGAGCTAGGGCAACCACCCACTCCTGCGCATATGCATGTTTTAAATGTATGGGAACGAGGTCGGAAAATGCTGGAAAAATTATAGTTTCTCCCTTAGGGCACTCCATGACGAATGCTGGCGGCCAGTCTTGCTCTGCTAATAGGATGTCATATCCAGATGACAGATTTTTCCAAAATAGACCCTTAACTTTCCTGGGCTTGTCCCCCTCCATCCGGAGTGTTATCTCATGTAACTTATGTGGGACACTTACCCGAGTATCAGGTGTTTCCATCGTGATATACTCACTCAACTCCGCTGTCACCAGAAATTCCTTCAGGTTCTGGCGAGCTATTGTTACTTCTGCCGCGCTGTCTAGCATCGTCAGAGCCCATTCCCCGTTCAGAAGTCCTCAGAATTCTGGGCATGTCTGATCTTGAGACCTGCTACCTTCTTTTTGAACTGAGGTTTTTGTTTTTGTTTATCTTCTTTTTTAGGTGCGTAGTCCGTAGCGCGCTTGCGTGTCTCTGGACTTTGTATGCTCCTCTTGTCTGTGTTCTGACCGTCCTTCCCTCTCTGAGTTTTTTGATGAACCCTGAAAGGAACGAGAGGAACGTGTATCAGTATCCTGATACCTGTCAGGTGTCTTAATATTATCCCTATTCCTGAGGTTATACCTCCTTTCAGAGGGCTCCTGTTGAGACCTACCTCTGGATTGAGATCTGCTGTCTTTAGACTTTTGTTGCTTTTTATTCTCCCACTTCTTTTTAGAAGAAGTAGGTGTCTGCTTTGTAGTGTCCTTTTCAGAACTGCCCACCAGTTGTGGTTTTAATGCTTTCCCACCTAAACTGTCTCTGCCTAGTTCTGCATATGCAGTTTCAATTATTTTGGATAGTTCGTGTTGTTGATCCACTGGACTGAACTCCCTTAGGCGTTGGCGGATCGCCACTGAAGCTGCTTCCCCCTTAATGTTAGCTAGTATTATGGCTGATACCTGTACGTAGTTACCTAGTAACTTCATCCCTAAGTTAAGGGCAGGCTCTGCTCTGTACTCATTCTGTATCTGTCTCAATACATCAGGTACTACTGCTAATGACGGGATACCATGTGTTCTGGTATAAATGGCAGCAAAGACTGTACCCCAAGAGGTGCAGTCCTCTATTTGTGGTGTTATCCCCATGGGCAAGCAGATTGTTAGTATTCTGTGTTTATCACAGGTGGTAGTATTCGGGAATACTACCTCAAGCTGAGTTATTTTCTGAGCTATCCAGAATGGTATTTGTTTGCATTTTGCGGGCATTTTGCCCATTACCGCATGTAATGTTTGAGGAGTAATTTTATTTCCTGTACCCTGACCTGGAGTACTATTTGCTGCACCTGGTGCAGGTTGGATTGTTAAAGTCCTCATGACAAATTGTGTCAGGTTTCTGTAGATTTTAATTAAATCTGTGTGTTGTATGAGTAAGTCTGGCTGTGGCATTGTGTCAATGTTAGGGTGCGGTGTGTAAGCCGCTAGTATTGGCCATGTGACCCCGTCTCCTCCGAGCGGGCCTAATCTTACTCTTCTTCGTATGTGGGGTAGGGCGCCATTAAACCAGTAATAATGTTCCTGGTAAGTGAGTGGAATCTCTATGTCCTCAAACGGACAATATTCCTGTGGTGCATCTCCTTCTATATAGTAGTGAAATGTCTTTGTTATTGCATTTGCTGTTGGGAATGTAACCCATGAATAGAACACCTCTGTTTTGTTTCATTCGTGTGCCTCAATCACGAAAACTACAATGCCACCCTTAGCTTGTAAACCATTTTCTAATAGTCTTAGGGTGACTGTCCTTCTGAATTTTGGTGCAATCTGTATTGCATCCGCAGGATCTTCTTCTTCTGAAAAATTCAGTTAAACTCTCTCTGCCCTTACCTCGGTATCAGACATGTTTAGAGGAAGAAGTGATCCAAGGGAACTAAGATATGGTGTTATGCACAATTTTTAGGAACACTATGTCCTTTCAAGCTTGAATAACCAACAGCCAATAAATAGTATTTTCGTACTACTTAGCTGCGGCGGATTTTGTGCCCACCCACTCCAGACGTCTCTGGGGTTTTGTGAGTAGGTTCTCTGAGAATAGCACGACTGAACTACTCAGATTCTACTGTTAAATAAGTACCCAAACAACGTTGGTGGCGCCATGTAGTGTAATTCCTATAGTACCCCTGCAGGACCTGCGCGTTTGGATAACATAAACCGTGGGCTTGGTGACTGACTGGCTCTGTGCACCCCCACCGCGTATGTTAGCCGGATTTGCATTAGCTAGCTCACAGTGCCACTAGAATCTCCTCTTATCGGGGAGAGATTAGTTTCTGGCAACCTTAGATCATGACAACCCTGATCCCTCAGAATCGTGGAAACAATGTACTACTTTTCGCTCAGTCATTCGTGCTTACTTATTCGGTTTGTCTCAGAGAGTTACACAGAATAAACAGTCTGGGCGTTTCAATAAGTATTTATTGAACAGTTGTTATTCTAGTGTAAAATATATGTGCTGCAGTAACCAGCAGACAATAGCAGAGATATATTATCAGCAGTACGATAAAAGTGAAAGGGTAGTACAGTTCTACCATATTGCAATAATCATGAATACATACATGAATATAAAATGCGTAATAGAATGTCACCCAAAAGTGCGCGTACTCCTACGATGCCTAACTAGATGTACCTAAGTGTACCTAGCATGTGTGTAGGTCTAAAAGCCTAAGAGCCAAGAATCCTTCTAGGCTTTAGTCGAACCCCCATACCTGAATAGAGAGAGTGTGGGACTCCGTCCTGGTCTCGAGTTGGACACCCCGCAAGGGCTGTGTCAGACCGCTGTCAGCTGGAGCGACTGCATGCAGGAGCCTCAGCGTCTCTGGTCAGTGTGTCAGCATGGAAGGCTCGGTTCCCTCTGTCTTACCGTGGCAGAATGTGGTGTATTTATACCCTAAAGTGCCTCGTCCCTTAGTATGGTTTGTATTGGTCTTTGTTGAACATGAGGAAGACGTCAGGGGTGAACTTTGTACATACATATTATGCGGGAGATGTAGCTGGTGAATGCTCATGCATAATTTATGAGTACATTGTAGGCCTGTGTTCGGGAAAAACCCTGCAGTGTTCAAACCACAGACTAGATAACGTTCAACCCTCAGAGTTCGTTGTGTACTGTAGGGAACTAATGTAGGTGAAAGATCATGCCTATATTAGGGCATAGGAGAGCATGACTATAATAGGGCATAGACGATTATGACCAAAATAGGGCATATACGATTATGACCATAATAGGGCATATATGAATATGACCATATAAGGCATATATGAACGTGTCTATATTAGGGCCTCTAGACGAAACGTAACACTATTGCACAAATGGAGGAAGGATAATAATTCAGCAGACAAAGAGATTCTCAAGTGGGCACAAAAGGTATACTATGCGGCTATAACCAAAGCAAAACAAGTTTACTTTGAGGAGCGCATAGGAAAGGCAGGTAATAGATCTAAAGAGATCTTTTCCATCGTCAAGAGCTTTATGTCCCCAGCGGCCTGCACCTATACGAAGGTAGCCTCCATAGACTGGTGTGAAACGTTACCAAGCTTTTTCACCGATAAGACTGTTGGCATTCAAGCCACCCTAGCTATAGGAAGGCTTCCGGAGGTTGACGCTGAGATCCTACAGCTGGCTAAGAAGATTCCAACAGCTAGGACAAACCTTAGTAGTTTTGAGTCTATTCAGTTGGACTGCACGATGAGGGCACTCAAAGCCATTAAATCTGGCTCTCCTGATGATCCATGCCCCCGAAATTGTTGGCTTCGGTGGCAGAGATTATCCATCCAGTGGTAAACGAGATTGTAAATACCTCAATAAGTTTAGCCTTAGTCCCTAATGGTTGGAAGCAGACAAAAATCCTTCCACTTATCAAAAAGTCAACAGCGGACCCGGCCAATTATAGACCGATTTCCTTGCTGCCAGCCCTTTCCAAAATATTGGAGAAGCAAGTGAATATGCAACTGTCTAACTTCCTGGAAGTTAATAAGCTGTTACATCCTAGCCAGTAGGGCTTTACAGCCCGTTACAGTACAGAAACTGCTCTGGTTGAGGTATTGGAATACATCAAAGGAACCCCTATATGGGGGCAGGGGGGCGGCCGTATTGATTATGTTGGACCTGTCAGCGGCTTTCGATACCGTGCCCCACTCACAACTGCTAGACCACCTCCAGGATATGGGAGTGACAGTGAATGCTTTGGACTGGCTAACATCATTTTTAGCAGACAGAAGCAAGCAAGTTTGAATTCCGCCCTGTGCAGCTAGCCCTAGGAAAGTGGACACAGGTGTTCCTCAAGGCTCGGCCCTAAGTCCAATACTTTTCTACTTATACCTTACACCCTTAGCATTTCTAGCAGAAGAACTGGGAGCGAAGGTGCTGTCTTGTGCAGGCAACACTCAACTGCTTTTCTCCTGGAGTAAGGGATCCGAGCCCAATGGCACCCAAATTCAAATCTGCCTTACCGCAGTTTTTTACTGGCTATCCAAAGCCCAACTTAAATGTGATGAAGATAAGACAGAAATTATCTTCTTTGGTACTTTCCTACCTGACTTTGCGTCATCTGGCCAGATGACTTTTCCCCACCTGGTCCTCAAAAGGACTCGGTTAAAAATCTGGGAATAACCTTTGATAATAGACTATCCTTTTGTCCGCAGGCTAAAAAACCTGTGGGTATATGTTTTGGAATTCTGAGGTCGCTAAAGAAATTTCTGCCCCATACTCTCCTTTTCTGCTAGGAAAGCAGTTACTCAGGCACTGGTCAAATCTATATTGGATTACGGTAATGCTCTTTATCTGGGCATACCGGAATATCTATGGACAGATTGTAGTTGATCCAGAATGCGGCAGCTCGCCTTCTGTTGAATGTGCCAAAAAGACAACACATTAGCCTTCATCTGCGGGGACTTCACTGGTTGCCCATTAGGGAGAGGATTTAATTTAAGGCTCTGATACTGGTTCATCATGCTTTGTATCAGACTGGCCCCGAATACCTTAGGGCCAGATTTAGCTTCTACAACCCAGCTAGACATTTACGCTCCACCAATAAACTGCTAGCTGTGATCCCAACATACCAGCGCCAAAGATCAGCAGGCAGATGACAAGGTCCATTTCCTCGTCATCATAGAGAGAGAGAGAGTCTAACATTGAGTGCCAACTGAAAAGAGGACAATTTTCACCATTGAAACTAATGTAGAAAGCATAGGAAACAACTTTCAGCAATTTTCAAGAAAATGTTATTTATTGCAATAAAATCTTGCTTTATTTTTTAAACATTTATTTCTATTTTTGCAAATTGCCAGTTTTTCAACTATTTGTAAATACATTTTACAAAAAAATGAAATCTAAATATATTTAAACAACCATTTATTAACACTTGTGCATTAAATTAGTACCTAGGTATTAATACACTGTCCTGCCCATTACCGATATATACCACACATCCCGTCCCTAAAGGTAAGTGTTGGAGCAGGTTCGAAGAATATTTACATTTATATATAATATTACATTTAAATATATTTTAATTCCCAAAAATTCATACACTTGAACTAAAATCCATACCTAGGTATTAATCCACTTCCACATCCATTATCCCTATATACCTTGCATCCCATCCCTAACGGTGAGTGTAGTAGTGGTTTTAAAAGTATTTATTTTTAATGTTACAATTAAATTTAAATCCTTGTTAACACCTAGGAATAAATACTCTGGTATTAAAATGAATCCCTGGGTAATAATCCATCACACTGCCCATTACCCATGTATACCTTACATCAAATCCCTAAAGGTGAGTGTTGGAGCAGTTTCAAAAAATATTTATATATAATATTACATTTAAATATATTTTAATGTCCAAATATTAATGCACAGGTATTAAAATTATTACCTGGTTATTAATACACTTCGCCTCCTATTACCCCTGTATTCCTTGCATCCCGTCCCTAAAGGTGAGTGCTGAAATTGTTTTTTTTTAATTATGCTTAATGATGAAATTAAATGCAAGTAAAAGTTAACACCTACCAATAAATACTCCAGTATTAAAATTAATACCCGAGCATTAATAATAAAAAAAACTGTATATTACCCATATATGCCTTACATCCTGCCCCTAAAGGTGATTGCTACAGTTGCTTTTTAAAAAACTGTAAATTTAATGATAAGATTAAATTTAAGTAAATGTTAACACCTACTAATAAATTCTTAGGTATTAAAATTAGTATCTGGGTATTAATACACTTCACTGCCCATTACCCTCATATCCCTTAAATACCGCCCCTGAAGATTAGTTTTGTAGCCGTTTAAAAAAATATTAATATATAATATTTCATTTAGATATATTTTAATTCCCATGTATTTAAGGTTAATGATAAAAGTAAATTTAAATATATTTAAATACCTAGTAATTAATACCTGGTATTAATATATGACCCCACTTCAGTCTGCGCCAAGAGTGGCAGCCTTGCATGTGCTAGGTGAGGGGTCCGTTAGGGTGACAATTTGTGCTGCAGCTCTTAGGGACCCTCTTTAGTCCATCAGGCCCTGGGCACCAGGGATACCACTTACTAGGGACTTACAGAGGGTACTAAAGGTTTGGCCAATTGAGGGAAAACATTTTACATTTTTAGGGAAAGAACACTAGTACTGGGGACCCTGTTAGCAGGAACCCAGTACACTTCAGCCAAAGTTGCATCAAATACCAGGCAAAAAGTGGTGGGGTTACTGCAATAAGAACCCAGTTTCCAACAGTTTTCCATTGTTGCCCCAGCACCTAGTTGACAGTAAGGTGACTGACCCCGGAGAGCTGGCTGAGGAGGTGGATCTCTGGGCTACCAGGAGAGTGTCCAAGAAGAAATCAGGGGGGTGACACCAACATAGGTGGCCAGGGTTTCCAACAGAAGAGTGATGAGAAAAACCTAAAAGCAGGGATTTTTCAAAAGTGCCCCCAAAATAATTGCCATGGGAGTAGTGGTAACCAGTCCCAGTCTGATCCTAAATAGGGGTTCCTTGACCATAAGACTGGGAGGGTTGCACCCCAATGTACAGAGTGCTACAGATATGGGCACAACAAGGGCAACTCCAAATGTCCCATGAGGGCACAGCCCTCTGCCTGTGGGCAGACACCAGGGTTTTGTCGAGTGCAGTGCTCGGGAAGGAGGTAGTCCAAGTTACTTTTGGGTGGCAGACAGGGGTGACCCTATTTTCCCTGGGTGACAGAGAAATGGCGCCAAAAGCCCACATGCCTTCAAATACTTCAGAGTTTAAGCAGTGGGTCACCATTATTGGGCAACGGGTGGCGGTTTTGTGAGACACAGCAGCCAGCATGACAACTGTCAAGTGTCAGCTGTTGTCTGCAGAGCAGGTCCTAACAAACACATTTCAACAAGTCACAAGTCATAATCGCTGACAGCCGCGAGAACCATCTACCAGTGACTCTGCTTCCCTTTGAGTGGGGGGGAGGGTCTAAGGTTCTCAGAACTATGTTGTCAACATACAATGCCACAGTATGAGCAAAGTCGTACGATAGTGCATGTAGGGGTGACGCTTACTGGAGATAGGGGACAGGGGCTTACTACTGAAGCTAAACATGAATGAAAAGTTATTAAACAGCTGAAATGCTCCAAGCTTTGCTGGGTGAAGCAGGTGAACTCCAAGCAGATGAGATAGCGGATCAGAGGGTGCCAAACATAATAAAAGGTTGCTTCTGTGAAAGGTAAATTGTGGGAAAGTTGTTCCATCACTATCACCTCCCACAGGTGAGTGAACCATAAAGCAATGGAGGGGGCATTAAACCAATAAGCTTCCAATCATCGTGGGTCAACGCTTCCAAGGTAAGTTGTTGCACACCAAGTATAGCTTTGAGGTAAGATGGAGAGAGTGGATTCGCGATGGTGACCTTAATGTGTTCCAGGATCTCTTTCCAATATGTGGTAATGAGGCTGCAGGAGCACCGGATGTAGCAATTATATCCCACTAATAGTCGGCACTGATGGCAGAGGGAAGATGTGAAGGGGTATATGTAGGACAAGTAAGTTGGTGTATAATACTGTTGAAACATGATCTTATAAGCCATTTCCTTGTGGGATAAGCTGTGGTAAGTTTTAGGTGTGTCTCACAAAAGAGTTTCCCATTGCTTAAACGAAATGCCCTCTTTAGTGGTAGTCTGCCAGAAAGATTGAAATGTGTGGGGTTTAGAGGGTGTGGAGTGTTGAATGTTCCGATATGTATTGGCGATTAGCCCCTTAGAACCGTCAGATGCTCTCACCAATTTTTCGAATGGAGTATATGAACTGGTAGCCCCAGAATAATTAGAGGGGTGCAACACCCAATGATACTGCTGGCAGTACTGAAGCCTCATAATTTCAGGGAGATGGTAATCAGTCTTACATTGTTCAAATGATTTTATGGAGGTTCCCTGTAAGAAAGTGCCCCTTTTTGCATGGTTACCCTTACTCTTTGCCTGACACATGATGCACTTTGACTTGATGTGCCCTGGGTCCCTGCCAATCAGGTTCCCAGGGCCTGTGTTCTTTCCCACAGCTGTACCTTGTACTCCCCAACTGGCCCCTCTCTGGCCATAAGTAAGCCCCTTGTAAAAGGTACCATGGGTACCAAGGGCACTGTGGCCAGGGGAGGTCTCTAAGGGATGCAGCACCTGTTGTGCCACCCTTAGGGGCCCTGTACCTTAACACCCACACACTGCCATTGCAGGCTGCGTGTTTTGGTGCACAGAAAAGTGAAGAGTCGACCTAGCACACATCCCTGTGTGCCAGGCCTACAATCCACTGCCTGTGGTCTAGGTAAGTCACCCCTCTAGCAGGGTGCACTAGACCACAGGTGAGGGTACAGTGGCATGACCCCTATACCCCTACAGTGTCTAAGTCCATTCTTAGACATAGTAAGTGCAGTGAAGCCATAAAGAGGATATGGTCTGAGAGTTGGTCATTACGAATTCCACAGCTCTATAATGGCTTCATTGCAACCGTGTTTGGTAGGAAACCTCTCAGCACATTAAACCCACACTGATGCCAGTGTGGGATTTAAAGTAAAATGCACACAGAGGGCATCTTAGATATGCCCCCTGAAAATCGCCCTGGTGTGGTTCCTGAATGGCTGCCCACCATTTGCCACCACCAGACAGGTTTCTGGACCCCTGGGTAGAGAGCCTCCGCTCTCTGGGTCCAGAAACAAAGACCATCCTGGGCAGAGGTGTCCCACCTACTCCCCCAAATGGGCTGGGTCCTAGAAGGGGAAGCTTCAAATGCCTGCCGCCTTTGTAAGCTGTCCTTGCCTTTTGCTACCCCCAGCAACTGGCTCCCACAGGTTCTGACCCCCAGCTTTGGGCAGGAGAATCGGCGGGAAAACCGAGTTGGGAGGAGAGGTGTGCCCCCCTTTGCCAACCCGTCACTCAGGTGGGGGAGGTGAGGTGAAGCACACATCTCAGTCCCCTCCATCTTGCAGATGAGGGGACCCAGCAAATTAGGGAGAGGCTCATGCCCCCTGGGAGGGGGGCATACTAGGGGGTGTACCCATCCCAAGGAAGGGACCCATTGTTCTCGACCTGCACAACCCTGTAACGCCCCAAAATTTAGCATTTAGGGGCGACCCTGAACCTTACCTCCTCAGATTCGAGGAGGGAAGAAGGAGGACCGAAGAGCCGTGCTGAACCAGGAAGAGGACACCAACTGCTTTGGCCCCAGCCCTACCGCCCTACCCCAACTCCGACCTGCCTACAGCGAAACCCTGGCGTGTCCAGCAACCTGCAGCCCCCCAGAGCTGGAGTACCTGCCCTGCAACCTGCTTAAAGACTCTGTCTCCCTTGAGCACGGGATTTGCTCAAAAAAAGACACACCCACAGAATCCGGATCCAGGTGGCTCCGCAATTTTGCACCACTCTCCACCCGACGCCCACCGCCCGAGTTAGAGTGGCCCAACACCACAAGGAGGTCTCCCCAGTAATCCTGACCTGGGATCTGGTGATCTCCGACCTCCCCCAAGCTTCAAGCCGACGCCTGCAGCCTCAACCTGAAGGGCCCCCCAGTCCGGAACTGGTAAGAATAACCCGACGCCAAAGGACACCCCGGCACCCGACGCCCCACGGCCTTGGGTGGCCCAACCGACGGTGTCCATACATTCCCCGAAGACCCAACTGACCTCTCCAGCTGGTGCTCACTTTCAGGAAGCCTCCCTGCCCGAGCCTGCAGCATCTTTACCGAACCGGAGATCTCCATTGGAATCCACAGGGTCCCAGACGTTGCCTTTGCACTCTGCACCGACCACCCCTGTGCCGCTGGTGGTGCAACTCCTTTGCTGATTGTTGGCCCCTGCAGTGCGGATCCTAACCCAGGGAGCTTTGCTCCTCCAGCCATGCGGCCTGCTCGTAAGCAGTCCCTGACCGAAGGCCCCCTTAGCCCCATTGCCTAACATTAGGCCCCTGCACTCTGACCCAGGCGCAACAGTGCGGCTGCTGGAGCAACTTGAGTGCCCAACTGGACCTTAGGGAACCTTGGTCCTAACCCCCAAGACTCTCCCTCGTAAGTAGTTTACTTACCTGAGAAACCGCAAATCCTTTCTGTGAGAAGTTGGCCTGGCATATGCTGTCCACTAATTATAGTGGGCACCTTGCACCAGTCCAAACAACCCCTTATTGGAGATAGGTTAAAGACAACCTTATTGAAAGCTATCCTAGTGGTAGCTATGGAGAGCAGCCTTCAGGCTAAGTCTTGAAGGAATGTAAAGCAGCTTGTTTTACCAGTCTATAATCTCTGGAGTGACCAAATGAAAGAGCACCACACCAGGTATATATTCAAAATATATGTATTTATTGCTAAACACACCCCTCTAGTCTCTTTATGAGGCTAGAGTTCGAAATACATAAGTTAGAAGTTATTAAATCACAGTAATAGCACAAATACACGTTTGGGCCCTAGGGGCGTACCAAACCATATACCAATAAAGTGGTATGCGAACCACGACTGAACTAGACACTAGGCCTAGAGCCTCTAGAAGTGCTTGGACCACAAGGAACCACCCAAGGTAGTGACACAGGGGACCCACGGGAGACGCGTGCAGTGTAAACACACAACCGCGATACGCCGTTGACTTCTATGGAGAAAGTCGGGATCGGGAAATTAGAGAAAAGGGACACTTAAAAGAGGACTAGGACAAAACCCTTTGAGATCTAGGACTTTGAAGAGTCTCTACCCACGGGAGCACCGGAGTACTCGTGTTACCTCACCCAGGAAGCCGGGTGCATAGGTGCCTTTCGGGGTCGGGTTTCGTCGTCGATTCGAATGGCGATCTGCTGCAAACTGGCGGCCAAGAGAAAAGTGTCCGGGTGGATCCAAGAGTGGATCGGAGTTCTGAAGAACCTGAAAGCAGAGGGGACAGAGTCTGGGTCACTAGCCAGTGACCAGGAAGGCGATGGACGGATGCCCACCGATGTCGAGTGCTTCAGGTGCGTTGACGGTCGTCTTGACTCTTCAGCCACGAGGTCCAGGAGGCGTTGTCGGCGACCAGGAGCAGGATTCGGGCTGGTACACGATGTCTGTCGAGTGCTGAGGTGTCGGCGACCGGATTGGACCCAACAAGCCTTGGCAACGGCAAGTCTCGGTGAAGATGTAGATCGTCGATGGTGCAGACCAGCAAGGTCTGTGGAACTCACCCAGCGAGGGTAAGTGAGGGCAGGCCTGGAGCAACCAGGATGCCAAGTTAGAAAAGGATTGGCCTTCGTTAAGGGCTACTAGCCAACGGGCTAGCGACCGCGAAGGAGCCTCGTGACGCCGCACGTGGAGCTGGCTTACAGGACACTCGTGGAGTGGGGGCCAGTGATCTTCGGTGCAGGTGGTGCTGGAGGCTAGGGCTACTCGGAGCCCAAAGCACGACTTCTTGGGAGACCCAGAAGATGATGCACTTGCAAATGTGCTCGGTGTCCAGGAGTCACGGTCTCAAGTCACCCACTATAGCCACGGGCCTCAGCTTTGCTGGGGACTCAGTGTAGCCTCGGGGAAGTCTGAGAATCCACCTCTGGTGATGCGATGACTTCGGCGTCCGACGGGAGCTTCAGAAATGCGAACCGGACAGATGCTTCTTTGGTGCCTGCCAAGCAGGGGAGTCACTCCTTGACCCCAAGGGAGATTCTTCTGTCCTCTAATCGTGAGTAGAGCGTCGAAGGTCCAGGATTCAGTTTCAGAGTTTCGTCCAGGGATAATCTAAAGTCCTAAGGACTGGGTTCCTATCTTTATACTAAAGATAGGGGTTGGACTACTCTGTGGCCCCACCTATGGGTGGGTCAGGGCAGAGGGGTGGCTACACCCCTTTCCCTTTGTCCAGTTCGCGCCAAAGCAGGGTCTGGAAGCCCCTGATCCGGTTTGAACTAGGGTATGCACAGGGACACCAAATGTGCCCCCAGTGCAGGACTTTAAAGCACACAGATGGTGCTCCCGCCCAGCCCCAATACACATTATCCTGTCTGGGGAGGTGGTCACACCTCCCTGGGACAGGAAACCTATTGTCCAGGCCTCCCCTGCCGGAGTTTCGTCCAGCAGCAGGAGGCCAGACTCGTGTCTGTGGCAGCAGCATCCATTTTGTGATGCCAGGGCTTTGGAAAGAAGTTACCGGGTTAGTCAGAGTTAACATGTCTTTCCCTCTAGAAGGGTGGAATGCTACCCCCGCCGCCAGAATTGGCGGGGGGGGGGTAGTATTCCAAGATGTTTGACACCAAACACGACATGTTTAGGTGCAGCCAATCCAAAGTTAGCATTTTACCGCGAGGTTATAATGCGCTTAAGAGTATATGGTCAGGCTGCACTACAAACAGCATCAGAGATGGTCTCCGAACGCTGCAGAGGGGCCCTGCTCATGCAGTGGCACCCTCTCACATAGGAACCATGCACTCTGCCTTTAGGATTGATAAGGCCTGCCTTAGGAGTGACTTATAGGTTTATATGTGTATGTATTTAGTGATATAGGTAACCTATATCACAGTAAGGGGTGCATGCACCACCTTACCCAGGCTGCAGTAGCAGACCTGTGGTGTCAGTTTGGATGGCCTTCCAGGGGTGGCATAATACATGCTGCAGCCCCTGGCAGGCCTCTGAAGTACCTATGCCCTTGGTACATAGTATACCATATACTAGGGACTTATAAGGGCACTCCAGATCCCAATCAGTGATGTGCCTAAGGCACATGGAAACCATTTTAGAGAGGAAGCAGCTAGGCTGGGGTTCTGATTAGCAGGGCCCCAGCCAGACTAATGTCGAAAAACAGTGAAGCATCAGCAAAAGTGGGGGTACCCATGTGAAGCAGATCCTACTCTCCTACACAACCCCCCCCAAACGTAGGGACATTAAACTAACCTTGCCCAGTTAAGTCTTCATGTTCTAAGTGGAAATACCTAGAGAGTCCATCTGCATTCGCATGGTTACTCCCAGGCCTATGTTCCACTGTAAAGTCCATCCCCTGTAGGGAAATGGACCACCTAAGCAGTTTGGGGTTTTCACCCTTCATTTGTTTTAGCCATAAGAGGGGCTTATGGTCTGTCTGAACCAGGAAGTGTGACCAAACAAGTATGGCCTCAACTTCTTCAGAGCCCAGACCACAGCAAAGGCCTCCCTCTCTATGGCTGACCAACGTTTCTCTCTAGGGGTCAGCCTTCTGCTAATGAAAGCTACTGGCTGATCCTGACCTTCTTCATTCAATTGTGACAGTACAGCCCCTACCCCCAATTCAGATGCATCAGTTTGAACAATGAACTTCTTGGAGTAATCAGGACTCTGCAGAATTGGAGCAGTGCACATGGCCTGCTTGAGGTCATCAAATGCCTTTTGACAGCTAACTGTCCACTGAACCTTTTGGGCATTTTCTTAGAAGTTAAGTCATTCAGGGGTGTCACTATTGATCCATACCCCTTGACAAATCTCCTATAGTACCCAGTCAGGCCTAAGAAGGCTCTCACCTGAGTCTGGGTAGTGGGAGCAGTCCAGTCCATGATGGTCTGGATCTTGCTCTGCAAAGGTTGAACCTGGCCTCCACCCACAAGGTGGCCCAGGTACACAACCTGACTCTGCCCTATCTGGCACTTAGTGGCCTTGATAGTCAGGCCTGCCTTTTGCAGGGCCTGTAAAACATTCCTGAGGTGGACCAGGTGATCCTCCCAGGTGGAGCTAAAGACAGCAATATCATCTAGATATGCTGCACTATAGGCTTCCAGACCTGTGAGAACTGTATTCACCAACCTCTGGAAAGTGGCAGGTGCATTCTTCAGACCAAAGGGCATCACCACAAATTGATAATGCCCACTAGGGGTTGAGAATGCAGTTTTGGGCTTTGCAGTATCAGCTAGTCTGATCTGCCAGTAGCCAGCTGTTAGGTCAAATGTGCTGAGATATTTGGCAGAGGCCAAAGTATCTATGAGCTCATCTGCCCTGGGTATTGGATGGGCATCAGTCCTAGTGACTGCATTGAGACCCCTGTAGTCCACACAAAACCTCATCTCTCTTTTTCCACCACTGGTGTGAGGTTTTGGTACAAGGACCACTGGACTAGCCCAAGGGCTATCTGAGGGTTCAATAACTCCCAACTCCAACATTTTCTGGACTTCAGTCCTGATACAGTCCCTGACATGGTCAGGTTGCCTATAAATCTTGTTTTTAATAGGCAGACTGTCCCCAGTGTCCACTTCATGAGTGCACCAGGTGGTCTGACTGGGTGTCAGTGAAAACATATGTCTAAACTGATTGAGGACTTGCCTGCAATCAGTTTGTTGCTGGGTAGTGAGGCTGCCTGCCAAGGCTGCACCATCAACTGACCCATCGTCAGGGTTCTGTGAGAGCAGGTCAGGGAGTGGGTCACTCTCTTCCTCCTGCCCTTCATCAGTAGCCATGAGCAAGCCCATGTCTGCCCTGTCCACATATGGTTTTAACCTGTTGACATGGAGAACCCTGTGGGGACTCCTGGGTGTTCCTAGGTCTACTAAATAAGTGACCTCACCCTTCTGCTCAACAATAGTGTGGGGTCCACTCCATTTGTCTTGGAGAGCTGCTGGGGCCACTGGCTCCAACACCCACACCTTCTGTCCTGGCTGGTAAACAGTCAGAACAGCCTTTTGGTCATGCCAGGCCTTTTGAAGTTCCTGGCTAGCCTCAAGGTTTTTGGTTGCCTTTTTCATGTACTCAGCCATCCTGGAGCGGAGACCAAGTACATAGTCCACTATATCTTGCTTTGGGGGCTTGAGAGGTAACTCCCATCCTTCCTTCACCAAGCACAGTGGACCCCTCACAGGGTGGCCAAACAGAAGTTCAAAGGGGCTGTAACCAACCCCCTTCTGAGGCACCTCCCTATATGCGAATAAAAGGCAGGGCAAGAGTATGTCCCATCTACGCCTAAGCTTTTCTGGGAGCCCTTTAATCATGCCCTTCAAGGTTTTGTTGAATCTCTCAACTAAACCATTGCATTGTGGGTGATAGGGTGTGGTGAACTTATAAGTCACTCCACACTCCTTCCACATTGCTTTTAAGTACCCAGACATGAAGTTAGCACCCCTGTCTGAGACTACCTCCTTAGGAAAGCCCACTCTTGAGAAGATTCCCAGGAGGGCCCTTGCCACCACAGGTGCTGTAGTGGTCCTGAGGGGAATAGCTTCTGGGTACCTGGTGGCATGATCCACTACCACCAGGATAAACCTGTGCCCAGAGGCTGTTTGGGGATCCATGGGACCAACAATGTCAATCCCTACCCTTTCAAAGGGCACCCCCACCACAGGTAGTGGTATCAGGGGGCCTTTGTAGTGCCACCTGCCTTGCCACTGGCTTGGCAGGTTACACAGGAGCGACAAAACTCCTTGCTGTCTTCAGACATGTGGGGCCAGTGAAAGTGAGGGACAATTCTGTCCCAAGTCTTGTTCTGGCCCAGGTGACCTGCTAAGGGAATATCATGGGCTAGGGTCAATAGGAAGCCCCTGAACTTCAGAGGTATTACCAACCTCCTGGTAGCACCAGGCTTGGGGTCTCTACTCTCTGAGTACAGGAGTCCATCATCCCAATACACTGTATGGGGACCACTAGCTTTCCCAGCAGCCTCAGCAGCAGCTTGCTGTCTGAGGGGTTCAAGGGAGGGGCAGCTCTGCTGCTCCTGGCTCAGATCTGCCCTAGAAGGTCCCCCTGTCCCCAAGAACTCAACCTGGTCAGGTTCAAGTTCCTCTGGGACAGTTCCTTCTTCAGGGCTGAGATCATCCCCCTCAAGGGACTGATCTTCCTCCTGAGCCAAGGGGGAAGGCACTGCCTTAACCCTACTACTCCTCCTCTTGGAAGGCACTTGGTCCATTCTTCCAGAATCCAAGGCCTGTTCAGTGCTAGACATTTTGGCTTGTGACCTGGTCACAGCAAACACATCTGCAGGGATCCCCAGCATTTCTGCATGGGTCCTGAGCTCCACTTCTGCCCAAGCAGAAGTCTCTAAGTCATTGCCAAGCAAGCATTCGACTGGTAGGTTTGCACTTACCACAACCTTCTTAAGGCCAGTTACCCCTCCCCAGGAGAAGTTAACAACTGCCAGAGTATGGTCTGTTCTGACATTGCTAGCATTGGTCACTTGGTACATCTCACCAAGTATAACTTGCCCAGGATTCACAAGGTCTTGTGTCACCATTGTGACACTTGCCCCTGTGTCCCTAAATGCCAAAGCCTCACGTCCATTGATTAAAGGCTGTTGTCTGTACTTGCCCAGATTACTGGGACTCATAGAGGAGGGCACATCCATGCCTCCATCACAGACTAACACAGCCTGAGTCAGTTCTCTGACTAGGTCAGAGCCCAACTCAGTACCCAGGGTGAACCCTACTAAACCCTTGGCTGGAGCACTCCCACCAACTGTAACTGTACTAGGGGGAACAGGTGCCTTAGGGGCATTGGTGGGTGCTGGACTTGAGTCTTTGGACTTGGTGCAATCACTGGTCCAGTGGGTCTTTTGCTTACAGACCTTGCACCATGGTTTTCTTTGGCCTTTCCCTTTGGTAGACTGTGAATCCCCACCAGAAGAAGATTTTTGGGGGCCTGATGAAGACTTTTGATCTTTACCCTTCTCCCCACCCTTTTCAGAGTTCTTAGCATCTTGCTTCTTGGTTTCCCCACCTTGGTTCTGTACCTTCTGCTTCACCCTGGTTCTGACCCATTTGTCTGCCTTCTTTCCCAATTCTTGGGGAGAGGTCAGATCAGAGTCTACCAGGTATTGATGCAACAGCTGATTTTGACAGTTATTAAGAATCTGCTCCCTCATTATCAGATTGTACAATCCTGAGAAGTCACACACCTTACTGCCCATCAACCAGCCTTCCAGAGCCTTGGCAGAACAATCCACATAGTCTACCCAGTCTTGAGTCTGTGCTTTTTGGGTATCTCTGAACTTCAACCTGTACTGTTCAGTGGTTAGGCCAAACCCATCAATAAGAGCACTCTTCAAGACCTTGTAATTGTCAGCATCCTCCTCTCTAACAGTGAGGAGCTTATCTCTACCTTTGTCAGCAAAGGAGAGCCACAAGATTGCTGCCCACTGCTCCTGAGGGACCTTCTGTACCTTACAGGCCCTCTCTAGAGCAGTTATCCACTTGTGGATGTCATCCCCATTCTGATAGGGAGGGACAATCTTGCTCAGGTTCCTATGGTCATAGGACCTTTCCCTATCTCTAGGGACATGGCTGCCACCATGGGACTCTAGTCCCAACTTTCTTTTCTCTCTAAGGAGATCCAGGGACTCCCTGTCTAAGGCTACTTGCTTCCTTCTGAGTTCAAGCTGAGCTTCCTCATATTGAATCAGCCTCTTTCTTCTCTCATGAGAGGATTCCCTCCTATGAGATGAGACAGAGCTCCCTATTGAGGTGCCAGAGTGGTTAGACTCCTGAGAAGAAGATCTAGACCTTCTGGGCACACTCACAATCCTTCCTGGGGGGACAAAGGGAGCATCATTCTGATCCTCCTCTTCATCTTCCTCAGGAGGGGTTGGATTATCCAGGTCAGGGCCATTGTCGCCCTCCTGGCCAGTTTCAGAGGGGGGCTGGGGGTACTGGTACCCCTGGTCCCATCCTCATCTTCTGCCCCACCCTCAGCTCCTACCCCTTCAGTCCCCAAGGGCCTACTAAGGTCATAAGCCACCAACAACTCCTTGAGGTGTTGGGTGGTGGGCTTTGGCCTGTCCTTATTTTTCTCAAGTTGCATAAAGCTCTCAATTCCAAGAATGGGAGTGTATCATACTTGGAGGGTGGAAGCTCAATGGCTTCCTGCAAGGATTCTTTGGATCCTGCCCTTAAAGACATTACTAGTGTGGTGTGGTGTATGCACTACCTACTCTAGTGTGGCCTACTAAACTCTCTTGAGTTGTAGAAAGGGTTGTGCTATCCCTTAACACACAACTCTAAGTTCAGTAGAACTTACTGTATTCTAAGCTTAAATTATATGTACCTTAGGTACCTTTAGTGGTTTTCAGTTGATCAATTCAATTGAGATTATCTGGTAAAACAATAGCAAGCTGGAATCCCACACGCTGCACACCAATGTGAGAAGTTGGCCTGGCATATGCTGTCCACTAATTATAGTGGGCACCTTGCACCAGTCCAAACAACCCCTTATTGGAGATAGGTTAAAGACAACCTTATTGAAAGCTATCCTAGTGGTAGCTATGGAGAGCAGCCTTCAGGCTAAGTCTTGAAGGAATGTAAAGCAGCTTGTTTTACCAGTCTATAATCTCTTGAGTGACCAAATGAAAGAGCACCACACCAGGTATATATTCAAAATATATGTATTTATTGCTAAACACACCCCTCTAGTCTCTTTATGAGGCTAGAGTTCGAAGTACATAAGTTAGAAGTTATTAAATCACAGTAATAGCACAAATACACGTTTGGGCCCTAGGGGCGTACCAAACCATATACCAATAAAGTGGTATGCGAACCACGACTGAACTAGACACTAGGCCTAGAGCCTCTAGAAGTGCTTGGACCACAAGGAACCACCCAAGGTAGTGACACAGGGGACCCACGGGAGACGCGTGCAGTGTAAACACACAACCGCGATACGCCGTTGACTTCTATGGAGAAAGTCGGGATCGGGAAATTAGAGAAAAGGGACACTTAAAAGAGGACTAGGACAAAACCCTTTGAGATCTAGGACTTTGAAGAGTCTCTACCCACGGGAGCACCGGAGTACTCGTGTTACCTCACCCAGGGAAGCCGGGTGCATAGGTGCCTTTCGGGGTCGGGTTTCGTCGTCGATTCGAATGGCGATCTGCTGCAAAGTGCTGCTGGCGGCCAAGAGAAAAGTGTCCAGGTGGATCCAAGAGTGGATCGGAGTTCTGAAGAACCTGAAAGCAGAGGGGACAGAGTCTGGGTCACTAGCCAGTGACCAGGAAGGCGATGGACAGATGCCCACCGATGTCGAGTGCTTCAGGTGCGTTGACGGTCGTCTTGACTCTTCAGCCACGAGGTCCAGGAGGCGTTGTCGGCGACCAGGAGCAGGATTCGGGCTGGTACACGATGTCTGTCGAGTGCTGAGGTGTCGGCGACCGGATTGGACCCAACAAGCCTTGGCAACGGCAAGTCTCGGTGAAGATGTAGATCGTCGATGGTGCAGACCAGCAAGGTCTGTGGAACTCACCCAGCGAGGGTAAGTGAGGGCAGGCCTGGAGCAACCAGGATGCCAAGTTAGAAAAGGATTGGCCTTCGTTAAGGGCTACTAGCCAACGGGCTAGCGACCGCGAAGGAGCCTCGTGACGCCGCACGTGGAGCTGGCTTACAGGACACTCGTGGAGTGGGGGCCAGTGATCTTCGGTGCAGGTGGTGCTGGAGGCTAGGGCTACTCGGAGCCCAAAGCACGACTTCTTGGGAGACCCAGAAGATGATGCACTTGCAAATGTGCTCGGTGTCCAGGAGTCACGGTCTCAAGTCACCCACGATAGCCACGGGCCTCAGCTTTGCTGGGGACTCAGGGTAGCCTCGGGAAGTCTGAGAATCCACCTCTGGTGATGCGATGACTTCGGCGTCCGACGGGAGCTTCAGAAATGCGAACCGGACAGATGCTTCTTTGGTGCCTGCCAAGCAGGGAGTCACTCCTTGACCCCAAGGGAGATTCTTCTGTCCTCTAATCGTGAGTAGAGCGTCGAAGGTCCAGGATTCAGTTTCAGAGTTTCGTCCAGGGATAATCTAAAGTCCTAAGGACTGGGTTCCTATCTTTATACTAAAGATAGGGGTTGGACTACTCTGTGGCCCCACCTATGGGTGGGTCAGGGCAGAGGGGTGGCTACACCCCTTTCCCTTTGTCCAGTTCGCGCCAAAGCAGGGGCTGGAAGCCCCTGATCCGGTTTGAACTGGGGTATGCACAGGGACACCAAATGTGCCCCCAGTGCAGGACTTCAAAGCACACAGATGGTGCTCCCGCCCAGCCCCAATACACATTATCCTGTCTGGGGAGGTGGTCACACCTCCCTGGGACAGGAAACCTATTGTCCAGGCCTCCCCTGCCGGAGTTTCATCCAGCAGCAGGAGGCCAGACTCGTGTCTGTGGCAGCAGCATCCATTTTGTGATGCCAGGGCTTTGGAAAGAAGTTACCGGGTTAGTCAGAGTTAACATGTCTTTCCCTCTAGAAGGGTGGAATGCTACCCCCGCCGCCAGAATTGGCGGGGGGGTAGTATTCCAAGATGTTTGACACCAAACACGACATGTTTAGGTGCAGCCATTCCAAAGTTAGCATTTTACCGCGAGGTTATAATGCGCTTAAGAGTATATGGTCAGGCTGCACTACAAACAGCATCAGAGATGGTCTCCGAACGCTGCAGAGGGGCCCTGCTCATGCAGGGGCACCCTCTCACATAGGAACCATGCACTCTGCCTTTAGGATTGATAAGGCCTGCCTTAGGAGTGACTTATAGGTTTATATGTGTGTATGTATTTAGTGATATAGGTAACCTATATCACAGTAAGGGGTGCATGCACCACCTTACCCAGGCTGCAGTAGCAGACCTGTGGTGTCAGTTTGGATGGCCTTCCAGGGGTGGCATAATACATGCTGCAGCCCCTGGCAGGCCTCTGAAGTACCTATGCCCTTGGTACATAGTATACCATATACTAGGGACTTATAAGGGCACTCCAGATCCCAATCATTGATGTGCCTAAGGCACATGGAAACCATTTTAGAGAGGAAGCAGCTAGGCTGGGGTTCTGATTAGCAGGGCCCCAGCCAGACTAATGTCGAAAAACAGTGAAGCATCAGCAAAAGGTGGGGGTACCCATGTGAAGCAGATCCTACTCTCCTACACTTTCTCTCCCAGAGGAATCCATGTTACAAGTTTGTTCCTAAAGTTGTTCTGTGTCGAGTTGAACTTTTTGTATGAAAAGAAAAGTAACTATATTGCAAACTGGAAAAAGACTTACTTACCTTGAATTGTCGGATCCACAGTGTAGTATCTAAGCATACCACCCGAGTAGTCGATGTAATCCAAAAGTAATCTAAAAGTATTCCAAAAGTAATTACTGTGTAATTTCAACAGTTTTTAAACCCAATACAAACCTGTAACAATTGTAAATTCAACCACAACTGCATTTCCTTGTAAAGTCTTGCATTTGAGAGTTTATTTTACTTCAACAGGCCCTGTGCACACGCAAATGAGTAGACAAACAAAATATAATGTAGTTGAAGACAAAGATGCAAACAAATGTTCTTTCTTGACGTGTTGTGATTTAATAGTGTATTACTTCACAAGCCAGCCAACACGTGTTTCGTCAAATGGGTGTAAAACCCTTGACTTCTTCAGGGCTGGAAGCAAACAAGGAAAATAAAAAAATTCACCAGCAAGTTTACATAGAGTTACAGGTCTGTGACCAACAAAGTCTTGATGCATATACATGCGCATTGACATAATGAACAAACACGAAGGGAAGCACCCAAGGCAAGAAGAAGCACATTCCAAATCATCCACTACAAGGCTGACTGTTATATGAATGCGTGCATTGAAGCAGTACACAATCACACGTGACGTGGAGTACTCAAAGTGCCGGTAGTCGTTCTTTGTGATGCTTTACAATTCATCCAAAACAATTAACAAAATCAGTGCAGAAGGGTGAAAGGGGGATGAACTCATTAGTGGTGAGTGAAAAAGATCAAGTGCCCTCCTATAACAAAAACTAGAGTGGGGTACACTAGGTGGGAGAGTCTCAATTAATGGTGACAAAAATCAGTGCCTGTACGTGAAGAGTTTATATGTCTCCAAAATAGGAGCTCGACCCAAATATACCTGTACTTGAGTTGGGCGAGTCTTAGGACCTAGAGGACAGTAAATAAGCATAGGGGTAAGACAATGTCAAGAGTGATTGAAGACACATCAAGTCACTCCGTGGCCTGAGAATCACTGTGCAGAGAAACTGGTGTGCAATGCTCACCTAGCCACTGGTGATAATTCCGACCCAGCGGGTCCTAAAGAAATTTCTTCTCACAGCGATATGATGAGTAACTCGTGATTCTTTAAATCTGTGTAAGAATGACTCCCATGAGTAAAACCGGACATGAAGTACAAACGATTCTTGAAAGTAAAATGTAGCCAAAATTGAAAGAGAATAAATAATGAAATAGCCAACACATCAACGTCTTACCCCAGGTTTAAGGAAATGTCGATAAGGTCCTCAATATAAATTCCTGTGTCAGGCAAAGTGAGCCGCGTTAGTTATTTTAAGACAGACTATCCGTGCGCCTCATTGGGCCAATCATATCCGTTTGGCGTCAATCGCCATCAAACACACAGCTGTAACCAAATCGAAAGGAAAGTATTAAAGCCCTCGGGTGGACCACCTCACGTAATTGAATATACAAAACCAAGGATTTTAAATGATAACAAACGTTCCCGTCTGGCTTACCTAGGCGAGTACATCCTAACTACTTCTCTCGGCCACCGGGACCGCGTAAACCGGAAACAGATGAGGTGCGACCCGGAAGCGTATAAATAGGGAACTATGAACGTGGAAAGCGAAAAAGGCTAGACCGCTACCGTCGCTTGACATTTCTCTCGTGATTTAGTGAGCTGGTGACTTAGCATGCAACTACCGATTGTGTAATGAACAAAGCCTCAAACTAGTTATAAAATTTGAAGGAAATATAGCAAGGAGACGATCTCCTACCGTACAAATAGATTGAAGGATTAGGATTCATAGTAAAGACATGCGAAGAAGATACAGTTTGGGCTAAAACACGTATGACAATTTAGCATAAAGTAAGGGAAATCAATGTTGGAGCCCAAGTTCAAACGTATTTCATTTGTAAGCTAATTTCACGTGATCTGGGAAGCGCCACTCTATACCCTGTGATAATAACACCCCCCGTTTGTTGTTCTTTCACTAGAGTCAGGGTAGGCAGCTACCGCATGATATACACTAGGGATATGGACAGGGATAAAATAGCCGAAGAGCTCTTCGAGAATCTAGCAAACGGAAGCACCATCAGCACAAGTGTAGGGAATAGCAACCCCCAACGAAAAGAAGGTCTCAGGGAGAAATTCCTTAGACTAGAAAGACTCAAAAAAAGTGAGAACTCAAAGTGGTGGGATGGCGCCACATTGAAACAGTACTTACGTCTGAACAGAGTCCCAAGAGGTCTGAGATCTCAAATATTTCCCACTTATGACGACTTGGAGGAAGATCTCCTTAAACAGTGGGAAGACACACTAACCAATAATTCACAGACATTAATGGGCATCTTAATTGAAAATGCCGAAAGAAAGGTCACACAACTACAAATTGAGATAACACAACTTGAGAAGGAAATTAGAGACCTAGATCTTAAAGAGGCTACAGAAAAAAACTATGTCATACTGAACGAGATTCTGGCCAAACATCAAAATGAAATCAAAGACAGGAAAGCGAGGAAGCTGAGGCGGGATGAATATGATTATAAAGAGGGAAGAATTTTCACTTTTGCAAAAAAGTATGATCAGTGGTTCAAAACAGGTCAAGAGACAGGGAATATCAAGAGACAAGATGTCATCTCAATTTCTTCCAGTTCTACCTCTCTAAGGGCCAGATGCATCAAGCATTTTTCTGCTGGCATCAAACCCAATTTTGCGATTCGGTAACCTGTTATCGAATTGCAAAATGGGTTTGCGATTTGCTATTAGGAAGGGGCGTGTTTAGGGCGTCCCTTCCTAATACCGAATCGCATCGGTATGCAGGAATGTTTTGCGACTGAAATGCGGTTGCAAAACATTCGCATTTTACCACCTACTTCAAGTAGGTGGTAACCAATTCGCAAATGGGAAGGGGGCCCCAAGGGACCCCTTCCCCTTTGTGAATGTCAGCAAATGCATTTTCTCAGAGCAGGCAGTGGTCCTGGGACCACTGCCTGCTCTTAGAAACTGAATGGAAAAGTTTTAATTTTCTCTTTTGAAAGCATCCCGTTTTCCTTTAAGGAAAACGGGCTGCTTTACAAAAAAAAAGACTGCTTTATTAGAAAGCAATCACGGACATGGTGGTCTGCTGACCCCAGCAGGCCACCATCCCCGTGATTTTTGCGATTCCTAGGGGGTCGCAAATTGTGACCTACCTCATTAATATTCATGTGGTAGGTCATTTGCGACCCCTTAGGAATCGCAGAACGTGTTAAACACACTTTCATGCATTCCGTTTTGCGATTCCCTAATTGCGAATTGCAAAGATTCGCAATTAGGGAATCGCAAAATATATTTTTGATGCATCTGGCCCTAAATGCCCCCAACACCAGTGATAGTGATGCCGATAATGCTGGCACCTCTTAATGACAGTAGACAGGGCAACTCATCTTCTTTTTTACGCGAGGTACAGAGAATCCGGAAGGGCAACAGGGCACAACCCAGACGAGTAAATCCAGACACAAGACCCGTAGAGGAAAAAGATCAGGGACAAGATTACAGAAAGAAACTGAGGTCAGGGGACAACAGGAACTAATGAATAGTGCAAAGGGGTGGAAGTTATCAATGTCTCTTCTATGACACTCAATCAGGACATGATTTCTCTTTTAGAAAAAGGTTTGAGTTTTAATCCCAAAGATGAGGGTGATGTTTGTAACACTAAGATTGATCTTTTAAGTTTGTAAGGAATCTTAAATTAAAAAAGTTTTTCGACACCAATCCGGCACCAAATAAAAGAAATGTGAATATTCCAACTGGCTCACTATCTGATGTTCTTAGTATTCAAGATGTGCGGGACACTCATTTGCTTTTATCTTTGACCGACACAGAAGATACACCACTACAAATGGACACATTATTACAAGAACTAGATGTGCACACTGACTATACCATTAACACTGGTCTAAAGACAAAATCCAAATGGACACCGACTCTGACATGTGGCAACACCATAGACTTGTTTCACAGACTTGTCCTTGAAGATCTAGACAAATTCAGTGACATGAGGAAGAAAAGTAAAACAAGGCATATTGACAATCTCCAATCTGGAGAATGCTTAGCCCTCAAAACATTTACCAGCAACAATGACGTAATTATCAGGGAAGCAGACAAGGGGGGTAATGTGGTAGTAATGAACAGGACAGACTACAACAACGAGAGTCTCACACAACTACGGGATGAAACCTGTTATGAACTTCTTACGTATAATCCCATTGGCCGGCTAACCATTGAAATAAACAAAAAACTTGACGAATGAAAGAACTCGGGACTTATCAATGAGGATGAATACACATACATGAAAGTCTTTAGACCACAATACCCATGTATCTACACGCTCCCTAAGGTACACAAACACTTACCTTTCCCCCCAGGCAGACCTATTGTGTCAGGAATAGGGGCTCCCACTGAGCGCCTTGCGGAATACGTGGATCTTTTCCTGGGACCTTTGGTCCAAAATCTCCCCTCATATATTAGGGATACAAAGCACATACTCAGTGTTCTAGCTGACTTCACATGGGAGGACAACATGACCCTCGTGACCTTGGATGTGGTATCGCTTTATACAAGCATTAGACCAGATCTGGGTATTGAAGCGATTTCACACTTTTTGCATAAAAGAGCTGCTTCACAGTGGCAACACACAAACATGCTGTTGGCCATGATGAACCTGATCCTTACCAACAATGTATTCCTTTTTGACACACAGTGGTTCAGACAAAAGAGAGGGGTAGCTATGGGGTCCAAATTTTCACCCAGTTTTGCAAACCTTTTCATGGGTCGTCTAGAAGAAGATTGGATATGGGGTACAAAAGGCAGTGAATTCAGTGATTCAATCATCTTTTGGGGATGTTACATTGACGACTGCCTTTTATGATTAAATCGTATTTATTAAAGGAAGGCAGAATAAGCTCACACAGCTGGCAGCCTACAACCATTGGTCGGTCGAGCTGGACAGTAGCCAACGTACACAGCGTTTGTGCCACAACCCGGAGGCCGGCCGCGTAGTAGACCATGTTGTATATGCAAAAGTGTGCTCCATCCCGGTTTTTTACCCTAAGTATAAACAAAATAAACCATAACCAGAACTTCCCCCCCTCCCCCCCCTCCCCGAACCGATGTGCTAAGTGTTGTGTCTGAGGAGCCCCTCGTCTGGGGGTCCTGACCCACCTCCGTGGACCGTGAGTATATAGCTTATCACAGGCCGGTATTTCCCTCCTCTCCCCCCGCTCTCCCCTCCCAGGCCCGTGAACCTTCCCACCAATCCGTCGGGATCCCGGGGGATAGTGGTTAGTGTGCAGTATCCGTGGGGTTCTCTGCTTCATCTGGGGTATCTGTGAGGCGGAGAATGCGAAGGTATCGTGGGCACGTAATTTCATTCATTTCTGTCGATAGTAGTGACAGCAGGGGTTTCCAAATGGTGTGAAAAGAGGCTGTGGAGCCCGTAAGGGTGGCCTGAATTTTTTCCATACCGACCGTGTACCAGAGTTTGTGAAGCCAGCCTACATGTGTTGGTTTGGTTTGCTTCCCCCAGAGGGAGAGGATGTGTTGTACCGCTGCCCCCATCACCAAACCCATCTGCCTCCCCCTGATCGATTTTAAGGGATACGTAAGTGGGTTGGGGAGCCCCAATAGTGTATAGGCCGGGAAGCGAGGGATCTCAGTCTCAAAGTGCCTATCAATGTCATCAAGTACCGTGCGCCAGTAGTCAGTCAGTTCGCTACAGTCCCATAGAAGGTGTGTGAGGGTGCCCTCCGCGTCACATCCCCGCCAGCACGTCGGGCTTCGGTCTGGGTTCCCTTTGTGTAGTCTAGCCGGTGTCAGGTACCAATAAGTGGTGACCTTAACTGCCGCCTCTCTACTGGCCGTATTACGGGCCGTGTGGTTGGCTCGATAGTAGATTTTCTTCCATTCCTTCTCCGTCAGGTCTCTCCCTATCTCCCTTGCCCACCGTCTTTGTCCAGCCGAGGGTGTGTAGGGCGTCTGGGGTCGGAGCAGATTATGTAAGTCAGAGATCATTTTCTTGTCAGAAGTTTTATTCAAGAGCCATTTCTCGTACGTGGTGAGTTTTCTGCTAACTCCGGGTCGGACCTCGGGGTGGAGGAGCCAGTGTCTAAGTTGGAAATATTGGTACTGTCGGGGCTCTATTATAGTATAGGAGCGTTTCGCATCCGAATAGGAGAGGAATCCATCTAGGTCAAATAAATGCCCAGCTGATCTACAATCGGTAGCTCTCCACTGTGGAAACGCTTTCTCCTCTGTCCCCGGCAAGAACTCCGGGTTATCGAAGAGGGGTGTTAGCGGGGACGGGAAGGAGGTAAGCCCTCTCCGGACCACCACCGCATCCCACACTCGCAACAGCGTCTTCGTGATCGGGGACCCCTTCAAATTCAGTGGCCTATCGGGGCGTTTCAGAAAAGGGACCTTCCATAGTGATGTTTTCGCTAGGGCCCGGTCCTGAAAAAGCCACCGCTTTTCAGATTCCGGCCTGCTCCACTCCACAAAGTAACGTAGTTGGGCCGCTTTGAAATATTCCATGAAGTGAGGGATGCCCAGCCCACCCTCGTCGGGGGGTCTATGAGATAAAGCCCTGTTCATCCGAGGGCGCGCCCCTGCCCAGATGAATTGTTGCACCGCCCCTTGCACCTTTTGTATGATCCCCGCCGGGGGCCAGATCGGTACAGTTTGGAAAGTATAGAGAGCCTTGGGAAGGATGTTCATCTTTATCGCTGCAATCCGGCCTAGGAGTGACATCGAGTGTTTCTGCCATCGTCCCATGGTCGTCAGAGTTTGAGATAGGAGTCTGGTATAGTTGAGCTCTACCGTGCGCGTGACCGAGGGGGCTAAGGTTATACCCAAGTATTGGAGCGTGTCTTGGGTTTGAAGGTCTCCGTATGCTGAGTGTCCCATCGCATGCTCTGTTTCGCAGCGACCCAGGGGTAACATCGTTGATTTTTCTACATTAATCTTAAAGCCAGATACTCGGCTAAACGCCTCCAGCTCCTGTAGAAAGGCTGGGACTGATCGCGCCGGGGACTCCAAGGACGCCAGGATGTCATCGGCGTAAAGGCTTATCGTATGCCTTTCCCCCCCAAATGGAATACCGGTAATATCCGGGTTGTCCCTGATGTTTTGCGCCAGGGGCTCTACATATAGCGCAAATAAAAGGGGTGAGGGGACACCCCTGTCGCGTCCCCCGTTGGATTTGAAAAGCCTGGGACGCCGTGCCATTCACTCGAACCGTGGCCGTGGGATTGTCATAACAGCTCGCCACCCATGCGCGAAAGCGATCCCCTATGCCGAAGTGCGCCAACGTATCGTTGAGGAATTTCCAGCTAACTCGGTCAAACGCCTTTTCGGCGTCCACCGATAGCAGCACTGCGTCCATCTTGGTACGATGAGCTTTGTCAATCAAGTGCAATATCCTTTTAGTGTGGTCGCTACTCTGTCGATTGGAGACGAAGCCGCACTGATCTGGTTCAATGATGCCCGGCATATGGGGGCCTAGTCGAGCCGCAAGGACTCCGGTGAATAGTTTTAGATCGAGGTTGAGGAGGGAGATCGGGCGGTAGGCACCGCACTGCGTCCCGTCTTTCCCCGGTTTGGGAATCACCACGACATCCGCCGCTAGCATGTCAGGGGGGATAGACCCAGGGCCCTGAAAGGAATTAAAAAGTCTTGTTAATATAGGGGCTAGTAGGGAACATAAGGCTTTATAAAACCCCGCTGAGAAGCCGTCAGGGCCCGGGGATTTGAGTAGTTTTAATCGTGATATCGCGCCAATCACCTTGTCTACTCTGATGGGCGCCTCCATTGCTTCCGCCCCTGCCGCATCCAGTTTTGTCGTGTTTGCCCTCTGAAGGTAAGCTGCTCCCTCACCGTCCGTCTGTGGAGTCTCCTTGTATAGGCTGGCATAGAAGTCCCGGAAGACTTCCGCTATCTCCTCGTCCCGGTGTACTGTCTCACCCTCCCTGGTCCGCAGTTCCTGCACTCTCGCCTTTTCCACCCTGGCCCGGAGTTTGCTCGCTAAGAGTCGCCCCGTTTTGTCACCACCCATATATTAGGTGTGTTTGAGCCGTAGGGCCGCGTATTCGGCCCTGTCGAGGTCCAACGCCGCCAACTGCGCCCTGACTGCTCTTAACTGACGCCCAATCCGGGGGGCAACAGTCCGACTGTGGATTCTTTCTAGCTCTACCACCCGCGCCGTGAGGCTTTCCCTTTTGACCTTCCGCTCTCTAGTATCGGCGGCGGCAATAGCAATCAACTCTCCCCGTATGGTGGCTTTTAGTGCACCCCACAGTGCTGTTAAGGGGGTGTCTGGGAGATCGTTCCTCTCTAAATAATCCGTGACGCATTTGTGGAGTTGCTGGGTCACCCCTGCCTTGTGAAGCAGGGTTTCCCTAAGGCGCCAACGTCCGGGCGGTCTGCGCGTTGGGGGGATGGACAAGGTCAGTTCAACTGCATCGTGGTCGGAAAGTGCCGCCGGGATGATCGTCACCGTCTCTACCATTGGCGTCAGGTCTGTGTTCCCTATAAAGTGGTCCAGTCGGGGGTATGTGCGATGGGCATGTGAGTAAAAGGAGTATTGTGTGGTATGTGGATGGACCTCCCTCCAAATATCCACTAGCCCTCTCTCGTTCAACCAGTCCTTACCTGAGGTTGACAGTGCTCCAGTCTGACCATATCGCTGTCCCGATCTATCCCATCTCTGTATCCATGACCAAGTTCAGGTCGTCCCCCACCACTAATCTCCTCTCCGAGGCGCACAGCACTTCCGACATTGCTATTTGGAGAAAGTGTTCTTGCCCCACGTTAGGTGCGTATAGAGACCCCACCACCAAGGGGTCGGCCCCCAGCCACACTGTGTATGCCAGCAGGCGGCCCCGGACCTCCGCCACCTTGTCCCCCACCCTCCCCTGAAAGGATCGTGCAATTAGTATAGCTACCCCCGCTGTCTTAGTCTGCGTAGAGGAGTAGAATTGTTGGGGAAAGGCTCGGGATTTCATTCGATGCCAATCTCTGGGGAGAAGGTGAGTCTCCTGTAGCAAACAAATGGAGGCCCCAGAGTTTTCTAGATAGGACAATACCGCCCTCCTCTTGATGGGGTTATTTAGCCCCTTCACATTCAGTGTGAGAATTCGCACCGTCGAGGTCAGCATTGGGAAAGATCTGCTGAGGGCCGCACATGTGTGAGTCTAGTGTGCGTGAGTAGTCCACTCTGGTCCCTTGTATAATAGCACATCGGTTCCCCTCTCCCCACCCCCCTCCCTAACCCATCCGTGTTCCCAACCCAATCCCTTCCCAACTCTCCCCCTCCCCGGATCCCCCCTTGTCCCTCCCTAACCCCAACTGGTGGTGCCCCAAAGTTCACCATTGTCCGTTGCCCAGTGTTCATCGTGGTGGGCAGTGGAGTCCAACAAATTTCGGGGGTACTTGTGGCCCAGCTCGCCTCGGCCCCCCGCCCCCAGCCCCCCAGCCAATGCTACCGTGCCCCATCAGGAAGAGGGATCAGAGCCAGAGTTCCATACTGGATCAGGTGATGCTGTATCTTTTGATACTGCTGCCAGGGCTGCTTGTCGTTCTTGCGTCATGGTGCTAGTGTCCGGTCTCTGTGAGGAGAGGGGAACCCCTCTGCGCCGCACCTTCTGCCAGCCGGACTCCGATGGTCTCGCTGATCGCGTAGGCGACGCCTCCGGGGTCTCGTGTTCCAGTCCTAGAAGTGCACAGGTATCACGGAGGGAACGCATCTGGTGCAGTTTGCCGTTCCATTTAAATATCAGCCGAAAGGGGTGACCCCACGAGTAAGCCACCCCCTTCTCTCTCAGGTGGTTAGTCACTTCCTTAAATGCCTTTCGTCTCTGCAATGTTATAGCAGCTAGGTCGTGGAAGAGCTCCACCGGGTGTCCCTTGAATGTGATGGGCTGTTTGCGCCTGGCCTCCCTCAAGATGCGTTCTTTTAGGGGGAAGTCCGGTAGAAAAGCCAGTATGTCTGAAGGGGGAGCCGGCGCCCGCCGCGGGGGGGCCACCCGATGCGCCCGATCGATTCGGATCTCGAAGGCGAGACTCTCCCCCAGAATGTCCCGAAACAGGCCCTGGAGGTACCCAGCGACGTCATTACCCTCCTCCTGAGGCGGCACGCCCCGAACTCGAATGTTATTTCGCCGGGACCTATTTTCGAGATCTTCTGTGTGGGTCTGAAGGTCCATTTGTTGGTCCCGGAGGCGCAGCACCTCCTGTTGGAGTTGCTCTATTTCTTCTCCTCTTGAGATTTCATGTTCTTCGACCGCGGCCACCCTTCCGCCCAGCTCGTCCACATCTCGGCGTATCTCCCGGACCTCTCCCGCGACCTCCTGCTTTAGGGCCTGAAAGTCCTCTCGGAGGGTATTGAAGAGGGACTCAAGAAATGTCCGCGTGATGGGCACCTCCCCCTCTTCTGTGATGTCCTGGGATTTCGGGGGTGTCATTGCTTTGTTGCCCCGCTCTCCAGGGAGGGAGCCCCTCGTCAGCATGTCCTTAAGCGAGCGTTCTCCCTTCTTTCTCTGTGTCGTCATTCTGACCCTCTCCAGGTCCGGGCCCACCGAGCCGCCGTCCGTGTATCCCCCGGGCAGGCCCCAGCTCCACGTGGCTCCTGTGGTCTATGTGGTAGTAGGGGAGGCCAGTCATGGATCCCAGGAAAGGAATCCAGGGGCCCCCCCAGTGCCTGTTATTCGTCACCGGTGTCTTCTCCACCCTTCTGTACTACCACCAGGCCTGCCCCCTGCCTTGTGTTGCCACTGTGCCTAGGGATATGTCCGGTTACGCTCTCCAAGGTCGTTCGCCGCCACCGGCCCCCGGGAGCGTCTATGCCCCTCTCTCGTCTTCGTGGCTGTCTCCGGACCCATCCACCAGCAGGCTCCCGGCTATGGGATCTCCCCTCTTCACCCCCCTGCTCTGTCTCTTCTTCGGGGCCTGCCGCTCTGTATCGTCCCCGCCTGTGCCCCCAGTACTCACAGTTGGTGCCTTGATCAAGGGAGCCCACGCGCTCCGGGTCGTCCCGGGAGCCTCCAGTGAGGTGCGAACAAGCGACCTTGCTCGGGAGCTCCCCGAGGGGGAAACAACCACCTCCGCCGCACAGGGCCTCTCCACCACCACAGCGGGGGCCCTCCCCCTTGTTCGTTTGGCCCGGCCTCAGCGACCTCTCCGTCGGCGGGCAGCCCCATCGCGGGTAGCAGCCATCTCCGGCCCCCGGCGCCCCCACCTGGTGCGACCCGTCTATCAATGGCCGTGACGGGGGCTTCTCTGACCTCCTCCGCTGCGGCGGCGTCCCCCCGCTGCTCCGCTCACCCGCAAGGGCTCCGGCAGCGACCGGCTGCTGTTGGAGGCCACTCAAGTAGGCCTCGGATCCCCAGCCTCGATTTAAGCACCCGCGTTGTTCCAGGGGCCGCCGTCCACAGCTGCCGGACCGCTGTCGTCCTCTCGCCGCTCGTTCCGTCAGCCTTCCAGAGTTTCAATCACCCCCGAACCGCTCCCTCGTCCGGGCCTGCTGGGCAAAGCTTTACCCTCTATCGGGGACGATCTCTCCGCCCTGGTGCAGCTATGCAATCCAAGGTGCGGACGCCATTTTCCTCACGCTGGCCGCCCGGGGACGAGTCGCTCAGGGAGCCCGGGTCGGCGCACTTTCACTTTTCGTGCCCCCAGGGGGACCCCCGCTCCTCAGCTAGCTGGGGTGCTGTCGTCCAGGAAAGCAGGGGGGACTCTAAGCTTTAAATTCTCTGGGCTAACGGGGGCGGGAGCGAGGAGCCTCGGAGCCGCACGTCCGCTCAGCTCACCATCTTGGCCACGCCCCCGACAACTGCCTTTTGATCTGGACAGGAACACAAAACAAATTGACGGACTTCTGCACTTATTTGAATGCCAATCCATATGACATGAAGTTCACTTACCAGAAGAGTAATTTGAGTATCACGTTTCTGGACATTGAAATTTATATCAACCAGAATACATTGCAGACTCGTCTGTTCCGTAAAGACACTGCATGCAACTCTATTTTGCATGCTAGCAGCGCCCATCCTCCCCATCAGATTAGCGCAATCCCCTTTGGGGAATTTACCAGAGCCAGGAGGAACTGTAGTAGTGACCAGCATTTTGAAAGTTGTCTGTCAGCAATGAAACTGAGATTCAGTAACAGGGGCTATACACACCGGAATCTTACCAGAGTCGAAACCAGAATTAGGCATACCCAGAGAGAAGAAACTATTCGCGAAAAAACACGTAACACTGAGAAAATGACAGTTAGACTAGTTACAGACTTTAATGATTATAGTGGGGCTCTATCAAAAAGTTTGAACAAACACTGGAAACTGCTCACAAATGACACCACTCTAGCTGAACACATTGGCAATAGACCACAAATTTCCTTTAGAAGGGGCCGAACATTAAGAACGAGACTAAGTCCAAGCTATCCAAAAACTCAAAACAGAGACACGTGGCTAACACCTCGCACACTGGGTTTCTACAAATGTGGGTCATGTGGAGTATGTAGATGGGCTCACGACCGCAAGACAGCCTTTTCTGGTCCCGACAGAACATATGACATTAGACAAAACATCAACTGCAATACAAAATTTGTTGTATATCTACTAGAATATGTCTGCGGGGGCAAGTATGTTGGCAGTACGATCAGGTCCCTTAGGGAAAGAATAGGAGAACATGTCCGAGCTTTGAAACAACAGAACCCCAGATACCCAATGGCCCTGCATGTGTGGGTTTGTCCCTCCCAAGGTCCACACAAACAGTTCCACTTCAATGGAATTGATGTTACTGAACACAGTCCAAGAGGAGGGAATAGAGAGTTACGCCTGAGAAGGTGCGAAGCTTTGTGGATAATGCGTTTGAAATCCTACGAGCAGGGTTTTAACAGCGATCGGGAGATGCACTATTTCCTGGGTGACTGAGAACGTGAGAATAACTTTACATTAATACTTCTC
Source organism: Calotriton arnoldi (assembly GCA_963921515.1). Classification (NCBI taxonomy): domain Eukaryota; kingdom Metazoa; phylum Chordata; class Amphibia; order Caudata; family Salamandridae; genus Calotriton; species Calotriton arnoldi. The sequence goes on from CAWUFW010003626.1 coordinate 133,351, forward strand.
ACTCCCACGGTCTTTCTGAAATTCTAGTCCATGTCACACTAAGTCCTGGTAACTCATATCATTGTAGTGAGCATATGATTAGATCCAACTGGTTGTGACCTGCACGTTACTGAATGCGAATTAACAACTGTAATTTTAATACATCTGTCTTGCCTATTACCCACCTAAGATACTATATGACACCAGATACGTCGTAATTGTATCTGCCCTCCCAGCATTCATATTACTATTTGATTGTTGTTAATTATCATCAGTCATTTGATATGATGTACATATTGTCTTATATGAAGCTCAAAATTACTACGTTAGAATTGTGTTTAAATTCTAATTTTGACATACATCACCTTCTTTCAATCATACTCGGATGTTTATACAAGAAGTGTTCTTTTCTCTCTTGCCAAGAACTTTACTTTTCTGGAGCATTTTTATTACATGCAAAAGACGTTTGAACTTGGGCTCCAACATTGGTTTCCCTTACTTTACGCTAAATTGTCATATGTGTTTTAGCCCAAACTGTATCTTCTTCGCATGTCTTTACTATGAATCCTAATCCTTCAATCTATTTGTACGGTAGAAGATCGTCTCCTTGCTATATTTCCTTCAAATGTTATAACTAGTTTGAGGCTTTGTTCATTACACAATCGGTAGTTGCATGCTAAGTCACCAGCTCACTAAATCACGAGAGAAATGTCAAGCGACGGTAGCGGTCTAGCCTTTTTCGCTTTCCACGTTCATAGTTCCCTATTTATACACTTCCGGGTCGCGCCTCATCTGTTTCCGGTTTACGCGGTCCCGGTGGCCGAGAGAAGTAGTTAGGACGTACTCGCCTAGGTAAGCCAGACGGGAACGTTTGTTATCATTTAAAATCCTTGGTTTTGTCTATTCAATTACGTGAGGTGGTCCACCCGAGGGCTTTAATACTTTCCTTTCGATTTGGTTACAGCTGTGTGTTTGATGGCGATTGACGCCAAACGGATATGATTGGCCCAATGAGGCGCACGGATAGTCTGTCTTAAAATAATTAATGCGGCTCACTTTGCCTGACACAGGAATTTATATTGAGGACCATATCGACATTTCCTTAAACCTGGGGTAAGACGTTGATGTGTTGGCTATTTCATTATTTATTCTCTTTCAATTTTGGCTACATTTTACTTTCAAGAATCGTTTGTACTTCATGTCCGGTTTTACTCATGGGAGTCATTCTTACACAGATTTAAAGAATCACGAGTTACTCATCATATCGCTGTGAGAAGAAATTTCTTTAGGACCCGCTGGGTCGGAATTATCACCAGTGGCTAGGTGAGCATTGCACACCAGTTTCTCTGCACAGTGATTCTCAGGCCACGGAGTGACTTGATGTGTCTTCAATCACTCTTGACACTGTCTTACCCCTATGCTTATTTACTGTCCTCTAGGTCCTAAGACTCACCCAACTCAAGTACAGGTATGTTTGGGTCGAGCTCCTATTTTGGGGACATATAAACTCTTCACGTACAGGCACTGATTTTTGTCACCATTAATTGAGACTCTCCCACCTAGTGTACCCCACTCTAGTTTTTGTTATGAGGGCACTTGATCTTTTTTACTCACCACTAATGAGTTCATCCCCCTTTCATCCTTCTGCACTGATTTTGTTAATTGTTTTGGATGAATTGTAAAGCATCACAAAGAACGACTACCGGCACTTCGAGTACACTCCACGTCACGTGTGATTGTGTACTGCTCAATGCACGCATTAATATAACAGTCAGCCTCGTAGTGGATCATTTGGAATGTGCTTCTTCTTGCCTTGGGTGCTTCCCTTCGTGTTTGTTCATTAAGTCAATGTGCATGTATATGCATCAAGACTTTGTTGCTCACAGACCTGTAACTCTATGTAAACTTGCTGGTGAATTTTGTTATTTTCCTTGTTTGCTTCCAGCCCTGAAGAAGTCAAGGGTTTTACACCCATTTGACGAAACACGTGTTGGCTGGCCTGTGAAGTAATACACTATTAAATCACAACACGTCAAGAAAGAACATTTGTTTGCATCTTTGTCTTCAACTACATTATATTTTGTCTACTCATTTGCGTGTGCACAGGGCCTGTTGTTGTTTTGGACGGACCTTGGTCCCGATTGGGGGTTTCTCCCTCACCTGTAGCACCGCATACGTATTTCATTTGTAAGCTAATTTCATGTGATCTGGGAAGCGCCACTCTATACCCTGTGATAATAACACCCCCCGTTTGTAGTTTATTTTACTTACCTGTGCCAAGTCCCGCTTGGTTCTAAAAATAAAACATAAGTATACCTTTTTTTATACGTACCTAATTGGTCTGGATTCTGTCTCTGAGTGTGTGTCATCAGTCTTGATTGAGTGAATACAATATATGCTTAACACACCCTCTGGATAAGCCTAACTGCTCACCCACACTACGACAAAGAGAGCTGTTAGTACTTACCAAATTTAGCCTGATATACCTCTGGGGACTCCCTGGACTCTGTGCACACTATACCTTACTTTGGTATTGTATATACAGGGCCAGCTTCCTATACTCCCTCAAACAGGTCTCTTAATTTTCTAGAGTCCTCCGGATCCCACCTAGGAAATGATTGGAGCAGTAGCACGAGTGTGAAATCGGGTTTGCATGCAATTAGAGTGTGGAGGAGGAGAAGGTAGTAAGCCCCCTCCTGATTCCCAATCTGTCCCATATGTCTCGTACCGTCCTAGTGGGCATAGCTATACAGACTGTATAGGTGCTATATATGCTGCACGGTCGAACGGGCCTACGTAGCCAGGCTACAACCCAGAGGTGCTGGCAGGCCACTGCCAGATCCATGCGGAACCCCTTTTTGCACACTAGCAGACCACCCACTCACAGATGCATCGTAAGTGGGCGGCCCAATAGTGCTCGAGGATATTAGGGCAGGCCAGTCCACTACTTTCTCTAGGCGGCATCAGTGAAGAGTTATAGATCCTTGGCCACTTCCCATTCTTGATAAAGGAGCGAAGGTCCTGCTGTAAGCAAATGATATCATCTTGGGGGATCGGAGTAGGCAGGGACGGAAAAAGGTACATGGCCCGTGGGAGGACATTTATTTTTATGACATTGATGCGACCCAGCCAAGAGACAATGAGGGGTTTACAGCATCTAAGATCTGCTAGGATGGACCTAAGCAGTTGCGGCCATTTAGCCTACATCCAATAGGACAGCATAGGAGTTAGGTTATCACCCAAATACCTAATTGTGCGGGGAGCCTATTGTAGTGGCGCTAGGGCTTCCAGAACAGGGAGGTCCTGCTTGGGTATAGTTAGATTGAGTGTGTAAGATTTGGTGATGGTGATTTTGAAGACAGATACTGTTTCAAATGTGGCAAGGCTATAAACTATAGCCAGTAGAGAGGCAGCGGGTCGAGAGAAAGTAAGCAAGAGATGATCTGCAAACAAGCTAATCTTATGATCTCCGCCATCAAAGGGGATGCCTACAATGGTAGGATTGCAGCGGATGGAGATGGCCAATGGTTGAACTACTAGGGCATAGAAAAGGGGTGATAACAGACAAAGAACATACCTTGTTCACCCCTCCGTCTACTTTATCGCTAAGGTGGGAGCGTTCAGCTCCAGTAGTTCTATATGCTCTCAGTTGATCGTGCAGGAGAGCTATCTGCAACCACCTACTGGGGTGCTGATTGGCTGGTTTTCACCAGCCTGCCACCAGAGACGCGTTTCTGACCCCCAAGTGTGAGAGCTTTTGCTCTCAGGAGGCCAGAAACCAAGCCTGCTTGGCAGAGGGTGTTTTCAACCCCTCTCACAGGATGACCTGCAGATTAGCATTCCAAAGCAGGGGGGCTAAGGAGCCCGCTGCCTTTGGTATGCAAATCTGGCTTCTCTCAGAGAGGAAGCTGACCCCCTTTGTCGAGAGCCCTTTGGGACCTGGAGAGGCGGCAAAATTAGCAAGTCAGAGAGGCGTGTCCTCCCTCAGGCTAGTGCCACCCCTAAGGGGGGGTAGGTCTGAAGTGGAGGCAATGTTTCAAAGTTAGCCATCTTGGTGATGGCAAACTTAGGAATTCTGGGACAGGGTTATGCCCACTTTCCACAGACTGATCCCCGTTGACTTGCATTGGGCACCCAACACTGTTTTGCAACACTGCACCCGGGGTCCTAGTGCCGCTGGAGGTGACCTGCTGGTGCTGCCTCGGACCTTGCCCCATACTCGCCTTAATTCCAGGAGGTTGGTCTTGTAAGTCGCAGCAAAGAATGTGTATGCTATATTTGTTTCTCCTGCCATAGGAAAACAGCAGCCTCTCACAAATGTACTGTTGACTCTTTCAACGTAAAAATATTTCTCTTGCAAAACGTACTTAACTGATCGTATTGATTCTGGGGCCAAAATATATATAAAGTGTTCTTTTTATACATTGGTGTGGATCTCCTTCTTGAGTCGTGTGCATCATTTATTGACTATTGTGTGTATTTGCAGATGTCTAACACTCCTCTCTGATAAGCCTAAGGCTGCTCGACCACACTACCCCCTAGGAGAGCACCTTGGGATTGCTAGAGCAAGCCCCGTCCAATCATAAGGGAATACCTGAACTCTTTGCACAATACATCTCTTTATAATTTACTGTTTAAAGAGCCAGCTTCCTAAAGGAAGGTGCTAGGTGACCCGGCTGCTGGGCCAAGACCGAGGCCACAGCACGCTGAGTCCACGTCTGCTGAGAGTGGCAGGGGCGTGGCCAGCCTCTGACACTTGAGGTATGCTTTGCGAACTGTTTCCTTGACAGCATTGGGAGACGTTTGGCCCGGCCACCCTCCAACTTGAGGATTAACTTTGTTCCCTGCATGGGGACCCCTGACGACGTGATGACCTCTGCTCGGGGGCCCCAGATGTCATGTCCTGACCGCAGGTGGAGCGCGGAGGGGCTTTGAGGACAGTTGGTGAACGCAGCTGGAGCCGCGTGGCCTGTTGAATGCCCATCAACCTGCCACGACCTGGAAGGGTGGCTGCAGGACTAGAGCTCCCTTCCCTTTTGCCCACATGCATTGTCTTGCCTTAAAGCCCTTGAAGATTGGCTTGGCAATGAGGCCTGTCTGAGTGTGCCTCCCACAGCGAGTGTCACCCCAGGGACGCTGCTGCGGGCGGTCAGTGGTGCAGGGCGGAAGCAGCACCACCACAATGCTAGGGGCATTTCCAGCAACCACCGTTTACGCTCCTCGGATGGGGCTGAACAGCTTAAGCATTACAGCCCCCCGTCGTGCTGAAATCAAAGCGGGGTCAAGTGTCAACATCAACCACCCTTCTCTTGAGACGGGGGTTGGCCCACCTGCCCTCCTTCCTTGCACTATGCGCCGGCCCAGTACTTTCCGTGCCCTGCTGCCACAGCTCCCCTAGAGCCCTGTTGTGGTGTTCCACACCAGTGGTGCACCCCTCTACCTTTTTCTGGAGGTTGGCAAGTGGAGGTTCCCGCTCAGAACCTCTAATTCAAAGGGGCATCTACTTCTTACCTCTGGATGGGACTTGACTGTTGCCCATGTCCAAGCTAAAGTCGAAGTCCACATGCCAATTCCTATTCTCGGAGGCTGTCTCTAGGATGCTGCTGCCCGCCACTTCGGAAGCAGAAGACATGGTGCAGGCACTGCCATCCTGATCATCTTCGGCTATAGACACCCTGCTTCATGAGCTCTCCGAATTTAAAGTATCCATGTGTTCTCCTTTGTCATCATTTTTAATTACAATGCTAGGCTTCTGGGACGGTTTATGTACCTTGACTATTTTGTTTCGGATGGGGCGGACAGTAGCCGGAGTTTCAGGCTTAGGGTTCTCATACCCTAGGCGGCAACTATGCGGGTGTGGGACCACTTCCGTATGTACACTGTCAATGTATGGACCAGGGCCCACAGCCACAAATCAGCAGCTTTCCTCTGTCCCGGGTCTACAGCTTTTGTTGATCCTACTCCCCAGAGATAGGGGTAGAGACGGCAGTGGGCACGTGCGTCTTTGGTTTTTAGTTTAGTTGTACTCCTCCCTGCCAGGAGACTTGGCGCGGGCATCTAGGACAGTTATTGGTTCTCCCACGGTTCCTGACTTCTGGTCCCTTCCTCCATTTATTATACCCGCCTTTCCCCTGCCCCCGCCGAAGCCTTACACATGTCCTCCTCACAACCTGGCCCAACCTGCCCTTTGCAGATAGCCTCCCTTAATGAGAATGGCCTGACCCATTTTACTAAAATGCAGGAAATCCTCTCTTTTCTGTGGACGCACCACCTTGATGTGGCATTACCTCAGGAAACACTCCTGTCCCCCACAGAGCAATAAAAATTTAGACATGGTTGGGTGGGTGTGGTGATACAAGCAAGTAAGACACAGGGTCCCCCCCACCCGACTATCCCCATGGCACAGAACAAGAATCTGTAACGAAACTGCTGCTCATGTAAAGCGCTCCGATACCTGATATCTTCGGATCTAGTTCGCGCAATATAAAACTCTAAAAAAAAAAAAAAAAAAAGAGTGGGGTGGCCATCCTATTTCATAAATCCCTGGGCTTCGCACACTGTGAACGTGGAGAGACCTGATGGGTAGATATGTCTTTGGCAAGATCCAGATCCGTGATGAGGTCTTGATCATGGGCTCTGTATATGCCTGGGTAGATGACAAGGCAGACTTCCTTGCCACATTGAACAAACTCCTGCATTATTTTGCAACAGTCAGGGTGCTCATTAAGGGGGAGGGGAACCTTGACAAGTCTATGAATCGTGTATTCCAACAGCCCAGGAAAAAATTCTTCTATCTGACATTATAGCTGACTATGCCATGACAGATCCCTGGCGCTTGACACACCCGAGGGACAGGGATTACACTTTCACCTCGTGCGTCCACGGCACACGTTCCCATATGGACTACTTTCTTCTCTCTGTCAGACTGCTTGGTAATCTAGTGGCTGCCTCGATTCTCCCGAACAGTAGATCTGACCACGACCATGTGTTGCTCAACCTTGACCTCCATCTCCTGCAATCCCACCAAGCGCACTGGCATATGAACGCCACGTGGTACAAAGCCCTTGAGGACAAAAGTAGATTGAGCCACTGAGACGCTATTTGGAGGAGAATGCTAGCTCCGTCTCCTCCGCAAAGGTACTCTGGGCAGCCCGAAAGGCCTTCCTGAGAGGAGATTTCATGAGCGACTCAATGGCCTTCAAGCGCCGTTGTGAGGCAGAATGCAAGCGGTTGACGGACATCACCCTTTGCCTGACTCCGGCATATAATGCTTCGCCAACCCCCGCCCTCCTCATGGAACTGCTCGGCACCAAGTATGATATGAACTCTCATTACACTACGCAAGCAGGGTCTATGCTTTTTTGCTTGCAGCAGCTGCATTACAAGAGGGGGAAGAGGCTGGATGGTTATTGGCTGCGCAGTGTGTCAGGCACAGTCACACGTAACGATACAGACCATCAGGTCCCTGTGTGATGTGCTCCTTACTGACCTGTACGCCATATTGCAGGAATATGCCACTTTTTACAAGACCCTCTACTCATCAACCAAGCCGGAACATGCTGCTGTGGAACAGGTGGTCCTAGCGGGCCTTACCCTACCGGCCCTGTCTCAAGATCAGGCACAGTCATGAGGTGCTGACCTTAGCAATGAAGAAATGGCACAGGCCATTGACGAACTGGCGACTATCAAGGCCCTGGGATTCAATGGTTTTCCAACTGAATTCTACAAAATCACTAAACGCCTCATATTGCCTTTTTTGGGCAAACTATTCAGGGAGATCTCTACCGTCACAGCTCCTCTCACGGAATTCAATTGGGCGAGTATTTCCTTGATTTCCCAAACCTAGCCGAGACCCACTTCAATGCGCCAACTATCACCCAATATCCCTCATAAACGCGGATATGAAGATCATGGCGAAGGTTTTGGCCCATAGACTCAAGGTCTAGATTCCACTACTGATCCACCCGACAGGTTGGGTTTGTGCCTGATCGCACTTCGGTGAATCATCCGAGGATGCTATTCCATCTATTGTGGCAGGCTCAGCAGGATGAAGATGAGAAGGTGCTCGCCTCTCTTGACGACGAGAAGGCGATCGACCGGGTGGAGTGGGTATACCTGTTCCAGGTGATGGAGGGCATGGGCCGAGGGGACGCATACATTTCTAAAGTACAGTGACTCTACAGTACTCCTATGGCCTCTGTAACCTGTGGGGGCTTTATATCCCCATTTTTTGCTGTCTGTCGCAGCACCAGGCACGGGTGCCCACTCTCCCCGCTTTTAAATTTGCTGGCGCTGGAACCCTTGGCACCTAAAATATGCAGTGCGCCTAGTACATATGGGATAGTTACATCCGTGGGTGAGAGGAAAACGTTTTATTACGCGAATGATATCTTGGTGGTCCTCTCCAGTACCGGTAAATCGATCCCAGCTCTCATGCAGGTGATTTAAGTCCTTTTCTGCCTTCTCAGGATACCGTATAAACTGGTTGAAGTGTGAGGCCCTGCCTATGACTCCGGCAACTACGGTTGTATCGCTGGGGGGGGGGGGGGCACCGTTCACATGGCAGACTGAACATCTGAAATATCTGGGCGTGTACCTGAGTGGCAATCTATCTCGAGTGGTGCGTGATAACATCGCCCCCATCATAGACAAGGTACAGGCGGAATTCGCCTACAAGCTGGTGGGGCCGGGTTAAAATTATCAAAATGAATGTGATGCAGATATTTAATTACATAATTGGTGTGCTTCTCCTGAAAATACCCAGCAGCATTCTTGAGATCAACCGGATGATAGGAACTTTTGTGTGGGAGGGGCACAGGCCTTGTCACAAGACCACTAAACTACAAGCTAAAACTACAGCAGGGGGGCTGCAACTTCCCCACGTAAAGACTTACTGGTTGGCCTTGCAGGTGTCACATGTGGTGAAGATGCTGAAGCTGGCTAACAAGACACCTACGTGGGTTTTTCTGGAGCGCCATCTGCAGCATTCAAAAGGGGAACTTACAGCTCTTTCCACAGACTATGGTTTATCCAGCTGCCTGGGCAACCCAATTATACATGCCACACACTGCACGGCGTTGTGCCCATCATATGCTTTGCTTGCCATGCACGCTCCATCTTAAGGCGTCGCTATGGCGGAACAGGGATATGAAGATCGAAGTTGGTAAGGTTAACTGGTTGCAGTCGAGCAACAAGGGGATTCGTTGTGTAAATGACCGGGTTCAGGACAGTGTATTGGGCTCCTTTGCGGATCTCAAATGTGTTCATGTGATACCTCAATCACAACACTGGCAGTATCGACAGCTCACACACAGCCTTCAGCATGCATTGGGTGTACCCCCCTGCAATATAGCGCCTACCCTGCAAGATAGCACCTGACCCCCTGTTGCACTATATTCTGACCTGGAAAGGTTTTAAGGACACTATGGCGGGTCTGTACGCAAACCTGACGGATGACCTCTTCTAACGCCCTACTGCTCTTAATTGGCGCAGTTGGTAGGAACACAAGGTAAAGAGTGTGAAAGACACACATACCCAAGACATAACTGACAAGTGTCATGTGACACAGCCAAGGGGTCAAGTTGTGTAATGAAAATGGTAACTGCTGCCAAAAAACAGTGCTAAGAGACAGGGGGAAAAAGAAAGAGCCCTGCTAAACAACAAATCAGACCTCAACTCGACCAGAAAGAACAGCCAAGGTCACACAACCAAGGACAAAAAAAGGCCCCCTCCCTATGTGAAAGCTATTAAATAAACGAAACCCAGAAACAGAGCCACGCTTGCCAAATACCAAAACCCCACAGGGGAACTGCAAGAAATACATCCCTGAAAGGGTGATCTGCACAATAAATATATATACATGGAGTGGGAATGAACTGTCATACAGTGGGAGCATTGATAAGTAGAGACAACAGCTCAGCTATATGAGTAATGATAGCTGCAAGTGAAAAAACTCCCAGTCGTTGCTGGTCTCAAAGAAGTACATTTTGTTGGATTGCGGTAGATAGGAGTGCAGATCAGGGTAGATTGGGGGTAGAGGGAACGGAGGTAGACTAGAATGGGGTAAATTGGGGAAGAGTGGAGTGAATTGGGGTAGATTAGAGTGGGATGGGGTGGAGTGGGGCAGATTAGAGTGGAATACTTGGTGTGGTAGACCGGGTGGATTAGAGTAGGGTAGATTGGAAAGGAGTGGGGTAGATTGGGGTACAGTGGAGTATAATGGGGTACATTGGAGTGGGCTAGTTTGAAGTGGGATAGGGTAGGTTGGCGAGAGTGGAGTAGGGTATAGTGGAGTAAGATTGGGATAGACCAGAGTGGGGTAGATTATGGTGGAGTGGAGTGAAGTGTGGAAGAATTTTAGCGGGATTGATTAAAGTGAAGTGGAGTGGGGTAGAGTGCAGCGTGGTAGATGGGGTAGAGTGGAGTAGGCTACAGTGGAGTGAGTGTGGGGTAGATTATGGTGGCGTGGGTTACACTGGAGTGGAGTAGATTGGGTGGATTACAGTGCGGTAGATTTGAATGGAAGAGTGGAGTAAATTACAGTGGAGTGAAATGGGGGTATATTGAGGTGGAGTAGGGTAGATTGGGTTGGAGTATATTGGAGTGGAGTAGGATAGAATGGTGTGGAGTAAAATAGAGTGGAGGAGTGTGGAGTGACGAGCTGTGTCATAGAAAGTCTTACACTGGATTGTGTTGGAGTGGGAGGGCATAAAGTGGAGCAGAATGTTGTACAGTGAAGTGGTGTAGAGTGTTGTCCTAAGTGGGAAGGGAATGAGCAGACGTGGGTCCCGTACACACTGTGCCACTGAATTCAAGTTAGCCTGGCTGATGGGGGGGGGATACCCCGATACCGGTCCCAGAATGCTAGCTTCCGGTCATGGGAGGACCTGGCCTGGCAGTTCGGGCTGAATTGTTCCCATGGGGAGCAGGGTCAAGACTGATTTACATATGGCTGGGTTCTAACTATGGTGGCATGGTGAGAAAATAACGATGGATTGGGTTGTTGCCACAAGCGATTGCCAGTGACTGATATTAACTCAATCATTCCATCACATGGTTGTTTTTGCATTTGCAGCCCTAAGTGCACCAGGTATTCCCAGACTTGTGTCCTGGGCTCACTCTGCCAGTGGATTCAAGCTAGCCAGGACAACCTGGTCTGGCAGTTCGGGCTGGACTGTTCCCATGAGGAACAGGGTCAAAACTGCTTTGCATATGGTTGGGTCCAAACTGAGGTAGTATTGTAGCATGGTGGGCAAAAACAACGATGGATTGGGATGCAGCCCGAATGATTTGCAGTGGCTAAGATTAATTCACGTATTCCATCCATCACCTTGTTGTTTTAGCATCCGATCCAATAGTAAGTGATGGACAGGCTACAACCCCCGTACGGTAAACAATATATATTGCAAGGCCAGCAAAAGTGCTGTCGGCACAGGAGACCTAAAAGAGGGGAGCGTTGGCCAATTCAGGCATCAGGACACACGTCCCCTAAAGCCCATACATTCTTTTGGGACCACTGGGGCATACAGCATCCACATGGCAAGCAGGAGTAGATTACACATATTTGTGTGAGGGAAAGTTACGGAATTTGCGGAGATCCATAACATTCCTACCGTTCAGTGGTACCGTGTGAATGTTTAACGGAATGCTGCTTTATACTTATTGACTTCTTAATTTTTTTAAATTATTTTTGTACTTTTACATTGTACTAAATTAACACTAGGACATTAAAATGCTGTACATGCATATCAGACAGATTACATTAAAAAAGTAAGTTTTATTTGTATTAGTTTTTGGGGTCATGAAGATTAAGTAATTTCAAATGTTGTTTCCAGAATACAAAGTAAACAACTCTGGCCCTTAAAATACAGTTGCTCAGATCTTTAAATAATGCTTCATACTACACATATAGAGTGCTTTTTAAAAGATGTTTCTATTGCCCAAATTAATGGTACTCAGTTTACCCACCTTTGAAAAATGGAATGCGGATTGTGCCGTGCAGGATTTGAATTTGCCATTCATCTTTCACACAGTTAAAATGATTATATTTATTATATAACAATTATATATAATATGTTATTATTCAAACAAACAATCTTCTTGTGTCCATATTTAAATAATGATATAAAACCCAAAGAATTCATGAAAACAAACATTTTCCTTTCACATCTGCATATGTTATATAACAAAAATACATTTAAACATATTACTTAACACGGTATTTCTATGCCTCCTCACGCACTCCATAACAGATTTCGGTGAGGCGCAAGCACAAACATAGGGGCAGCAGAGGCGCTTTCGAGGAGGAACAGACAGACACGCAGACACAAACATACTGGCAGCAGCGGTATTTCTAAGCTTCCCCTGACGTCGGGGAAGCGCAAACGGTTAGAACACCGGCCGCTTCCGCGCCTAAGGGAGAAGACCGCGGCCCTAGGGCCTCGCTTCCCACCGCCTGCACCACACACCGCGCTCCAAAAAACGCGGGTTTGGCACAGGTTCATCTCCGCCGGTTCAGCTCTGCCGAGGACACTTCCGCACCACGACCGCGCCCCTACTATGATGAAAACAAGCTCGGCGTGTGACGTCAGCGCGTCCTTGCCTCTCCTCGTCAGCACCGCCTCCTCCTCGTCAGCCGCAGCCCGTCAGCAGCAGTTGCAGCCCGTCCGTTAAAGGTCAGTAGAGAAGATACAGATAGATGCTATTTTGTGTAGTCGCATACTTTTTTTTGCTATGTGTAATTTAACCATGCATGCACGCACATGGCGTGCTGCGTGCACACACATCAGATGTTACAATGCACACAGTGCACACAAAATATTACAGCAGGTACATATATATTACGTACTGTATGCAAGGACACGCCAAGTCTACACACGTTACAAAGCATGCATACAGGACACAACAGTGCATTCACTTGACATTATTGTTTGTACACAAGATAGAACAGTGTGTATCTGTTCATTATGTTACAGTGTTTTTACACGTGATGATACAGGTTGTATTGACAGTGTTAAATGTAGTGTACCCACAGTCTATGTTACGTGCACAAAGACGTATTATGTTACAGCACACACACACAGTGGGGACAAATACATGTGATGTTCCTGTCAGCGCACCAACATGTGGAGTATTTTGTTCTGCTGCCTGTGCGTTGCGGTCCAGTGGGGCCCGAGTCGCTCTCCACTGACAGCTGTGTTGTTTATTTTGGACCCAGGCATCAGCTGCTAGGGACAGGCCATGGACCCCGTGTGAATGAACGCCGGCAGCACAGACTTCAAGGGGACACTGGTTTGTGCTGATAGAAGGAAGAGCACGGGGAGGAAAGAGGGAGTCCAGCGCCGAGGCCATGAGGAGTAGGAGCAATTCAGGAGTCCGACTAGATGGCTATGCCCGGCTGGTGCAGCAGACCATTCTGTGTCAGCAGGTGAGTGGCTTTTTGCAAATATTGTCTTCATTGTGATTAACTGTTGATAATCACGTTCATCAGGATAGGCTGTTCCTGCTGATAGCCCTCATAACGTTGTCGGAGGAGCTATTGCTGTGTGGGTTATGTGTAGCGTTTGTAATAAGGCATGAGTTGTTATTATTATTATTATTATTATCATGTATATGTTTAGAGTAGGCGTCCAGTGTAGTTCACATGAAAGCTGCGTTTTAAAGTTGTCTGTTTGTTTGGATACGGCCTCTATTCATTAGTAGTCATGGGGTAGCAGGTTTTGCCTTGGGTCCCGAGACAACCAAAGAAAATAGGCCCCACGTTTTCTGGTTAAAAGTAAAAGACCGCTATAATTGGTGCTCACTGGTCCCCTGCGGCCTTGGGCCCGGTGCCACGGTACCACTGATAGCTACGCCGATGGTAGCAGATGCTCTACTTTGCATTTTAAACAGGTTACTCAAAATGTAGATCACCTGAATATTAGGATCATGGCAGTTCTGCAACTTTTTTACTGCATTATTTCTATTCCGTCTCTGTAACCAGATCTTTCAGTTTTAAAGAACGTTGTTTGATTTTTGCCACTGCCCTCCGTTTAAGCCCATTCGTCATTGTCAGAGGCTTAGGGCGCTCGACATCTCTGGCAAAGTTCAAGTGACACAGCGCGCTCTGAAGGTTAGAGGTTACTTCCAAAATTCAGACACGGTCTCTGCATTACTAGTTTATGTTTCACACCTATAGGCAAGGCCACCAGAATAATGCGATTCTGCTGCCGCGGCGTTTCCCGCATAATTAATAATTTTCCACATTTCCCACATAGTCAGTCCATTGTCTGCTCATAATCTGCAGATTTTAATTAAAAAAATGTGTTCATAGGTCAAACGGATCAGATGTTACTAAAAATCTGGAGACGTGTTCCCGCGCAGTTGAAAGCCCTTCGCAAAGGTTGACTGGTCATCTTTCTATTGCTTATTGCTGTATTTAGGTGTTAATGGGGGATTGATAAGGTTAAATATTTGCCTAAACACCGTTACCATGTGTAAAACTGTCAAAGTTATGAAGTAATACTATCACAAAGTGTGGCACATTACACTGCACAATTTGACTTTTCTTGATGCATAATCTAGCCACCCTGCCACATACTTTGGTCCTTCCCTGCCGCATAATTCCAGTGGCCTTGCCTCTAGGTGTTGCAGTAGTACTTAGATGTCAGACATGCAAAACTATCCAGTAGCCTGTGGCCATGCCCTCTCTGCCCTCCCTCTCATCAACACATCTTCAAAACAGCGATGATCTGTGGTCTAAAGCATTTATGTCATAGCTCTCTGTTGGACTGCATGATCACATGTTCAAATACTAGCTTTCCCACTTAGCCTTTCATTTTTCTAAGATCGATAAAATAAATACCGTTGAGTTGAATAACAATAGCATCCGTTTTTCCGCGGTAAGATAGTCATCGGTGAAAGTATGTTTTACCTAAGCATGTGTTATATACCTTGTTTTATTGACGGGCACATCACAACTTTAGGTACCTATGTCTGCATTTCATTCAGGAACCCTAAGCTTCCCTTCTTATAGGATGAGTAACGCTGCCTTTGTCGCAGGACCTCACAGCTCCAACAAGGTTCTTGCCCATGTTTATGAAGCGACGTGCTTCAGACTGTTGATGTTATGCACTCCGTGTTGGGAGTAAAGACATTTTAAGGGGGATATTCACAAGGAAGTGGCGGAGAGAGGCGTTATCCTTCTTGGCTTAACGCCTCTCTCCGCCATTTCGGAAACGCAAGGCTGCACCATATTCACAAGGATATGGTGCAGCCTTGCTTTTCCCCCTGCGATGGCGCTAAGTTTCACAACTTAGCGCCAACGCAGGCACCCTTGCACCAGAGTGCAAGGGTGTCTGCAAGCAGGGAGGTTTGTTTATGTAGAGGAAAGTGTCCCTTCCTGCACATAAACAAACCTAAAATGCCAGTTTGTAACTTACATGTGTGCTACTTCATGCAGCACACATGTAAGTTACAAAACGGCATTTTAAAACAAGCATTGGCATAGCCAATAGGTCTCGCCTTTGGGGCCTTATAAGTGTTTAGGCAGAGCTATTGACTTTGCCAATGTGTTTAAGCTGTGCTGTAGAGAAGTGTGGCTGCTGTGCAGCATGCTGAAAAAGTTGTAATAAAAAAGTGCCAGAAGCATTTTTGTTACCTTATATATGACCAAAAAGGCATTATGTCCAACAGAACGACCATATTAAAAAATGTATGTACAATAAAACATTTCCTCATTTATCTTTTGTTCTTGCAATGCTGGCAACTTGTTTTTGCCTATTCCAATGGTTGTTTGTTAAAGTTTTTTTTTGAGGGGGCATAAACAATTGGAGGTTGAAGGTTGTGAACTAGTACCTGTATTATAACACTAGCAGCGGCCAGACGCTAGGGGAGAATCAACAGATGGCAGATTCCGAGAGCAGGCTGAGGTGGTGTTGAGTGATGTTGAGGTGGTAGTGGTAGTGGTGGAGGTGGTGACTGGTGCTGAGACGATGCTGAGGTGATGCTGAATGATACTTATGTCTTGCTGAGTGGTGATGATGTGGTGGTGTACTAGTGCAAAGGCGATGCTGAGTGATACTGTTGTGGTTGTGCTGAGTGATGCTGTGGTGGTGCTGAGTGATGCTGTGGTGGTGCTGAGTGATGCTGTGGTGGTGCTGAGTGATGCTGTGGTGGTGCTGAGTGGTGCTGTGGTGGTGCTGAGTGATGCTGCGGTGGTGCTGAGTGATGCTTTGGTGGTGCTGAGTGGTGCTGTGGTGGTGCTGAGTGGTGCTGTGGTGGTGCTGAGTGGTGGTGTGGTGGTGCTGAGTGGTGGTGTGGTGGTGCTGAGTGATGCTGTGGTGGTGCTGAGTGATGCTGTGGTGGTGCTGAGTGGTGCTGTGGTGGTGCTGAGTGATGCTGTGGTGGTGCTTAGTGATGCTGTGGTGGTGCTGAGTGATGCTGTGGTGGTACTGTGCTGGTGCTGAGTGATGCTGGGGTGGTGCTGTGGTGGTGCTGAGTGACGCTGTGGTGGTGGTGAGTGGTGGTGTGGTGGTGCTGAGTGGTGTTGTGGTGGTGCTGTGCTGGTGCTGAGTAAAAGCTGGGGTGGTGCTGTGGTGGTGCTGAGTGATGCAGTGGTGGTGTTGAGTGACGCTGTGGTGGTGCCGAGTGATGCTGTGGTGGTGCTGAGTGATGCTGTGGTGGTGCTTAGTGATGCTGTGGTGGTGCTGAGTGATGCTGTGGTGGTACTGTGCTGGTGCTGAGTGATGCTGGGGTGGTGCTGTGGTGGTGCTGAGTGACGCTGTGGTGGTGTTGAGTGGTGGTGTGGTGGTGCTGAGTAATGCTGTGGTGGTGCTGAGTGATGCTGTGGTGGTGCTTAGTGATGCTGTGGTGGTGCTGAGTGATGCTGTGGTGGTACTGTGCTGGTGCTGAGTGATGCTGGGGTGGTGCTGTGGTGGTGCTGAGTGACGCTGTGGTGGTGTTGAGTGGTGGTGTGGTGGTGCTGAGTAATGCTGTGGTGGTGCTTAGTGGTGCTGTGGTGGTGTGGTGGTGCTGAGTAATGCTGTGGTGGTGCTGAGTGGTGCTGTGGTGGTGCTGAGTGGTGCTGTGGTGGTGCTGTGGTGGTGCTAAGTGCTGCTGTAGAGATGCTGAGTGATGCTGTGGTGGTGCTGAGTGGAGGTGTGGTGGTGCTGAGTGGTGTTGTGGTGGTGCTGTGCTGGTGCTGTGCTGGTGCTGAGTGATGATGTGGTGATGCTGTGGCGATGCTGAGTGATGCTGTGGCGATGCTGAGTTATGCTGTGGTGGTGCGGAGTGGTGCTGTGGTGGTGCTGAGTGGTGGTGTGGTGGTGCTGAGTGGTGCTGTGGAGATGCTGAGTGATGCTGTGGTGGTGCGGAGTGGTGCTGTGGTGGTCCTGACTGATGCTGTGGTGTTGCTGAGTGATGCTGTGGTGGTGCTGTGTTGGTGCTGAGTGATGCTGGGGTGGTGCTGTGGTGGTGCTGAGTGATGCTGTGGTGGTACTGTGCTGGTGCTGAGTGATGCTAGGGTGGTGCTGTGGTGGTGCTGAGTGATGCAGTGGTGGTGTTGAGTGACGCTGTTGTGGTGCCGAGTGATGCTGTGGTGGTGCTGAGTGATGCTGTTGTGGTGCTGTGGTGGTGCTGAGTGGTGGTGTGGTGGTGCTGAGTAATGCTGTGGTGGTGCTGAGTGGTGCTGAGTGATGCTGTGGTGGTGCAGTGGTGGTGCTAAGTGCTGCTGTGGAGATGCTGAGTGATGCTGAGTGGTGGTGTGGTGGTGCTGAGTGGTGTTGTGGTGGTGCTGGTGCTGAGTGATGCTGGGGTGGTGCTGAGGTGGTGCTGAGTGATGCTGTGTAGATACTGAGTGATGCTGTGGTGGTGCGGAGTGGTGCTGTGGTGGTGCTGACTGATGCTGTGGTGTTGCTGAGTGATGCTGTGGTGGTGCTGAGTGGTGGTGTGGTGGTGCTGAGTGGTGCTGTGGTGGTGCTGAGTGGTGGTGTGGTGGTGCTGAGTGGTGCTGTGAGATGCTGTGGTGAAGAGAGAGAATGAGAGAGTGTGGAAATAGTGAAAGACAGAGAAAGTGTGTAAAAAAGTGGGGAGATCAAGAGAGACTGAAGAACTAAATGCCGAAAAAAAATAGCCAATGTTGCCTTCACAGAGAATGAACTTTAAAAAAAAAAAAGTCAAAGAATGAGTAAGAATAAACTTTAAATTAAACAAAAAAAGCCAATGTGTCCTTGTCCGGCCCCTCCTGCTCGCTCAGCCGTAGAATTGAATAAACTTTAAATTAAACAAAAAAAGCCAATGTGTCCTTGTCCGGCCCCTCCTGCTTGTTCAGCCGTAGAATTCTTTGATGAAAGCCACATGGCGCCTGGAGCGATGCGAGGAAAGCGCGTTACTGTGCGCGTACTCGCATGCTCTAGGCCAGCCAAAAGTTGTGGTCGCATTTCTGCAAGCCCACTACAAAATGTCTCGCCCAGAGCCAGCGCTGAAGCGCTGGCTTTCAGGGCGAGACCTAAAAAGGTTTGTTTATGTACAGAAAGGGACACCTTCCTGTACATAAACAAACCATGGCATTTTCCATTTTCCATGTGTGCTGCACAAGGCAGCACACATGGAAAAAGCAAAATCGAGGAGAAATAAAGCATTTCTCCTCGTTTCGCCAACTTAAGACCAGGGTTTTCCTGGTCTTAATTTTGGCGCTACCTCCTATTTACGCTGCCCTTGTGAATAGGGGGCAGCGTCAAAATCAATGGGTGTTGCGGTGGAACGCCCACCACAACACCCACTGCGCACCCCTTTCACGCTAAACACAGCGTAAAAGGGGGCCTTATTCACAAGGCAGCGTTAAGCCACGGCTGCCTTGTGAATAAGGCGAGGCCCCTATCGCCATCACAAAGTCACAGAAAGTGACGTTGTGATGGCGATAGGGGCTTGTGAATATGCCCCTTAGTGTTACTTCAGTTCACTCTTATCTGCCTCATCACTCAACTGCCAAGAAAAGCCTGCTTGTTAGCCATCAGAGCGGTCTGAACTTCCCCAGGCACGGAGAGCTCAGCCAGCTCCCTTGAAGTAGGCCCCATGCGCGTTTTTTTGCTTCATGCACAGGCCTCCTTTGTTTTCTACAGCTACACACAGTAAGCTGCTTTCCAGGAATTGCCTGGCACGCACAACTGGAGGGGCAGAGCATATTCCTCAGCAGGGTAGAAATTTAGAACATGTCATTCTTAATTGTTTAATACTTTCAATTCACAACAACATACACCACTGTAGAAGCATTCTATCTCTGCAGAGAATTTAATGAGTTTGTTATTTTTGCAGAGATCTAGGGTAATTGTGCAGGTCTACATCATATGTCGCTTATGTTCTGCACTGCCCTGTCATTGTACTGTTGTGTAAACCTTGTTGTTAAATAAAAGTATGTCAAATGATCAATGCCTGTTTCATAATGTTAAAAGATGCATACACAGCATACTGGCCTGTCTCAGTCTCCTTTTACTTTAATATCTCTTTAAAATTTTAAGTGCGACATCTTGGTACCGTTGCTAATATATCAATGTATTTGTTTTGTTATGTTAGGTCATGTTATGTTATTTTATGCTTTGCTATTTTAACAGAGATTTGTTTAGCGGGGCATGGCTTTTCGTGTGATGGGTGGTTTGGGTATCCTCACTGTGTAGGAGTACTACCATGTCGACTTGCAGTTTCTGTTTCCTCAGGGCCCTTTTACAGCGTGATGGTGACTCTGTCGCTCTTGGGTTTCCTTTTGGCGCATGGGTGAATTTGGTTGAATACTATGGGCCACATTATCAAGAACGGGCGATAACATTATCGCCGCTTTAGCGGCAGGAAACTGCAGCTAAAGCGGCGATAAGGGGCTTGATAATATGCCCTATAGAATTCCAATAGAAGCCCAGGTTTGATGTCCTTCACACCAGAACCTGGGCTTCTATTGGAATTCTATAGGGCATATTATCAAGCCCCTTATCGCCGCTTTAGCGGCAGTTTCCTGCCGCTAAAGCAGCGATAATGTTATCGCCCATTCTTGATAATATGGCCCTATGTATGTTGTCTCTGAAGATAGTCCTAGGAATTCATTTTTGGCGACTGGGACTTCTTTTTCATTATCAGACTTTGACCCAGAGCAAGAGAGAGAAAGGCACAACATGGAGAAAGCATGAATAAGAGAAAGACAGAAATCAGTGACATAGGTAGAAAGCAGAGATGAAAAAGAACCTGCAAGCGTGAGATAAAAATAAAGTATTGAAGGTGGAAGAAAGAGGCACAAGGTAGAAAGAATCAAGACTAGCAGCCTTTTTATTTGATAACCCAGGTATTTGACAGTAAAGCAGTGAGCTCCCAAGTAAAGCATTGGCCGCCTGCACTTACTAATTTACAATTAAGCGCTGGTCCTAGGATTGAATGAATATAGAGAATGAACGTTGTTAGTAGCCTGAGCAGATCTGATGTGCACTTTAAGGCATGCTAGGAAGGGTGGCCTGTGGGGAATTCTCGTGTTGAAATAATTGTTCTATGTTTTTAGGTGTTTTTTTTTACTCTCTGAGGTGGTGGTTCCTATAAATATATTTAAAGGCTTTTGCCGATGCTTTTCTGAAAATCCTGGTACATCTTTGTTGGTCTAGCTGATGATAGCCTTGGATTTCTCACGTTTAAAGCGAAACAGTATAGTTCAAATAGAGACAATTTGAATATATTTTTTATTATCATAACTTACTTTATAAACAACATGCTGCAAATAATTCCATCAGCGTGCATAGGGCACTGCAACAATATGGCAGTAAAAGTACCACCTGTACGTATCAAGTGTACAGAAAGAGAATGACAGCAATATTATGACCTGCATCAGACATACAGAGGCATTGTGATAGCGTCAGCCCACCCTGCACCAGGTATTTAAAACAATCTTAACTGCTGCTGGACGATCTGTTCCAAGTGTAGAGAAAAAGTGTAACAACAGCAGTGCTTTTTCTCCAGCAGATAGAAGCAGTTTGGCAGCAGTTCTGCCTCCACCAGGGGCTGTATTACATGAAGTGCCCTGAGGCAAAACAGGCATGTGTTCCTGCTTTCTGTGTCCTCGGGTACTTTGATATTACAGAATGAGCCGCATATGTTTTTGTGCAACAACTTTTATAATACAGATCATGCTGGGGAACGTGTAGCACTAGGACAAGCCTAAAGGGGTGCTCGCTCATATGTGTGGGGGCGTCGCCCCATGCAAATGAGTGAAACACTTTGCCTCTAAGCTCGCACTGAATTATAGATGTGGGTGCAGAGCTAAAGTGGTTCTCAGGAGGCACTCTTAGTGTTCACCACATAAAAGTGGCACAGAGTCAGTTTAACCCCTAAATATGCCCCTGAAAGGGGGGGTCCTGTGTGCCCCCCAGACATCCCCCTGCAGGCGGGGCAGTCACTCACTGCACCCACTTGCAGGGAGTTCTCTCTTCTCCTTTGTAATGCTGGTCGGGTTGCCATTTGCAGAGTGAACGGCTATCCAGGATAGAATGTTTCAAACAGCCAGACTGCCTTTAACTAATGCCATTGCCTTGAGGGCAGCGCATTATTTGTAATAGGACATACGGACCACGTCTGCGCCAGGTGCACCAACTTAAAAGGGCACTGCAGTGCAGACCAGGGCAGTGCACCCTATAAATAATATGGGCCCAGGTGTTTAGATGCAGTTCAGCCTTATTAATACACCCTGTGCCAGGTTACAGAAATGGTAAAAAAAAAACGCCCTACTACTTTCATAACTTGATCAGAAGCAGCGTAACAGCAGTATCTCAATCTGCACAAGGTGTGTAGATGTTCAGTGTATGAAGCAGCAATACCTGCATGAGGTATTCATAAAGATTTTGGCTGCCGCAATAGTGCCTGCAAATGGTGTACAGGATCAGTGTGATGGCAGCAATATTATTAGCAACATAAGGTGTAGGACTGATTTTTTAAATGTAAAAATAGGGATTGCCCAGTGAGAAACTACCAGCAGGGCCACTGAGAGTGGCCAATAGTGAAAAAGTGATTAATGGTGTTAGACTCACCCCAAAGAGTGAGACTTGAGTAGTAAGACAAAGGTCACTTAATTATGGCAGGTACAGCACTCTGCATATCCTAAAAGTACTTGTATGTTAAAAGATGTCTTTTTAATTATCTATTTTTATTTTCTCTGTTTATATTAATTTAAAAAATGTATAGCTTTCTCTTTTCTTGCACCTCAAAAGCCCACTTATTACCAAATAAACATTAAACTCGGAACAGATGCTCTACCAATTTCACGATTCAAATCTCACACGTCTAAGAAATATACTATCTTCACAGAGCAAATATCTCACTCCTAACAAGTACTCAAACCACTCTTCATGTAACAAAAATACCAAGTACACAAATACACTTCATCAAACAAATATCACATCCACAGCATGTACATAACCTCTTTTCACTAAACAAAAATCATGATTTCAAGTAGTGCCCCACTCCTACCAAAGGACTAGAACACTCAAAGTACATTACCACTCTTCGCCAAACAGGTTACAAGTGAACTAACAATCTTTACCAGACACATATCACAAGGACATTATCACACTTCACCATACACATCTCACAAGCGCTTTAATCCTTTTCATCAAACACATGTCAATTGCTAGCAAAACGGCTCAGTGGTTAACACTCAGTGCAGACATTTGTTGTGTTCAGCAGATCATGAGTATGAATCTTGGCAAGACCAACATTGCTTACCTTCTTTCTGAGGTATTGGGTGATAGTGATGTGCTATAAAATAATATATTGTGATAACTGCATGTCCACAACCACTGACCACCTAAGAGTATCACAAGATCACAACTCTTCACCAAACACGTGTCACAAGTGCACTGCGATACTTTTAGCCATACAAATATCACACTCATTAAAAATGCACTAATACCTTTCCACGCAGACTATGTTACAAAATGACACAAAAGACTTTTTCATCTTCATTAAAAGTTCCATAATAAAAAGCCAGGCCTGTTTTGTCGATGCTTGTTTTCATAAGAGATGATGTTAAGCACGGGCTTGTCAATAAGGCTTCTTGCAGAAGTGAGCGCATGAAAAATGAATACATGAACATGGGAAAAGGTGCTATCTTCACTTTAGGGGTGTTCAAAATTCGTGTAATTTGTTTCTGCATAATTTGCAAAGTTTTGGAAACTTTTACGCAAAATTGTGCGTAATGACGCAAAATCCACTCCCATCTTTTAGGGCTACATTTTATCACAAAATGCGTCTTCGGATCAATTTTTGAACCAAGGACATATTTTGCGCTAAAAAACCCACTAAAAACACAAGTGTCACAAACAACTGCCATTCTTGGTATGGTTGTTTGTGTTGGTCCCATGCTATAAATATAATTATGCCACGAACTGTGGCATAATAATGTAATGTGGCATATTGGTTAAATTTGTGAATTTCTTGAAACTTGCGTAATACAAAATTCCCAAAACTACGCCAATTATAACGAAGTAATTTACATTTTGCTGAGGTCTACTTCACCCGCAGGAACATGTATGTGTAAAGCTGCTTACAGCATGCGAGCTTGTAAGAAAATATAAGAAAATATGTAAGAGATGAGCCAAGTTGCACGAAAGTGTGGTCATTTGTAAGGAACTGTGTGCATTATTAGTGACATGGTACAGTTGCAGGGAAATATGCAAATTTCTTGGAAACCGTCAAAACTAGTATGTGAATCAGGAATTTGACCAACGTGAAACAATGTGTTTTTCTTCTTTACCAACAATTTACCGAAATAATCTCATTACTTTTCTTGTTATCCTAAAGAGGCGTGGCCTGGAGGGAAACAAATAGATTCTCAGTGTTTAGCATCGGGAGACTGATTTTTGATCATTCCATCTACACTCACACATAAGAAGCCAAGGCCATACATTAGGCAACCTCCATCATAAAACGACCCGTTCAGCACTGAGCTCTATCAATATGATTGCCTTCTTTTTTACTGCAGTTTTCTGGGGTGCACCTTGCACAACAAGTTGTTAGTTACAGAAACTGTGAAACGACTTATCTTTCCACTCCCATTCCCTCCCCATAAACGTCATCTGCAAACTTAATGCACAGATTATTATTATTTGTTAATGTAGCACTCACCACACGTTCCTGTTGTTGGTAAGTGTGATGTAGCGTGGTTCCATGTTGGAACACGGAGTGTGGGAAAAGGAAGATTCTGACGGAGACAGTTGGACGCCCTCGCTGATGGCTGGGGTGTTAAAAAAGCCTTCACAAGTTTTACCTATTTAGTCTGTCCGTTTCATGACTATTCTAGCTTTTCACACTGGCGACGAGGATGGGATACGAACCCACGCGTGCATTTCACAGTAAGCACTGTAAAAGTCAGGGATTTTTATGAGAATTGAGTGCCCTCATGCTAGTGCTTGCCTAAGAATGAGAAAAATCTCGAGTAAATAAAACAGAAAGTAGGTGGCGGAGCATTAAAAATGGGACTTTGTTTTGTGAATTTCAGAGAAAATAGATTTCTGGGGCAGGGCCTGTAAACCACTGAGCCATCTTACGGTTCCAAACTCCCAACATTGGCAGCCTGACTGCTTCTCAGAGGAAAAATTTAGAGGATTGATAATTATACATTACTATTTTTCATCCACAGCTGCGCGTCCACCTGACGTGCAAAGCATATTTCAGGTCGTGAAAGTGCTTGTGGCAGGGACATCTTAAGGATTTTGAGTGCCCTGGGCCAAACGCATTTTAGGGGCCCCTGTTCGGAACAGCTTTGATTTTATGATCGAATTTCAGCTCTTTTATTCCCTCTTTGTCCAGGTCACTGACAGTGCTCAGGCACAGTCCTCCAAATTCTAAATGTGTTTCGATCTAATATTCAGGGATAGTGATGTGTTTTCAAATTGTAACACAGCAGCAGCTCACTAATATTAGTACAAATAATTTCTGGGACACCCTCCCGTTTCTCATATGCGAGGTCCTGTTTTGATCTACAAGAAACTTTTTTATGGATGTTGCATAAAATATAAACACAACACAACATATTCAGGGATAGTGATGTGTTTTCAAATTGTAACACAGCAGCAGCTCACTAATATTAGTACAAATAATTTCTGTTACACCCTCCCGTTTCTCATATGTGAGGTCCTGTTTTGATCTACAAGAAACTTTTTTATGGATGTTGCATAAAATATAAACACAACATTTCTTTGTAAAATGTCTGTAATAGACTCTCACACACCACCCATAATAAAAGTCAATTAAAGGAAAACAGTTAAAAAAAAATCTGTTTAAGAATTATTCAAGGTCATCAGGGCAAGACTCTGCAAATCAGAGCTGGCTCTATCTGGGGGGCCCTTGAATGACTGGGGCCCTGGGCCAGAGCCCACTTTGCCCATGCCTTAAAACGTCTCTGGCTTGTGGCCATTTGCAAATAGCCTGGGAGGTGGATTACAGATCTAGTCGATGAAGGAGGCTCGGGCAGATGCCGAGGGCGCATTTGTTGGCACCCAGTGTGGCACGCGCGCCCTTCCCCTACTGCCTTTTACCAAGTGCTTCCCACTCAGTATATATAGAAGGCATGAGTCATGGAAACAACCCCTTGTCCTTGGGCCTTCACTCTTCGAAGAATGCGAGCAGGCTCTTCCGCACGTAGCAGACCCCTCACCCGGGGCCAGGCCTTGACCCCTCATCTCCCTCACCCGGGGCCAGGCCTTGACCTCTATGTCCCTCGCCCGGGGCCAGGCCTTGACCTCTATGTCAATATTGGTACGTCCGGAGAATTGAGTTTTCTCTCTTTTCCCGAGGGTGCAGTTTAACAAACAGATTTGAGGTGCTGCCGCGCAAGATGTTTTATTCCATTCGCCCATAATTGTGTACATAAAACCATTAATTAGAAGATACCATAGAAATTCAATTCAAGTGTAAAAAGATAGTTACAATTTAGAAAATCTCTTTACAAAGTACTTTGCATAGTCTACTGCATACCAAGGCCAGTTCTCAAGTACAGCCTGAAGCCCATATTGTTAAATTTCCAGGACGATAAAATGTGTTGACATTTTTAAAGGATGCATAACGTTTTCCTATGATGCTATTTTACACAGACCTGGACTTTTGTGAGGCTCCATATCACTTTAATGCATTCAACACAGTGCTTCACATTAGCCAATGCCTCGTATATAAAATGGTGCGTATCTATGGCAGATATACCCAGGCCACACAGTGCCGGGGATATCCAATTGTCTCAGGGTTTTCTTCTGTATCCTGCGTGACCTGACTTTGCTAGGCCGATTAGTTTGACAGAGCTCCTGTCGCTCTGCAGACTCTTACTTGGAGTTAGGCGAGCATCTGAAAGTTCGAACCAGGTTCGAGTCAGATGTCTAGGCCTGGCTCAGCTCAGGGTCCTCTTGGTTCCTCGGACCCAAACTAGCCGAGTTTTCATGTGGTTTCTACCGGTTGTATGACGTTACAACGCATTCCGTTGCAACGCATGCCTTTACCACGCATGCGTTACAACCAGTGGCGGGTGGTAACATTTGAAACTGGTGAGGCGGAAACTGATTTTCATACTGCACCGTAGCGAGCGAGCGAGCTCGAACTACCTAAAGGGGGTTTCGGGGGGTTTCCCCCCCCCAAGAAAATTTTGAAAAAAGAGTGGACAAATGGTGCATTTTCATGCTAATTTGAAAACAAAAGTACTGCTTCACTGGCAAACTCCGTAAAGTAGCGCTAATATGTTTGGGTGTGAATAAAATCAATGTATTTTTCATAGTTTGAACCTTACTTGACCAGTGAGTGGCGACTGGTGACATTTGAAAGTTCATATGGGCAAGAACACTGAAGCAGAATTTTGCGCACAATGCACATAATTCACCTTCTGCCAAATTGTATAAGTATATATAAAACATTTGTAACGGAAGAAAGAAATTACCAGAAAAGTGCCACACGTGGCACAGCGCAGTGCCAGACAATTTGTAAAGGTTTCATTGGTCACTTTTTCCTTGCTGATTGCTGTATTCGGGAGTTAATTGACACTGAGGGGAATGTTAAGAGGGAGACAGAGGGAATGAGAGGGAGACAGAGGGAATGAGAGGGAGACAGAGGGAATGAGAGAGGGTTTCAGGAGACAGGAAATGAGAGGGAGACAGAGGGAATGAGAGGGAGACAGGGAATGAGAGGGAGACAGGGAATGAGAGGGAGACAGAGAAAGCTCTAAAGAGGAAGATGAGATGCATCGAAAGTGGGAGAGACACGTGGAGAGCAAGAGGAGGTAGGGGACGAGAACCGTAGAGAGAGGGTGAGATACAAAGAGACTGGGAGGGAGAGGGGCACAGAGAGACGGAGACGCGTGGTGAGAACCAGTGTAAGATGGAGAGACTTGGAGGGGGAAACAGCAACGTAGAGAGAAGAAAGAGAGACACATGAGAGGAAAGTAGAGGGGGCAATGTAAGGGGAAAGATTAGCGGGACAGACAAAGAGGGCGCAGATGGAGACAACAGGCGTTGAATGTAAGAGAGGGGCAGCAATCAAAGAAAGAGACCAATAGAGAAATAAAAAGATGAAGAGACTTTTCCTAAAAGAGTTGAGGTCTACCTGTACATGTACCCTTTGCATTTCCTTGTGTAGACGGTCTTCGCAAGGAAATGCAAAGGGTACATGTACAGAGAACTCTAAACAAGGAGTCCTATGCAAAAAAGAAAGAGCGAACCAAGTGGAGGCATGGTCAGAGAGACCACCATATTCAAGTTAAATAAATTCACCCCACTACCCGCTTAGGCCAAGACATATGAGTTGGTGCGGCTCCTACCATCTCCAGCAAACACAGGGGCCCACACATGCTGCGCTCGGCCCCTGCACGTCTGTCCCCTCAGCCTCGGGGCTCCCCATATCTGGTCACTCAGTCAGCTTCATGGCGGGCGCCAGCTCGAGGCTCGCAGCGGCGATATAAATTGTGATCCGGACGCATTCACAGTCATTAGCAGTTACATAGCAATACAATAGCAGGCCTTAGGCCTCATTCACAGGCACTTCCTAGAGCGAGCTCTCACAGCCCCCTGAGCTGGGGGTCTGTGAGAGCTCGCTCTAGGAAGTGCCTGTGATGCAGTATATTTAAAAAGATGTAATGCCAGTTTAAGTGGAGCTGTGCCACTGAAGGAAGATATTTCCAGAACAGCCTCAGGTAGATCGCTATACGGCCAGATGGGCTGGGAGGAAGTCACTCACATATCCAGCATGCTTAATACGTCACTGAATATCCTCCTTGCAGTACTGATGTTACAGTGGCAGCGCCCTGCTGAGTAAACCCCTGTTTTACTCTGACTGTCTGACACAATTTCCTTCAGCTATTGATAGAGATCCGTGCCTCAATTTAGAAGTCACAATATTCACCATTTACAAGCACTTCCGGGAGTAATCCGAGAATACTACAGTCTATTACTCGCTAATCGGTATGAAAGCAGAATGTACATTTCTGCCTATAAATGTATGCATCACAGAAGCGCCCAGTATAATTTTTTTACTTGACAATGACTAAAATAAGTTTCTATTTGGAGATCCCACTTCACCCATTAATCTGCAGACGGACCCTCCCCAGCATCACCATAAAACACATTAAATGTGTGTGTGTTACCAGGTTGGCAGAGACATTTCTAGGCATGAGCAAAGTGGGCAATTGAAATCTGTGCTGCTTTAAAAAACAAACGTTTTACAGCTGGAACAACACCATGGAGAGCAGACATTGCCACCATCGTTCCGAAGGGGGCATTCCTTTTTATTAGGTCTCGGCCTGCACCAGCGCATGCGCTGGTCTGGCCGAGAGTTTTAGTAAGCGGGTTTTGGAAGTGCAAACACTGGCTTTCGGCTGGCGACCAGCTTGAGTTCACGATGGCGTGCACGCGCAGCTGCCATCTGTTGTTTTCTATCTCTTCCTCATTTCCTCGTCATGGCTCATTAACTCTCTGGACTCTGATGTTTCAATCGCAGCAGCAGCTCACATTACCAACTGAGGGCCCTGGACTACAGTCACAAGAAAAACAAGCATTGGCATAGCCAATAGGTCTCGCTTTTGGGACCTTATAAGTATTTAGTTTTGCAGCACAATATCCTTGGTGCAACAACATCAGCTGTTGCATGGCTAAACACTTATAAGGTCCCAAAGGCGAGACCTATTGGCTATGCCAATGCTTGTTTTAAAAAGGCACTTACCTGCTGTGGCTGCCTCCTCCTCGCCATGACCGCTCTCCTTCCTCGTCCTCACCGTCCTTGTCTATTGGAAACCCTTACGTTGTACGTCTTGCGCAACAAGCCAGCCCGATTTGAAGTTGCTATGAAATCTACCCCAGTGGCATTTCAAATTAATGAAATAGAGCCTTTTCTCGCATACATGCTTCTATTGTTGTCACCATGCATATGGGAAAGACTGCATATTATTTTTCAACCTATCTAGCTATTGGATACAAAATACACTTAACTAAGAATTAACGTCGGTGCTTGAAAACCAGTGCATGAAATAATGTTAAAAATCTGTGTGAAGCTCTGGTGCAATAAAGTGTTATTGTGCTCCAGTTCTATCATCTTGATGACGCAGGGTGGTCGTTTCATGCAGGGGGACATAGAAATGGACATACAAATTGAGGATGCTTATCCTTTGAGGAGTTGAAATATTACACTCACTGTACTAAACGTAATTCGACCATATATAGTTCAAGTGAACAAAAAACTCAGTCCCACAAGGGTCCCGCTTTTCTTGCGTATCCCACTGCAAACACTCTTTGTCATTATTTTCTCCTGCGTTTGTGTTATTTTGCTGGTGAAGAAAGGTCTTCACCGTGTGAGAGTGTTCTGATTGTGCCAGATCCCATGAATATGCATGTCATGTATCCACTATATAAGGCCTGTGACAAGGCCTTGTCACAGCGTTCGTGTGGTTGTCCGGTTCCATCCATTCCTAGAAACCTGGCTCTAGTTATCTATTTAGTTGTTTTGTGAAGCGCTATGTTTTGTGAAGCGCTAGGACAATTGTGACAGCTACTTGGTAGCGCTGGGACTGTGGAAAGACAATATTTGCTCCCTCCACATATCCCTGTCCTCACAGCCTTCTGATTGGTGGAAGCGTCAAGGGGGCACGTGGTTTTTCATTCCGCCCAGGTAAAGACAGTGAGCGCCAGCTTGTCTCCGAAATGTTTAGCTGGCTGTGCTCCGTTATTTTGATTGAAATTCAACGTCTGAAAGAGACTTGGCAGGGACATTTTCTGCAGCAATGTGATGTCTTCAGAGCGCACCTTGCCTATATTGTATGCACTGCTGGTCAGATTTTTTATCTGCTTTCAGTCTGGAGAATATATATATATTTTTTTTAGAAGAGAGCACTTGTAATTTTCCCAGTTACACTGCTATTCCACAAGTCCACAAATTCAGCTGTAAACAGATTCTGACTGGTGTCATTTATTGGTGACTTTCATTTAGTGATAAATGGTTTTAAGCAAGGAGTAAGTTGTGAATAGCACTTACTTCCACACACTGGCCCATCACCTGGATGGCGGAAGTGACGCCACTGCACACACTGATTGATAGTGGACCTTTAAAGCATAGCTATTTTAGTCTTTGTGCATTCAGTTGCTGTGAGCAGGCCAGTTTTGAGCTTCGTATTGAAAGTCTGGCTTTCGGTGTCCAAAGCAGATTAACAGTGGTCATGATAACCCCGCCCCCCTTCCTAGCCCTAATGGCTCCTATTGAAGATGATGACCCCGAACATGCCATTTACCTGCCCTTCTGCCATATATTCGGACCATATGTTGGTGGTTCGCAGTTTTGTGTTGAGTCAGCAGTCTTGTAAATCCTGGCTGCATGCATGTTACAGAGGCTTGCAGATGTTGTATGTTAGCAGGATGCCTAGTTAAATGACGCGATATACTGAGCCCTTGGCTTGAGCTGGTTCCCTTGCTCCAGAAACGAGGCTGTATCAGGGCAGATTGATGAAGGGTTGAGAAGCGCGCTCCCGTGCTGTGCACTATACGTAATTATATGCACATCTACATGTTTCCACGCCATCAATCTGAGAGCTCAACAGAGCACTGCACGTGTATATTATATCGCGTCTGTTGGCCAATCAGAATGACAGTCCGCCAGCTGTCATTAGCAACGCTCACACCAGGCTCAACGTTGTAATTGTTACTCGATTGCAGCGATGGCTGTTAACAGCGGATACTATTAAGAAGGCAGTCTTTTTAAGGTAGCAGTGTAAATCACACCTGCAGCAGGAATCCTGTATTAGAACACGCATTTGTGGAAAGAACCATAGTTTTGACATGTCAAAGAACGCCTCCGGCTTGAAGTCATGAAACGCTGCGCCCCCAGGATCAGTTCGTCATACACGAGCAGTCTATTTGTAAACCGATTTTCTTTAACCTATTTTAACAAGCGTGCGCGCATCAACTAAAAAAAAAAAACTGTCGCCAAAAGTGAAAGCGTTTCCCTTGCGGGAGCGAGCGGCGCCAGGAGCGATAATTGCTACCATATGGCGCCGCTCGCTCCCGCAAGTGAATCGCCAAACGTGCACGCGTTGCCATTGAAGGCAATGGAACGCGTGCACGTTTTTGGCTGAAAAGCCAAAGCGATCCCAAAAGGTCTTTTTACCTATGCAGCGCATGCGCGCTGCTAGGCGAGACCTAAAAATGTTAGAAGGGAGAGAACATTTCTTTGCATTAGAAAATTAACAAAGAGGAACTGGAGAAGGAGACGCACCACCAAGTGGAAAAGAGAAATAATATGGAGTGTTTTCTGCAAATACATATTTCTACTATAATGATGGCCCCCAGATGTACAGCCGAGCTTTGAGAAGACATGCAGAAGCACACCCAGGACAAGCAAGCACTACAGGCTGAAGGATCTGAAGGTCGATGTTCACTACAACCTCGCTTGAGGAATGTGGTGGTGGGACTGGGAAGTAGCGCGGCTCAGGAACAGTGAACTTGCTGTTAAGGTAGCTTATGCCTTTTTTCCTGTTTTGTTCTGGTCTCTGTGGAATCATCTCCTCCCAACTCTCCTTGACACAATAACTAGTTATCATTAGCTGCTAAACAATGATCTTTCCAGGGGAAGTATGCTTTCCTGTTAAAAGCAGTAAAAGTGTCCCATCTAGAGATATGGCTAGCTCACCTACATAAAACATGTGCCCGTTTGTGGACTTTCAAAAACCATTTGAATATCAGGCACCCAGTACTGTTACTGAAATGTGTCCCATGTGTCACAGGGATGGATATAGGGCTTCAATATGACAATGTACTCTCAAAATAAAATGCAAGATCAAACCAAATAATATCAAAACAGGCCATTTTACACAGAGGAAAGGTGTGTATTGGAGATGTTGTGCGAGTTCCACTCTACACACATGAATGAATGGGCTATAAAGGGATCCACTTCAGCACTAAATTAAGGAATGCCATTTTACATTTCCTCCTTAATATGGGGATTTGGTAAAAAGGCTTACAACAGAGTGTGGACATCCTAAAAGGTCCTACCATTTGTGGCACATGAACACAAAGCAAAAACTAAAACAGCCACCTTCGAAGCACAGCAGATACAACATTCATAAATACATTTTATTTCAATGATAAAAAAACCCAGAAGCATGTAATGAAAATACTTATTAAAGCCATTAAAGCGCACTCCAAACCTTCACATAAGCCACATTGGACCTCCAGTAAAAAAGCACTGCAGAACATTTTATACTATAAAATCTAAATTGTCCCATATGAAATGACCTGTAAAACAGTAGATAAATTGCAGCGCATTGCCCCATTATGCAATACACTTGTACATCACCCGAGTCTCTGTCCTGCTGAGGGTCAAGTGGAAAATGATCCCAAAGG
Source organism: Calotriton arnoldi (assembly GCA_963921515.1). Taxonomy (NCBI): domain Eukaryota; kingdom Metazoa; phylum Chordata; class Amphibia; order Caudata; family Salamandridae; genus Calotriton; species Calotriton arnoldi. Next base: position 166,185 of record CAWUFW010003626.1, read on the forward strand.
AAAATAAGTACTTGCGTTTCTGCCAACATACATTGTAGATGCACATCAGTGTCCCTATGGCAAACAGTGCCTACTGAGGCAGTAGAGTAAAATGTTACAGAAACTTTAGGGCTTCTTTCAGCGATCGTTCCTGCGAGGTATATTGCTAAGAGCAAAAAACAACAAGCAAGAGGATAAAACCACACTCACTTTCCCAGAAGCACAGGAATATGGTCCCGATGGGCGGTTTACCGGGGTACAGACTTACCTCCTTATCATCCACAGACACCCTCATAAGATTGTCCTTCCATACACGACTGGTCCCTGAACAGCCCAGACAACATTACGCTACCGTCTAAACTTGCATACATTCAGATTTAATAAGTTTTGTGGGGTTTGAGATTATCTGTGCCATGTTTATATTGTTTTGCCTGCAGGTTCAGCAGGGGTTACAGTTTCATGCATATATTGGATATATTGGATTAAAACTCAATAAAATATGTTTAAAAAAAAAATATATATATACACAACACACTCAAAAGTCTAAAAATATAAGAAGGCCCGGCACAAATAGCAACCACAATAAACATCCATTGTTGTTTTTCTGTGTATAAATGGTGGCACCCGAACAGGTGAAAAGGATACTCGCTGATATGACTGCTGCAGCCACAGACAGCACCAATTAGAATGCTCTTAAAAGAAACACTTCGAGCGTTTGACGACGGCCATCCATATTCTGACTGAATGAGACTCAAGTAAACAAAACTGCTGAAACACTTGCATTTGAACTGCAAGTAAGGAAGCTTTAAAACCTGACGTTGGAAACACTCAGGAGATGAAAATTCTTTATAGGAGCTATTTCTGCGGGCACGCACCCCAATTATTACATTACCCACAGATATAATCTCCTTTTAATGTACTTTAAAGACTGTGCTGATATATTTCTCATCCTCTCGGAGGTAGACAATCCTGCTGTTTTTTCCACAGTCCACGGTCACCTTTGATCAAATGTTAGTTTTCAGTTTCCTTTGAACTATATATTATTTACTGCGTGTTGTACCTTAAACTTCATCACGAGGGTTTTAACTGTTTTGTTGCATTTCTTAATGTGTTGTATAGCACTCTTCTCATTTCAGCTTCAGGTGCATTACAAAATTAGTTCAAATGAATATATCTAGGTAACTAGGTGGAACAGTCAGTTTCAATAAATCCAATACGGCCTCCTGCTTTCACATTACACACTTTTGGTATGTTATCCCCATAATGTTGGTGGGGAAGCGAGGAAAAGTGATCGCATCTTGATGGCTTCTTATATTTAAGCGGAATGACTTTCATGCATGAAATGTAAATAAAATACATTTATTATTTCACTTAATGTGCGGCTGAGATTCTCTTTAGCTTAAGGATGAACAATTGAAGGAAAACGTGTTTTAGACAGAGGCCCGTCACCATTATCTCAGCTAGCAACAAGATCGTAAAATTCATTGAGAGCTGTTTATCATGAGATGCACAGAATGGGATTTGTTTAAAGTTATACTTTTGATATGTACTCTTTTATATAGACCAGAGGGCAGAAAGCATTCACCTTACTATTACATGTAACTGTTTTAGCTCTTTCTGCATTTAATACATTAATTGCAAGTCATAGGACAGCACAGCAATGGGAAGCAGGTTCCATGGGTGCCAACTGGGTGGGCACAGCTGGGCCGCAGCAATTCCATAGCACGGAGAGAATCCCTGCGGTGATAGCGAAGATACAGCCCGTTACCACTGGATTTATTAGGTTCCTAGGGTATGTGAGCTAAACCGTGTCGATTGTCCGAATACCTCTACAGCCCCTAAATATATGGGAACAGATACCAAATAAGTTAGGCCACAGTAGAAGTAGAATGAGAGACACGATATACACCCCTATATAAACCTACCTCAGCATAGCTCAGCGTACCTGGATTACAATTAGACCTGGAGCATAATTCAGCATATGTTAAATGCTGTTAACACTCGCTGCCTTTCTGGGTACAACCTCTTGGCCTTTTAGGTGACTCAGAGTAAGCTGGAGCAGGGTATAGTAGAACTGGAAATAGCCAGGATGATGTGAGGTACAGGAATAAGCTGGAGACCTGAAGTGCTGATAGAAGTTCCAGTCTCAAAAGGGCAAAGCACAAAGGAGGGAGAACACAAGCAAGAGTCCAAGACAACAACAAGCGCGCGCGCAAGTAGGGGGTGGGGGGGAGGGGGAGTGCGGCCGAGAGCAGGCAGCGTTTCCCTTGCGGGAGCGAGCACAATAATTGCTAACACATGGCGCCGCTCGCTCCCGCAAGGGAATTGCCAAACGCGCACGCGTTGCCATTCAAAGCAATGCAACGCGTGCACGTTTTTGCCTGCAAACCCGGATCAATTTCTACAGGTCTTTTTCCTATGCAGCGCATGCGCGCTGCATAGGCGAGACCTAAACAAGACAACAACAAGCGCGCGCGCAAGTAGGGGGTGGGGGGGAGGGGGAGTGCGGCCGAGAGCAGGCAGCGTTTCCCTTGCGGGAGCGAGCGCAATAATTGCTAACACATGGCGCCGCTCGCTCCCGCAAGGGAATCGCCAAACGTGCACGCGTTGCCATTCAAAGCAATGCAACGCGTGCACGTTTTTGCCTGCAAACCCGGATCAATTTCAGGTCTATACAGGTCTTTTTCCTAAGCAGCGCATGCGCGCTGCGTAGGCGAGACCTAACAACAGCGATTAGCATTGAAATGCAAGCTTTTTTTTGTCTAGTTAGAAATATTGCTTCGGTGGGTTGATTTCACCTTATATCGCTATTTGTTTTATATTGGGAGTCACAGCCTAATTACCAGTATTTTTGTCTCTCACTGTTTTTTAAAAAAATATTTATTCGCGCAAAGCACAAAGCTATATTTAAGGTTACTTTTTCCGCGTCACTTCTTCACTCTATTTAAACTCCACCCCCCACTCTTATTGTCTCTCTCCTTCTCTCTCTCTCCCTCTCTAATTCTCTCTCTACTTAATTAACTCTCCCCTCTCTATCTTTTTTAGCCTTTCATTCTCTCTCACCCCTTTATCTGTTTCTCTTTCAAACTCCTTCATTCACTCTCTCTCCCCTTCTTTCTCTCTCTATCCCGCTCCACTCTTTATTCTATGTACACCCTTTCTCTCTCTTTCTCTCTCACCACCCTCTCTAATTGGGCATTATATCTTCACTCTATCTCTCTCGGCAACAGCACAGCATCACTCAGCGCAACCACAGCATCAATCAGAGCCAGCACAGCATCAATCAGAGCCAGCACAGCATCACTCAGCACCAACACAACATCTCTCAACGCCATCACAGCATCACTCAACGCCATCACAGCATCACTCAGTGCAACCACAGCATCACTCAGCACAACCACAGCATTACTCAGCACAACCACAGCATCACTTAGCGCCACAACAGCATCACACAGCGCCACAACAGCATCACTCAGCGCCACAACAGCATCACTCAGCGCCACCACAACATCACTCCGCGCCACCACAACATCACTCAGCACCACCATAGCTTTACTCAGCGACACCACATCATCACTCAGGGCCAACACTGCATCACTCAGCACCACCACAGGATGACTCAGCACCACCACAGGATGACTCAGCACCACCACAGGATGACTCAGCATCACCACAGCATCGCTCAGCACCACCACAGCATCGCTCAGCGCCACCACAGCATCGCTCAGCGCCACCACAGCATCCCTCAGCGCCACCACAGCATCACTCAGCGCCACCACAGCATCACTCAGCACCACCACAGCATCGCTCAGCGCCACCACAGCATCGCTCAGCGCCACCACAGCATCGCTCAGCGCCACCACAGCATTGCTCAGCGCCACCACAACATCACTCAGCACCACCATAGCTTTACTCAGCGACACCACATCATCACTCAGGGCCAACACTGCATCACTCAGCACCACCACAGGATGACTCAGCACCACCACAGGATGACTCAGCACCACCACAGCATCGCTCAGCACCACCACAGCATCGCTCAGCGCCACCACAGCATCGCTCAGCGCCACCACAGCATCCCTCAGCGCCACGACAGCATCACTCAGCGCCACCACAGCATCGCTCAGCGCCACCACAGCATCGCTCAGCGCCACCACAGCATCGCTCAGCGCCACCACAGCATCGCTCAGCGCCACCACAGCATCGCTCAGCGCCACCACAGCATTGCTCAGCGCCACCACAGCATTGCTCAGCGCCGCCACAGCATCCCTAAGCGCCGCCACAGCATCACACAGCGCCGCCACAGCATAACTCAGCGCCGCCACAGCATAACTCAGCGCCGCCACAGCATCACTCAGCGCCGCGACAGCATCACTCAGCGCCGCCACAGAATCACTCAGCGCCGCCACAGCATCACTCAGCGCCGCCACAGCATCACTCAGCACCACCACAGCATCACTCAGCACTACCACAGCATCACTCAGCACCACCACAGCATCACTCAGCACCACAGCAGTATCACTCAGCAACACCTGAGTATCATTCAGCATCACCTCAGCATCGTCTCCGCAACAGCCACCACCACCACCACTACCACCTCAGCATCACTCAGCACCACCTCAGCCTGCTCTCGGAATCTGGCATCTGTTGATTCTCCCCTAGCGTCTGGCCGCTGCTAGTGTTATAATACAGGTACTAGTTCCCAACCTTCACCCTCCGATTGTTTATGCCCCCTCAAAAAAAAGCTTTAACAAACAACCATTGCAATAGGCAGAAACAAGTTGCCAGCATTGCAAGAACAAAGAAAACTGAGGACATTTTTTATTGTAAATACTTTTTTAATATGGTCGTTCAGTTTTACATAATGCCTTCTTGGTCATATATAAAGTAACAAAAATGCTTCTGATACTTTTTTATTATAACTTTTCAGCATGCCGCACAGCAGCCACACTTCTCTACAGCACAGCTTGAAGACATTGGCAAAGTCAATAGCTCTGGCTAAAAACTTATAAGGCCCCAAAGGCGAGACCTATTGGCTATGCCAATGCTTGTTTACGAATCTGTCACCACCCCCTTTGAGGCACCGGTAAGTGTACAATGATTGCGACCACAACTGTGGTCGTAAAGCATTGGTACATTGCACAACGAAGAACTATTTGGAAGAAACACCTCATTTCGCCCCTTCCAAATTGCAGTTTCCTGTGCATCGCAAAACCTATTTTACGAGTTCGAAAATATTTTCCGACTCAAAATGGGTTTCCTACATTACAAAAAGCAATTTTGTGAACGCAAACCCAATGACTTAGCAAATGCAGTGTTTACAATGGCAAACTCCTTTTGTTTATTTGACCCTAAATTTGGAACAGCGAATCCTCATTCTTTGACGGAGAAGTGGGAATTTCTATGCACGAAATAAAAATAGTGAGCCCAGACACAGACATCCATCAGCACTTTTAGTGTTCACGAGAGGGCCGGGATTCCCAGGCCTGGATGAAGCCAGACACTGCAAAGGCACAGGTCCCTGAGAGCTTTACAAAACCACAACACACCACTGGGTACGCACTACACCCACGTCACTCTCCTGCTGAATGCGCCTGGCTCGTCTGCTGCACTTGTTCTTTGTGTGACACTGGTATGTAACATTGATGGGCCCACTTTCACTCAGAAAACTGTTTCAGCGCCACTGCATAAAGCGAACGCGACCTCATCAAGTTCTCTATTCAAACCAATTCCTTCCTTCTAAAATTCTCGCCTTCACTCTGACACAGATCATTATATCGATGCAGACAGTCTTCGCCCACTATTGTCGATTTTATCTAATCTCCATTAGCTTCTATGGTTTAAAAACACCCTCTAAAATGCTAAGTTTTCCCTGCAGCTGGCAGACGTCGTGCATAAAAGACTGTCATTAGTCAGACACTGCCAGGGCGCACAACTTAAACAGAAGGCGTGTTCCTAATCGTGTTACACTAATTGCAGGAATAGAAGCGCAGCGTGTTTTTCAGATCCATCGGCATTCTCACAATAGCAGCCACACAGCAATCAAATATCTTCCAGGCACGAGCTCGGCGGGTCCACTTATCCAAATCCCCTCCTACTCCAACAGCCAGCAGCAACGCAGAAAGTAATGACTTCCGACCCACGACCTTAGATGGCTGTGGGCAAGGTGAGTGGCGCTGTGAGTGCTCTGAGCAGCACCCCGATTGTACCTACACTTCCGACAGCAGTATCGAGCATTTTTGCTGGCTCCCCACAGCTTTCAGCGTGACTTCTTACAAAGCCAAGGATCTCAAAGTTCTTTAAAATAACAAAGTTGAAGTGTCGCGGGGTCTGTTGCGGGGAGGGGGAGGGTGCTGCGGGGGGGTGTCGCGGGGGTAGTTTTAAAATAAAAATCCTACGTGACAAGGTCCGCGCCGCCTCGGGTCCGTTCTGGCGTGGCGCCTACAGGGACAGCACTTCTGGCAAGTGGCAAACCCCTCTCAGCCAATCCTGGCACTGCTGGCAGCGCCAGGATTGGCTGAGGGCACGGTTACTATCCGCCCGCCTGCCCTTTAGGAGAGCGAGGTTTGAGCCTTTGCTCAACCCTCGCTCTCCTAATGGGCATGCGCCAGACACAGCAGACACCAGTGCGCATGACTGGGCACGGGCGAAAAATTCGCTTACCTTCCCCACTCATGCGCACTTGTGCTGCTGCCCCTGGTCTGACAATCATGTCAGTCAACATGATACCGGACCACCCACCCCCTTCAGACTCTGAAGGGGGTGGGCGGTCCGACGTCATGCTGACTGACATGATTGTCAGTTCTCCCTCGGCGTCTCTGAACTTAAGTAAACTGAGAGTTTACTTAAGGTCAGAGACGCCGAGGGAGCAGCTGCGGGCGGGGGGGGCAACGCCCCAACGCCCCAATGGACGCACCGCCCCTGGTTACAACGCGAATGCCATTCCCACGCATAACCTTTACCACGAATATTCCTTTACCACGCATACTTTTACAACGATTTTCGTTGTAAATTCATGCATGGTAAGGGCATACTCTTGGTAAAGGTTATTTCCCACCCCTAAACCCTTCTTACAAATACCCCTCCCTGCCCTTAACCCTAAAATCGGACCCCTGCTTTTTTTAAATTAAATTTAAAATTCCCTTACCTCTCCACGTCGTCTCTTCTCTTTTTTCTTCCGTGTTGACGTTGCACGTCGTATAGAGGAAACGGAAGTGTTTTTCCGTTTCCTCTAACGACGCCGATTGCCTCCACATCCCTACTTAAATAGGTGCGGTTTCTTTTTGGGGGGGGAAACCCCCCCAAGCCCCCCTTATTTTTTTTTACCCTTTAACACACATGCCTTTACTACGTATTTCGTAGTAAAGGTATGCGTGGTAAAGGCTATTCGTGGTAACCACGCATGCGTTGTAATGCATGCGTGGTTAAGTTATGCGTGGAAACGGCCGCGTTGTAGTGGCCGTTTCCCGTTTCTACCTGACCCTCACGCTCCAAGAGTCAAGGAGAGAGCAGTGACCTTTGACCTAAAATGTACAATATAAAGAGACACCCATTTAGTGGCTAAATTGCAGTGTAAACCCAGAAGACGTTCGATTAATCCTAGCTTCCCCAATTGTCCAAATTGTGTGATCGCAGACAGTTATTTCTTTCACTCAGCATCCTTTTTCTTCATTGTCAAGTGAGAGTGCCTCCAAATGCACAAGTTCAAGATATGCAGTGTAAAAAAATCTCTCTTGTGTTTGATTAAATAGCCTATAATATTGTTCCATCTATAATAAGAATTTAGGTCACATACAAGGTGCACATGACCAATCACTTGCCTCTTAGTTCGCTAGTGGCAATCTCATCAGGGCGAGGAGCATGAACTTTTCTAAGTTCATATTCAAAAGGTACTTTTAATAAATAGCTTTCAGTGTAGTGATATAATCTGGTCCATTAAGGGGAAACGCTTCCACTCGTTAAAGAAGAACCCTTTTTAAAGTTTTGAAGCGACTTTATGATTTTTGACATGGTTTTCCGTGATTTACATGGTAAATATTTGCATGGCTCGGCTCGTGCACCGACTCTTAAGATCCTATATGCTTTCGTAATACAGTTGTAAATTGTGTCTTTGCACCACAAATTCTTTCAAAGACCTATCATAGACAGAACGTAGTAATTATCAGTGCTTAATTTGAGCCGGTTGTTGCCAGTGGGTGCCAATGGCACTTATTTATGGAGACCGGCACTGATTTTTCCGCATCAGATATTCCCCGAGAGCAAAAGAAGGAAAAACACACAAATGGAAAAGACTGAGGACGACGATAATGGAAAAACCGTCACAAAGGGAGAAAGCAGGAACGTGCAAGAGTCGGATAAAGTCGCAGGGAGTGCCTGATAGTAAATTAAAGAGGCCGACATTCAATTGCACCAGCCGCTGACTTTTGAGTAGGAGTTCTTGCACTGGCACTCTTTCATTTACAAATTAAGCACCGGTTGTTTGTAGGCTTTACGGCCACAGGTTTGCAGCTCTGTAGTGTTTTAAATAATAGTAATGTTAGCCAAATAAATAGTGCTCATAATAGGGCCCCAGATGCTAAATGCTTGTGCAAACACCACAGTGCAATATATGCTGATCTCCTAATTGTTGTTCGAGCTAAAATGAGCACAAAGTGTGCCAACGATCATGCCTCTGCCTGCCACAGTGAATACCCATGTTAGAACCCTAATCTGATTTGCAACTGCAGAAGACCATTGTAGTCCCTACCCAAGTAACTTCTAAGCTCTACAAATCCCCAATACTGGAGGCACAAATGGAGGTATTCAGTTCAGTTCAGAAAACTTTATTGCGGCCAATATGACCATAAAAGTATATATACAATACAATACATTTCATTCGATTCAAGGATAAAATAATAAAAAGGGAATCCATTCGACTCACAAGAATGCATGTGCATCACATGAATATTACATAAAAGCAATCTATATTTCGACCAGCCCAAACTCAGTAACCTCATTAAAGTGCATGTGCGATATATGTGCAATACAGAAAACACTAACAAGCAAAGGTAAGCACGAAGTAGTCCTCGTAAGCACGAGCTCAAGCCCACTGGCCCTCCATCAAGATAGCGTTTTATAAAGTGCTTGTGCCTAACATACAATCTGTTTGCATGAGCATACGCCCTAGCCCAGAAACCACCATTCAGCTTATTGGTGATTTTACACACATGTACAGTATTCATAAAACCGGATATACATCAATAATATAATAAAAAGAGCGTGTAAAAAAGTCATAAATGTTTACATACAAGTCAAAAAACATCCAATGTCCATTTAAAAATATTGTAAAATAATCAGCCAAAACCTATGGGGGTCAACTTCAAGAGATCTCTACGTGTGCACCACATAGAAAATAAAAAACGCAATACAGAACGGGGAGACGAGTATCATATTTCAATATCCTAAAAGCCTCTATGTAGTGCCTGGTTCCCAGGTTTCTACATAGCTGGATCAACCATCGTTGTCTCGCCTTCTTGTAGCCTGGGCAGAAAAAAAGTACATGGTATTCCGTCTCCGCTGCGTAATTACAAGTCAGGCAACCCAAATGGAGGTATTCACAATCACTCCTTGGGGAGTTTAGAGCCTAACACACAGGGTCGGATTGGTAAGGCGGGCACTCGAGCAATGGGCCAGTATCTGAGTTCCAGCTATGGGCCGCTTTTTTGGCCAGCATGGTGGCCGATATGGGCTGTGTTTGTGCAGTTCAGATGCCGCCACCGGCTCAGTGTGTGTGTGTGTGGGTGGGGAGGGGGCTGAGTGGCCTTTCTGGAGGCAGATGGGCCTCTATTAACTCCCTTTTACCAATGGGGTGGAGGTATCATTCCCAGTCTTTCGCTGGGCCGGCCCATTAATGTATGCATTATTTGAGCAGGAGGAGGGGGCCTGAGCAGAAGTGACCTCACTTATATTCAGGTGTGGTTCATCATTGTGAACTAATTCATAAACAAAGAGTCCTGGCAACATGTGCATTTTTTTTAATCTTAGTGAAGTTAAGAAACCGGCCTACTTTTATAGAAACCTCCCTCCTTCTTTTTATAACACTTAAAACACTGAAGCAGTGTTTCAATAAAAGACGCAATCCACAAATGTGGGTCACTTTTTTTAGGATGCCTGGGCCAATTTTGATCCCAAACCCACCCTGCTAACACAGACACTTGACCTTAAGCTTGGTCTCTGTCGGGTCGCAAGGTTCAAGTCTGGGGCACGAGCCTTCTACAAGTGCTCCTCCATTCAGCAGCTCTGGTAGCTGGGAGCTTCACAATACTTGTATGCCGGCACCTGTAGGCTCAGAGGTGGGCCTAGCGGAGTCAGTGTGTTGTATTCCTCTTAGGGTATTCATAACGGGCTTTCCAGTATCATGTCCTTATATAGGCACAATTCGCCCTGCCCTTATATAGGCATAAAATCCCAGGCCTTATTTAGGCATTAAACCATGCACTCCAAATACAGGCATGGTCTCCGTCATCCGTCCACCCTAACGTCACAACGAGTACATGAAGAACAGACCCTTAGGCTGCGGGAGTTTCCCTAGTCCAGGACTATTGATTTCTTCAAGGACTCATATATTATGTATGAACCGTTATTCCTTAGGGGTTCATTCATGACGTCTTTCGCTGTCCGATTCACGTCAATGCTAACATTCCTAGGTACTCTCAGGTATAAATATACCTTCCCTAGCCCTTGTAAACCAGAGGAGACCTCGACTTCAGAGGAGCCCGTATCCCGGCCTGACGCACTGAGAAGACGCTGTCATCCCTGCACGCAGAGAGTCCCGCTTCCAGTGATCTGACTTCCCTTGCGGGGTGTTGGAGTTCGAGTCTGGCAAAGAGATTCCTACCTCTCTCATTCTTCAGGTATGGAGCTGATAAGAACCTAGAGGGACTCTTGGCATACTAGGCATACTAGGCTTAACATACTCTTAGTAGACCATAGTAAGGAATACTTCACCTACTTCATACCTCTCCCTACACCTAGGATTAGGTTAGGTACATTGAGGTAGAACTAGATTAGAAACGCATCGTATGAGTACTCGCATTTTTAGCTCATGTTATTTATGTATGTGAATATACGCTAAAAGATAATGCTATCGCAGTATTATTTATTTCTACTGCTCACCCTGTACATTATTTATCTCGCAAACTGTCTTGTGATCGTAACAGCACATTTAACTTACACCAGAAACAAGACTGTTCAATAAATCCTTTTATTGAAAACAACCGTCTATTTCTTTCTGTGTAAACTTGGAGAAAACTAAGCATGCACGATTGAGCTGAGTGAAATAGTTATCTATTGTTTCCACGACTCTGGGACACGTTCTGATTGTAAAGGGAAACATAGTGGTCATGTTTTGCGGCTGCCAGAAACTACTCCTTCTTGTTGTCAAGGAGTTTCTAGTGGCCTCTGAGCTAGCTGGCACAAGTAATTAAGTTTAATATACTCGATAGGGACATACTGACCTTAGTCCTATGTCAAACCTATAGGATATATTATTCCAATGCGCAGAGCCTATTAGGGAAATAGGAGCTACACTACATGGCGCCCAACGGTTTGGTAAGGCGGTAATTCAACGTTAGATACTGAGTAACTCAGCCGTGCTATTTTCTCTCAAGACCCCTACCCATATACTCCAAAAGACGTCTGGAGTGGGCAGGGTTTGGTATCCGCCACGGCTACATAGGGAAGTAACCTATATATTAGCTGTTTGGTTTGCTCAACGTTGAAGGATACAGTGTTCCAAAATATTGTGCACCTTATCTTTGTTTCCTTGAAACTTGTTCTACATTTTTCAAAAACAAAATGAATGAAGACGCCGGAAACGGTGGAGCTGCGGCTGATCAAGCCCAAGCAGCAGTTTTTAACCTTACAGGTTTAAATGAAACCGAGGAGGGTGTTATAGACAACCCTCAAAACTTAAGAAGAGCCATAACTCTAAAACTTATAAAACATGGCCTACCACCAAGAGGAGGTAGAGCAGTTTTTGTGATAGAGGCACATGAATCCTTTCAGACAGAGGTATTCTATTCATGGGTAATATTTCCTGAATCATATTCAGTAACACACACATTTCACTTCTACAAAGAAGATGAACCACCAGAGGAATACATTCCTTTCGAGGATATTGAAATTCCATTAACATACCAGGAGCATCAGCTCTGGTTTAAAGGCGCCCTAAAACATCACAAAAACATTACTAGGCTCGGTCCACTAGGTAGACCAGGAGCAACATGGCCGATTTTAGCCGGCTACACACCTCATCCTGAACTAGAAATAATGACAGATGAGGAACTACTTACTCAAATACAAGAGTTAATAAAAATTTACAGACAATTGGTCCAATATGTCATGCGGACTCTCACAGTCCAACCACCATACACACTGCCAAATCAGACCCCTCATCAGGGGACTACTCTAAAAATTACACCACAGACTCTTAACTCAGTCATGGGTAAAATGCCCACAAAACGTGAACAAATTCCGTTCTGGATAGCTCAAAAAATTACTCAAATCGAAGCAGTATTTCCAAATACTAGCCCGTATGAGAAACACAGAATCCTAACAATCAGTTTACCAATGGGGATCACACCACAACTGGAAGACTGCACCACTTGGGGCTCAGTCTTTGCTGCCATCTATACCAAAACACATGGCATTCCGTCAATTGCGGTAATACCTGATGTCCTAAAACAAATTCAAAACGAATACGGGGCAGAGCCTGCTCTAAATTTAGGTATGAAATTACTGAAAAATTTCGACCAGGTCTCAACAATAATATTATCTAATATTAAAGGGAGGCAGCAGCAGTGGCGATCCGACAAAAATTGAGGGAATTCGATGTTACAGAACATCAAACTGAGCTACCCAGAATAATAGAACAATCTTATGCAAAATTAGGCAGAGATAGTTTGGGTGGAAGACCAGTGAAGCCGAAACTATCTGAAAGTCCTGAGAAGGACTCAATTAAACAAACTCCTACATCTTCAAAAAAGAAGTGGGAATCTAATAAAATTCAACCGAGAAACGTTCTCAATCCCGAGGTAGGTCTCCTCAAAAGGAGCCCTCTGAAAGGAGGTATAACCTCAGGAATAGGGATAATTTGAGAAAACCTGATAGGTATCATGATACTGATACACGTTCCTCTCGTCCCTTTCAGATCTCACCACAGACTTCAGAAAGAAGAGGACGGACGGAACACAGAGAAGAACGCGTGAAATCGAAAGACGACAAACACGCTCCAAAAACTAAGGCTAAACCTCAATTCTCCAAAAAGAAAATAGCAGGTCTAAAGATTAGACATGCCGAGAATACTGAGAACACAACTCAAGAACGGAGAATGGGCTCAGACCATGCTGGACAGTGCAGCAGAAGTCACAATAGTTCGCCAGAACGTGAAGGAACTTCTGGAGATAGTGGACTTGAATGAGTACATCACAGTAGAGACTGTAGACACCAGGGTTAGTACTCCACAAAGGTTATTTGAAATAACACTCCGGATGGAGGGAGACAAACCTAGACAGGTGAAAGCACTTTTTGGGGAAAGACTATCAAAGGGCTATGACATACTTCTAGCAGAAAAAGACTGGCCACCACAATTTGTCAGGGAGTGCCCACATGGCGAGGACATTATTATGCCTGCCTTCTCCAACCATATTCCAATTCACTTACAATATACATATGCCAGGAAATGGGCAGTAGCCCAGGCTCCAGCATTATATAAAAATCATTTAGGATGGGATGAGGACTCACCTCACCATAAAATACATTTAAAAAATGAACCTACTGCACAACGGCAGTACCCAATAAAGCAAGAAGCTAAAAAACAGGTCAGGGAGATCTTAGATCAACTTGAATACCAAGGGGTGATTGAAACATGCACCTCCTCAATGAACAATCCTTTGTTTCCTGTCTCCAAACCAGACAATACATATCGTCTAGTTTTGGACTACAGGCACCTAAACACTTGTTCTAAAACTTTTGCAGTGAAAATGCACATAGCACAGCATTAATGAATAACATTGTGCGTAAAAATATAAAACAACATTAGACATCTCAAATGGTTTCTTTTGTCAAAACATAGCACCTGAAAGCAGGTACTTAACAGCATTCTCCATAATGGGGACCCAGCGTCACTTTTGTCGACTCCCACAAGGGTTCAAGAATAGTCCCGGTTTATTCTCAGCGAGGGTAATGGAGTTACTACAAATTTATGACAATGAGGCATTGTCCTATGTCGATGACATTTATCTGACAGACGATGACCTGGACAAACACTTGAACAGGGTGAGCACCATTATATTGGGTTTCGCCTCTGAGGGCTACAAGTTCAACTTTAAAAAGTCCAGAATTGCCCATCTCAATGTCCTATTTCTAGGATATGAGCTTTCAAGTGAAGGCAAGAGCTTGGCAGCTAACTTTTTAGAAAAGTGTGCGCTGCTCCAACCTCCAAAGTCGCTAAAAAACTTACAATCCATCCTGGGTTTCTTAAATTTTGGAAGAACATACATTCTAAACTACGCAGAAAGGGTTAAACCTCTCTACGCATTAATCAAACCTGATTTTTCGATCAGAAACTGGACACAGGAACACACAGAAATCTTGCGTTCACTACAAGCTAACATGTTAGCAACAAATCACTTACAAACACGCGTAAGTCAACGCAATTTGGTGATCCGAATAATTTCGGGTCAATGCGGATTCACCTACTTAACTTTCAACGAGGGTGAGAAAATACCAATAGCGTACAAATCTCATTTGTACACACAAGCGGAAATGCGCTTCAGTTCAACTGAAAAAATTCTAACAGCAGTTCAAACCGCTGTGGCAAAAGAAAGAGCCTTAGCCCAAGGGAAACGCATTATTGTCGTAACCCCAGTACCAGCTTTAGAAGCGGTCACAAAAGCAAGCATTCCAAATGCTAAAGCATTACATCCAAGATGGATACAATGGGTTAATTCTCTTGCTGCAACAGATGTTGAATATGTTTTTTATCCAGATTTAAAAACACAAGCATTCCTACAATATGAACATGAATGTCCTCTGCCTACTGAAATTCTGCCTCTCGATCAGTATGAATTTATAATTTACACTGACGGATCCGCACAACCCGCAATCGGGAGTAAGCAAGCTTACAGTACAGCGTGTGCAATCGTTAAAGGTCGCATGCAAAATGGCATCTTCAGACCTATGGTCACAAAGACGCAGTCTCTAGGAGATTGTACAGCTCAGCGAGCTGAACTACAAGCATTCAAACTGGCACTTGAAACTACAGATCGCGAATTCCCCACACTAATAGTGTGCGATTCTTTTTACTGTGTACAGTCGTATAATGAATATATACAAAACTGGCTTGAAAATGGTTTCAAAGATGCGAAAGGTGGCACAATAAAGCACAAAATGCTTTGGGAACAAGTAGTTCAGTTGAAAAACAAACTACCAAAGGCTCACATGATCCACACACTGAGTCATCAACGTGATGGCGTTCACGTTGCAGGGAATTCATTGGCTGATGAAGCCGCAAAGAGGGCTGTGCAAACGGCTTCCGTAGCTGCGATCACTCGTTCAAAAACACAAATAGACGGTGAGATAATGTTGGCTGTCAAAGCTTCAAGCAAAGGCAGCAGTGCAGCGTTACCAAAAAAGTTTCCACTCAAGTACTCTTATGTAATTGATGCGAACAACGTTCCTTTTGCTCGAATCCCTGGAGTGGGGGATAGGGAAATTCCAAACAAGGAACGCAGATTAGGACTAATCCTAGCAGCACACGAAGGGATAGCTTCTGCCCATGCAGGTGTTTCAGCAACAGTATCTTTACTCAAGCAAAGATATTGGTGATCTGGCATTCGGAAACAAACTAAAAACTATGTTTTAGAATGCGATATTTGCCAACAGATGAAAGTCTCAACAGTGAAACGTCCTGCGCAGACACCCCTGTTAATTTCAGACAAACCATTAGCTTGTGTTTACCTGGACCACTGCGGTCCCTTGCACAGGGACGGTAACTATAAATATATCATGGTTGCAGTGGATTCATGCTCTAGGTTCCTATGGTTATGGCCTCAGCGCTCAGCTGACACTCGAACTGTTATAAAAGATTTGCGAGTCTTTATCGGCATATACGCAATAGGCACGCTACATTCTGACCAGGGTCCTGCGTTTAGCTCTCGGGCTTACAAAGACGCCATGGCCAGTCTGGGCGTTGCATTGCGGTACTCCTCTCCATTCCATCCTGAGGGAAATTCGGTTGTGGAAAGGAAAAACCGGGACATAAAGCAGTCTATAACAGCTAGAGTATTAGGTTCGGGTGATGGGTGGGTCAAACACCTTAGTGGGGTTCAACGTGCTTTAAACAACCTGCCAAGAAGTTCTCTAGGGGGGGTCATTCCATATGAGGTCCTATTTGGGACAAGAATGTGGGTGCCAGACCTTGAACATATAGGCACAGTTGTGGAAAATAAACCCTTTGATATCAAAGATCGTTTGGCTGTTTTACAGGACTTAAACAAATTAAGAACGAAACAAAGCAACGTGTTCCTGCAGCCAACCACCACTGGGGATCAACCGGCTGTCCCAGCAAGGCCTGTCTGGATTCCAAAAATTGGGGATCTAGTCAGAGAAAAAATTGCGGACAAGAAGGAATTTGGACCTTCTTACAGACAACCAGTACCTGTCCTAGCAGTTCAAGGAACAAGAACAGTACTACTGCCGCCCCTTGCTGGAAGAAAGGAGAAAAGATTTGTGTCCATCGACCTCATCAAACCACAGTATGTGGCCAATACTAAATAGTAGGCCTCGTGGACTCCGACCTAGTAGCAAACGCACTCCTCTCGCTACTATCCAAGAGGTTCATACTGAAAGACTGATAACCATCGAGAATTCAGCAGAAACAGATGAAGGACTAAGCAACAACGCTATGGAAATCATCCCTCTTGAAGAACAAGTAACAGTTCGTCCAAATACACCTGTCTACACCAACGTAGCACGTGATCAACTGGTTCCAGTGATTTCTACAAATCCTGTTGCAATTCCAACAATTGATAGAACTGCTTCTGGCTACTTCATTAACTTTGATACGTTCTCAGAAGATCCAAGTGAACCTGAAACGACGCCAGCATCATTCAAATTCAAGCAGCAAGTACAAGACTTTCTTCACTTTCTGAAAAAGACTTATTTGGTTTCTCCATGGATTGAACTCTGGATTATATCTGTACTTTTTGTTTTCCTGCTCTGGCTAGCTTTGGTAACAACTGTGAGCGTGCTTATAAGTGGCAGATACATCCATGTGAACACTGAAGGAAAAGGCGTAAACGTACTTTTGAAACCTCATAAATCTTCCCATCGTGAAGCAAGAGACTTGTCATCAGTGAACATCACAGCTGTTCCTTTACAGGATGGTATAGTGTGGGACAAAACAGATTTTGATATCTTCGGCCAGACGGAACAATTGAACATTCCACATTTGTTTAAAATTTCACTAAGTGATCTGATCTCGTCCAGTACCTATTCTGATGATTGGGACTTTGAGACTGTCAATGATATAATGTTTGACCTAGAAAAATCTGCTGCATTTTCTAATAATGAATATTTAGAGGGTTCATCAGACTATGAACAACTGTATTGTTATAACCACTATGGTCATCATTATTTGCATAAATCTGCATATCCAAGGAATGTGTTTATGTTTAACCAATGGGAGCATTGTCCTACACCACCATACGGTAGTTCAAAAACATTTGCCAGTAAATTTCCATATTTTTCAGGTTACAATACATCTGATCCAGAAATGTTTTACTATAAAAATGTAAACAAGACAGGACTGAAAATTATATTAACGAATACAAAACAGATTTATTCTGCATTATTTAATGCCCAACTGTCTAGACAGGGTTTCGACTTTTGGAAAGACACAATAGACACAACAACTTTGTGGGGTACTAAAGAATGGCAAGTGCAGGGGATAGAAGCTTTATTTAGAGCCTGTATCATCCCTGAACAAATAATGTTTTTGAATGAAACAATCCAACAAACATCTTGTCTTGGATTAGCCAAGATCAAGGAGATGAACAAACCTTCTGTACCAACACCTGCCAGTGATAATGATACAAAGGCAGTGGTGACAGTTGACAATATACTACAACTCAACAGATCTAATCCTGATTGGAAAAAATGGTTGATCTGGCCCACAGACACGAATAACTGTCAGGAAAGATTCCTGAATAAAAGTCAGGGCTTTACTATTCATAGGCCAGACCCAAGATACGTCCAAAGACAACATCCGGGGGTAGTAACAACATACAGTGTAGGAAAATTATGCCTCGATTGGCTGCATAAATCTACACTACAGGATGTGAAATAACACTTAACCTTACTTGCCAAAGACGCAGACCTTAGGGATTTCTTGCTTGGACCAAGAAAACCGCGTCAAAAACGTTTCATATATGCCGGCATTTATGCTGCCTACAATGAAGCATGGAAAGTATCACAAATTGAGGCTGCAGAACGAATACGTGAACTTGATCGTATTAATTTAGAGAAAACACTCTCTGTGGTCGACAATGGGTTAACAACTTTGTCCTCCAGAATTTATTCACTGGACGGCATTGTATCCTCTGCTATCGACATACTAGAACAAGATTTGGCGATGTTACAACAAGGCCAATCTCAATTACGTTCTATTATGTTATTAAGCTGGACGCTGCAATCTTTGCGAGCGGGCTATGTGCCTTGGCGTTTTATCAACACAACGGCTCTGTTTGCAGAATACAATCTCACTGATAAACAGATCGAATTGGCACAAAGAGGAGCAAGGTATACAGTGCTGAGCATTGAAAAACTGGAAAAATTACCATTCACAGTGGCAGAAAAACCAGCTACAGAATGGCTTATTCATGGCAAAATAACGTTACCTGTGACTACTTTTCAGTTTCAGTATTGCCTCAGACAAATGCAAGCAGGCAAATATGAAAGGTTGGGTAAGGAATACATTAAGCATTAAGACATCTTGGGCTTTGCCGTATACATATAGATGTTGGAGTGGGGATCGTGAAGTGTTTTTGAGCGGTACAAACTGTAAACGTGCACTAAGTGGTTCACTTATATGTCAGGACATTTCCTTGCATGGGGCTTGAAATAGTTCTGTGGCAAATTTGTCTTGCCATCAGCAGTGTACACCAGCTACTGTGATTAATCCAACTTTTGGACAACTTTCTAATGGGAGTTACCTCATGTTGAATGATCAGAGTTGCTGTGGCATGCTGCCAGGCATCCCATATCTAGTAACGGTCAACTCCAGGGTCACTTGCTGTATGCAAGTATTGTTTCCCCCAATAGACACAGTCAGGGAGTGGCCTCTATGGCCTTCGCTGAACGTCTCTTTTATAAGATTTGATACTTTAAGCAGAATGAAAGCCATGCTTTTACAGCAAACAGTGCCTTTGACCTCGGCCAAAGAAACCTATGATCTACAAGTTGCAAGGACTTCGGCTGAGATACAGACTTTAATACGTACAAACTGCCCTATACATTTCGTAGAAATGATATCACGTATCTTCAACATGTCTGATACAACTGGAATTGTACATGTATTTAAGGGCATCTGCTCCGGTCTGTTAGCACCTTTCCAGGCAATACTCAGAATCATCCCGAACTTTGCACATTCGGTGTTTGGTGGCATACCATTAATTCTAGCACTTGTTGCCGGAATTCTATTTCTCTTCCTGCTATTGCGCTATGGCCAGCCTATTCGCCGACATCACTCCGAGCGAAATGGAGAAAGCTCTCCTTGAACGAAAGTGCCGTGAGCAAATAGTAGAGCTTTTGGGCATAAATCGTCTACGGGACCTTAATACAACTTGGTTCCTGTCATTTAGACCAATCTGCAAAACACACAAGATGATGGACGGAATGCTGCACATAGGCAAACATTCACCCCCAGTCACAGATCTGGGTTTAATCCATCGTTATTTTGCTTCACCACGCCACCCCAGTTCAGACATAGCCATATGCAAATCAGTCTTGACCCTGTGCCTCATGGGAACAGTCCAGACCGAACTGCCAAGCCATGTCTTCCCTGGACCGGAATCAAGCATCCTAGGACCGGTTTCAGGCTATCAGCCTTCATCAGCCAGGATAGCTTGACTCCAGTGGCGTAGTGAGCACGGGACCCACGTCTGGGCATACCCTTCCCACTTAGGGCGAAATGCAAAACACACAAGATGATGACCGGAATCAAGCATCCTAGGACCGGTTTCAGGCTATCAGCCTTCATCAGCCAGGATAGCTGGGGTGGCGTGGTGAAGCAAAATAACGATGGATTAAACCCAGATCTGTGACTGGGGGTGAATGTTTGCCAATGTGCAGCATTCCGTCCATCATCTTGTGTGTTTTGCATTTAGACCAATCTGGCAAGATTGCATCTTACCTGTTCTACGATGCCTGCTATGCGGTGTAGAATGCGTGTTGGACACCTGTCTAACATTTCCATCGGATGCGCCAACGGACGTCGATACTCTGCTGGACCAGATAACGGCCCATGCTATGTGTTGTCCCCAGAGGCTACCAATCCTGATGACAGCATTCATTGAGATCTCACAGGCGCTTCCGGCTGCTGCTGAGGTACGAGAAAGAACTACAGGCACACAGGTAACAACGGACGCGAACATTGCTGCGGCGACCATTGCTGAAAGCAATGCTTCACATCTCTGTGCGATTAACCTGCTTCACGAGGTGTTCCAACTCACACCAACTACAGTGGATGATGTTTTGTCTATAGAAATAGATGATCTCATGTTTACACCAGACCCGTAAACTGACTCTGATTCAGCATACAGTGTTCCAGAAATACAGTAACAATTTGGCCTTCATTCTACAAAAACTTGGAACTCTACCAAAAATTAAACTTTTTCCCATTTTTCGAACGAAAATGGCACTTCAATCTGCTTAAAGTAGAACTAGCCTTATAGTACAGACTAGGCGGTCCTTCCACAGACATTTAGTCATCTTATGTGTCTAAAAACAGTTCATTAATTTTCATGACATGAAATGACTTTGATTTTTGAAAAACTTATCGATCATTTTCTGTCACATGTAAATACTACTGCTTATTTCATTCCAATTGCATTTATTTTCGAATTTTTATGCCTAAAATGATAAGCAATTGCTTCAAATGTACAGTACCTTTTTGCATTTTATATTATGTTTTTAAATATTTTTAAGAAATATTTTTAAATATGCGGTGCTCCATTTTATGTTTAGCATTTTAAATGTTTAGCATTTTAGTATTATCGTATACACGAAAGTGGAGTGGGTGTTGTATTCCTCTTAGGGTATCCATAACGGGCTTTCCAGTATCATGTCCTTATATAGGCACAATTCGCCCTGCCCTTATATAGGCATAAAATCCCAGGCCTTATTTAGGCATTAAACCATGCACTTCAAATACAGGCATGGTCTCCGACATCCGTCCACCCTAACGTCACAACGAGTACATGAAGAACAGACCCTTAGGCTGCGGGAGTTTCCCTAGTCCAGGACTATTGATTTCTTCAAGGACTCATATATTATGTATGAACCGTTATTCCTTAGGGGTTCATTCATGACGTCTTTCGCTGTCCGATTCACGTCAATGCTAACATTCCTAGGTACTCTCAGGTATAAATATACCTTCCCTAGCCCTTGTAAACCAGAGGAGACCTCGACTTCAGAGGAGCCCGTATCCCGGCCTGACGCACTGAGAAGACGCTGTCATCCCTGCACGCAGAGAGTCCCGCTTCCAGTGATCTGACTTCCCTTGCGGGGTGTTGGAGTTCGAGTCTGGCAAAGAGATTCCTACCTCTCTCATTCTTCCGGTATGGAGCTGATAAGAACCTAGAGGGACTCTTGGCATACTAGGCATACTAGGCTTAACATACTCTTAGTATACCATAGTAAGGAATACTTCACCTACTTCATACCTCTCCCTACACCTAGGATTAGGTTAGGTACATTGAGGTAGAACTAGATTAGAAACGCATCGTATGAGTACTCGCATTTTTAGCTCATGTTATTTATGTATGTGAATATACGCTAAAAGATAATGCTATCGCAGTATTATTTATTTCTACTGCTCACCCTGTACATTATTTATCTCGCATACTGTCTTGTGATCGTAACAGCACATTTAACTTACACCAGAAACAAGACTGTTCAATAAATCCTTTTATTGAAAACAACCGTCTATTTCTTTCGGTGTAAACTTGGAGAAAACTAAGCATGCACGATTGAGCTGAGTGAAATAGTTATCTATTGTTTCCACGACTCTGGGACACGTTCTGATTGTAAAGGGAAACATAGTGGTCATGTTTTGCGGCTGCCAGAAACTACTCCCTTCCTGTTGTCAAGGAGTTTCTAGTGGCCTCTGATCTAGCTGGCACAAGTAATTAAGTTTAATATACTCGATAGGGACATACTGACCTTAGTCCTATGTCAAACCTATAGGATATATTATTCCAATGCGCAGAGCCTATTAGGGAAATAGGAGCTACACTACAAGTGCTCACAGACGCTGCTCTCTGGGACAAGAGGAAGACCACTGGCACCGGCTGAAGGCAGCATGGGTGCAGATGTCATGGTGGTCCCTCTGATGGGACTGGTGCTCTTTAGTGGTGTACCTGCGCAGCCTCTGGGGCTGACCAGGTGTTCGATGGTGAGGTGCATCTGCAGCCATCCCGGCCGATCAGGCTTCCAGCATTGTTGGGAATGCTTCTAACGCTACTTCAGAACATGCAGTCGAATCTGAGACAATTGCAACCCAGTTGCTTTTTTGCAAAATTTGCACCCATCAGTAATGTCAGAAGGTGTTAGAAATATTTCATCTGGCAGTGCAGTTACCGTGGATATTTCCCCTTACAAGTGGGTCTACAGTATCCAATATTGTGTGACTGAGGCTGGATTTCATTGAAACATCTCTTATTGAGCCCTGCGATGTACATGCCCGGGATTGAGCTCTGAGCCTCTTCCCACCCTCCTGATCTCATAATATCCCGTCGAGGTTTCTCTGGCCCAGAAAACAGATACCAAAATTGACCCATAAAATTTGGACTGTCAATAACAGAATTTTAACAGTTATGGAGGAGGGCGAATACATTTCCACTTCATGTACCTGCTAGATTCTTGCTGTGCTATGCTGTCCTGTGCTTTGGCTGAGTCTCTACGTCAAGCACACACAGAGTAATTTCTTGGGTGTACAAAGTCAATAGAGTTCAAAACGACTCTTGGTTTTTGTCCTTGCTTTCAATGGCTGACCAGCAGACAGTATTTTCTGGGAGCCTCAAAGGTTTACGAATACAACAAAATATCCATGGGTCTACGTGCCTCACCAGGCTCTGAGGGCAAGTGGCACAAGAAGAGACCCTTAGATGTGATCAGTGGCAATCCTTTTTAAAGGACGGAATCCCATCACTCACCGTAGGGACATGCTTCATCATCTGGGATCTCCTCTTGGTTGCAAAACCTAGTGCAGCCAAGGGCTACAACACCCTCACTGAGGGGGAGGAGCACAGGGATGTTTTCAAATGGATAAGATGTCAGTAGGATGTACTAAGATCCATCAGATGTGCAGGATTTAAATTTATAAGAGTGATGGGCACAGTGCATGAGTGTAAACTGTGTGTACAGATTAAAATTGGTTGTCAAAAGAAGAATTTTTTTTTATTCATTATCTCGATCATCAAATTAAAAACAGTGCAGATGCAGTTGTGAAATAATGACTGCATAAGTCCAGAAACAGGGTCTACATGTTTCAGCCATTGTGATTATATGTAATCATGGCCTTCCTCAGGACCTAGATGTAGTAATGCTACTGCGTGTGTGGTTGTGAACATTTTTTTTGTTATAATATTTTTTATATAATAGGTTGGAATAAATACAACCATCAAACCTGTGATCTAGGTTCTCAGTGGATTACAGTGTAATGATGACACCTAAAAGAAGAAGAAAGGTGACAACAAAAGAGAAGGTCAATTGTTTGTGCCAAGTGCTATACAAATACGAGGATCTAAGCGACCACTCGCTGCTGTTATCTACATAGTATACTCTTGACGATGTATGCTATATCGTGCTTACCCATAATGCATGAGAAAACAGCATCACCTCACCTGGCTGCAGCTCAGGAAATGAGGACCCGCTCTAAAGGAACAAAAGACAAAAAGCTAGGCGGTAATTGTAGCATAGGGTATAGCATGAAATCTGTAATACCTATGCTGCCTGCTACGTTAAAAGTCAATACTGAATGGTAGACAGGACTGTGCAATATTCTCAGGCGAAGGAAGTATTAACAAAATGCTGGGCTTGAAGTCAAGATATTTACTACCACTACCCAATTTGAGTGACAACATATGACCTAATACTACTCGAAATGTGGCATGTTTGAAAGCACAACATTGTCATATATCAACATAGGTCACCAGTTTGTTGTGCGACACCCACGTATATTCATTGCCTGCAATGAAACTGCCCTGGCTTTAAAAAGGAGAAAGAAAACTAAGAAGGAAGTCAGACCCCTGGTAATGCAATGGTTCTCACTGTTTATGTATCGCAGTTGTAAAATACATTAAGTGGAAACCGCTCTGACTATCTAAGGAGAAACAAATGTAGAGCAGAACAGCGCCTATCGCGGTGGAGAGACGAGTAGGGCCCCCGGTTGCACTCTAATTTAACCCCCGATTCCACACAATGCAGATAGAAGCCCAACAAGCTGCACAAGCGGCAAAGGTACTTACCTATCCGTCGGTACCTCGTGCCCCAACTGAGCCGCTTACGGAGGTGACCGGCGGCAGGTACCGCCGCTGTATTTAAGTGTGGAAAAAACCCCCGGTGTTGCTCATTACCTGGCGTGGGGCTCTTGATGATGACGTCAGCAAATGAGGACTGCGAGGAAGTCCTCAGATATCATGGGAGTTGTAGTCTATTGTTGCAAACAGTCGTGGAGCTAATCGGAAATCAATACGGCAAGCCTTATTTTAGATCTTGCTCAAATGACGTCAACATGCAAGGACTACAGGAAATCCTCTCGCATCATGGGAGTGGTAGTTTTATATACTCGCGGGAGCATGCAATCATGATGCTGATCAAATATCAGCCGAACAAACTTTGTTTCAGATCGCAACTGAGACCCCGAGTTAATATAACGATGTCCGCAAATTACTGATGTTCATGCAACCCCCTAAAAAAAGGGTTTTCTTTGAAACTTAATTAATCCGAGCATTCGGTTATGCAATGAATGCTAATATCAGGAGACAATATGGCCCATAGTTATTTGTATTTGTTAGTGCGCTATAAAAATAACAGTGTCAATACCCCGCCTGGTAAGGCAGCGTGCCAAGTGTGTAGATTATCGTATAAAATATCATCTAGATGTGTTGGCGGTATGTAATGTCCTGCTCAACAATTTGTAAACATCAAATTTCCACAGTGGATATCCAGTGTGTGTTGTTGGCCAGATGATCCACATGTAGGACAAAGGTATGGAGTGTATGTTATGTCTACAGTATTAGGCTGAAGTAGATAATCAGTCCTTTCTATTCGATAGATGTGTTATTTGATAGGCTACAATGAGGTCCAAGGAATCTCATCATTAAGACCCGTTTTGTCGCTCTGAAGTTTAAACACCCACCTTTGTTCTTTGGAAAATAGATATTTAGATACATCTGTGATATGCATGGGGATGAATGGTTGTTCCAGCACAGTCCATGTGAAATCATCTGCATTATGTTTAAGATCCAAGAAGTGCTTAGTAAGCCTAGTGGCTTGTTTCTTGCATATTATCGTGCTCTTTTGCTCAAGGATCCTGAGTTTCACTTTACGTGTGGTCATGCCCACATACCGGTACCTACAGGGACATGTGATCAGATAAATTAAATTGTCACTGTTGCAGTTAGTATGTTTACACTGCACCCAAGGTCTTGCTGTTCCGATATCTATTGTGGTAGTGTGTTCTGTTTGTGGACATGCCGCGCACGACCCACATGGAAAATGCCCTTTAACTGCTGGCAAGTTCCAAAGGGTTTCTTGTGTGCGGAATGGCTGGATCTTGGGTCTAGTGTGGATCAAATTATCTCGTAGATTGGAGCTCCTCTTAAAGGAAAAAAGAGGTAGAGGAATCTCCTCTTTACCGATATTGAGTATCCGCCAATTCTTTCGCACACTCTTTTGGATCCCATTAGATAATGTGCTAAACGTGTTAACAAACGTCAATCTTGTCATGGGAGGTTTGGGTGTTTGATGATCCAGAAGTGCATCTCGGTTGTTATTGGATGCGCGTTTGAAAGAGCGTCGTATTAGTCTTTTAGGATACTTCCTATCTTGAAGTTGTTTGGAAAGTGTCCTGGCATGATCCTCATAGGTATCTTTAGTGGAACAATTCCTCCGAAGATGGAGGAATTGCCCATAAGGCAGATTATCACAAAGTGATTTTGGGTGGAAGAGTCGTAACATAAGAGAGAGTTTCTTGCCATCGGTTTCCTATATAGTTCGCTCTCCAGTCCATTGGATGTTGAGAAAATCAATAGATCTAGAAATGGCAGTTTGTTCTTATCAAATTCGACCGTAAATCTGAGATAGTCGTTTCTTGAATTCAGCCATGTCTGAAAGGTGGTAATGGTGTCCGGATCTCCTCGCCATATGACGAAAATATCGTCAATGTAGCGTTTCCACAACCGGATGGAACTGTGGAAGGGATTAGTGTCGTTAAGTACATGATCTTGCTCGAACAGATGAACATACAGATTCGCCAGACTTGGCGCAAAAACACTTCCCATGCTAGTACCTGATGTCTGGAGGTAGATGGTATCTTCAAACCTGAAGAAATTTTCTTTCATGGCTAATCTAGCACATTCCATGATAAAATGCACAGGAGATATAGTGGCCAGGCCTCTCTTGTCCAAAAGCAGTCTGATGGCATCTAATGACTCGTCTTGGGGGATGCAAGTGTATATGGACTCGACATCCAACGAGACCAGAAAATCTGTGTCCACATTAAAATCTACTTCAGGTAATAGTCTCAGCATATCTTTCGTATCTTGAAGATACGTGGGCATCTCCTTCACCATTGGTCTCAGAAAATAGTCCACGAAAGTGGATAAAGGTTCAAGAAGGGAGCCCAACCCTGATATAATCGGGCGTCCCGGAGGAGGTCTCTGGGATTTGTGCACTTTAGGCAGTACGTAAAAGTATGGCATCACCGGGTGTGGGGTTGTCAGAAATCCGGCCTCTTGGGTCGTAATCCAGCCCTCGTTTGTGGCTTCCTCCACTAGATTGGAAATCTCTCGTCTTAGTCTTTCGGTTGGGTCTGTTGTAAGAGGACGGTAGAACCTCCTATCATTTAATTGTCGTAGACATTCTGCGCGGAATGTATTGGTGTCCAAGATGACTATTGCACCGCCTTTGTCCGCCGGGTTGATGGTTATATTTTCATCTGTAGTTAATGTCTGTAGGGCCTGTTGCTCGTTCCTGGGTAGATTCTGAAAATGTCGATTTTCTGTGGCACAAAGACTGGTTACTTCATCAGTCAATGCCTTTTCAAAGGTCAAGACTTGAGTGGGGACTGTGTGGGCAGGTGGATTAAAAGTTGAACGTTTCTTGAGACCAGTGTTGACCAACTCTATCTCCATGCCCGTGTTTTCTTGGTCTTTTCCTTTAAAGAAAAAGTGCAGCCGTATCTTCCGGAAGAATCTTTCAAGTTCACACTGAATTTGAAAGGGATCACCATTAAACGTGGGTACAAACCCTAAACCTCTGTTTAGTACAGCCGTTCATCAGATGACAGAGTTCAATTGCTCAGATTCACCACTAGGTCATTTCTGTGCTGGTCCCTGGTTGTGGAGGGGCCTTCTTTTTGCTGCGTGTGCTCCTCAGTGATGGAGGGGGATTCCAGTGCACCTGGGCCTGCTGACTTCTCCTTCTGCCTCTGGAGCGTCCACGGCCAAACCGTAAAAAAGGCTGATTATTGATGTATTGAGGGTTATGTTGAAAGTGTGATTGAAAGGATCCCATCTGAGGCGGGAATGGCGGATTGGGATACCCCCAGGGAGTCGGAGGCCACCACTGTGGATGTTGAGGAACTGGTGGACCATTTCTCCAATTAGATCTATTGTTTCTCCCACGTCCTCTATTCTGTTGTCCACCAGATGTCGAGGAATCGGAATCACTTGACCATTCTTCACTGCCTGAGGACGAGTATGTCGAACCGTAACGTCGTCCTTTCTTGTTAAATTCAGGCGGGGTGTAATTGTCGCTAGTGTAAGGATACACTCTTTCATGTGAGAAACGTGCCAAATCTTTTTTAAATTTCTCAATTTTGGTCAAGAGAATAGAGTCCTTAAATTATTTATTGGTTTTGTTTGATTCTTCTGTATTCTTTTTAAAGATAGTGGCCGAGATGGTGCTCCTGATCTGGGATTCAAGGACTTGTATATCAACAAGGATTGAATCTGCAACACGTTTGGCCGTGTTGATAATTAATATTAGCCAGTCGTACGTACATCGCCACGCGATTAGCGACCAATCCTTTAAGAATGCCTTGTCTTGAAGAAATAGCCTAGGTGCATTCGTAACAATTAACCCTGTTGGAGCACAATTGCCACGAAGATATTCTGTCATAATGGCCCCATGGATCAAAATTCGTGACTGTGATTTTTTCAACTCTAGTAATGTGGCCCAATTGTCACCAGTATTCGCCCCAGTACTAGGTAGTGTGTCAATAATGCTGGGAGTAGTAAGTATAGCCTGAAGTGTTGCATCATCAAAAGCTAAGCCTGTAAGTTCCGCCATATCTAAAGCACAGACGGTGTCCAGCACCGGCAAGGTCTAGCACAAAATTGACTCAAAACACTGTGAGTGACGTCTTCGTAGATCCGAAGCGTGCAGTTTAAAAAACAGACCCGCAGCCGTGGCTGCTCTAGAACAAAAGAGACAATAAGGTAGATGGGGGTCTAAGGGAACGTTTTAAGACCAAGGCATGGATATATTCCCCAGATATAACTACGAATACAACAAAATATCCATGGGTCTACGAGCCTCACCAGGCTCTGAGGGCAAGTGGCACAAGAAGAGACCTTTAGATGTGATCAGTGGCAATCCTTTTTAAAGGACGGAATCCCATCACTCACCGTAGTGACATGCTTCATCATCTGGGATCTCCTCTTGGTTGCAAAGCCTAGTGCAGGCAAGGGCTACAACCCCCTCACTGAGAGGGAGGAGCACAGGGATGTTTTCAAATGGATAAGATGTCAGTAGGATGTACTAAGATCCATCAGATGTGCAGGATTTAAATTTATAAGAGTGATGGGCGCAGTGCATGAGTGTAAACTGTGTGTACAGATTAAAATTGGTTGTCAAAAGAAGACATTTTTTTTATTCATTATCTCTTGATCACCAAATTAAAAACAGTGCAGATGCAGTTGTATTTATTACAACCTTTTATATAAAAAATATTATAACAACATTTTTTTTCACAACCACACACGCAGTAGCATTACTACATCTAGGTCCTGAGGAAGCCATGATTACATATAATCACAATGGCTGAAACATGTAGACCCTGTTTCTGAACTTATGCAGTCATTATTTCACAACTGCATCTGCACTGTTTTTAATTTGGTGATCAAGAGATAATGAATTAAAAAAAAATCTTCTTTTGACAACCACCGCTGGAGGCCCTGCTGGAGGCCCCCAAATCCGCTTTCCGGTATGGTATCCATATCAGACAGACCGGCATGGAAACCATGTTGGAAACCGTCATTGTAATCTCAAGGGCAGAATGGCCCACCTTTGTGATTACTTGCGGCATTCCGACTGGCGGACGGGCTCTCCGAGCCTGTCGAAAGCCAGCCGGAATGACCGGTCGGATTCCTTACCAACCGCCCACATCCTAATGAAGTGGTCGGAAAGGAATCCGACCGGCCCATTACGATGCAGCCGTAAAGGCTCCGACCGAGGGTTGGAGCCTTTTACGGCTGCATCGTAATCGGCCCCTCTGTGTCCTTTGTCAACCTCAACTTGTACTTCAAAGGGAATTTCGCTGATTAGATGAAGCCAGAGTAAGTCCTCACCTGTTGTTATTGGAGCCAAAAGGCTGCTCCTTTCTCAGTCAGAACAAAAGCCCTAGGGCTATTGGTCTGGTTAGTCTAGTTAGCATGTTGCTAGACCTTGACGGACTGGATAAGGTGTAATATTCCAACCGGATCTTTACGAGGAATGCTCCTGAGCATTAGTATCACCCATTTATGCCAGCCCAAGTTAGGCTTTAAAGCATAATTTAAATCCTCTTTTAATAGTGCAATGTGGAAACATATTTCACAGCACTAGTTACAGTTTCAGGAGTTTCACTTAAAGTCATATATACCATTCAGTTTTGGTATGTTCCCCAAATGAGGACATTTTATTTTATAATCTATACTATTGACCCTGAACAGCTCTCCCCTGCCTTGTGGCTAGGTTTGCACTCTACCATATGTATACATACAGAGATACATATATTAGTAATACAGGTTAACAAACCCTTCGTCTGTAGGTCGCTGAGTGTGTATGTGCTGACATGGGCATTCACAGTGGCAGAAACAAGACGTGAAGAGAAATGAAACCGCTCTACTGCCAACTTTGGAAAGTGGTACTATGCTGTGCCAAAGCTATTGACCACATGCACCAGAGGCATTTTTTTATGTGTTCCTAAGACCAATGGTGTCCTCCTGTAAATACCAGCAGCCTTGCATCCATCCAGGCGACTGTTACCAGTGTATTCTGTATGTGAGGGAAGGATTGGTCCATTTATAGACGACCATGAGGGCTGAGGCCTCAGTCCAAGGTGGATGTTAAAAAATATATTTGTGATGAGAATGCAAAAAAAGTGGAATACATTTATGAAAAAAGTGATTATTAAGAGCTTCATAACTAGAAAACCAAATTTTATGTTGTGTTGACAATTATAAAGCAATTACAAACCTAAATCCTAATTCTAAATCCAGTGCTTATTTGAATCCTATCCCAAACCCTATCCCTAAACCCAGCTGAAACCTTGTTCCTCACACAGACCTTAAACCAAGCCTTAACTCTAGCCCTAAACTTACACCGCAGTGTACAAGAGACCACAACTGTGTAATTTGCACCCTACTCGGAGATAGGATGCCCTTGCACAGCACTAAACCTATGTGTTACATTTGTATCCCAGTGTAAAGAGATGAGTAGCTTCAGCATGCATTGATGTAGGAAATGTAAGTCTTCATCGACTGGAAAAGTGACGCTGAGCTAGAAGGTAGCAACTAGAGGGTTTGATGAGTCTCAGTTACACAAGTAGCTTCCATACATGGGCAGTGCACTTCAAGCACATAGGCTCAAATGTCCTCCTACTGAACATGCCTCATTTACCTTTAGCCAAAATTACAGCTTGTATAGGACCACTATCAGTTCACTGATTACCATGTCTATTCATTATTATACTGTGTCAGCTAGCTGAATGACAATCTATGGTTAGTTCAGTGATTAGCCAAAATTTGACACTCCAAATTACAAAACATTAATCGATCCAGGATCATTAGATTGTTGAGCAACAGCTAAAATGTTCCATCAGCTTATACAGTCACTCTTTATTGCACGAACCTAGGTCATGGCAGACTAAAATTGAATTCATAATACACAATAATACACACATTCATAAGTAGTCCATCCATATACCAAAATAAATAAATTAAAATGATTTTAAAAACCATCCACATTCTTCTTAAAAGACTGTGCAAACAACAACAAGAATAATTTCAGAACAATATATCATCAAAAATAACTCGATCTAAAAACTCTAACTCTACAGTAATTATCCCTTGTCTGAACAATTCACGTAACCTAATAAACCATGGCGAATCCTGGACAGGGAACACTGACTCCAACTTGCAAAGGCAGTTCAATATAACTGGTGTAGGAAAGTAGGATCAGCTTCGTATGGTTACCCCCCACTTTTTGTTAAATGTGATACTGTTTTTGACTAGTCTGACTGGGATCCTGCTAATCAGGACCCCAGTCTATCTGCTTTCTCCTTAAACTGTTATGTTATGTACTCCACATTGGATACTGGGGTACCCTTGTCAGTCCCTATTATATGGTACCCATGTACCCAGGGCAAGGTACCCCAGAGGCCTCCCATGGGCTGAAGCATGTATTATGCCAACCATGAGAGGCCATGAAAAATGGAACTACAGGCCTGCCATTGCAGCCTGTGTAAGTTGGTGCATGCACCACTTACTTAAGATATAGATTTACTATATCTAAGGGTCACTGCACTTAAAACCTATAAGTCACCCCTATAGCAGGCCTTAACAATCCTGAAGGCAGGGTGCTTGGTTCTAAGTGCGAGGGTGCCACTGCATGAGCAGAACACCCCTGCAGCCTACGGAGTCCATTCTCCTGGGTTGTCAGTGAGGCAGCCATTTACGACATATAGAGTGGCATTATGCGACCGCGTGATGACCAACTCTAAAACGACTGAAACAAACCCTATTGTGTTTGGTGTCAAACATGTTAGAATCATACCCCCACACCGGTAACCGGTGTGAGAGGTATGATTCCACCCCTCAGAAGCGAGCTTCGTTGGGTCCTTGGTGTTCCCGGTACCAGACTTCTAGTCCCAGACAGCACAAAATGGTTGCTGCCGACAAGAGACACATTTCTGCCCTCCTGCTGCTGAGCCAAGCTCGAGCAGGGGAAGGCAGAACAATGGGCATCATGTCACGGGGAGGTGTGACCACCTCCCAGACAGGATTTAGTGTATTAGGGCTGGGTGGGTGCGCTTGCCAGTGACCAAAAGTCCGCATGAGAGGCACATCTGGTGTCCCTGTGCATATTCCAGTTCAAACCAGTCCTGAGGAGCCGTTGGCTCAAGCTCTGGCGCGAAACTGGACAAAGGACATGGGAGTAACCTCCCCACTGTCCAGACCCTCCCCTGGGAGGGTCCCCTGAATCTGTCCAACCCTCTCCCGTGGGTACAAAAGGGCTTACCTGGCTGTATGACCTTAGATTCGACGTGGACAAAATTCTGAACCAGAAACCACGGAACTTCGACCGTCTGGACACGCTGGACTTCGCTGGACTTCGTTTGGGCCTGACTTCATCTCCCTCTCAGTCTGAAGCTTCGTTTGTGCTCGTGCACCATACAGGATCCGTGTAGGACCTGTGGAGCATCAAGGACAACCGAAGATATCTCCCTTGGAGTGAAGGAGTCACTCCCCTGCATTCGCAGGCACCGCAACACTGCTGTCCGGTCTGCTGACCCTGAGCTCCTACGGACTCCGAAGGCTTCAGCAACACAGGAGGTGGGATTCTACGTCCCTTGGGTCCGAGCTGTCCTCTCACCAAGTTGTAGGTCAGAATCCCTTGTGGGGGCTGCAATACCCGAACCCCTGTGCACCGCGTACATTTGCAAGTGCATATGCTTGTTGTTGGCGTTTCCGGAAAAGTGCATTGGGCTCTGAGTAGCCCCAACCTCTGGCACAATTTCCTATCAAGAACTCCGGCCTCCTCGCACTGAGTGCTCCCTGGGCTGTTGTTTGGTGAAATCGCTCAAGGTCCTCTCGCGACTCCTGTGCCTCCGGCCTATGGGTCCACTTGAGGGTCAACTTTGCTTTGCTTTTATTGGGCTCCCCTGGTTGCTCCAGGCCTGCCCTGACTCCCCTTGCTTTGGTGAGTCTCCTGGACCTTGCTGGTCCGAACCGTACACATCCTTGACCTTCTGCGTGGGTTGCCGTTGCCAAGGCTTGTTGGTGCTCCCGCTCCCTCAGTACTCGACATCCTTCGTGGGACAGCTCGTATCCGGCTCCTGGTCGTCCTCGACGTCTCCTGGTCCCCGTAGCTGCGGAGTCAAGAACTCCATCAACTCACCTGAAGCACCCGACATCGGTGGGCATTCGTCTACCGAGCCCCTGGTCACTCCTGAGTGACCCAGACTCTGTCCCCTCTGCTTTCAGGTACTCTTCAACAAGAATCCACCTTTGGATTCCAACGGACCCTTTTCTTCCATCCAGCAGCGGCTCTTCTTCGAAGTCCTCAATTGGGTTCGACGGCGGTTTCTGACACCACTTCAGATCTATGCACCCGGCTTCCCTGGGATAGGTAACTTGGGTACCTCGGTATCCACGGGTGGGGTGGCTCTCCAACCTCCTATCTTCCACGGGGTTTCTTCAAAGTCCACTGGGAAGGGTCCTTAAACTCTAAAACTTCTACCGCGACTTTCCCATAGAATTGTACGGAGCACGCAGTCGTGTTCCCACACTGCACCCGTCCTCCGTGGGGTCCCTACTTACTCACCTTGGGTGGTTCCTTGGGGTCCCAGCGATTCTATGTCCTCTCGACACTGTCTTGACTCGAGTTGTTGTTCTTATACCACTATTTTAGTATATGGTTTGGTTCCCCCCTGGGGCCCACTGTGTATTAGTGCTATTTACTGTCATTTCTGTGCTTAAGTATTGTGTGCTTTGTGATTGTCTCCACATGAATTCCAGAGAGGCAAGTGTTGACCACATTGTCACCACTCTTAGGGGACTCCACTAGCACACATTCCAGCTCATACCATCTCCAGCACCATGTGCATCATCTACAAAGCCATCACAATCGGCATTGTCACTTACTAAGCCGACCTCTTCTGGTGGCTCTCTGCACACCCGCATCCAAGGCACCATCAGACTGAAAATTAAGCAGTGAAAAAAAAAATCAATTGAGATTGATAAGGAAAGCCAACCAACGGTAAGCAATGGGCAGGCTCCAAGCTCCTCTATGTTCCTGGTAAGCCACAATATGCATCCCAACAGACAGAACATGTGCTGTTTAGTAAACTCGCCCGAAAAAAAGAGGCAAAAGGCCTTCTCCAATTAGGCACCCAGGATCTGGAATAATATAACTGTATCCATCAGAACCACTTCAACCTTGCTTCAATTTAGAAAAGAGCAAACAACACAACCCTTTAAAGAGTTCTACATTATGATGAAGTAAGAATCCACCTTCGCCCTCAGAATCCAGCTTCCCTTCAAATCGTTCATTAACTGTATCTTTGCCTTTACCTGATCCAGCGCACCCCTGCCTTTTGGTTAGGTTTGGCACTGTACAAATCCTGCTTACATTCCTACACCTGTGTACACCTATTTGTGTTCGCCTGGAGGGTGAGCAGGTATTCACAACTCCAATCAAAGCCATCAAAGTAATTTACATATCTGCCTCAAACACACGAATCGTCCCAGTCCATCCAAGTACTGTAGGCTCAGACGCCCCTCGTGGGGCAGCACCTGCCCCATGTGCTGCACTTCTTCAGCACAGGGTGCTTTACAGTAGTTTTGTTAGTGCACCATCAAAATCACACCAGGTTCTAGGCCGCGGATGTGTATGGGAGTAGTGGCGAGAGATAAACATCACACCTTTTGCAGATTTTTAAGGAGTGTTAATGGTAAACCATTAGCAGCGAGATGCTGGCAATTGCATCTAAAAGGCTATCTCTGCTCTCTCACCCACTCACTCACTTGTTTAACTTGTTATTGCCTAAAATAATAAGATTAAAGCTGGAAACAAAATTTTATTTTGCATTCCACAACTCTGCCCTTAGGAGGTACAAAATGTGATACTATCCTGTGTGTGTGTGTGTTTTTATTTTAACAGCAGTGTTGTAAACGCATTGAGGGGCATGTAGTTTTACTTTTAACAGTTTCTCATGAACTGAAAACCCCAGTATACAATGTGCTGTTAGATAAATGCCATAATTGGCCATTTGTTTTAAAATTTGACGAAGTCGACTACTCCATTTGAAAATTTGCTTGTGTCACGACTAAATCCAAAAGTAAACTCTGTGCACACATATTTTGTGAGGGTTTACTTTTTCCCTCACTTCTATGGGTGGGCGTAACTCGTGCAATTTGCTGCTGAGCAATTACACAAAATTACGGCAAAATTCTGTGAGATTACGTAATTAATGCACCCAGCATTTAGCGCTATTTTCTTAGCGCAAAATGCACCCTCGCATCCTAAATGGACTAAATGGATGCATTCTGCGCTAAGAAAATAGCTCTAAATGCAACAGCACACGAGCAGCAGCAGGCAGCAGCGGCTCGTTTTCTAAGTTCGTTGTTCCTGCGGTAGGATTTTTGTGCTAAATTACTCCTAAATACGCAATCAGGCATAATCGCGAAATTTGGGGTAATTTAGTGTGAAAAGTAATAAATTAATGACAGGTGGCAGTTCTTCAGAGAACCGGGACTATATAGGCAGTAGCAAAGCAAGCTTCCTTGTCTCACAGAAGGCAATGCTTGCAGTCTTCCATTTCCCGCAGAACAAGTCCAGCAGGGCAGACTATTACTAGGTTTCATTGCTCCCAGAATAATACACTTAAGGCATGAGTGACATGTACGCTACAGACAGATCTCTGGAAACCTACTGTTTGTTTTGATTTGTTGCTGTTCCAAGTATTAAGAAGTTAGCCGTCGCCTAGTAGGTCATTGTCATTCGGAGCACCCTCGACGTAGCTTTAGACAGGCACCTCTAGGAAAATGTTCGGAGTGCACTGCCACCAGGCGCTGTGCCACCCCAGGCTCGGTGATGCACCTGTTCAAAATGTTGAAGGCCGCCAGTGACTGTAAGCAAGAAAGGGACCGGATATCATTTTTTTATTCACTTGTGTACGTAGCGCAGATCTGGCTCTATAGCAAATGCTATACACGTAAATATAATATATATTATATTAGATATGTCCATTAAAGCAGTGCCACAGATTGACGTACATTCTCCAGAATGTCGTGTGCGAGCTTGGTTCAGACCGGACGACAAGTGTGTGATGGATTGAGGTGGGCGGGGACTGTCATTCCGTCTCCGGATAATCAGCCTGACTTTCTAAGACCGAGCATCATTTGACTGAGATCATTTGAACTTCTTGGAACGAAATGACGTTTTCCAGTGAATGAAATCCGAGATCCGCAATTCAGACGCTTGGCTGAGTGAAGTGTTTTCTGCCTCGACAAGGAAGGCTTGCCGGGCCCCGCAGGCCGCGGCGTCTCTTCTGGGTTCGTCCTTTAAGAAAAAATCCTGCTATTTGCCGACCGCAAATAAGTCGTAACGTGCCATTGTTGGAGACGCTTGAGCATAATCTTTCCAGGGTGTGCTGGGGTAGATTATCGCGGCATTTGTCCCTGCCTGGCCTTTCAGTGTGTACCCTGGGTTAAGTCAACATTTCACAGATCAAATATGGTGAAACTCCCACAGCCCGTGCGGTTTGTACATCGTAGTGTGCCGGTTCGCCTGAAATAAGCAGTGCAACACACGTCAATTGTCCAAGTGCACACTGTGCTGCAGGCTCATTGACCCAAGTCTGTATTCCTTCCCATGGCAATCAGCGACGAGGTAATCTAAGCCGACTACAACGCTGAGTGGAGATTAACTCACGTGCACTGTTCAGGCTCTAGCGTCATATGCGTGTGTGTGTCCGCACGTTTCGTAACACTATGGATAGAGCGTTTCCAGGCCAGCCACGCTGTTACTAAGGACATTCAAATATCCTGAAAGAATAAAGGACACCTGTGCTTTTTTCTCAAGACCTTGCCACAGAAACTGTAGACAAATGTTGTGTAGTCCCCTTTTGTGACCATTGTCGGGGTAGGTGTTGAACCACTTGGTTCGGATCGTCTTGTAAATTCCACCCGGTTTCGCTGGGTGGAACCAGTTCTTGGTTTGTAAAATAAGTGCCGGTGCCCAGAGTTTTTCTCATTGGCTGCTGCCCGTGCTGTCGAACGTCAGGATTGTTGAGTATCAAGGTTACATAGTTCGGCTCCCCCCTCATGGCCTCTTTCTTTCACCACGAGACAATCCCTGCCTCGTTGCATCACGCTTGCATGTTGTTTATTATCCCCGTTTTCTCCCTTTCCCATTGTTTTCTGTCTTTCTCTTCCACCTTGTTTCCTCCTTTTATGTTTTTCTTTCTCTTGTTCTGGGTCAAAGTCTGATCAGGACAAATAAGTGCTGGTCCCCAAAAATGAGTGCTGATAGGCCTGACCTGCAACCACTGCCTCAAATAAAGCACACAAAAGGTGATGGGAAGAATGCTTGACATTCTTCTACCCACTGACAGTCGCTCGGGGTAGCATTCCAACCCATTGTTGTTTTGCTCACCAATTCACCTCAATTTGAACCCAGCTATATGTAAATCAGTCTTGATCCTGCTCCTCATGGGACCAGTCCAGCCTGAACTACCAGGGCAGGCCCTCCCTGAACTGGAATACAAGCAACCCTGGTATGCCCAGACATGGGTCCAGTGAACACTGTGTCACTGGAACCAAGCTGTACCCAGCTGGTGAGCCCATAACTAGGGCAAAACCGATCCTGGGTTGCTTGTGTTCCAGTTCAGGGAAGACCTGGCTTCGCAGTTCGGGCTGGACTTTTAGAAGCTAAATGGGTGAATGAGGTAAATCAGGCGCACACAGGCAATGTACCCATATGTATTTGGTCTCAACAATCCGTAGTGCTCTAAGGGTAGGGATGTCAACCCTACATCCCCAGAAATACACAAAGAGAACTGGCGCCCTGAGCACATACACCGTTAGTGTCCAAAATAAAGAAAGAAAGTATTCAAATCGTTGTCCTCTTGTCATCAGATCACGATTTTATTTGGGTATATATTTCAGCCTCACACCAGCCAACACGTGTTTCGTCTTCAGGTGTGGTCACCCTACGACTTCTTCAGGGCTGGAATTATCAACTAATACGACATTGTCTGAGAATACATTGACACTTATTAATATTGGCAACACCTAACCCCAGGTGATGGTGTTACACCCAAGCTAGTGTTTGCCACAATCTCAAAATCCCAGAGGCACCTCGCTGCCAATCAAGCACCATTGCTCATAAAGTGAATAGATCCAAACATGATCTCTGTGAAAAACATGATAAAAACAATACGTGCATTATATCCTAATTACACAAAGCCGTTTCATGGTGTTTGTGATAGCCACTGCCACCAAAGAGAGGTGTGCACATAGGTATATCCCCATGCAATGTGGAAGTGGAAAGAAAGGAAAACTGTGCATTTTAGTCCTATCCTGACTGAAATATCGAAGGTGGAATACCTGTGATATTCTGGCGTTTACTGGATTAGGGGAAAAGAAAAACGTAAAGGTCAAAGTTAATTGTGTCCAAGACGTAATGTTAAGTCACGAGTAAATGGTGACGGGTCATAATAGTGAAATTCCTATCAGGACACATACCTTAGGTGGTATTTTTGTCGTATCCGCAGATTCCAAACTCGTTATAAGTTGCAACATGGGCTAACGAAGTAAAAGTATGCAGGATCTCGTATCAAGTGCTGTACCGCCTCCTATAAAGCAAAGTAATATTTGTCTGCCCGACATTATGTATGACACGCCAAAACATACGGCGCTAGGTAGTGGCCGTTACATTGATATAATTAAACTAATTCAAAAAGGGTCCGTAATCCAGTTATCGTCTGTACTGCCAGTGCAGTTGTGAGTTACAACATAGACTAACGTAGTAAAAGTATGCAAGACCACGTATCAAGCGCTATACCATCAACTGTAAGGCAAAGTGATAGGTGTCTACCCTGCATAAAGTATAACATACCTTAAACGTGTCGTATTAAGTAGCGACCATTTAAATAGTTAAATTGAGTCAAACTGGTCTCTATTCCGTTTGTTGTTAATGCTAAGCGTGCAGTGAAGCAAAATCTGAAACTAAAACCAGTACGGCAGTCCTGAAGTCTACTCTTACCCGAGAGCGGTCAGGCGTCCATCGTCTCCGCGTCTTTTGTATTCTTATTGTATCGCCCTAAGTGGGACGGGTATGCCCAGATGTGGGTCCTATGCACACTGTGTCACTGGAACCAAGCTGTACCCAGCTGATGAGCCCATAACCAGGGCAAAACCGGTCCTGGGATTCTTGTGTTCCAGTTCTGGAAGGACCTGGCTTGGCAGTTCGGGCTGGACTGTTCCCATTGGAGCAGGATCAAGACTGATTTGCATATAGCTGAGTCCAAACTGAGGTGGCATGGTGTGCAAAACAGAGATGGATTGGGATGTGGCCTGAGTGATTACCAGTGGCTGAGATTAATTGAAGCATTCCGTCCAGCAATTTCTTGTAAACTTATTGTGCTGCCCTATGTGGTATGGGTGTGCACAGACATTGGTCTCGTGCAAACGGTGTCACTGGAACCAAGCCGTACCCGGCTGATGAGCCCATAACTAGGGCAAAACCAGTCCTGGGTTGCTTGTGTTCCGGTTCTGGGAGGACCTGGCTTGGCAGTTCGGGCTGAACTGTTCCCATTGGAGCAGGATCAAGACTGATTTGCATATAGCTGAGTCCAAAC
This sequence comes from Calotriton arnoldi, assembly GCA_963921515.1. Taxonomy (NCBI): domain Eukaryota; kingdom Metazoa; phylum Chordata; class Amphibia; order Caudata; family Salamandridae; genus Calotriton; species Calotriton arnoldi. The sequence goes on from CAWUFW010003626.1 coordinate 206,557, forward strand.
TGAGGTGGAATGGTATGCAAAATAACGATGGACTGGGATGCTGCCCGAGTGAGTACCAGTGGCTGAGATTTATTCAAGCATTCCATCCATCACTCTTTTGTATACTTATTGTGTTGCCCTATGTGGGATGTGTATGCCCAGACGTGGGTCCAGTGCACACTATGTCACTGGAACCAAGCTATACCCGGCTGATGAGCCCATAACTAGGGCCAAACTGGTCCTGGGTTGCTTGTGTTCCTGTTTAGGGAAGGCCTGGCTTGGCAGTCGGGGTTGGACAGTTCCTTTTGGAGCAGGGTCAAGACTGATTTGCAAATAGCTGGGTCCAAACTGAGGTGGCTTGGCGTGCGAAATAAAGATGTATTGGGATGCGGTCCAAGTGATTACCAGTGGCTGAGAATAATTCAAGCATAGCATCCATCACTCTTTTGTATACCTATTGGGACAAAGGTAGAAGCACAGCGAGAGTAAGTGAAAGCAACACGTAGGCGGGGTAGAAACAAATGAGGTTGTGAGCAATGCATGGAGATGGCTAACGAGGGTGAAAGCAACACAGAGCATGGAGGCAGGCATTGACGAGAGCTGCAAAACATATGCACTCGCTTGGAGTGCTTAGAAAGAAAGTTCTGTAAAAGTGAGCTGTGGAAGGATACAAGTGAGCCAGTCAAAGAGATGGTAAAGAGAGATGCTCTAGGGGAGGGACAAACACAAGATGGACAAACTGGGACAAGGAAAGCCATTGAAAGAGAGATCCAAGCAAATGAGAATGACAGTAAAGCTAACCAGTGGTAAGAAATGGACAGGCCGTAAGCCCCTGTAAGATATTTGTAAGCCCCCAATAGGTCTTTTGCAACCAGACAACATGCGCTGTCTGGTACTTGAGTCCTAAAAATAACCCCCCACCCCCATCTCCCAATGCAGGAAGAAAACTCCCAGTGTCTCAGGGCAATTCGTTTTTTGTTTTTCAAAAACAAACACCCACTGTGCTGAGTGGCCGAATTAAATATAGTAGCATCTCAGTAGTTACAGTGCCTTCAGAGGAGCCGCCATGGCCACGGCTCCTCTGATGACAGAGTTCTCCTCCAAACAGTTGGAGATCTTTAAAATGTTAGGATGGCAGGCCACTTGCCTAACACTAAAAGAACCTCCTAGCCATCAGTAGGCATTCAGGGAAGTTATTTAGTTGAAATTAATGAGCTGAGATCCATTTTTAAAATGAGTAAGTGTATCCCTCAGGCTATAATCCAACTGGTTTCTAGGTAAGTAGATGATTAATTCCTCTCAGTGATATGAACAGTTGCAAGAAGAAAAATCACTTATGACACTGATCTGGGATGAAATTTCCACAAACATCTTGAACCCTTTTTCTATTTGAAAGATCAAATTAGTCAGTATAATTATCCTCTGATTGGCTGAATTTAGGATTATCAGAGATTAATTTTAAGAACTAAGCGAGCAAGTACTGATTACTAGTTTTATTGTCGATCTCTGCAAAGATCGATCAAGACGTCGTGGCCAAGAATGGGTTTGAGTTATATTGATGCTCACCCAAAACAGTATCTGACAGGTTTCTTAAAACTATATGCACTGAATACATTCTTGAGGTTGTATACTCCATGGTGAGATTATGTAAAGTTTGGCCCTGAGTATGCTATAAAAACATAGCTACTGATGGGTAAACATCGTTTACCACGAAACCGGAACAACGCATGCCATTACAATGCGGTCGTTACAAGGACCGCGTTGTTACAACGCATTCCATTACTCCGCAAGTCGGAACAACAACTTGCTCTAGGGGTCAGAAGGTGTTAGATTTAAAATCCAACACCTTCCCTACTGTTTCACAGACTGGAGTTGGAATAGTAAATTATACTATTCCAACATCCAGCACCCCCCCTAGAGCAAGTCGTTGTTCCGACTTGCGGAGTAATGGCATGCGTTGTTACAACGCAGTCGTTGTAATGACCGTGTTGTAATGGCATGCGTAAAAAAAGCATGCGAGGTAACGTGGCATATTCCTACTGATGACATTGTGGTTTGGACAATGAAACATTTTCTCACTATATTTGTAACTGTCTAGCCATAGTAGGTAAATGAAGGGTTTATCTAAATAAAAGATACTTTGAATATGAACAACATCCCTACAGCCGAGACAGTATTGCAATTTTGTTAATTCAGTGAATCAAATGAAATATATTTTTAAATTAACATTTTTAGATTGTGTGTAAAGAGAGTTATTAATGATTGAGAAGCGTTGTGCCTAGCATGGGTTTTAGGTTTTTGAGTAGCAGGCATGCTTTCTTTCCATTGTTACTGTGTCTATTTGGTTTGTTTGTTTGTAAGCTTAAAGGATGTAGTATATTTGTAAATTAAAAATGAATGAATAATAAACAAAATCACTTATGTTCGTTCTTCCTGATTTTGTGATTGACCACTATGACCAGCTCATTAATATTCACAGAATGTGAACATTCCAACACCTACTAGATAGGGACTCGAGCGGTTTAGAGTTAGAAGACCACTATGGTACCAAATACTTTGTTGGAATTGCAACAGCATTTGTGAAGAAGGGGGAAGCAAACACAAATAACCACGTTGAAGAGTGGCACAACTCCGTCATTGCAATCCCAGAGAAAAGCACCTTTCAATATGCAGTGCCTTGTAAACCCTATTAAAATAATAATTCTACCACGAAATGAGACACACAGAAACTGTTTTGGGTAATCTACACCAGAAAATATAAAAATAAGGGAATCCAGTACAATTACAACAACAATTAAGAATTCAAAGAAATGATTCTGAAGGGAATTACCAGGACATGTTTTTTTCTCTAAATGCTAGGATACCTTGCAATGCAACACAAAAGCGCAACAAAATGGTATCTTCCAAAACACACCTCACTGGTAGCACTCCTCTGGCAACACCAGCAGTGCATGCTGTACATGCTTCTCAGTGCTCCTGGATCCTAGTGAACTTATGGCATTCACTTCAAAGGGATACAGCTGCAAACAATACAGTGGCACCTGTGGACATTCAGGGGCTTATTCACAAATGTAAACCCACACAGTGGCAATGACACTACTCGTAAAATTCCTTTGTGAATTGCAAAAAATCGTCAAGTTACACAAAAGTCTAAGTTTAACTTTGTGAATCAGGCCCTCAGTGTGTGCCTTGCATTGTTGCTGCCTGCTGGTGAGGCGAGGGAAGCACATCTCCCCCGGTACATCTGTCTCTAAATGTAAAGGCAGTCTTTAATTCATTTTGTCAGAGTTGTGTCCTGGCTGGGAGCAGGTATGACATTCACAGGGAGCCAAACCTGTGCCTGCAGACCTAGCAGCCCATCAGGAGAAAAACCATACACTCTGCTGTACCAATCCACAAGTGAGCCAAGATAAATTAAATATCTTTATCTGATCAAACTCTCTAAAAAACGGACTTCCAAAGGAAAAGTTTGCAACTTGTGAAGAAGTTTTTGGAACAGTGTTGGACAACACATTGGATTGGAGCCTGAGTTTAAGATCGCCTTGGAAAAAAGCTTGTCTATACAAAGCCCGCTCATTGTTTGTAATGAAATTTTACTTGTATAGATCGATGTCTGTAATTATATTAATAACAACCCTTTTATTTAGGACACAGTACTTTCAGAAATTCTTTCTACAATTAATAGCGTTAAACCATGTCCAATCTATCACTACTTATTTCATTAAACTAGAAGAACAAAAAATAGATTTAAAATCTTCATGGATTGCAATTTATGACTGATAGGTTACATACAGGGGTTTGCAGCGAGAACATAAACCACCAAGCTGCTTTACCAGGATTGCACTTTTACCTTGCGGATTACACAATGATCACAGCAGTAGAAGCGAAAGAGCGAGAAGTGGAGGGTGGTCCTGTGGCTACAATGTGGCCTAGCTGTGGAACACCCTCCCCATACCGTATGGCTCATTGACAATGAACCGAGGTTTCGGAAACTTCTAAAAGCTTGGGTATTCGACAAATTAACCTTCTTGAGCGCAGTGGTGTATTCTGTGTTGCGTTGCCAGTGCTGGGATGCCCAAGTGTAGCCATGCACTCTACATATGTGCATAGAATAGAATAGAATAGAAAAGCATGAACCTTTTGAGAAATATTGCTACACTACACACGTGACCTGCAGGTTACACACAATGCTCTGCAGCGGGCACTTTAACGCTAAAAGTTATGTATTGATGAATCTGTGACCAGATTAAACAGAGATGTCTGCAGTGGGTGAATTAACCACATGGATTATTTTAGCAGTGTATATATCATAAGACTTGCTGCATGCCTACATATCTCTTAAATCAGTGCTTTAGCCCCCTATGATCTTAAAATGTGGTCCGCTTGTGAATAATAGAGTCAGCCGTTTTGTTACACCATTATCAGCCTAAAATAAGGAGTGTGATTAAGTGCAACACAGTCAGCTACTAAATAACTAGATCTGTGTTAGACCAACACATCAGTACTGCTTTAAAATGTGACTGCACCCCACCTCATTGTAAATTTTCAACATGCGCATGCTATATGATGCCTGTGATGATGCTGCCGCCTCATAAAAAAATACGACTCACCCTTTGTATATAGATTAAGAACCCATGTCTAATAAGGTATCTCCCTACACTACTCATGGTGTATTCAAACCTACTAGAGTATCCTCTATTTGTGCAGGTATAAATCCGATGCCTAACTGTGCATACACCTCCTTACACAATTCAGGACAGTCTACAACCTGCACCACAATAGTGTAACTTCCATTCTATAACAACACACTATGCCTTTGTCCAGTCTCTGGCACAAGCGTGTGTCAAACTATGGAAGTACTCAGCTATTACAGAACAGGGATTCAGACACCCATACACTTCTGGGCGAATGTTCCAACCCATGACTCAAGAGGATACTATCCATTTCATGCAAGCACACAACTCATACACAAGAGAGCCCCACGCGTCCAGGCACTAATCTACGTATCTTCAAAATCAGGCTACAACATGGTGACATTCAACCTGGACATGTACACAACCCATAAGCAGCCGGTATCACTTTTCTTTACTCTGCTCAGGGTATTTTCTAACCCAGACCCAACACTTCCTCCTTTTAAAGGTTTGTGCTCCAACCCTGTGCTCCAGCTTTTACATGAACACACGCCATCTACAACATAACATCACAGATGCTTCCAGAACACAATACACACGATAATTAATAACGCAGACCACCTGTCACTGTAAGCATGGCCAACACACAAAGCACTCACCCTCTTCACACAGAAGAAAGCACAAAATTGCTAAATCATAATTCATCACAGTACTTTCGATGGGAATAATCAGAAAAACACATTGTCACAACTTTACAATTTGTAAAATGCTAAAAAGGCAAACTTATTTTATAAATACATGTAAGCATATTTTAAAACAACCTATTACGCTAGAAATATAATATTTAACATTAGGAAAATAAAGCGCTAAATACTTTACGCAAACATTGCTCAACTTGTTAAGTTCAGGAACTTCGACTCCCCGAAACAGAACAAACAAGCATTGGCAAAACCAGTAGGTCTTGCTTGTGACACTTATTAGCTGTGCAAATACTTTACAGGCAGCCGTCCATATGTGCACGCATAAGTAGCGGCCATCTTGGAGTGTTTTATCATAAAACAAAAAAAATGTCTGCCACATATGCCCCTGCACACATGGAGACCATTTAGGAATTATATTTTTTGTTTTAGTAGACACCAAAGCAAAATTGCTGTTGCATATGTGTACACGGGCAGCCATCTTGGAATAGATTAAATCCATTTAAAGATAGCCATCTGCTGGTTCAGCGGTGAGCCGTGGTTATAGTACACTGAGCTGGTGGGGCAAGCTGGTGCTGAGACGGTACTACAGTTTAAAGGAAGCAGGGGCTCGAGGGTAGAGGAGCAAAGATAGATGCAAGGAAGGAGACAAATAGTCCCACACAAACTGTAATGCTAGATTATGACATCAGCAGCGAAAGGGTACAACTCATCCAATCAAAACATGGTAAGACCTAAATGCTCCTTGGGTGGGACAAACACAAGAAAAGAAAGGAAATTCCCCAAATCAGGAGTAGGAAACGGCGAAAAACAACAATTCCATAAAAACATGCGCAAGGAACAGGCACAAAGCCCAATCTTAGTCTATATTGGAACAATAAGCGTGTGTGGCAACAGAGATTAAAGCTGTAGACGAGATTTAAAGAAGAGCTTGACAAAGACCAAGAAAAGCTGGTGATCCAGCTCGTTAGTTAGCCAGGGATGGATATTTCACACTCACACATACAACTTGAAAAAAATGTTTCAATGGGCCCATATGAATTTATCCTGTAATCCAAAAACAACTCCCTGGCTAAAATCACACTGGGGGGTCAATTTTTATAATTCTCTTAGATTCTGATTAGTTATTCTCTGAAAAAAATCACAATTTGGATTAAATACCATTTTGAGACCTAACTAATCTTCACGAATCAACACTCTTCCTCTGGTCAAAGGACCATTAGTTGAGTTAGTTGATGGTGATATTAACAATTTCTTAACTAACTTTTAATGGAAAAATAACCACAGACTCTGAGTGAGATTTATGAGTTTTATCTAAATTTCAGTCATAAAGTTGAACACTCATCATTTACAGATTCACAGTGCAAACACCAACATTCATTTAATAAGAGAGAGAGATCATTTAGCAAATATATTCATTTACACAAATAAGTTCAATCAATCAAATGCTTGAGAGTGGATAGATGTAGAGACAAAAGGCATAATAACATACATTTGCAACGAAATATGCAAATCTTAAGGACAGAATGATATTTACCTAATAAGGAAAATCGGAAAACCACCCCTCTGGCCAAAGCAGTGGTGGAGGTCCCCTGACTTAGGATCAGGAGACAAAGATTATAGGATAGAATCAGGGCAAAGTTGATACTTACTAGACTTCTCTACAAACCCGACGCACCGGGACGATTCCCTCTCTTACACTCTCTCCCTCCTCGATATTCTTCCGCAATCTTCGAATCTAATCAGGTTGTCTTTTGGATCTGAATCTTTCAAGTCTGCTCTCTTTCTTCATTCAGGCTCTAGGCTCTCTCTGTGGTCTCTGAGAACGGCTTCTGTGGACTTCTCATCATCTGGACTTATCTCAGGATAACCCTTCAGACATCTACTTTTCTAAACTTAAGTCACCCTAGTTATAGTCTTTATTTCTTCATGTCCCACCCTCAAGAGTTACCAATTTTACTAAAATACGGAATATGATTGGACAGGGTTAGGGGAGTCTTCGTCACATCAGGCTGTCATATTCATTTTATTAGTGAATCCTATTGTTTGCTGGCCCTTCCCCTTTGACTCATTCATTCTTTTTATTTTTTCCCATGCATATTTTGTTGCAAATGAAATAATTTCTTTAATACAAGCTTCGTGGATGTAGGACATATCCTCTTCTTTCCCAGCTCCTCTGTCCTTGGGTCTTGGCAGGCTTTCAACTGCCTCGGTCACCGGGTCACATCATGGACTCATTGCTCATGCGCAACTTTTCGCCATTTTCGCTTTACACTTTATTCTCATTAATTTAAGCATGCATAAGCTTTCTTTCCCACGTTTCGGTGTCTAATGCTTATTAATTTCGTCTTATCTAAATTCAAACGGTTAGTATATGTTAATGGGGAATTAATTTGAGCAAGTTTCATTTTCTCGAATCCTTGCTCCTTCAATCCCTCTGATGGCATTTTTGAGCCATCATAAAATACCCATCAGTACCAAGTGCCAACTTTGTTCATTTAAATTTTAGTATTTTCTTCTTTTTCTACTATTTCTTCTATTTTTCTTTTCATTCCCACTTCTTTCATTTTATCATATAAATTTCCTTTCATTTCCTCTAATTCAACTTCTTCCCTATTTCTCTTTCTTCCCATTCTTTTATTCTTTATTTCAGCCACCATTTTTGCTCTTGTTTTGTTCTTGCAACATCTATACATCATCATTAATATCAGTGCTATTACTGTTATTGAAATTACTGGTATTAGGATTTTCCCTAATAGACTACTTCCTAAAGTGGAAAACCAACTACCTATAGCGGAAATACTTTTACTAAGTCTTTCCCAGACACCGTCAACCTCCAGTTGGGTCAAATTGTCATGAAGTTTTGTAATTTCTTAATATATCCCTCAATTCCTTTACTTTTGTCTGGGATATATGTACAGCAATGTTGGACTTTCAACATGCCACAAACTCCACCCTCTTTTGCCAATAATATATCAAGTGCAAGTCGATTTTGCAAAACCATAGATCTAATTGCAACCATTTCAGTATTAATCATTAAGAATGCCCCAGCAGTATCTGTTGATAATCGATCAACTACTGTTGACAATTTACGTATCTTATGTGAATTTAGTACAACTCCAACTGACGGTATCAGTGCACCAAATATATCACCTACTATTTCTGAAAAACTTGTTCTTTTACTTCGTTTTAGTCCTTGACTTATTACATCCATTTCATTGTTCTTAGTAATGTGATTCACTTTTGGAAATACTATTCCAAAATAACAACTACCATATCATCGCGTTGGCAACCTATAATAGGTATTTTTAACACACGTAATATATAGTCCCGGATATACAGGATCAGTTCTACCTTTTAATCCCCATCCCCCATAATTAGGAAGGTGTGTTCACATTCACTAGAACCAATGAAAATGTTGTTATAGTTAGTTTTCAGTCTATGCAGACAGAATTTTCCCAATTTCATCAAGTCTAGGGACATTGCAGCATGAGTCTCGCCTTTCTTATAGTCCCCCTCCTTATTAGCCCATGGAGGTACATGTTACTTCTGTTCAACTGCTTTCTTTTGAAAATCCTGCTTTCTTTCTTCTACTAAATTTAGAAAATCTTTTTCTTCATCACGCAGTATGCAAGTTAAATTGTTCTTATGCGCATATGTTATATCTATTGGGTTCGTTGTTAAGAAGAACTCGCCCATAAATTCTGCATCTTTAGCACTATGCACTGGATTCATATTTCTTCTAATAGGAATTTCTGAAAATACTAAATCTAAATTTGAATAATAATACTGCAATTTGCCTGTTGTATAGAACAAACTGGGCACAACACTACATGACACACCATATGTTAAAGGAAGATGGTGATAGGTCACCCCCTCTGAAACAGAGGAAGGTAACTTCATGCATACATAACAATCACTCACATCCATGATGTCTACGTATTCGAAAAGAAGTTTAGTAAATACATTTAATGACGAATCACTATTTGATTTGTCATGATGATAAATTTTCTCATTCTTTTGCTCCAAACTTGTGGTAGTCGTTCTTTTAGTAACTGCATTCATTCGATCACTTGTATTAGTGTTATTTCTGGTATTAGTTACCATTTTAGAACAGGTATCAAAATAGTTAACAATAACCACATTAGCATTAGTAAAAAGACACTGCACAAACAATATTTAACACATCTTCGTTTTAGACTAGATTTGGGATGTTCAGTCACTTTTGTTTCTGGCATTTTTAGTATACTTTAAAAAAACTATCAATATCTAAATTTTATTTCTTCTAAATTTCTTTCTAAATTTTTTTTTATAAAAATGATTCTTTGTGTGATCCCACACTTCAACAGCTTTTCAATTTTGATTCCCCTTTTGTCTTTCTTTTCTTTTCTTCTCTGGCTTCTTTATTCTTTTCTTTATTTGTTCATCATTTTCCACCTTTTTATGTCAAAGTCTTTTCTTTTAAGGTGGTTTCAATTTGCTTTCATCAATTCCTTCAATAGTAACACTTTCCTGTTCTTCGTTTAGATCAAGATTCTCAAAGTCCTCAAGGATGGCATACGTCCATTCAGGAGTTTTATATTGTCTGTTTGGAACTTTCACTCTTTTTGATCTTCGTAAAGATTTTCTTCTCGATTGTTCTTACTCAGTTTGACTTGATATTTAATTTACTTGTTCTTGTTCTTTCCCTGTTCTTCTTCTTAAAATATATCTTAGTCCTTTTACTCCACTTGACCTGTAACCTTCTTTTCTGACCCTCTTTGTTTGTACGGCCTTTTCACCTTCTTCACCTATCTCTAATGTTCTTTTATTTTCTTTTTCTTTTAGCTGAACTTGTTCTGGACTTTCTAATTTTTGTCCTTCTGTTGATTGAGTCTCTTCTTGGTCTTTCAGTCCTTCTTTCCCTACCTCTAATTGAGCTTGATCTGAACTTTCTGCAGTAGAGTCTTCTGTTGACTGAATTTGTTCTGGACTTGTCCGTTTTTCTGTTTCTTCTTGTGTTTGAGCTGGATCTGGTTTTTCTGTTTCAATTTGTTCCGGTCTTTCAATTTCTTGCTCTTCTTCGGCCTCTACAGCAATTTCTTGAGACCCAGTATCTGGTGCCCACTCTGCTTGACTTGTACTTGGTTGTTCATCTTCGATGTTTTCTTCAGAGTCTGTCTCTCTGATTTCTTCGACTTCACAACTCTCAGCTTCTGGCTCTTCTCTCAGCTCTACCAGTGGCCGCTCTTGTCGTTCGAGTGGACTTGGGACTCTTTGTGTATGACTGGCATGTATCCAGTTTGGCAAGCCAAAACACTTCACTGCTGGCATTGTGACCAATATAATCTGATGAGGTCCCTTCCACCTGGGTTCTAAACACGACTTTCTTGTGTGCTTCTTTAGCATAACCCAGTCTCCTGGACACAAATCATGAGCTTGATTCGGCTGTGTTGCGGTTGCATCTTCTCCAACCTGGTGAGACACAGAACGTACCAGATCAGCTAGTCCCTTACAATTGTCCAATATTAGATCATCAGTTATATTCATCAGTTTGTTTCCAGGTATAAATGCTTGTCTCATTGCTCTTCCCATGAGAATTTCATGAGGACTCAATCCTGTTCTTCTGTCAGGAATACTTCTAAGACTCATCAATACAAGGGGTAAAGCATCAGGCCATTTCAGTGAAGTGGATGCACACACCTTTCCTAACCTAGATTTTATTGTGCCATTGAGCTGTTCAACCACTCCAGAAGCTTGTGGACGATAGGCACAATGTAATTTCTGTTCAACTTTGAGAGCTGTACAAATCAATCAAATTATCTCATTATTAAAATGAGGTCCTCTATCTGATTCCAAAGTGACTGGAAATCCAAATCTGGGAATGAGCTCCCTCAACAGTAGTTTGGCAACTGTGAGGCTGTCATTCCTTCTCGTGGGATAGGCTTCCACCCATTGAGAAAACAGACACACAATGACAAGGACACACCCATACTTCATCATCTGTTCTTCTTGTGCATCCTGATTTAATCCGGAGTTCCTTTTCTTTTGGATCTGCCTCATCCTGTAACTGTCTAACTTCATCCCATGTTTCAAAAGCAGAGAAAAACATTAGTTGGCAATTGGTAGCTTCTTTTTCCAACCCTCTGTTCAAAGACATTGTATTTCGAGCACAAAATTGTGCAACTTGGTCAGCATATCTGTTGCCTTGTGTCACATAATCATTTCCTGACTTATGTGCGGCACACTTGACCACTGCAATTTCTTTTGGCAACTGTAGTGCTTCCAATAGTTCTTTGACATTTTTTCTGTTTCTGATAGGAGACCCTGAAGAAGTCAGAAATCCCCTTTGCATCCATATTTGGCCAAAGTCATGCACAATCCCAAAACCATATTGACTATCCGTGAATATGGTTACTCTCAACTTTTTCCCAATTTTACATGCTTTAGTTAAAGCTACCAATTCGGCTATTTGTGCAGACTTGACTCCTCTTAAACAGGATGCTTCTATAATAGCAGTTATAGTACATACAGCATAGGCAGAACTCAGTTCTCCATTTTGTTTTCGCAAGCATGACCCATCAACAAACAATACATAATCTGATTCTCCCAATGGGACATCAAAAATGTCCGGTCTGGGCTATGTACACATCTCTGTCAAATCCAAACAATCATGATCCACCTCTTCTTTTATTTCTTCACAGTATGGGTCCAGCAGCAATGTTGCTGGATTTACTGTGGCACATCTTATCACACTTACATTTTTAGCACCCAAAATCACTCTTTCATACTTAGCCAGCGACTAGGGGTCAAATGCTGAGTACAAGTCCTTGTTAAAAGGATCTCGACAGAATGTGGCACGTATACCTTTAAGGGATGTCCCATCACAGTTGATTTACTCTGCTCCAGACTCACACAAGTAGCAGCTACTGCTTTTAAGCAGCCAGGCAATGCTGCAGCCACTGAATCTAGAGTGGCAGAAAAATATGCCACTGGACGTCGTGTCAATCCATGTCTCTGTGTTAAAACTGAAAGTGCACATCCTTCTCTCTCACAGCAGAACAAAGCAAATTCTTTTGTATAATCAGGCATTCCTAATGCTGGGGCTTGACACAAACAGTTCCTCAGTTTTACAAATGCGTCTTCACTTACATCATCCCATTCAATCGGATCTATTTGATCCTTTCGTGTCAATTTTATTAGAGGCTTTGCAAGCAGTGAAGATCCACTGATCCACTGACGACAGTATCCAACCACTCCCCAAAACATTCGTACTTCTTTCTTAGTTTTAGGTAAGCTCATTTGTCGAATCACTTTTATTCTTTCTGGTGTCACTGTTCTAACTCCTCTTTCTATCTTGTGTCCCAAATATTGAACTTCTTGTTGGCAAAACTGTAATTTTTCTGGTGACACCTTGTGTCCACCTTCTGCCAAATGGTTCAGTAAAGCAATTGTGTCAGTAACACAAGCTTCTCGTGTCTTTGATGCCACCAATAGGTCATCAATATACTGAACCAGAACCGAATTTCCTGGCATAACTAGTGTCTCCAAACACTTTTTCAGGATCTGATTGAAAATCGAGGGACTCTCTGTGTACCCTTGAGGAACTCGGCACCATGCCAAAACACGGTCTCCGAACCGGAATGCAAAAAGATATTGGCTATCTATATGCAATGGAATCGAAAAGAATGCTTGGCACAAATCAATCACTGTGTACCAACGCGCATCCCAAGGTATCTGATAAAGGATTACTGCGGGATTTGGTACTACTGGACAACAGGGTACTACTATTTTATTGATTTTCCTTAAATCTTGCACTATCCTATACTTGCCACTAGGCTTTTTAAACCCCATTATTGGCGAGTTACAAGGACTGCCCATTATTTCTTTCAAAATGCCTTGTTCAATCATTTGATCAATTACCGGAGCAACTCCTGCTTTTACTTCAGGGCTCATTTTGTATTGTGGTGTGTTCGGGTAGATTGCACCTTCTTTCACTATTATTTTGATTAGGGTCTACATTTGCCATCAGACCTATTTCTTTTCCTGAAAAATCCCACACATCTGATTTAAGTGTATCTCTCAGTTCATCAGGTAGACTGCTTTCAGTAAGAAGTGAAACCATCTCATCCACTTCTGTTCCTTGTTTTGCTAACATCATTTTGAAAGCGATATCTTCATCAGGTGTTTGGAAAGCAATACCATCAGGTGTACAACAGATGGTGCAGTTCATTTTGCACAACAAGTCCCTCCCTAACAAGTTTACTGGACTTGAATCACACACCACGAACCGATGCATGTCTTTGAAATTCCCAATATTCACTTCTATTGGTTTAGTGACTGGAGTTTTTATTTGCTTATTCGAGACTCCTACAACTTGGATAGTTTCTCCCGAGAGGGGTAGGTTCGGTATTTCTGCTGCTCTCACAGTAGAACGGGTAGCACCAGTATCCACTAGGAAAGTGATGTCATTACCTTCCACTTTTCCATCAACAAATGGACCTCACTGATCTACCGCCAAGGATGCGCCAAGCACGCATTCCTCCTCCACCCTCAGGCACCGTCATTGAGAAATATCCGAATCACTCTCATGACTTTGCATCCAATATTGTTGAACCGTTTGTGTATTCTTACCACTCTCTCCAAGAAATCCGGTGTTCACACTGTATCTCTGCACCTGAGCGTTCCCATAGTTGGGTATAGGGGCTTGTGGCATCTGTAACTGTGGAGTAACTACCTGTTGCTGTTGCTGCTGGTTCACAACCACCTCATTCTGCATCTGTGGATTTAAACTTTGATTTACCCCATTATTCTGTTGAACATTTCTACACTCATTCTTCCAATGTCCATGCTTTCCGCACGCATGACAAGGATACTTCTTTTTCACTTCTTCTCTACTCATTCGCCCTTTTCCTTAATTAACATTTGATCCTTGACTATTCTGATTTTGATCATTCGACTGGTTATCATTTTGAGAACCAGTATTTGCTTCTTGATGTTCTGCTAACTTCACTTGTGCCCACATCATCTTTTCTTTTAGTTTCTTATGTTTTGCATCAATATCATCACTACAGTACTTCGCATACTTCAAGATGTCATCAATGGGCTTGCTCTGCCAGCAAAGCATATGCTGCTGAATCATCTGACTTATTTCTGATCTCAATCCATACACAAACCTATACACAAAATGTCCCATATCCTTATCACCAATATTTTCAAATCCACTATATGGCATAAATACTTGTAATAGCCTCTCATAATACGCGTACACTGACTCTTTTGGTTCTTGGGTTGTTCTATCTATCTTTACCCAATCTGTTTCTTTGGGAGGAATTTTCCCTTTCAAGAAAGTAATCACTTGTTGATACTTTTTCATCACATCCTCTGAAGGTGCACCTGTCTTTGCATCTCTGGGATACTCTTCATTTGGCCAATCAATAGTAATTTTACATTCTGTCCACAAATCAGTTGGTACCACTATATCAAGCAGCCCATCCAAATCCTTTAATAGTACCTTTGAGACTTTCACAAACCTCTCTACCTGCTTGTACCATTCAACTGGCTTCTCTCTTAATCTGGGAAAATCATTTGTAAAAGACAAAGGGCCAGATGTAGGAAGCCAAATAGCGAGCGCAAACGCTGAAATTAGCTATTTGGCTGCAAGCAATGTAGGTAAGTTTAAACCTACTCGCAAAATAAGGAATCTCAAAATTGCGATTCCTTATTTTGCGCTAGCATTTAGAGAATCGCAATTTGCGATTCCCTAAATGCTATGCTGGTAGGCATCGCAAATTGCGATTTTGCCTTAAGGAATTGCAAAATACCACCAACTTCAAGTTGGTGTTATTCTGCGAATTCATTTCAAAAAGCACTTTTGGCTTTTTACAAAGTGCCATGTGGCACACATACATGCCCTTAGGGCATGTATGTGCGCCACATGTGCACACATGCACATTTCAGGGGTGCAACAGGGTGTCCTTTTGGAACCCTTGCACCCTTGAAATTGCGCCACAATTGCGAGTGCCTCTTGGTGACTCGCAAATTGCGAGCGCAAATCTATTCATTCCTATGGGCCTCTTGGCCGATAGGAATGAATGGGATGGGATTCCTTGATTGCGAATCTCAATTTGCGATTCGCAATTAAGGAATAATAAGGAATTGCTAATATTTTTGCGATTCCTAACTACATTCAATTTTGCGAGTCCTTAATAGCGATTCGGTAAAAATCGCTATTAAGGACTCGCAAAATTGAATTTACCTACATCTGGCCCAAAATATCCTGTCTAGACCAAGGAACATGAACATATCCACCACCAGGAACTTCTCTCATTGGACACACTCTTTCAACCTGTTCTGTTTATCTCAATGGGAATGCAGATGTTTCCTTTGTAGCTGCCTCATCCCTTTTCTTTGTCCATCTACCTCTCCATCGGTCCGCATCTCCCCATTTCTTCAAAATACACATTAATTCTTTTATCTGTAATCTCCTTCCTGATGCATTCAAGCTTTCTAAATCTTTTTCAGTAAATTCTGATCTATATGGTTTTTGTAATATTTTCGACTTTTCTACATCAATTCCAAATTCTGAAGCCACTTCTACTATTTTCTCATGAAGATTCTTTGCTCTCCAGGTTATACTTTTACACAAAAACAACAATTCTTCATCTCTGTACGAACCTAATCTATCTGGGCTTATAGTACCAATAATAATTTCTTCTAAATCCACTTTCAATTTGGCTACATCTATGTTTAGTGTTTTTTTTTTTTTCTTGTCTAATCCTTTTGCCCACTCCTCTAGATCTTCTGGCGAAATACCTTTAGAGTTTCCTGCTACTGGGGTAACAATCAGTTCCTTTCTCCTTTTATTTACTGGTGAATTTCTTTTCGGAGTTTCAATCACTGTTTCAATATTAGGGAGATCTTGTAATGAGACATTCGAATCGGTTTCACTGGTTTGATCTTCTGACACAACTCTCTCTTTTCTAACATTATTATGTGAGACTGTCGCTGTTTGCAATCTCGGGGGGTCTCGTTTATCCCCATATAATGGAATAACAGGACCAATAGTTACTGGTACTGTCAAGGCTTCAGCATTTAAACCTAACTGATTTATATTCTGTATTATCTCTTCTTTGGTCTTATTCAATGCATCCCTTTCTTTTTCCTGTAACGCTCGGGTAATTGTTGGATCATATAAAACCTGTGGAACAAATGGAGTTCCCATCATTGGTGCACTTGGGGTTGTTTCTCTAGCATTTTCTTGATAAGGTGGAGGTCTTTTGACTAAAATGTCCTCCAATAACTCATCATCAGATTCATCACATCCTGTTCCTGTTATACCTAAGTGTTTCAATTTTTCTTTACACTTGCTCCCTACTTGATCCTCAGCCATCAATACTGGATACAATCCTTCCGTTGCTACAGCTCTTCTCCATCTTTTCATCTGATCTCCTCGAGTATCAAACGGATATCTGGGGAAAAATCCTCTATTTATTCTTCTACCTCCTCTGCATTTCTCTTGCTCAAATGCCTCGACTTCCCACTCCTCTAAAGCTTCATACTGTGTTAATCTAGGACTAGGTTCTAATGTATTCATCCGATTTCTTAAATTCTGAAGAATCCTCACATTAAAACGTAGCATGTTCAGGAAATGCTAAAACACTATCATCTTTCGTATACTCTACACAATTTTCCAACCAAACACAAGTATGATATCCTCGTTCCATCATCATAAAAGAAGCAGGCGTATCAGGAGGTGGCATAAGAATTCCTTCTCTGGTCACTACACGTTTATCTTTTTTAAAGAAATTCTTGATTTTATTAATCAACTTCATTCTTCCGATCCTTGCGTCTAACTATTTTCAGTAAACAAACCTAAAGACTCTTCCGTATTTCTCATGTATCCTATTCGCCAACACTCGTCCTATACCAGTTCGACTCACACCAACAATCCAATCAGGGCTCACTAAGTTTTCTCTTCCACAACCAATACCAGTGCGGTTCTTGTCTACCAACCAATCAAAGCTTTCAACACACCCGCTTGTCTGACCAATGCCAGCACGGCTCTTTGTGACATCAGTATTACTCCTACTACTGAACCTCCCTTTACAATCTGCTCTTGTCACACGCCCGCTGTTTCAACCAATACCAACGCGGCTCTTGTGACGTCAGTATGACTCCTGCTACTGACCCTCACTTCACAAGGTAATACGACAATGTATTTTCTGATTTTTTCTTTATAATTTTCTTGTTAATAACAATGTAAAAACAGCGCTACTCTGTCTGCTCCACTAATCCAAAGATAGTTTATTCATTCGCTTCAAAGAAAAGTACTTCCTTACACTGCGAGTAAAAAACACTGTTTACCCTTCACTTAAGCTTGGGGAGGACCTACTACTCCTCTAGGGATACTCCTCCTTTGGGTAAGTCCAAAGTTTCATAGGTGGGCCCTCTGCTATCATTCACTCTCGACTCTTAAATGATATAGTCCCTAATATAACACCTACAGCCCTCCGTAGCTTTTAGGTATTATGACAACAGACAAGTAACCTTCTGCAGTGTGGTTTCCTTACCACACTCTTCAAAATTCCATTCCCGGGATTCCCAGGTATCTCTGTACCTGTACTTCCAGACAACATAGAACAGGACACTAGCTTTTCATGTTAAGAACATATAATCAATAATCACCAAACTAATCAATAATAACCATAACTCTGCTACCAGAAAAACTGATCCAGCACGTTAGTTAGCCAGGGATGGATATTTCACACTCACACATACAACTTGGAATTTTTTTTTCAATGGGCCCATATGCATTTATCATGTAATCCAAAAACAACTCCCTGGCTAAAATCACACTGGGGGGGAGGTCAATTTTTATAATTCTCTTAGATTCTGATTAGTTATTCTCTGAAAAAAATCACAATTTGGATTAAATACCATTTAGAGACCTAACTAATCTTCACGAATCAACACTCTTCCTCTGGTTGAAGGACCATTAGTTGAGTTAGTTGATGGTGATATTAACAATTTCTTAACTAACTTTTAATGGAAAAATAACCACAGACTCTGAGTGAGATTTATGAGTTTTATCTAAATTTCAGTCATAAAGTTGAACGCTCATCATTTACAGATTCACAGTGCAAACACCAACATTCATTTAGCAAATATATTCATTTACACAAATAAGTTCAATCAATCAAATGCTTGAGAGTGGATAGATGTAGAGACAAAAGGCATAATAACATACATTTGCAACGAAATATGCAAATCTTAAGGACAGAATGATATTTACCTAATAAGGAAAATCGGAAAACCACCCCTCTGGCCAAAGGAATGGCGGAGGTCCCCTGACTTAGGATCAGGAGACAAAGATTATAGGATAGAATCAGGGCAAAGTTGATTCTTACTAGACTTCTCTACAAACCCGACGCACCGGGACGATTCCCTCTCTTACACTCTCTCCCTCCTCGATATTCTTCCGCAATCTTCGAATCTAATCAGGCTGTCTTTTGGATCTGAATCTTTCAAGTCTGCTCTCTTTCTTCATTCAGGCTCTAGGCTCTCTCTGTGGTCTCTGAGAATGGCTTCTGTGGACTTCTCATCATCTGGACTTCTCTCAGGATAACCCTTCAGACATCTACTTTTCTAAACTTAAGTCACCCTAGTTATAGTCTTTATTTCTTCATGTCCCACCCTCAAGAGTTACCAATTTTACTAAAATACGGAATATGATTGGACGTGGTTAGGGAGTCTTCGTCACACCAGGCTGTCATATTCATTTTATTAGTGAATCCTATTGTTTGCTGGCCCTTCCCCTTTGACTCATTCATTCTTTTTATTTTTTCCCATGCATATTTTGTTGCAAATGAAATAATTTCTTTAATACAAGCTTCGTGGATGTAGGACATATCCTCTTCTTTCCCAGCTCCTCTGTCCTTGGGTCTTGGCAGGCTTTCAACTGCCTCGGTCACCGGGTGACATCATGGACTCATTGCTCATGCGCAACTTTTCGCTATTTTCCTTTTCAGTCATGGTTAACAGGCCCGAATGTACACTATTAATAAAAGAATCATAAACAGATGTTATTTTCTTGAACATATAATTCTCACTGTTCACCACCCACTTCTACTCTATCCCATATTAATATTATGTTCTCTGTGCATAAGCATTAATAACAGCAGCCTTCTTTTAAATTCAAGCAAGCATATGCCGGGCATGCGGTACCTCAAGACCGCATATTAGTTTCTTTTGCGCATGCGCTTAAGTTTTTCCCTCTTAAAGCGAGTTAGTCACGTTATTACTACGTAGTTCAGGTTCGCACATGCGCAAAGCGTTTTTGCACATTAAAGCGGGTTTTAGTCGCGTTACACTTTATTCTCATTAATTTAAGCATGCGTAAGCTTTCTTTCCCACGTTTCGGTGTCTAATGCATATTAATTTCGTCTTATCTAAATTCAAACGGTTAGTATATGTTAATGGGGAATTAATTTGAGCAAGTTTCATTTTCTCGAATCCTTGCTCCATCACTGGAGTGCAGTTACTAAGAAAAGCAAAACTTGCATCACCATTTCAAATCGCAAACTATCTCATTCAATTTAAATATTTTTTTTCCAACTTTAATTACGTACAGTTTCTATTTACCGTGCCTCTAGTTCCTTGTCAGTTCATGCTTGAGTAGCACATTCAGAAGACGGATTGATATATTTTACCCAGCCGCCCTCTCTATGCCAACGACATGAAGGTACACTTGACCCAACAATGTGCAGTGGTACCAAGAGGATACTTATTGCATCTACTGACATGTCTTTTTGTTCAGCCATAACGCTCGTAGCCCATACCTGAAATCATTACAGGAAAGGTCACTTTGGAGCCCCAGGCAGATGTCAGCTTTCTCAGCAGTAGACACAGCTCTTTCCACAGCGCGACACAATTTGCACAAATAGCACAATGAAGTCCAGGCTTCACTTCTGTTTCTGAATAGATTTCTGCTGAAACCAACAAGCAACCAGCAGCTAACCAAACTACACATGAAACCAAGAAACCGTGGAATTGGTCAGTCAATAGTGTTTCACCGCTTCTGAAAAAACTGCAGCAAAATGCCATAGTCTGGAATCAAACTGCACGGATTGGGTGGTTAAGTTGTGTAAGGATACGTCCTCACTACCTGGCAGGCAGATTTTTAAGAGCCCTATTTAGTTAACTACAACTGCCTGCAAATCAAGGTACATATAACCCTCACACGCTACATTTGACAGCAACAAAGCTCACAGCATTGTCACCCACACCAGCACCAAACCAAGATACTATTATATATGTGGTATTTGTGTTACATTCATTGGGAAGAATTGCTTCTCAGATGGATTTTTACATATTTTCAGTTTAAAAAAGGTGAGACACAGAGACAGGAGACGTAGTCTCTTCTTCTGCCAAACTGAGTTCTAACCAAGGGTTGGGTACAAGACAAGAAGAATTTGGGCCTTTCATGGGTTCCAGAAGCCAAAAAAGCTTTGATTCAGTGTTATTTACCTCTTTGGCACTAAAGAATGTTTTGAAGGTTAATCTGTAGTGACAAGCTGTTGCAAGCCCACTTTTGATGGCAGAATATTTTGTTCAAACCTGGTCAAAAGCTAACTGTTTGACCTGGTAGTCTGTTTGTTTGTCTATGCTTGTGCTTCATATCAAAAGAATGTGCAAAAGTGTTTCTTATACACACAGACACACCCAATGTAATACGTGCTGCTTGTTCAGATATTCTAGAAAGGGCATCTGGCAAGCTCACTTAGGAACTGGTTTTTATTTATGGTTTGGCCTGTGTAGCACATTGCAAGATATGTGTTTTCTGTGCAGTGGGACCCATCTATTAAACAAGCATTGGCAAAGTCAATAGGATCTTGCTACGAGTGAGATTTTGGCTTTGTCAATGTCTTTGAGCCATATTGCACAGCAGCCCGGCTGCTGTGCAGCATGGCTTAAAGTAAAAAAAATGCTATGACATAGCCAGCATTGGCTGCGCTATTGAGCTTTTTTTTTATTGCTGCAGGAACGGGAGACAACACCAACAGTGGAAGATGTTAGAAAAAGGGCCATGACGTGACCAGCACTGGCCGTGTCACAGTGCTTTTTATTCCTTATTGCTGGGTGGCAGCCAGGGGGTAAAACATATATTGTGGTTGAAAATTAATTGTTGCATTGGTCCTATGTAGGTGATAGCCATGTAGATTCAACCTCATCTATAAAGTCTAGAATATAACTTGAAGCAGACTGATCGGTTACTCACCTGCAAGGCGTCCCCTCACATCCAAGCACAAGAGGGAAGCCGCTCTTCATAGGTAAGAGAAGGGTGCTGAAATAGAGGCTCAGTCAGAGCATTAACAGTAAGTTTATAAAGCATGTATTCCAAACCCCCATGTCAAGAGCGAGGAAGCAATCAGAGTGTGAGACAGTTGTGGAGGCCTGAGTCGCCATGTGCAGAGCTGCAGGAGGATAGTGAAGGGCAGAGTAGCCCATGGCAGACCACTGTAGAGACATTTTGTGGCCCTAGTAGACCACAGCGAGGAAGTAGCAGCAATCCAAACCTCCTTATGCATGTGATTGGTCTGTGTGGGTATGAAGTCTCCCCACCTGCATTAGAATCTCCTTCAGTACAGACCTGGCGACACTGGCAGGCTCATATGGCACATCAATTAGTATCAGGGGAGACGAGGTGGCAGAGGCAGCAAGCATTATGAGCGAAGGAGGCGTGTCAGAGGCCCTGGGAACTTGCTTGTTGAGGAAGTGGAGGCAAGTAAGAGGCAATGTATGAGCCTAATATCAGCTGGAGGAGGTAGGGAAGTGGAGTCCACAGCTAAATAAAGGCATTAAAGCCTGAATAATTGGATCATGACAGTTCTCCAAATCAAACAGAATGTAATGTGAAGGCAGCTTTGTTTGAGTTAGGAGATATAGTCAGAAAACAAAAATCCTCTTTGGCACAGTCAGACAGCTCAGTTACAACCCCACAATATACCCATACCGCATCATCAGAGCATAAATGTGCCAAGTCTCAAATGCTAAAAGCAAATATTTATTTCATATGATAAAAACAATTTAATTAAGACAATTAGTGTTAAAAAGACTTAAAAAGATCTTTGCATATCTTATAAGTACTCAATTGTATACATACACAAAAAGAACATAAAAATCAGACAAATATACAGTTCAACAATATTTATACACAAAAGCGGGAGAGAACAATGGACAAAAACAGTTCGTATCATTGTATAGAACCACCAGTAACTGTTAGATTATCTGTCATAGTTGAAATACTTTTCATAGTCTTTTTCATTAACTTGCAGATATCCTAGTGATCTAGTATCTATACATAACAAGCATCGAGGTGTTTCGGTGGGTAGCAGTCTATTAAAACCACCTTCTTCAGGATTGTTGGTATCTCCCGGCTATTCAATTGTACTCTGGGGCTTTTTAGGGCCGTTTGGCCGAGTAAATCTGTAAAATAGTGGAAAAATAAGAATTTACAGATAAAGGTTATACGGAAAATAGTGTTTTCTATTGATTACAGATACTGACCACTCCACCTTTATCGCTATTGGCACTGTGTGTCACCTGTAAATTATACAGATTTTAAACCTTCTATTGGGACACTGGACCAGATTTACTCGGCCGTACGTCCCTAAAAAGCCTCAGAGTACATTGAAGACTCTTAAAAGCTGATGTGTTTCAGAAATAAACCTGGAAAAATTATACAATTGAATAGCCGGGAGATACCAACAATCCTGAAGAAGGTGGTTTTAATAGACTGCTACCCACCGAAACGCGTCGATGCTTGTTATGTATAGATACTAGATCACTAGGATATCTGCAAGTTAATGAAAAAGACTATGAAAAGTATTTAAACTATGACAGATAATCTAACAGGTACTGGTGGTTTTATACAATGATACAAACTGTTTTTGTCCATTGTTCTCTCCCGCTTTTGTGTATAAATATTGTGGAACTGTATATTTGTCTGATTTTTATGTTCTTTTTGTGTATGTATACAATTGTGTACTCATAAGATATGCAAAGATCTTTTTAAGTCTTTTTAACACTAATTGTCTTAATTAAATTGTTTTTATCATATGAAATAAATATTTGCTTTTAGCATTTGAGACTTGGCACATTTATGCTCTGATGATGCGGTATGGGTATATTGTGGGGTTGTAACTGAGCTGTCTGACTGTGCCAAAGAGGATATTTGTTTTCTGACTAAGTCTATTTGGTGCTCCACCTCTTTTGGCTTTAGGAGCCCCTCTCTTTTGTTGAGACGAGTTAGGAGATATCCATAGTTTCTTGCCATAGGCCTGAGACGAAAGGCAGAGAATCACTGCATTCCTTACACCAAGATCAAGATAAATGAGCATACACGGTCAGCCGCAGAGAGAAAGTGATAGTGTGAGCATGAGAACAGACAAACAAACAATCCCTGAAGAGTTTTCTGAGATACATGGGCACAAGTAACCGCAAGCATTGCAATAGTTAATGCAATCGCAAGGAAACTTGTGCCGAAAACACAGAGAGGTAGATGATCTTGGGCCCAGTGATGAGCTCTTGCAACAGTAGATAGAGCTGGAGTGATGAGGAAATGACTGTGTGCTGTACAAACATTACATGTCTTAGAAGCAGAGGAAAACAAGACAAAGTCTTAAGCTCTTTTTCCAGAGCAAGAAGGCATGCGGGGAATGATAGGCTTGGCAACTGAAAATCACAAAAAGGTGACAGCAAAATCCTCTCCTGTGCTAACAAGTGAAGACCTCAAGGATTATGTACTTTAGCATAAGTGGGATTAGGAAACATCTTTGTTGAAGAATATTTTGAAGTTTGATCAGATATTAGTAAAGATATTGCTGAATTAAATGTTGATGCGGAATTCCTCAACTGCAAACCAGAGACAGTGGAAAAGCAGTTGTACTGCAGCAAACATTTACAGAGACCTATCAGGTAACCAAAATGTTGATCGCCTTCATTAATTCTCAAACTAAAGTGCTGATTGAGAAATGCAAGGACCTAGAAAATAGGTCAAGTAGAAATAGCATTCACAACTATGATCTCATAGAAGATAGCAAAGTAGAAGACATCTGTGAATGCCTTAGAGAGTTGCTATTTGCAGTTCTGATAGACGTTGGCATAGAGCAAGCCCACAGGGTGAGCACAATGAGTCCCAGGGGCCCTGACTGTACAAGAGATTTCCTCGCTAGCTTGTCTAAGAAGAAAGTACAGCAGTGATTTTCATATTTAATATTGTTGCACCTTCCCTAGCAGCATGCGGTTCAGGTAGAAGGAGAAAGCCACAACTAGTTCTGCAGTGGAAGTTAACAATATTTTGGGCCTATCGTAGGAGGAGGAAGCAGACAACATACAGGACTTCAATGGTTGATCCTCGAGATGATATATAGGAGATGGGCCACCAAACTGAGATAAGAGAAGGAAGCACAAACTGCACAGAGTAGCAAGTGGTTATTAGGACATACCATACAGCTTGGACCTAAGAATCCTTTTCCTATGCTGTCTGGACTGTGAATGGGAAGCCCAGTGGAGTCCTTGAGCAGTACCACACTAATAGCACGGAATGAAGTGCTATCTGGAATTAAGGATAATACTGCTGAAAAGGGGCTGAAGCTCAGAAGATGAACGAGATGATACAGAAGGGAGAAGACCGAGGCACAATAGGGGAGGTAGGACGGTTGAGGTGAAAGGGTGGGCTATGGATTGAAGTAGGGGAGTTGTCTGCTTGTTATTAACACCAAATATAGGTTGCATTCATGGGTGCAGCCTTAATGGAAGATTTTTTGTCTCTAGAATCCAATTTTGTTTCGTCACTATTCGGCCGAAGGTTAGGAGCAGGTTTCTACTTTTTGTTGAAAAACATGGAGGGGGACACTCTGGAAGGAGTAGGGGATTTTGAAGAGAACTTTATAAGAAAGATAACAAAACTAAAGATTTAAATTAGTACAATTGAATGGTTTCAACTTCCTGAACAAACATAAAGAATATTTAGTGTCCTGAATGCTCAATGCCCTAATTTCATCTTTCTGGAAAAGGCATATTTGGTTAGGGCTGCAAAATTTCATATGAAAAATAAAACATTTTTGGGTTTCCAAATCTTCTTAAATTACACAGATGGCAATGCTGTGTAAACATGACCTACAGCCTATAAAGATTAAATTGAGATGATACGGTAGAAGATACCTCCTGATAATGCTTAATGGACAGGGTTCAAGGTTGACACTGATCAGTGTCTATGCTCCAAAATCATCCTGCTGTAAATTCATAATAACACTCTTATCAGATTTAGTGAAAAAGTTGGACATTGTCCTAGGTGGTGATTTAAACCTAGTGTAGATCCAGCTGTTGATCACTCCAATCCTACACCCTTTACTGTGAAACACTGAGAAAAACGTTTGAAAATATGTTCATTGGCAAGGAGTTGGTGGATGCTTGGCGATATCTGCATAGTGAAATGATAGATGTTTCCTTTTTCTTGCATGAGTCCAGGCATACACTAGAATAGACCATAACTTCATAGTGAAACATAAGCTAGGTAGCCTGCAAGGGGGTGGAAATATCTGCTAATTTAATCTCCGATCAGGCATGTGTGGTAATTAAGTGGTACGGTTGAAGGTAAGCTAAAAATGACCACACTTGGCCTTTGCAGGGAGCCTTCCTCAGACACGCAGCTCACAAGAGAAATAGCCACAATATTTCTGGAATATTTTGAACTTAATATGTTGGAGAGCACTTCTTGATTCGCTAACTGAGAATCATTTGAAGCCTCCTTAAGGGGGAAAATAAATAGTCTTGGCAGCAACAGTGAATAAGGAGATGAAAGTTATTGTAGTCCCAATCCACAAAAGAGCTAGCATAGTTTGAACAGGCTAAACAGATAAACTATACTACAAAGACAGCATCCAAAGACAACTATTAAAGAATAACTCAAAATATTAAAGAACAAATAGGGCTGACTTTGCTCTGATAAGACTAAACCAAAATTTAATGAGAAGGGAATCAAGGCAGACATATTGCTGGCACCACGGTTGAGGGCCCAGTGAAACAAGGACTACATACCACAGCTGAATGATTGATAGGGCAAACTAATTGCAGGGAAGGCAGGGAAGTTGGGATTGTTCTGTTGACTCTATCAAGGGCTGTAAAGCAGGGACAAGATGAGATGGTCTTTTGTCCAAAGTACCTGACAAATATCAGATACTGTGGCTATTTAAAGGACTAGTAGCAGAGCTTAATAGGCGTATAGAGACGAAAGAAGTATAATTCTTAATTCTCTTACTAAAACTAACTAAAGAATTTGGGTCCGATTGCTTCACGGTCTACTTATATAAACCATATGAGCCACATATCCTAAAAACACCTGAACATCCTTTTCACCTCATTCACATATGCCACGGTAACCACTGATGCAATGAAGCGCACATCTCTCTCATACCCAAACATTGATGTGATGCAAGGATTGTAAATTCTAGTGGCCTAAAGTCCTAATAAACACTGACATTAGATTGTTCACTAAAGTACCGTTAATTAGTGTGTGCAATCTGATGTTTAGTAACAGATACTTTACAACCTGGATTTATAGTGAACGGACAAGTGGATCTTAATGCTGGGAGGCTATTTCATATAAGGATCCCAGCGCTCTTAATAGCTCTTGATGCCGAACAGACAATTCACAGAGGGAGCTGCAGTTTTGTTGGTGCCACCTGGCCTAGAGTTGCTTTTGTGCCAAGGATGTTGAGCTGGATTACGTACATTTGCCAGTCTTCTAGGATAAGAGTGTATGAGCAGAGAAGTGAGGCAGGTATGCTCAAGAGGGGCTTGAGACGTAGTTGTCCCTTATCACCTTTCATATTTACCTAATCGTAGAAATGCTGTCAGTCAACATTCAGGCCATGTAGTCAATCAGGGCGATCCCTTCTGGGAATGAAAAGCATATTACCTGTTAATTCACAAATTATATTTTGCTTACTCTGGCAGACCCTGCCACCTCTTCGCCAGCTGCGCTAATTAAAATTGAGAGATTTGAGAGGGCATTAAGGTTCAAAATAAATGTTGAGAAATTAGAGATACTTAACTTGATGGTGTACAACAAGGAAGTGACTCAACTGAAATGTGACAAATTATTATTATGTGTAGATAAGCCATTTAGATATCTGGGTGTGAGCTTAACACACAGAGTGGAGGACCTGTACAAAGCTTATTGGCACGAGATTGAAAAAAAGTAATTATAGCTGATTTGGTGAAATGAAGGTCTTAATTTATCTCCTCAGTAGGTAGAATACATGTTTAATAATGTTCTTGTCCGGCTTATACCTTTCTCTGGCACTCCCATTTCCCATGCCTAAGGATGAGCCGAAGGACATACTAATGCATATGATACAACTCATACACTCAGAAATAATGTTGAGGGTCTTAATGAAGGTCCTAATGATGTCCGGCATGTCCAGCGCTTTTGAAAAAGTACCAAATGGCACATCTGCAAATATTTAAGAAATAGTTCCAAAGAGATTCTGGAAGAAATTGGTCCACTTGGACCAGATGGTGGCTGGCAGGGCTCAGTGAGACATGGTATAGCTCTCCAAAGCAGTGAGATGTAAAATATGTGTGCAAGCCGAATCACAAAAATTGTGTTAGAGATTTGGCATGGCTTCACAGAAAAAATGGGGCTCATATCTTTTGTGTCGGAATGTCACATACCGGCGACATGTTTTTTTTGTTTTAATAATGTTTCTTTATTGATATTGTAATCATAGCATCATTGACAATGAAGATTACAGCTGTATATAATTAAGTGATGCTGTTGGAAATGCATCTGTACAATTGTTGAAAGGGTATCTCTTTGTGCTTGATACATAGTTCACATACAATTCTGCAGTGTATCGATTTTCCAAACATAGCAAAAATAAAGACAATTATTTAATGTAAAGTGCGTCACTAAACTTTATAAGAACAAGTCCAAACATAAAAAATAAACATGCAACAGTTGGTAGTGGTGACATGGTATGTCAGAAGGGACGTGAAGAAGAGGGAATTGGTTGTACAGGATCCATGATTAGTGTATTTTATCATTATGTATGGGGGATTTACCTGGCATGTGAGGGGTGAGGGTCTCGGGACAAGCATGCTGCCGTCCTCAGGATAGGACCGCTATTTCAGACACTCTCAGGGTGGAGTGCCCATTAATCCAGATTCCACTACCTCCAGATATCTTTGGCAGTCTGGGGGGGTGGGACGATGTCGGTTGGCCTGTTCTTGCAGAGTGCAGAGCAGTCTGTTCTGCCGTGATGCCAGCATGCAGATCGGAAAGCCACAGACGAAAAGGAGGGGGTGCTGCTGATTTCCAGCACATTGCTGATCTACGCTTGGCTATAATCAGTGCCAGGTCGAGGAATTTGTTAGTGGGCTTGCACACTGCCGTGCGAGAGGTTATCTCTAAAAGATAACAGAGCCCATCTATTTGTAGTGTAGTATCAAGGGCCTTGGAAAGTACTGCAGTTATCTCATACCAGTAGGGAGTTAACTGGGGACGTGTCCATACCATATGAATAAAATTTGCTTCAGTATCCCTGCAGCTTGGGCAAGAGCCCGAGACCCCTTGATATAGGTGCACCAATCTATGTGGAGTAAAATAGGTATGGTGAAGATAATTAAATTGATTATACTTGAGTCTGGTGTTCATGGAGATGCACTTTGGAACTCCTAAGCACTAAGGCCATTGTGTATCTGTGTAGTAGATAGCGCATCGCCCCAGTAGGCAAGGAGGGCAGTAAGTGGCTTGTAGAGTGTTGTATAATAGAGTAGTGCGTGGCAGCCAACCCTGTGTGTGAGCACCACCTGAAGGAGTTTGGATGTGTCTCCTTCGTCATGTGGCCTATGCCAAACGAAGTGTAAAGAATAAACTAGTGAGGCGTAAAGGAGGAAAGAACTCGGTGGTATACCATAGTCATTCACCAAATTTTCAAACGTACAGAGAATTTTATCGGTGAAGAGGTCTCCCCATGTTGTGAGACACGAGTTTATCCATGCGGCAGCCTCTAACCTGGAGCGCAGTTTCTACATCCCGGCATCACCCAGAGAGGTGATTCAGGGGAATATGGGGGTGAGGGCGTTTCTTAAGCAAATAATTGTTCCAGCACCCTTTCCTCTACCATGAAGTCCATGTATTAGAACCAGTAGTCGTTCCTGATCTTACTCTTAGTCATACTCCGCCCAAGGTGACCCTCATGGGCTATTTCAGTGATGCGCTCCCGTATATTACTAGGGAGAACAATTTTGTTGGATCTTAAAACCATATTATCTACAATAGATGACTCGTCTTTTAAATTCCAAAATGGTTGGAGGTTGTCTGGTGATTCATTGCATCTATTTGGCCAACATTTGATTATTTATTCTTTTACAGCAGCTAAGATTACATCATCTATTTCACCCTGTTCCCATTCCTCTCTATCAATAGCTGGGATTTCTATGGATAATATTGCTTCCTCTGGGGCTTGACTTGTGAATCCTCACTTGCTATTAGCAACCGAGAAAGACAGTCAGCTACTTGGTTTCTGGCATCTGGAACATACACAATATTGAAGTTGCACCTTTGTAATCCCACTTTGAAATGCAGGGAGTGACTTTCTCTATACACTTAGAGGAAAACATGGGAATGAGAGGTTTATGGTCTGTCCTCAGGACGAATGGTGTGCCCCACAAATAAAACGTAAGATGGTTTATGACCCAATAACACACCAAGTCCTCCATGTCTATTGTGGAGTAATTGAGCTCTACATCTCTAAGGTTTCTGGACGCAAAACCGATTACGTTTTCCTTCCCGTCAATTATTTGGGAAAGGGATGCACCCAGACCTTTCATACTGGCATCAGTTGTTAATGTAGTTTTGGCTTTCACGTCAAATATACCTAGCTGGGGGGCACTAGAGATGGCTTCCTTCACTTGATAGAAATCGGATTGGCATTGAACACTCCACTCAAACGAAACTACTTTCTTGAGTAAGGCTCTCAGTGAGTGAACTCGCTCAGCAACGTTTTGGATATATTTGGACATGTACTCCACTAAGAAAAGGAAGGATTTAAGTTCCACTTTGCTGGTGGGGGCTGGTGCTAATTTGACAAAGTCCACTAAGCTATTCTTAGGCTTGATGTTGTCTTCGGAAATGGTGTGTCCCAGATACTCCATTTACTTGACTCCTATCTTACACTTCTCCATCTGTATGGTAAACCTAGCATTACTTAGCTTACCTAGATCTTCTTCAAGTACATTGTTATGTTCCTCTTTGGAGTCACCGTAAATCAAAATATCATCTTGAAAACAGAATACCATACCTGTCCCCTGCAAATTGTGTTTCATTGCTCGTTAAAAAAAAAACGCAGCAGTGGATGCTAGACCGAACGGCATCCTGAAAATTGGTACGCTCCAAAGGGAGCTGTGAAAGATATTAAGGCCTTAGAGTCTGGATATGGAGCCACCTGGTGATATGCCGACGAGAGGTCTATTGCACTGAAGTATTTTGCACTTTGAATGACACTTAACCTTTTGTTGATGTTCGGAAGTAGGTGTCTGTCTATCCACATCTTCACTTTAAGATCTCTGAGATCAATACATAAACAAATACTTTTCTGATTTGTCCAATTCTTTCTTTAGGGGTTCTCTCATGAGTAAGAGTTTTTGGGGTGCTTTGTGTACCACTGGCTTAGTTTTCGCTTAACGTTTAATTTTGTGGAGAAAATCTTTGAGTAACCCTAATTTATTTGTGAAAACCTCAGGAAATTTCTCACATATTTCCATACCAATTACTGACCTATTGACTAAATACACTTGCTCTACTGCATTGGGATCCAGTTTGATCCCTAGGTCCTTCTGATGCTTCCAACCTAGGAGACTGGAACCTTGTTTAGAGATGTAAACTTTTCCTAATGTGGTCCTATCTTTGAAGGTTATGTGCATAATCAACATTCCTGCTAAAGGAAGAAAAAAAATTATTGTATCCCCAAGGGTTTACATTGGGTGGTAACATAGTATATTCTTTGTTTAGGAAATTTTCGTTAAATGTGGTTTCATTTATCAAAGTGTAAGGGGAGGAGGAGTCCACAAAAACTTTGAAATGGACTCCGTCCAGAGATATGTTACATGTAGGATATGTCATTTCCGACTTTACCGTTCCACTTGAAATCTGAAATACAATTTCTTTTTCCCCAATTCCTCATCATTAATCATATGAGTGACTCTATTACTCATGTCCTTACAGACTTTTGGGGAGTTTCTTTTTTTGTTCCACTTCCTGCAAGTCACTCCCCTTGCTGGACACTTAGGATTATGTGCTAAGTGGCTAGCCTTCCCACATCTATAGCATCTCAACCTTTCATGTTCGGATTTCTGCTTTTTGTTTTTTTAAAATATTTTTATTGTCATTTGCGTGGTAACAGTACATTTCCAAACAGATATATTACAACAATTACAGTATTCTCGTTTCCGGTCAACAAGGATATAAGGCCACTTAACATAAACTATTGGTTACTTCTTTGCTTAACTCCGACCATTTTCACACAAATCGCATATGCCATTGTCACATTTTCAACCATGAGTAACAACAACTTAGAACTTGTGTCCCCCCAAGGCCGTGGGCTGCTACGTTCTCCCTGAGGTTGGAGAGCCGTCTTTCCTATCATGTACCTCACTCGTCTAAGCTGTTACCTGACATAGGGGGTTTTTGGATTTCTGTTTATGTACCTCTGCATTACTCACTTTACCCTTGTTAATTTTTTGAGAACTTTTGTGTACATTACTTTTAGCTACCACATTTGTGTCTATAGATTCCTTAATTTCGTTCGTACAGAGAGCAGTGTGTTCTATACTTTTAACTGTGTCTACAGCTTGATTGAAGTCAGGGTTTTCTGCAAGGAGTTTTCCTTGAACTTTGTTATCCCTAGTACACCTTACCAGTTGATCGCTTATAAGAGAGTCAGTCAGCAATACAAAATCACATGTAGCAGACAAACCTCTCAGGGCTGCAGTGTAATTAGCCACTGTTTCATTCCTTCCTTGTGCTCTAGAAAAAAAGTATGCCTTTCCAACACAATGTTGATTTTCTCTCCAAACTGTTCTTCCAATTTCTTGAGAGTATCTTGGTATGCCTCCAATAGTAAATCTCCTTGAGCATCATCCTCACCCCCTTGTGCCTCAGTATTTACATCAGGTAAATCGTAAAAACTCTCTCTTGCGTGGGTCCCTAAATTATGTTCGAGAAAGTGCTATTTATGCACTGAGAAGAATCTATCTCCTCCAATGGCCATAAGGTAAGATTCAAATAATCTTATCCACCTCTTCCAAGGAATCAATGGTTCTCCCAGGTCATTTAAGAAAGGTGGAGGTTGGGGCATTGCAAAAGAAACCATACAACTAATATATGCTATACCATCAATAGAGAAAGACGTACCCAACCTCAATTATAAATTTAAAAGAGTCATGATAGAATAAGGCTTAATATACATATATGTTGGATGCAGAGAATATGCTGAATAAGTAGCCCAACGAAGAACTTGTCTCTTATACATCAGAACATACAATGCACTTTATACATCATGACCACATGGACACTATAATATGCTAATCTGGATAAGGGTATAGTGTGAGGGAATCAAATGGAAGAAGAATATGCAATGCAAAGAATTAATTAATATAGGGGTTGAAAGGTAAAAGTAAAAATGTCTCAAAAAATCTACGTAAAAATATAATTCTCACAAGAACTAGAAAGTTCTTCCATTAATATGGTCCTTGTTCAGTTACCTCACCTTTTAACTGCTTTGGAGAACGATGAGAGTCTCTGACACCTTGAAGCAGGACAACTTGAAGCTCAACCCAATACGAACATGTATTGGAACACTTGAACTCAGGCACCTTGGAGCAAAAGGAAATCTACATGTCTTAAAGGTGCTGAAAGTATTAAAGACTGTTCTTGTAGTAGCAGGAAACCGCTAGATAGAAGACGCTTTGATTCACAACACACTCTGACTACGAGGATCTTGTCGGGGGATGGAGTGTTGACACAGCAGCAGTACCTCTCAGCGGAGGCAGGTCAAGTCACTTAATTACACAATGATCCTGTCAGAAGATGAGGCGTTGACACAGCAGTTGTATCTCCCAGCGGAGGTGGGTTCATTAGCTGAGATGGCAGCAGTACCTCCCAGCAGAGGTGGGTCCTATGCTGGAGGAGTAACAGGACTGCAATGCCTCCCACTGTAGGCGGTCCCAAGGTTCTTGCGTATGGGTGAAATAGGAGGGTAAAGACCGCCCTTGCAGGAGACACACCCCGACGGCTCCTTATGAACAACACTCCTCCCTCACCAAAGCTGCGCCCAGAGTGTCCCCCTGCGCCGAAACCACTTTGTATGCTTTCTTCTCTGATGTGTTGGTCGGAACAACGCTGCGATGCACTCTCCACACAGGAACCCAGTAGCAACGAAGGAAGACTCTATGAAGATAACTGCAAAAAAAAAAAATTGCAGTGTAAAGTTGACTTTGCCGTCACAGCACTAATGGTTCCTGAAGATTAGGCTCTCCTAAGGATAATGAGAGAGCATGTGCCCGAGAGGTTGACAGGCTAACGTCAAATCCAGGCATCAGTTACGAGCAGAACCAGGGGAGAGGGCGCAAAGCTGCCCCCTGAGCAGCGATCCCATCCTCGTCGCCAATTTGTTAGATGGATCTACATGGAATAGAAGTAAGTAACATACCATTAAAGATAATTTACAACACCAATGTAGTTGATTCAAATTATGATAGATGCCATGCTGCTAAATTTTGGGATAACAGGAAACAGTGAATCTGCTAAAGAGGAAAACCTAAGTATAGTGAGTAAACATTAATCAAGGCCAGAGCTAACAACTTCCTTAATCACGAAAAAACGTGCTTCTGCAGGAAAATGGGGAGAACGGGTGAAAGAAGTAGGCCGCTCAAATCATGGCAATTTGACAAGCGAAAGTTCACGATCAATTATGAATCCTAACTCTCACTGTTGCATTGTCGTTCCCTCCTTTGTTTAAAATGTCATTACTGTTAGGTTATTTATTTCATTTTATATTTATTGTGGAGACAGTAGGAAATAGCCTGTTATTTTTAAGTAATTCGGAGTATTTGTAAAGCACTACAGTTTTATTAGAGTAGTCAAGTACTTAGAACTGAAGAACAGCACGTTTTAGTGAAAGCTCAACTTGAGTGAGGTACAGTCAGTTCAGCACTTTTATGAGGGCCGATATAACGAGTACATTTTCTTGGAAGAAATTCCTTAGCTCTGTTTATGCAGAGGGGGGTCCCCCAGAGTGCTGTTTCTCAAGTGACCGGCCTTGCCTAGGGCAGCAAAGCTGATCTTTTCCCGCGACAGAAGAAACAACTTCAAATCACACGGGGTTATTTTTATCCAGAAACAATTCAATTGAACTGAAAATAAAAACGCAAAATGAACTGCTCTTTGGTTGGTCGCTCTTTTGTCCGCATACATCTGAATTTGTTTCCCTTATTCTCCACACTATATATTTTCTTTTTGTAATAATAATAATTTCTTTTTTATATAGAGCTTCATACCACATGTCTGCCCTTTCTAAACTTTTTAAACAACAGGGGCTGTATCACGTTGCAGAAGGTTTCTCTGCGGTTCTTTCTGGCGTTTTGGACGTATACTTTAATTCAAAATATCTCCATGTTTTTCTGACAGCAGAGCTTGGAAACCCAGGGCAATAATTGCCTCTTTGTGTTTCCGAACTCTAGTGTCAGAAAAACATGACTTAACTCGATGTTTCGAGTTCATATATGCACTTAAGACGCCAAAAAGAAGCATAGAGATCACTTCTGCGCTGGCGCAGTGTAGAAAACAAGTTCAGGTATTACTATTATTTAATTTAATGCTCACCAAACCCACTACGTACAATGTAGCACAACTACTGCAATAAAATTCTGTCCATATGCATTTTCAAGACTACTTGGGACCTCGTTTGAGGCTGGTGGGCTGCCCACCAGCCCAGTCCACTAGGTAGGCACCGGCCCAAAAGGGATCGCTTGCAACATTTAGGGCTGTTTGGCGGTGGGTGATCTCTTTGCCGAAAGTGCTTCCACTGAGGCATCAGATGCACTTTCGGCAAAACTGAAGGCAGAGTGGTTTTCCATGTTGCTGTGGCCCGCTCAGAGTTCTCTTTTTGCTTCTCAAAAAGAAACCTCTGAAGAGGATTTTGATTCTGCCCATCAGGGTCATTTTTTTTCTTTTCTTGCCCAGGTCTGCCTGGAAGACCTAGGCAGCAACAAGCAATGGCAAAGCCAATAGGTCTGGCTCTAAGTCATCGTCCAATGGGGCTTTGACCTCGAAATAATTCTACACACTGGAGATGTGGACAGCTTTCTATACACCATAATGGGATTACCCGCTTAAATACTCCACATGATCTGCAATTATAAGGGAAAAAGTTAACATGTATACATTTGCCACTGTAAAGACACTTTTTTTCCAGGCCCTCTGGACTACCCTCCATAGTTTAGTAAGATACACTACACATGTTCCTGAGATGGGCAAAGTGGTATACAACCTCAGAGCCGTGCTTATAACTCCGCGGCACGAGTTATAGTTACTTGAGATAACTATGGTGAATTTCAGTGGTTTCGTTTGTTTAAAACAGTATGCTGACATTTTCACCTAACCATAATGTCCATTTAACCTTTGTTTTTTTCCCCAGCGAATATATGTATGATATATATACAGAAATTCACTTAAAAACAACACTTTTAAAATGAAGTTATGACTGCAAATTAAAACTGAAAAAACACTGAAATTTGCAAGATTTGGTTGGAGCACAATCCATAATTTGCACAAGAGCTTTACAAGCCATAACTCACACACCAATTACAATTCTCATGATGACCCTTAATTAAACAGATGCAATTACAAATTTTGTTAATCTTCTTATAGTGAAATTACATATCACATTACCCTTACCACTTTGACAGAGCTCACTATGAGTGAAGTATCATTAATTGGTTTGATTATGTGTTGTTGTTTGATTGCCATTTGCTTTACGCTGTTGTTAGTTATTGGTATAAATATTGTGACATCATAAGCATTGCATTTGGTGTGCTACATGTAATGATCATGACTGTCTTTGTGAATGGGCCCCATTGTGACCTAATGGTGGTATTAAAAAAAACACATCATTAACAATTATTTTCTCGTCTTTCTGTTGTGCACAGAATCCAGTGACAGGCCTGTTGTCTGCAAGCAAGGAACAGAAAGATGCATGGGTTCGCGACAACATCTACAGCATCCTGGCTGTTTGGGGTTTGGGCATGGCGTACAGAAAAAATGCAGACCGTGACGAGGATAAAGCCAAAGCATATGAGCTTGAACAGGTGAGCCTATGTAGCAGCTAAGCTTTGGTGCTCAGGACTGATTCAGAAAGTAAAAAAAGTTTGAAAAGCGTCAGAAACTTGCTAATGTGGTTACTCCTAGCCCTGCATTTGAAGCAAATTTCCGACTTATTTGGTGGGGGAATTTCTGAAAAAATCCAGAAGTAGGCTTGGGAATCAGTGGCAGTTGTACATTTCAAGAAGCTCTCAGAGCATAAATATTATTGATTTGTAACCAACTGTACAGTTCTCCACGGGGAAGTAAGTTTAATGCAGATGTGCATTGCACATTAACTTTATTTGTTTCTCTGTACGTGGACCCACTCAGGAAAACACACAAACCAAAGCCCCCAGTTTGCAAATGTGGAAATTTGACAACACGTGTGGAATATCCTCATCGGCAAAGGCAAGAGTAAACGTCTTCTATTCTTGATTCAGTGAATAAAGTTGTAGATTTACCCTTGCAAATATTTTTTGTGCATCTATGTTGTTTATTACACTGATATATATATCCAATCATATTAAGATTACATTTTCAATTTTTAGAGGATCTCAAATGTTAAAGCATTTCCTGTTGCTTGTTGTTGCTTGCCATCTCTATAAACGACACGATAACCTGTAATATTAGTTCCTTATACTGTTTCTGTTCGTTTTTGTGTTTAAATGTATTTTTCTGAATGCTTTGATGGATGGCCAAAGGAAGAGAAATCACAAGCAGTGTAATTTTGAAATTGGGTCGAAGTTCCGAATCCTCAGCTGACTTTAAGTAGCCTACTAGTTATAAAAAACGCTTTTGCCTTCGAGGTAAGCTGACAGTTTAAGCTGATTAAAGATTACGAACTAATCATGAGGCATACACCTTGAAATAGGTTTTATAGCCTTCTGAGCTATCAATGCCCAAAAAGTATATATATATATATTTGTTATTTTGATTGATGCCACTTGCTTGGGCCATATTCTGTAGCTGTTATCTCCATTACCAAATATTTTTCATGTTTTTCTCCACTCCATAGTGTAGCTCGTCGAATATCTTTATTGATTCCTAGTTTGAGCAGGGCTGGCACAACTCCTAGCTCAGGTAATACAGCAGGCTTAGCATGCCCTCTCGTGGTGTTACCAAATTACTGAAATAAATACCCCAAAATTGCTCTTTTCAGTGTATGACAAACTCGAAATAAAAACGTATGTTTTTGCAATCACCAATGTCTGGGGAAAACACCTCGCACATATGGTTCTCTTATCTTTATATTGAAGATGTTATGAAGGATTGAATGCTAAAATGCTCAAAGGTTAGAAGAGGCTTCAACACTGAGGTGGAAACCCCGCATGAGACAAGAGAGTAAACTACTATGTATTGGACAGTGGTCGGAATCTTAGTTTCTGATTCAAGGACCTTACCTCTGTGTATTCTTTCTCCCACAGAATGTTGTGAAACTAATGAGGGGCCTGCTGCAGTGCATGATGAGACAGGTAAGATAAACCTGATAATCAGATCTATTCACACTGAACTTATTTTGTTCAATTAATACAACAGTTTTGTGTGGTAAAAAAAAGCTGAATGATTGTTGGTGACACATTACAAATGGGTGCCATGTAGAAGTCGGTGTCTTGAAAATATGTAGGATGAAGTGGTACTCTTATAATAATTTTTTTTTTTTTTTACACCTTGCCTAATTGATGAAAAATCATGGCTTGTCACCTTAAGGGAGAGTGTATTTGTTCAACACTTTGTTTTATGCTACAGAGGGGTGTAGCCAGCAAGGTGGGAAGAAGGCCAAATAAATTGTTTCAGTAGTACTTCTCA
The DNA here is from genome assembly GCA_963921515.1 of Calotriton arnoldi. Lineage (NCBI taxonomy): Eukaryota > Metazoa > Chordata > Amphibia > Caudata > Salamandridae > Calotriton > Calotriton arnoldi. The sequence goes on from CAWUFW010003626.1 coordinate 245,079, forward strand.
GTCAATACCCAGCGCATAAAAACAGGCAATCCTGATTCTTCCATACTAATCTGTGGTGTCCTACAGGAGTCAGGCGTACCTCTTAATCTGTTTAAAGGGATAGTCTCGTGAATGTCACAATTGGTTTTATAACTCAACCAGATATCACCAAAGTGACATTTTGGAACCCATATTGTTGCCTATTGATGATGCAAACTGCAATAAGAGCACAAACGTTTTCAATACACTGGACAACCCCTGTAAATTTTAAGTGCCTAACTATGAGTCTGGCGGTCCGAGGACCGCCAGACTCATGGGGGCGTGACGGTGGTGGTCCAACCACTACCGCACCAGCGGTCTGACGGGCCAATTACAACTTTGGCAGTCAGACCGCCACCAGTGGCATAGCAGTCAGGGGTTTAGCAATATGCATGTGGTGCCGCTGCGGCACTGCCATGCATTATAAGAGTTTCAGGACCGCCAGTGGTGTCATGAAGGTCTTTTCTCCATGAAAAGGCTGGCGGTCCTGAAACAAAAGGGGCCCTGCCCATGTGCATGGGGATGCATGCAGGAGGGCACAGCATGTGCCCCCCTGTGTGCATGCACCCCAGTTACTGCACAGCATGGACTTAACAGTCCATGCTGTGCAGGAACTGTTTTTGGCGGTGCCCATTTTCAGAGGCACCACCGTGGTACCACCAAAAAAGCCCACCACACACGAGAAAACTCGTAATATGATGGGCGGTGCGTACACTGTATTGGCGGTGCGGGAGCGGGCTGCCGGTGTGGTGGTCCGCTCGCGCACTGCCAAACTCGGAATAAGGCCCTTAGTCGAACCTGTAGGAGATTTATATAAAGATCATAGGTTTTCCTTTCAATGGTTATACTGATGACAACTATGACCACCGTTTGTTGGATTGCATTGACTCCATCTCCAGCATCAAATCATCATTGCTTCAGTTCCAGAAATGGATAAATGAGAAACACCTTAAATGCAAAACCTTTAAACTGAATTTAGTGTGCTTCCATGGAATTCCAACCCAGCAGCCCCATAATTCTGGCTTGATACACTCAAGCGTGCTGATATAACTCCAATAATTCCAAAACTTGCCACCAACTCAACATCTTTACATTTCCTTCCTGAGCTGCAGCTAAAAGATCACATCCAAGCTATGGTCATATCTGCCAAATTTCAACTGCATAAACTAAAAAATCTAAAACTCTGCTCTGCACAAGACTTCAAACTAGCGGATTTGACTATGTGTATTGTGATATATGTTCTGTACTTTTATGGTTTTTATTAACCGAATAAAGTGGTTTGACTGACTGACTATGTGTCTTTCAAGACTCCCAAACATTTGGCTTGCTCCACTAAAAGCTATCCTTCATTTTGCTGCCAGGTTTTTGAGCAACACTACCCTGTTTAAGTGGGCCTCAATTTGGGCTGTTTGTTGTGTGAGAGCATGAGAAGTGCATCACCTAGGAAGCCTTAATCATCGATATTAGCAAAATTCTCTGCCATTATCAGTGCTTATCAGGAGGTCCTATAGCTTGGGTGTAAAGGCAAAATATCTCTCTGTTCATGTTTTGAAGAAGAAGACTACAATTTGCCAAATCTTCTCTGGTAATGCAGCAAAAATATGGAATTCTCACCCTGTTCTGCAATACAACTACTTTTTTGATCTACAAAAATACCTTTTTCGGAGCTTGCTCTTTGAGAAACTCAATCATCTCACCATATAATCTCTTCATTCATGCCACATCCAACTTTTGTAGTGCGTCAGTTCTCTGTTTTTTTTGGCTGGAATGTGTTACACTCAATTATTTGCGTCAGCACTTTTTGCTAATTATATGTATGCACTGTTCTTTTTCATCACTGTTATGGTATGCTTCCACCCAAATCATTACGGAATGCCACCTGTCTTAAGTCTCTTTACCCACAGGCATGTACTCCCTTTCTAATTAAACATTCTAAACATTAAAATGTCTGTATTAAATCAAGAATATGAGTCTTTAATAGTGTCCATTAATCAGTTTTATAAACATCTCTTTATGCCAAATTCCTGTTCTTTTTGTCCTTATTCCTTTGTACTTACCAGCCTGCTGTAACTCTGTGTTATCTGGTGGTGTAGCAATCATTCCCAGGGCCCTCCTAGACAGCTAGTCTCCAGACATAGTAAGAAGCAAAACCGGCTCTGCTGCCTATGACTCCCCGGAGCTGAAGTACACATCTTTGGCTAGGAGAGTTTATGACTCTTGCTCAGAGCACAAGGGCTTTCCTTTGGACCCAGGAAAGGCCAATGAGTGTCAACTGTATGACCACTTTGCATTGAATAGCTATATGGTAGTGGACAGGAAGAGTTGGCAGAACAAATGGCAGCTTTAGAACTAACTTCTTTTAACTATTTTGACTTGGGGATGCTTCATTCCCAGGAACCTCCCAGACAGCCAGACTCCAACTACAGTCAAAGGAAAAAACTGTTTTGAGGCAGTTAAGTGGAGAAGAGGACAAGATGCTGAAGACAGGCCCGCCTGATGGCAGCTGGATCCTTCCATGTTGAAACTGGAGATCCCGGTTAATATTAAAGTATGGCTAAGAGGATGTGGTGCACAAAGGGGTGATGGGACTGGGAGAAAATAGTTAGAATTGGGTGGTAGATTTTCTCCAGTCACTAGCTAGTGCACAGGATACATCTGGCACCTCCACCACCACCTGCTCAGAACATCGCTAGATCTGGAAAATACTCCACTTGTAGAAAAAGCCTCTTCTGGGAGAATACTCCTCATTTCTGGCTCCTGTTGTAAGAAAATAACTCATACAAGTACTTAAATTCTCCTGAATCCTGCTGGCAACCAGGGATTTGGCCAGCTCTACAAGAATCAAGTGGATGACTTCCTGTTTACCTGCTTCAGGGACGCAAAAAGCAAAAGGACTCCTGACTCCAAGAGGGCCCAGCTGACTAAAGAGAACTAGACCCTGGCTGGAGAGATACCCAATACCCACAAGCCTGCCCCGAGGAGCTAGGGTTGCAGGACTGACCAGAAGAAGCTTTGCCAGCAGCTGGAGACTAAGGGACTGATTTAGAGTTTGGAAGATGGGTACCCCATCACAAATGTGACAGATGTCCTGCCCACATTATTACAAGTGCATTTAAACTGTAAATTGGTTTAGCAATTTTAGTGTGATTTGTTCTTTACTTTGAAATTGTTGGTTCTTCTTGAACTTTGAACGTCCTTCTCTGGGGATTACTTGCTGCCTGTACCATAGCTACCAGGGGTTGAGCAGAGGTTCTTTCACAACTTGTTTTTGACCTAACAAGAGTGGGTTTATTGAATTGGTAGGGGTACCCCATCCCAAATTAAAACCACATTTAGGACTAGGGACAAATTATGTAAAATGTACTGGTGATGTTCGGCACATGGTTGGGTCAAGTGCCTGTCTGGCATGATTAGTAGGAGATGGGGGCATTTGTGTTATAAGCACATTACATCAGTCAAAAGCTACTAATTTACAGATGTTTCTGTTTCACCTTCTAGCAGAATCAAATGTCTATCAGTGACTCTCAGTCTGCCTTCAGACACCACCACAAGGCACTCAGAGACCTTCAACTAGACCTTAGAGACCCTCAGTTTCCTTTCACGCAACCCCAGCTTTATCTCAGACAATTTTGGCCAGCCCTCAGAGTCCCCTCGATCATGCCTTTGAAAACTCCTATAAGACCATTAGATACCACAAGATACCCTCAGAGCTCAACCACGCACAACCAGATTGCTCTGAGGGAGCATCAGCTAGCCTTCTGATACCACCCAGTTGGTTCGGACAGATAGAGTCAGCACCAGACGGACCAACAGATTGGCTTATAGACAGATAGACTGATAGATAGAGACACATATAAAGTGCTTTTAACAGCCATTGTTGTTTCCAGGTCCGCAGCCTAGAGCCCAGTTCACTTTAGGTGATAATTGCCTGCTTCTGCAAATACGTTTCTGAACTCTTTCATAACACATTCTACAAAACTGTCCAGATTGTTGTTGGGACACTGCAGAGCCAATGGTGGATATCATGAGGCTGATTTAGGGGATGATGGTAAGGAGATATCGCCCAAGACATGTGGAAGTACCATTGTCGTTCGTCCTCTGTATTCTGCTGCACCATTTACAGGGGGAGTCCTGATGGCAGGGCTGCTGTTAGCCCTGCCTTCAGCCACTCCCATTTTGCAGCTAAGATGCCATCAAAAAAGTGGTTTGACGGGTCACTTAATTTAGAGTGGCGTTTGGACACAATTTCTGATGCCATTGATTTTATGTGGGACCTGTAATGAATCAATTGCTGTTCCATACAGTGCTTTTTTTAGGCTTCGCCTGAGACAGTGCCAGCACTGTTTCTTGCAAGACATTTTGTTTACTTACAACGGGCTTAGAATCCCCCCATTGCTTATCATTGGTTGGCTTCATTATCAGTCTTATTTGGTGGGTCCTGTTTATTCAGCACGTGCTGGCTTCACTTTCTGTTTGTGTTTCCCCATTCCCTGTAACATGGACCAAGTACTGCTTTTTTTTGGAAGTGCCCTTTCGCTGCTTTCGCTTTCTGTTTTGGCCTATTTTTTCTTCTAATTGCAGCACTTTGTAAGAGTGTACGTGTTGCACTGACTGGAGTGGCAACAGCAAATTTTAACCCCTCAGCTATCCATCACTTTCCCTACTATTGCACTGACTGGAGTGGAAATAGTACATTTTCTGGAGTGGGAATAGTAAATTTCTCCCCTCCGCTATCCAACACTTTACCTACGGTTGTCTTGCTCCTGGTTTTGCTCCATGCTATTGCTTTCACTGGTTCACTGACAAAATATCGACCCCCAAAATATTCTGGAGTGGACTTCCTGTACATGGCGGTACGACCGCCATGTACAGGCAGACGGAAAGGGACTTTGGGGGCCCCTAGCAGGGCCCCCGCCACCCGTTGGCTTCCGCTATGGAGCTTGGGGGACACATGTGGTGCCCCCCCAAACATTCATGGACCCTATGCCAGGCACCTCATGGTGCCTGACACATGGTGCATGGATGTTTAAAATCTGCCTGTTTTTATTGTGACAGGTGCTGCTGCTTTTTTCCGGGCCGCTGCACAAGCTGCAAAAGAAAACGGCATGTTTCCGACCGCCTGCACGGCGGTCAAATTGTAATTTGGCGGGCGGAACTGCCAACTACATGTCGGCTGGAATCCCACCCGCAATGATGGCCATCATAATGAGGCCATATATTCTCAGATTAACCCGTTGGATACGTCGGACGGCCCCCGGTCGTCCGACGTCACGGTGGGCGTGTGCGTCGGTCGGCCGGAAGCCGTCCGATCTGCGCAAGCGTCAAATTTGGCCGCATCGCGGGGGAATTCCGCCCGCATTCAAAGGGTTAATATTAACCAACAAATACAATGTTATTTACATTTAAAAAGCACAACAACATTTACACAAACAATAATAAATAACATATTTATAAAACATTAATTAACTATTTTTAATTTTATTATAACTTAAATAACTTTCTACCCTATATTTCTACAAAGTACACAACACATATCTAAAATTAAATCTTTAAATGATATTATTTACACGTTACATATTTGAAAATGTATGAAATTATTAATAACTATTACAAAAATGATCATATTTAATTACCTCCCCACCCTTTATCCATACAAAACAACACACATCAAAAAAACGAAGTCTATAGCATTACACAATTTACATAATTACTTGTCAATTAACGATTAATATTAATTAACGATTAATTATAATTAATTTACTTCCCATGTATACCTCTACAAAACACACAACCTGCACCTGAAACGTAATAAAAAAATAAATATAGAGTTAACATAATTAATTATCAATTAAATAATTAATATTAATTAAAAAAAAAATAATTAATTATAATGAATTTTCTTCCCGCCCACTACCCCTACAAAACACACAGCCCACACCTCAAAGTTAATTACCAAGATAAAATTAATTATACATCAGCAAATAATTATCAATTAAATAAAAAATATGAATAAAAAATAATTATTAATTATGATCAGTTTCCTTTCCACCCTATACCCGTATAAACCCCACAACTCGCTATGGTACTAAAAATGGAAAAAAAGATATAAAATGACATTTCAAAACTACTAACAATTTAAAAACTATATTAAAAAACCTTAACAACAATTAAACAAACATTTTATAGCATATACAATTAAAAAACATAAAAATAATTTTAAAAACAATATTCTTATCAACGATATTTTTATAAACTATATTAATGATTTCGATATTGTTAAGATCGATATTACTTACCTTAAAATCTATATTCTTGACAACATTAGTCTTGCACATGATATTTGTGTGACGATATTTCAAACTCGATATTTCTGTCTGACAATGTTTTTTTTTCGATATTTTGTTTGAACACAGCTTTCAGTGGCTTATTTCCCATGTTCATTCCTTTTTACTTTTCACCTTCTCCCCTTCTACTCTTTGGTGCAGCATAACAACACCAGCAGGCCACAGGTTATAAGCATTGCTTTTAACAGTGATTTCAAAAAACATTAATGGCTTTGTTCTATCGCTATTTAGTAATCACTTGTTTAGTTTGTGACAAAGCACTTTTTTGGTAGCTTTTCATGATTTATATAATGTCTTGGGCATGATTAAAATGTTTATTCAAAAATCAGGGTGTGTTTTAAATTGGTATATGTTTGCAGGATTACATGCTACATAGAACATTCTAACTTGAAAAGAACATTATATTGTAAATCACTTTTTTGCTCATTTGACCAGTCCTATTGGCTTCCTCCTGTAGAGTAATATGTACATTGTAACAAGGATTACCATACTATACCATGGCAGGCCATACCATACTATACTATATAATGACTGGCCATATAGCACCTTATTATGACTATGGTGGTCCATCGGACCGCTGTAGCCAATGTGGCGGTGCGGGCAACGCCCCATATGACTTGGGCGGTCGGACCTCATTGGCACCACTACAACCTCCAGGGATCAAAGATGCCTGGCGGTGTTGCAGCAGTTTTGAGGCCGCAATATGCTTGGCAGGGCCTCCGCGGCCCCGCCAAGCATATTACGAGTTTTCTCTCCACCGCAGTTTTCATGGCGGTGAGCCCGCCTTGAAAAGTGTGGCGGAGAGGAAGGCCACCAGGGCCCCTTGTTGCTTCTGCGTCAGGGGATGCATGCAGGAAGGCACATGATGTACCCTCCTGTCTCCATGCACCCCCAGTTCCTGTAGGGCATGGACTTGAGAATCCATTCCCTGCAGGAACCTGCAATTGTGTTCCCATTGCGGTGCCTATTTCGGCTCTTCAATGAGCCTTTAAACAGGCACCGCCGTGGGCCAGCCGCCGCAGGACCGCCTGACTTGGATTCCAGTTGGAATCTGGCGGCTGGTCTAAATGTGGCTTTGGCGGTGCTGGGCGCTGGCATGGCGGCCCGCTCCCAAACTCCCAAAGTCATAATAAGGCCCTCTGTGTTTTATGCAAAAAAAGGGTGTAAAACAGGGTGTGTTCTAAATTGGCTTATGTTTGCACCATTACAAGTTGGGTAGACCATTCTGTTCAGAAAATAACATATTGTAAATTGCTTTTTTTGCCCGTTTGACTGATCCCATTGCGCTTCCTCACGTACCTTAATGTGTACACTATTACAAAGATTTGAAACTTTGCTGCGATTGCATAATTTGAAAAATGTGTGCATTTTACCAGAATGTTGCTTTTCTATTGACCAGAACAGTAGAGCAGCATAATATCAAGATATTCATAATGTGGTTTTAGATTGTCTTCCTTCTGGTTTTGCTTGCTCTTGTTTTCACCCACTCATTTCCTTTGTTTGTTCCTTTTTACTTTTCATCCTCTCGCCTTCTACCCTTTGATGCAGCATAACAACACCAGCCTCCCTCATGGTTGTTAGCATCACTTTTAACAATGATTTCACAAAACATTAATTGCTTTGTGTTATTGCTATTAAGTAATCACTTGTTTAATCTGTAATTAAGTGCTTTTTTGGTATGTATTTCCCGATTTATAGGATGTCTTTGGCATGATTAAAATGTTTTATGCAACAAAACAGATCGTGCTTTAAATAGGTTCATGTTTGCACGATTATGGGTTGGATAGAACATTCTAGTGTGAAAAGGACATTATACTTTAAACCACTTTTTTGCTTGTTTGGTCGCTCCTATTGCGCTTCCTCCCATAGAACACAGATTACCATACCATACTATGTAATGCCAGGCCATACCATACCATAAAATAGCAATTGACTTTCACCACTATGTCCTACTCGGCGACCTCAACTTCCACATCGACGACTACAATGGGGCCAACTCCATTCCCCTCCTGGAGAATCTGAACAACGTCGGCCTCACCCAGCTGGTCACCGAAACCATGCGCAAAGCGAGACACACACTCAACCCCATTTTCACCTCCAGCGACAGAATCAAGCCACACCACAGAACTCACCTGGACTGACCACACCATTGTACACTTCACCATCACCGACGCCCAGCACATCATCACCAGGCGTCAGATCTCCTCTCACCGCAGTTGGAGCAAGGCCACCGAAACTCAGTGGTCACAGGCCCTCACCACCTCCCAACCCAATGTCTCAACAGACCTCGACCAGGCAGTCCAGAACTTTGCCACCTGGATCACCAACAGTGCCGACAGAGTTTCCCACTGAAACCTACAAAATCCAACATGACCTCAAAACATGCCAACTGGTACACCCCAGAACTCAGGACCACCAAGCACAACTGCCACCAACTGGAGAACCCTGCTGACAGAGCAGCTCACAAAACAGCCCTCAGCAACTATCACCGGCTCATCAAAAAAGCCAAGAAAGCAGCCATCACCACCCGCATCGACTCCGTGGCCATGCACACAAAGGAACTCTTCAATATAGTCAAAGAATTCTCCAACCTTTGAGCCATAGAGAACACTATCCACCCCTCCCAAGAACTCTGCAATACCCTCTCAGACTACTTTCACAGCAAGATCACCAGCATCTGCAATTTCAACCTCCAACCCGCCACCCTCAACCCCACGACCTCAACCAGCCAGCGAACATCAGCCAAACTATTACCACCTGGTATTCGCTCACCGCCATGACCACCTCAGCCATCATGTCTTCCATCCACTACGGGGCACCCACCGACCCGTGCCCCCACCACCTCTACAACCTCGCAATGAACCCAATCAACACGCTACTCACCAGCATCTTCAAAACCTCCATCTCCACAGCAACCTTTCCGGATAGATGGAAACACGCAGATGTCACACCCCTCCTAAAGAAAGCCGCCGCCAACCCCAGCGATCTCAAAAATTATTGCCCAATTTCCTTGCTCCCCTACCAAGCCAAAGTACTTGAGAAAGCCATCAACCAGCAGTTCACTGATTTCCTGTAACAAAACCATCTACAGGACGCCTCACAATCAGGATTTCGCACCAACCACAGCACTGAGACTCCGCTGATCGCCACCACAGACGACATCAGAACACTCCTTGACCATGGAGAAACTGCGGCCCAGATCCTCCTCGACCTCTCTGCGGCGTTCAATACCGTTTCCTACAACATCCTCATCAACACACTCTACAACATAGGCTTACAGTAAGACGACCTCAAGTGGATCACCTCCTTACAGGATGCACACAGAGCATCCAACTGCCTCCCTTCACCTCCGTACCCAAAGCCATCAAATGCGGCGTACTACAAAGATCATGGCTCAGCCCTACCATGTTCAACATCTACATGACTCTCCTCGTAGACGTCTTCAGATCCCACGGACTCAACATAATCTCCTACGCAGACAACACTCAACTGATCCTCCCGCTCACTGAGGACCCCCTCCAACGCTGAATCCAACTTCCGCGACGCCATGACCAACGTAGCCAAATGGATGAGAGACAACTGTCTCCAACTCTATTCCAACAAAACTGAAGTACTGATCTTTGAGAATAATACCTACTCATAGGACAACAGCTGGTGGCCTGTAGAACTCGGACCTACACCCACACAGACTGACCATGCACGCAACTTCGGCATTATCCTCGACAGCCAACTGACCATGAAACAACAAGTCAACGCAGTCGCCTTCTCCTGCTTCCACACACTTCGTATGCTCCAAAGAACCTTCAAATGGATCCCTACCAACACCAGAAAAACCTAGACCACCAGTGCCTGCCTGCTTGCCAAGACCAGTGCGCCATGTGAGGAAGAGGAGAGTGCTTGGAGGGAGGAAGGTCCAGTGGAGGGATCCTGGTGAGTGGACTCCTTAGCGAGGTACGAGGAGATGGCTGCTGCACTGATCGGGCCTTCATCCATGTGCAGAGTGAAGTCAGCGACTCCATATGCCAGCATATGTTGTTGCTATGAAGACTGCCATACCTAAGTGGCTGTAGAGTATGTGCAGAGTGAAGTTGGTTACGCTGTATGCCACAAGGGACTTCCGTGATGATTGTGTGACTGCCGTGCCGATTGAGCTGTAGCCATGTGCGGAGTGAAGCTGTCTACCCCATATGCCAGCGTTGGCTGACATGACGATGAAGTTACTGCGGTGCCAATCGGGCTGTCACCTGTTTGTGGAGTAAGGTCGGTGACCCCATATGTCAGAGGGGGCCACAGTGAAGAACATGGAATAATGCCTGGTTCGGCTGTCGTCTAGTGGAGAGGACGCCATGGAGAACTATGCGTGCCCGAGCCTCAACTGAGGATCGGAACCGGGGCGAGCATCCCCTACCAACAGTGGGAGGGATCAGAGGAGCTTACCGTGTTATAGGAGGGAATCCCCTGGGCGCCCAACCACAGCCACTGCAGGGTCGTGAGTGCTACTCACTGTCCACAACCTCTGCCCTCCGAGATGCCCAAATGTGAAACGCCCCCGAAGACTCCGGTAGCCCGACCCCTGCAGGAGTAAGACTGATTGTAGGGCCGGATGGCTCCGGGGAACTTGTTCTGCCACATGACGCTTTGGGCGCTGGAACACTTTTGACTTTTGGAAGAGTCGGAGTGGGACTCCTGAGACTCGGACACCTAGCGGGTCTTAACCTCAATGCCGTCTATAGTAAATGGGGAATAACCTCTACCATTCATGAGAGGGAAGTGGGACTCAGGGATCTGCCTATCGAATACTAGACCCTGACCTCAAGGGGGCTGTATTTATTGTTTGTGTATGCTGTATTTCACATCGTGTTTGTTTATAAATACTCATTTTCCATAAAAATTTGTATTTGACTGGACAAGCATTTATTGCTGCTGCTGAATGTATTTTGAGTTCTGAGCCTGTGTTCACTCCCTTGCTTCTACTCCTGCAGTTGTCCAACATGGCTGAAAAAAACTGTGAAAGGTAATAGATCTTGCATTGGCAAGACCTATTACCTTTGCTATTGCTTGTTTATCTGGAGGTGTCCCTTGGCCCCTCTAAATATCCTGTCTTCTGCCAGTGAGGGAGGGAGGCCAGGCAACCCTTTCCCCCTACCACCCTTGCAGTCTCTCCATTGGTGTTGCCTCTGTTGTTTTCTGAAACAACTCCTGTGTCTTTTATACCTAAAGGCTTCTTTAACTCCTATTCTAGCCATGTAATGTTTTATACATTGCATGTTGTTTGTTATACCTGGCACAACAAGTCTTTTGTACTTAATTGCATGGTGTTAGTTCCTGTCATAGAATTTAATTTTTGTATACTACCCATCTTGTTTTCTTAAATCTTAGGTCAGACGTTTGATTTCGCGGATGTCACAGCCAGTTGTTGGGTACGCTTGGAACCCAGTCTGTTCCAGTCTTCACTATAAGAGACAATTCATAATTAAATAAGTAACATTAAACATCCTGGTGGTGTTTAGGGTGAAAATGTGCCGCAAACTGGTAGGCAGCAAAGATTGAGGGCACATGTAGTGGCAGATTTCCCTTTACAAACACATTAGATCATTAGCACTGTTTAAAACTTTGTATGATTTAAAAACTGCAGCCCAAGGGAGGTTTGGGGGTTCCTCTCCAGAATTATTTCAGGGATGCAGAGGCAGATAACACATTTGTGAAGACACTCAGCCAATTTAAAACAAGCATTGGCATAGCCAATAGGTCTCGCCTTTGGGACCTTATAAGTATTTAGTTATGCAACACAATATCCTTGGTGCAACAACATCAACTGTTGCATGGCTAAACACTTATAAGGTCCCAAAGGCGAGACCTATTGGCTATGCCAATGCTTGTATATTTCTAGCGATGGTTTAGCCTAGCATGCAAATGTATATTTAGTAACTTTCACTGAATAATCTAATTAATTTGTACCAGTCCCTAAAATCTGTAAAGTTTCGAAGCTTTACACAATATTTTGTGAATAGTAGCCTATTGATCAATTGTGCAGCTGCCTGGTAACACCAGCCTAGAGGTGGGAGCCTGCCCTGTACCTAGTGCAGTCATTTTAGAACCCACTCAGAAACTGGTAAGCCCAGAGCCTGTCGGTTTACTCTTCGGGAAGTTTGGGTAGAGTACTGTGGGAGATAGATGAAAATGAGTGAAGGAGGAGAGGAAAAGGATTAAAGAAATGCAGAGAAAAAAATGATAAGATTGGAGAAAGGGATAATGATGAGAGAAAGAACATAAGGACGAACAAACGAGGCAAGGGAAGAGAATGTCAGAGAGGAAGAAGGGAGGGAATAAGGAGGGAGAGACAAAAGATGGGAAGAAAGGAAGAGAAGAGGAAAGAAGTGGAATAATAGGACAGGAGACAAGGTTGGTAATAGGGAAAAGTAAATGAGGAACTTTGAGACCCTTAAGAAGGAGCACACCTTTTAGTGGCAGCAGGGCCCAGAGATGCACCCTCGTCTATATTTTAATATGGACTCGCATGAAAACACACACGCACGCACGCACACACACACACACAGATACATTAAAAAATGCAGAGAATTTTCTATTTCCTCCCGGGCCCGCCCATTTGCACGGCTGCAAGCTCGTGTTTTTTTCAGGCACCATGAAAACAAGCCTAAGTCAAAACCGAGAAGTTTTGCCACATTCTTTTCGGCTGCATTAGGAGAGCGGCAGAAAGGGCAGATGCAACCCGGGGAAGGAATCCCGCCCTCGGAAGCTCTTACACAGAGATGCAGGAAAAGCAGCGGTCTGACGCAGTTTCGCGGAAATCAGAGGAGCAGGTAAGTCAGCTTGGGGAGTGGAAGGGAGTAGCTCCTTCTCTGGGATGCTGTAGAGGCGGTGGCTGGGTACAGCAGAGAAAGGCCGACTCCTGGCGTGTGCGGCAGACCCCTCCTCCCGGGCTCCCTGGGGGGGGGGTGCATGCCGTAAAGTCCGTCCCAGGTCCGTCCGACAGGTCAGCAACGAAAACAGACAGAAGGAGAAATGGGCAGAGAATGACGAATAAAAAAAAAGTTAAAAAAACAACAGAAGAATACAAGAGTGCTAAAAAGAAGGGAAACAAGAGGGAGATGGGTAAAGAGAAAGACAAGCGCACGCGCCTCCATGAACAGAGAATGACGAATTAGAAAAAAAAAAAAGGTAAAAAAGCAACAGAAGAGAACAAGAGTGTTAAAAGAAGGGAAACAAGAGGGAGATGGGTAAAGAGAAAGACAAGCGCGCGCGCTGAAAGTTTAAAAAAAACAAGCGCGCGCCTCGCGCTGCATGTAAAAAAAAAAAAAAAGGAGGCACGTCTGGCGAGTGGTGTGCGCGCACCGTGACGAGAGAGGAAAGCCAGATGGCGCCTCTGCTCGTAATTGTGCGCGTAACCGCACGCTCTAGGCCACACAAAAAGCTGTGGTCGGCTTTTTAAAGCCCACTCTCTAAATGTCTCGCCAGAGCAGCGCATGCGCTGGCTCAGGCGAGACCTAAAAATGTACAAGATTTAGACTGCTTAAAGGGTTGTCAAGATAGTTATAAGTCCCCCCTCCCAAGGATTCTTTGACGACTTTCTACCTGATATACTGCTTCCCCCCCCCCCCCCCCCCCATCTAAGTTACAAATACTGTGGACATGTATAACTCAGTGGGCTGAAATGCTCCGAACTATGGCATGTGAAAATGACATGTGGTAATCGGTATATTTGGCTGTAGATACACATGGTTTGCATACTCCTGCCATCTAGTGTTGGGTTCGGATGTGCACAAGTTGTTTTTCTTCGAAGAAGCCTTTCTAGTCACGAGGTAGAGTGACTACTCTTCTTGGTGATAATGCGCATGGTTATCGACTCCATTGTTAGATTATTTTCTGTCTGCTGTCGGGTTCGTACATGTGTGCCTGCGCTCCGGTTTGATGGTGTCACGGTGCACTTTTCAGTTTGTGCAACACTATTCCCCTCATCGGTATTGTTTGGATCGCGTTTTTTCCATTCTGCGTATCAAGGTATATATAAATCACTCATCCAGTCAAGTCGCTTCGACCACTGCCCCTACAGGGCCTCGCCCTTCGAGCCCTTTCTTCAGTCTCCATTAGGTTCTTCAAAAAATGTCTTGCTGGTGATGGAAAAGAAGCCCTTCAATTACTGCCCTCGCTGCCACGTGAAGTATTCCCGAACCGACCTACACCAGGTCTGTAATCTGTTTTTATCACCAGAACACAAAGAAGTGGATTGCGACACAGCCATTCCTTCCGCTCCAAGAAAACACTTTGAGACTTGGGCTCGAAATGTTGCTGATGAGCATTGAGGATACTCCAGACATCTTCGGTCATGAAGACATTGAAGAACAGGAAGAACACCCTCAGCCGCCGGCTGCGGAGGAAGAGGTGTTTTCTATTGATGGCAGTTCTGGCTCCAACTTCGGGGGCGACCTGGAGATGGAGGAAGTTACGCCGGCTCGGCAGTCGGCAAGTACAGTCCCCTTGCCCCTCAACACTGCGTCTATCAGCCCAAAAGACATTTGGTCTCCCTGGAACAACATACAGAGGCCCTTGGTCCACCACTGCCTTCTGGCCATGGTCGGCAGCGAGTAACTGGTTCGGACATCCCGCCTTCCAGCTCAGTGCCAAAATCACATACAAAGCTGAAGCCATCGGCATCGAGCACTTCGGTCCCAGAACTTCACTTGTTGCCTGCGCGACCCTTGGTCCCAAGTCGACCATCAACATCAACGGGCACTGCTTCGAGGCCAAGCGGAGCTTCAGTGCCGAAACCGAAACCTGGACCCGAAATCTTCAAGCCGACTTCCAAGCCCGATTCTTGCAGGCCACTGGAGCCCATTCTTCATAGACTCCAAGAGCAACTGGATTCCAAAGAAAAGCAAATTCACATCCAGCCTCACACAGGCGGTATCCTTGCCAAACCTTTGGCTCCGATTCCTCCACCACCAAAAAGATGGCTGTATTTCCAGGAAGCTCCGGACCTACCGGCTCTACCAAAACACCGGAAAAAATCGAAGACCACCAGCCCTTTGCCTCCTCCGCCACCCTCACCAACTCTACCATCACCACCAGATTTGCCTTCTCCACCACAGTCTATTGAAGACCCACTAGAAATTTCACCTCAGGGGTCTCCACAAGATGATACAGCTGGGTATGGTGAGGGGCAAGACACTTTTGGGACACCACCACAACCGACCCCAGGGATACTTATGATATTGATCCGCACAGAATTGCAGGAATTATTAGATGTGCTAATTTAAAAAAATGCATTTTACAAAGCTCGAGGCGTTCCGCACAAATATAAGAACATTTGGGGGGCAATTTAGGCGGGGGGGGGGAAGGAGCACTTCGGTATCCTTTACAATTTTGCAGATGTATAAATCTAATTCTATGTTGCATTGTATGTTTCAGTTGGACGTGTCAATAAGGATTTGCCCATGTTTGTTTTCTGTATGAAAGTCAATAAAATACTTGATATAAAAAATACATAAATGTGGGTATTTTTCCAGTAGCATAGCAAATGTTCCAAGGGCCCTATGCAAGCAAGGACCACACCCCTTCCTTCCTTTCCGAGTATAAGTTAGAGTTTCATAGTTCTCGTGCAGTGAGTCCTTGTGCCCCTTGGCCTCAGTGCCATTGACACTGCCACACTACTAATAGCTACACTTTTGTTGCGCTTAAATGCATTATCATGAAACTTCAGAAAATGCATCAAACATGGTCTAAGCCAGTCTGTCTGGCCTGCATTGTGAGACCTTAGCAAAACAGTTAAAAAAAACTTGCTGCAGTGTGCAATTAAACAAAATATTGCTTTCGCTTTACAGTGGGTTTGTGGTATAAAGAACGTAATGTGTTATGATTCAGTGTCCTTTCGGGATGTAAAATAGTCCCTAATGCAATGCAATGCAATCACTCCTTTGGAGGCATAATGGTACACCAAACAGCCAATAGCACATGGTGAGAAAGAATTACTTTGCTGTGTGGAGTCAAAGCTCACTCTGTATATTTTTAAGCAAGGGTGTAGCGAGGCACCCGCTATACCAGCTTCAGCGGGCGTTGTCAAGGACAGATTAAATAGTTGTTTATGACCCTTCTTAACTTTATTTAATCTATGACTTGCAGGTCATAAAACTGAAATAGAAAATAAGAGATGATACTGCATAAAAGATATTATGACACAGTTGTGGGGTGGGGAGAAAGGGTGGCAGTGGAACCAAATATGCTTAAAGAGAGAAGATAAAAAGTGCAAAGAAAAAAGTAAGCTAGAGCCAAATGGACTGAGAGTACAAATGAAAGAAAGAAGAATGGAAAGAAGGGTGGAAAGGAGAAAAACTAGAAGAATGGTAGAATTGGGCAACAATTCCAGTAGACCATCCTTAAAAGGTTTGTAATCTCAAGTTTCAGTCACTCGTAGTATAATAAGGTTCAAAATGGAAGTATTTTATTTTTTTGGCTCTCTCTTGTTTTAAGGACCTGGTAGCAATGGGGTTTTCAGACAGCTGCGCTGTCAATTCAGACCTAAAATGTCCATCTTCTGTGTGTGGCCTTTTGCTACCCACATGATGCACTTACTCGTAGGTTGCTGAACAAGGAAAGTGCATGCTGACCATCATGCAAAGTATCCCCTATCATCATGCCTCATGCCTGATGGTTTTGTCATCCGCTGAGTGACTTTATCTGGAAACTAGTAACTGTAGGAAATGGAAGGAGCATGTGGTTATAACCCAGGCAGGGGTAGCTACTGTTCCACACCAGCTTTTGATGTAAAGTTCCAAGGGAGGGGCATGTGGGGCATGGCTGCCGAGTTAGAGATCAGGGTTGGTCAGGGTTTGTATTCCACTGGGCATTTGCCTGGTGGGCTGGAGCCCTTGGAGGCCATGGTGATTCTGTAACTTTCCACTGCTCCCTGATAATAATTGCAGCAGGCACAGACAGGCTTTCAAGGAAAATGGATGGAAGGAAAGGCAGATTGCACGAGGAGATGAAGAGAGCGCGGTTGGTTTGAGCATTTTTGTCACTGCTATTTTTGGTACCCCAATCCGGACCTGCTAAAGATGATGGTGGATGGAGGCCTGATAAGACTTATACAGCCTACAGTGCCCGCATGGGCCAGTCAGCTTAATAAAGGTGTTATGTTCTAATCTAAAGCTTGACATGGATCATTCTAATGCACACCTCCGCGGCTGGCTTCAACAGAATGCACGAATGACGAAGAGGCTTTTCTTATTTCCAAGTGGTGATCCCCATTGGTATGTGTATATCTAAATGTGTAGATTTCCATAAGCTTAGCATCTCAGAATAGAAACAAACTGGGCTTGAGTGTAAGTTCTTGTTCCAGTGGACATTCTGCCTCCCTTCAAACATCATTATCTGCCATTCATAATTTAGAACTAATACTAGCCAGGTCTATGTACACCGTGTTTTAAAACACATTTCAAACGTATCAACCAGCTGCTGAGCAAATACCTTTTTTCCTTTTGTTTGTTCTGTTTCAATAGATTACTTTCATAGGCTGCTGATGTGAGTGGACAGAATGTTATCTTACTGTGTCCTTATTTGTAAAAAATAAATATGCTGATTCCATATTTATTGTTAGATTTTCTAAGAATTTAGATTCTTACCCTAAACTTTCTTTTATGTTTATTTGATATTAACAGGACAGTTCCGAGGTGCAGACAGCATGTTTTTCAGGAATGCCTGTCTTTTTTCATAAACTACCACCGTCATGTACCGTCATGTACAGTGACAATAGCTTAAACTCTCGCAAATGTGAGACCTATTGCATTGTAAATGCATAGACGAGTAGACTCACCTATTAAAATTGTCTCAGAGTACTACCTAGTCTATTTTTAAATTATTTTTACGCACTTTACACACCAAACACACCCATCTACACCTCACGGCCCTACACTGGCACTTCACATTACGGCTTGGGAACAAAAAGATCTCCGTTAAAGAGCCCCTTGAAGGGTGCCCGTCGGGCATTGCAGCACCGGCCTGATGAGGAACAAGCCCTATAATGAATTATGACACCCATTCGGGTATGTGAGGACCCTTGTTCCAAAAGGAGCAGACTCCTGTTCTATCCTTTGGATATACACACTTGCCGACCTGTAAATTCTCTCATTATCTTAAAGGAACTGCATACCTTATTGATATTATTTGATATATACTAGGGGCTCGTATTCTGTACCTACAAGTGCCCCCAGACCCATCTTCTTTGACAATATAATTCCCATACTGTGCCATGACCTCGCTAGATCCTAAATATATACTGAAGTGTGTACGAATCTCGGCATTCTTGCAAATGTGCTAGCACTCAAGAAAGTTTCGCTGCACAATGTGATGTGCTACAGTGCTGGGCACTCTATCTGTATACTATGTCGAACTGGCATAGGACATCTATTGTCTCTACCAGCAAAATGCAGTGAGCCGATGCTCTGATAACTGATCAGCAGTGTTTTTCTGGAAGCCTTCACATATAGGCATACAGACATTAATGACACTCTCCATTCGGCAGTTAATAACAGCAACTTCATCCTTGCATTCTCTTGCAGTGAGTAGTGGAGGTTTTCATCACAGTGATCCAGGACATGGGTGTGCTACCAGAATATTGTTGTCCTCTGACTTATATAACGTGTCCTAAATGTCTACAAAAATATTGCTTTATTGAAGTGAATAATAAAAACCCTACACCCGACTGGACGATATTCCTGTGAACAATATTTAGGATACAATATTTGTGTCACACAGTATTTCTGTATCCCATGTAATGACATGCACCCATGGTTCGCTCCAGTGCAGAAAATAACCCCTTTATTTAGCTGACTGGCCCTTAGATGCAGCATATCCAGCACAGGTCTTATTGGGGCTCCTTCTTTCACCTAGCTGACAGGGCTGCACGTCTTCCCTTGAACATTTAGTTTAAGATTCCCAAAACACCAAGATGAGATATTTGGATTGAAAGATAGCAGGGAACAATGTCTGCCTCCCTATTGGTTTCAGCCTGGTACTCCTTCTGTTGCGGCCAATTACTTGTCTCCAGATAATGGTGCGCAGCTGATGACGTAACCGGATAGCACTGTGGATGTGGAGAGGATGCACTTTGCAGAACATACCCTTTGAACGCCGAGGCCACCAGCCAGTAAAGGCATCTGCAGGTTGCGGGAGGGCACACAGGGAGGAGAGACTCAATTTTTTAATTTATCGTAGTAGGACCTTCATCGCCATACGTTTTAAGTGAAAGGGTGCAGTTATCAAGAGTGCATCATGGCCAGTGGGTAACAGGGATACACTGAACCGCAATTTTGACTCTCTTTTACTTACACACCCTGGGGACAGAGGATCCATTTTCCTTGCTTCCATTTGGACCAAGAGGTCCTTGCGGCACCACTGGAGAATACACAAACATATTTACATTTTGACACTGGATGAGAATAATAAAAATAGCAACCATATGAAGTCTTATCTTAAAACCTTTTACATAGGTAGCACTAAAATATTGAAACACTGTAAGGGCCTGATCACCAGTGCTCCCTTTAATTTCAGTATTTGCGGTAAGTTATGTTACTTTGCGTCAGGGAGGCAATCCATGGTTAGAGCGAGGGCGTTCTCTTGTATCCACCCACGGATTTTGGCGCATTCCCAGATTTGCTAAAGCTAGTAACCATGGCAATGCGTCAAAATCCTATGCCTTCCCCAATAAGGCGTAAAGAGGAAAATTGTCTTTATTTCTCCTCGTTATCTCCTCTTTCCATGTGTGCTGCAGAAAGAGGAAAATGCCTCTAAGGATTGTTTTTGTTCAAGAAGATGTCCCTTCCTGCACAAAAACAATCCTACCTGTAGCTCAGACGGCCTTGCAGTTTGGTGCAAGGGTGCCTGCGTTGGCTCTAGGCAGCACACGATGCACTAGCGCAAGGAGAGAGCTGAAATGCTACATATCTTTGTAAATATGGAACATTTCTGCTCTTTCTCTTTCACGCAAAGAAGGGAAACAACTTTGTTTGCTGCCCTGTGTTGCATGAAATATTAGTAAAGGTGCCCCTGGGTGTTTGGTGGCAAACACAGCACTGTTTCAAATTTTCCCATATCGCTGATCCATTTTCCTTGCTTCTATATGGACCAAGGGGTCCTTCCGGCACCACTGGAAAGATACACAAACATATTTACATTTTGACACTGGATGAGAATAATAAAAATAGTAACCATATGAAGTCTTATCTTAAAACCTTTTTACATAGGTAGCACTAAAATATTGAAACACTGTAAGGGCCTGATCACCAGTGCTCCCTTTAATTTCAGTATGTGCGATAAGTCATGTTGCTTTGCGTCAGGGAGGCAATCCATGGTTGGAGCGAGGGCGTTCTCTTGTATCCACCCACGGATTTTGGCGCATTCCCAGATTTGCTAAAGCTAGTAACCATGGCAATGCGTCAAAATCCTATGCCTTCCCCAATAAAGCGTAAAGAGGAAAATTGTCTTTATTTCTCCTCGTTATCTCCTCTTTCCATGTGTGCTGCAGAAAGAGGAAAATGCCTCTAAGGATTGTTTTTGTTCAAGAAGATGTCCCTTCCTGCACAAAAACAATCCTACCTGTAGCTCACACAGCCTTGCAGTTTGGTGCAAGGGTGCCTGCGTTGGCTCTAGGCAGCACTCAATGCACTAGCGCAAGGAGAGAGCAGAAATGCTCCATATCTTTGTAAATATGGAGCAGAAATGCTCCATATCTTTGTAAATATGGAACATTTCTGCTCTTTCTTTTTCACGCAAAGAAGCGAAACAACTTTGTTTGCTGCCCTGTGTTGCATGAAATATTAGTAAAGGTGCCCCTAGGTGTTTGGTGGCAAACACTGCACCGTTTCAAATTTTCCCATATCTGCCGATCATTGTTGTGGGGAAAATGCCTGGAAAATACTGGAACATGCACTTGTTGGTGTGGTAAGCACAAAACGTGTATGCTATGTCCCATTTTCACAAGTAAAACTTGCAATTTGAGTAAATCGCAGCCGACAAAATAATCCCAAGAGTGTGGTTATTGGGTGTAATAAATAATGATCCACTATTGGGGCGCTCATAATAACGCCCTTAGTGTGCATGTTAGCTATAGTTGGTCAGTATCGGGAAAGTAAAACTGTACAAATTGTAAGCATGTTAAAGAATAAAAAGGTACAGGAAAAATAGAGGAAGACGCGGTACGTCATGACTCGTTTTATCCTTTTTTGGCTGTTTGTATCCATATGGTGATTAAACAGAACCACAATTCTTCCTGGAGATTGACTTTGATGCCTGTACTATCTTTTCTAGATGGACAAAGTGGAGAAGTTCAAATACACGCAGAGCACGAAGGACTGCCTTCATGCCAAGTACAACCCAGGCACATGCAGCACTGTGGTCGGGGATGACCAGTGGGGCCATCTGCAGGTGGACGCCACCTCCCTGTATCTGCTGTTCCTTGCACAGATGACAGCATCGGGTAAGCATGCTTGACTGGTTCACTGGCACTGGGTCTTTCCTTTACGCTAAGCCTCTTACACAATGCCAGCTTTCTTGTTTATGTCAAGTAGTTTTTGTGTCTGATCAACATACAGAATAAACATATTAATGGAGCACATATTCACACTGAAGGTGGAATATTGGTTAAAAAAATTAAAATAAATAAAAAATGAATATGCCCTCATTTTATTTTTTATTGCAAAAGCACATCTTGTTTGTAAATAATTCAACATGCATCAAATTTCTTATGCACACAAAAGGTAGGTTGGATTTAATCAGACAAATCAAAAGAAAATGATATTCAGAGAGCGAGAACAGAAGGAAAGGAAGAGCACAAAGAATGTTGTTCCATATTACAAACACTCCAAACTAGTGGCAGAACAAAGCTTGATCCTAGATAGGGGGCCCTGCTACAAGTATTGTTTTACTATAAATGTGAAAGAAGTAAGTCTGAAGGTCGGGTGCTGTGGGTATTTCCATCCCTCAAAAATATATTCAGTAGAGCTTGCTCTTAAAAAATCAGGGTGCTCACTCGATGTAGGTTAACCACCCCCAGATTGCAACTATCCATAAAAGAGTTGATACCTTTGACAGCTATAGGACCTTTAGGCTACAAAGCAGGGAAAGGAATGCCTACCAGTGACTATGCAGATGAAAAGAAAATGTGTGTACTCTGACTTATTTACAGTACAGTATCTTAAAGAAGAAAGATTAAATATAAAATAGATAACCATTGGAGTGAACATTGGTTAGCTTTCACTGTACCGCACCATATGTGGTTTTATGTTCATTTCATTTAAGTGCTGCTTTTGGTATTTTGACCTCCAGGGCCAACAATCTTTATTAGTCTAAGCCGTATAACGGTATGAAGATAATGCTGTTAGATTGATAAATGCATGTAATATCTGGGTAAAAATAAACTTTTAATACAAAAATATTTAATGGGTGTACAGCTTGATTTTACTGTTTATGATTTTAGGCATAAGTTGACAGATCTTGTGATCTCTATTTAAGGGGCAGCGGCCTGATGTGGAAAGGTAGTTAACGAGTTTGCAACAGCCAAGTGCATTTTTAATATTTACAGAAGCCCTGGGATTTAGAGAGGAGTGTATCAATGTTTTGTGACCGCAATTGAAATCCCAAATCATTGATTAGATATCGACACCTCAAAGGGGGTGGTATCTGATTGGCAAAACGTTAGCTGTTCCTGTGGGACATATTCTCCTTTGGGTAGGGTCCAGAGGGCCACAGCCAGCTCTCCCCAGTGTCTTCCTAAAAGGGAAACATTTTTTATAAGAAGTGCTGGTCCCTTTAATGGACAGCGGTTACTTTTATGAAAATGAATGCACAGATGTCTGTGGTCCATTGCAGGCCTCCATCCCTGCATTTACAGTAAATCAGAGGGATTGGCAAATTACGACCTGCCCAATTTATATTTATGAGGCAGGTCGTTTTTGCGATACTATATAGTACATAGGCCGGGCCGCAAACTGCATTCTCATTAGCGAACCAGTTGGTGTGCAAATTGCAAATTCCTGGTTTGCGAATGGGAATAGTACATCAGACTCAGGTTTCTTTGTATGTTATAGTTCCTTGTACATTTGAAGATTGTTAAATATGTTAGAGCACATTCCATGCTCCTATGTCGGAATGTGCCCAGTCCTTCTCTCTAGACAGTTGTCTCATTTATTTGTCCTTTAGAAATGCATCTGATTAAGATTGTAAGGGTGCAGTTCTCGTACCCGAGTTAAGGGAATGGACATTGCCGCTAAACGTGCGCTGCTGCTGCATTTCAGTAACACTCTGTTGTAATGGGCGAGCACCCATTCTGAAAGAAAAAAATATTTCAGTTGTCCCCATACTCAGTAATCATGGTGGGTTTATTTTTTTTTATTCTTTATCAGAGACTTGTCACTTCTGCATGTGCCGAGACTAGCAACCTCATGTGTGCACATGGACAGTCGTGCTAGGCTCAAGGTTAATGAGTTCGTGCTTTCTCCTTCCTGTCAGATGCTTCAGGATAAAATCCAACTAAGATGTCTCATGGCCTCTTCATTACCAGTGTCAGCTCTTTGCTAATGGTCTGTAAACAAAATCCTTAGACGAGTTACAATTCAGAGTTCTTCTCAACTTTACTTATAAATCCTGTCCTTGAAGTATCACTGGGACACCTTTCCTTTCCTTTTTAGAAGGGTACTCTTGCATCTCCAGCTCCCTTCAGCCATATTCATGGTAAGACCATTTATGCACAGCACAGGAGTCACTTGCACCATGCCACTAAAAAGGTGGTCCAGTCTCTGGCACGCCCCAACCACCACATATCTACTGGTCTCCCCTCCTTTACTCCCATTTTATCTTCTGTAGACTGCTCACATCATCAAGCAGTCCTTGTCTCCAATATCTGTTTCTCTTGCCTCGCAAATCATGTTAAGGGCTTCCTGATCCATGCTTTATAAGTAAATAATCAAAGACTGCAAGTTTAGTGCAACAACAGGCAAAGTCTCTGGACACCAGCTCTACATATGTAGCTGCTGTGTGGGCTGTGGATTCACATCTACACTGAGGGAAAAACACATGGTTCTGAATAATAGCAGGGATTTACAGGTTTCTGTGTGCTAAGAGTTTAGCAAAAGTCTCTTCCCCGCTTTCCTCCTAGTGGTAGCTTGGGATGGTGGTGTTTATGCAGCCTAAGTGATGAAGAAAAGAACAGAATGGTGCCTTCAGACAACATTTTTCGGTGTTCCCTATTCTGTTGTTTGATTCTCAGGAGAGTCTGTCTCACTGCCAAAGATAATGATCTGATTGACAGATGAAATAGCTATTGGCAAATGCATCAACAGACACCTACAGTAGAAGACAGTACCTGGCACAACACACATCTCTGCAGGCAAACCAACCAAGCCGCAAAACATCCGACAACATATGAACTATGTTCAATTCTGCTAAAAATGTAAAACCCACCTTTATAGCCTCCAGCTTGAGCTGTAAACACTATACCTATTTCTCAGTTTACCTTCCCTCTCCATCCCCTCCTTTACTCTCTTCCTCCTCTGTATCTTGTGTATTCTGGTTGCCTAATGCCACCTAACTCCTCCTTCTCCCACTTTTCTCATTTTTGTCCTCCGTCATTGCAATCTGAACAATTATTGCTTATTTTTACTGACCATTGAACCTTACCTTTCCCTGTCATGTTTGTTGTCCTTTTGTTCTGTTCTCCATCTCTCTTCTACTCCTCTCTAATCTCTTCTCCTATCTTAACCATCAATATTCATCTCTATCCTTCCCCTAGGCCAAACACCCCTTTTGTGCTTATTCACCCCTCTAACCCTTCATTGCTTCTTTTCCCAAGCCTACCTCCCTGTTTCATCTTCTGTTTAATTTTTCTATACATGTCCTACATGGGTGACTAGTTTATGTTAACACTTAGGGGCCTATTACAATCTCAGTCTTTGGAAAGCCCCTGACCTTAGGTCGGAGGCTTTCCCACCGAGATTATCGGTTTCAATTCCGACCGCCTAATTACAATATAGGCGGTCGGAATTGAAGCGGGCCGGTGATTCCGGCCTGCTCAAGGAGCTCGTTGGCCAGTTGGAAGCCGACCCGTAATCCCAATGGATGGCATTTCCGCTGTTGCGATTACGATGCTCGGTTTCCGAGAGGCTTTCCATGCCGGGCTTTCCGACATGGAAAGCCTGTCGGAAAGCGAGTTTGGGCACCCCTAACAAGGCCCCCTTCTCTTTGCGGCCTCCGGTAAGGGGCAGAAAGGGCACCTATGGTGCCCCCCTGTTCACCTCATGGTGCCTGCCACACGGTGCAAGGATGAACATAGTCTCCCATTTCTCTATGGGAGCTTGTGCTACGGCCGGTTTACGGCCGCAGCACAAGCTCCCATAGGGCAATGGGAGTATGCGACCGCACCATGCGCAGTCGCATCGTAATTCTGCGGTCGGTACCGCCGACCGGAGGTTGGTAGGACCCGATTCCGCGATGATGTTGGTCGGAGGCAACTCCGACCGACTTCATAATCAGGCCCATAATGTTCAACGTTGTTTACTCCACTTTTACAATAATGAGTTTTCCATTCTCCAATATTGTTTTAATTGTAGAGTGCACTGACAATGTGCTTAGGTTGAGTCTTGGTATTTAAAAATGTAAAAAGTGAAAGTAAATAAAATGAATAAAGCAAATCATATAGAACAAAATAAATGGAAAAAGTATGTGTGGGACAAAGAAACAGGAGCTATTGTTTCCATTGTGGGAAGGTTAAGGTTAGTGCAAAAGTGCACTAAACTGTAGTGATCAGGGGGCAGCAAGTCCTCTATTTCTTCCCAAGGAGTACACTCCCTTTGCAAGAATTTGGGCATATCAATCAATCAATCAATCAATCAGTGGTAGTAAAGCACATCTACTCACTGCGAGGGTCTCAAGGCGCTGGGGGGGCGGCTCCGTTGAGTGCTGGGGTCATCCGAAGAGCCAGGTCTTGAGGTCCTTCCTGAACTGGAGCAGTGTAGGGGCTTGCCGGAGGTCGAAGGGGAGGTCGTTCCAGGCCTTGGCTGCGAGGTAGGAGAAGAACTTTCCTCCCATTCTGGTCCTGTAGATGTGTAGGACGGTGGCTGAGAGAGGTCAGCTGATTGGAGGTGTCTCTTGGGTGCGTGGAAGGGGAGGCGGTTGTAAAGGTATGCTGGTCCGATGTTGTGGAGGGCCTTGAAGGTTATTCTTCTTTCGATGGGGAGCCAGTGGAGATCGCAGAGGTGTTGGGTGATGTGGTTGTGACAGGGGATGTCTAGGCTCATTCTGGCTGCAGCGTTCTGGACGGTCTGGAGTTTGCAAAGTAGTTTTTTGTTGATTCCGGCGTAGAGAGCGTTGCCATGTTCCAGTCTGCTACTGATGAGGGCGTGCGTGACCGTTTTTCTGGATTCGGATGGGATCCATCTGAACGTTTTTCGCAGTATGCGGAGGGTATTGAAGCAGGCCAAGGATATGGGTTGATCTGGTGGTTCATCGTGAGCGATGAGTCAAGTATGATCCCGAGGTTTTGTGCGTGGTCCGTTGGGGTGGAGGAGTTTCCGAGAGCGGGAGCCCACCATGTGTCGTCCCACGCGGAGGGGGTGGAGCCAAGGATGATGACTTATGTTGTCTCGGAGTTGAGTTTCAGGCAGCTCTTCTTCATCGAGGGGGAAACGGCTTTCATCCAATCTTGGAAGTTGTGCCTGGTGATGTTGGGTTCTTTGGTGAGGGAGAGGATGAGCTGGGTGTCGTCGGCGTAGGAGGCGATGTTGAGCCTGTGGTTTCTAACAATGGTTGCGAGGGGGGCCATTTAGATGTTGAAGAGGTTGGGGCTGAGGGAGGATCCCTGGGGCACTCCACATCTGTTCTCTGTTGGCTCCGAGAGGTAGGACGGGAGTCTGACTCGCTGAGGTCTGCCTGTGAGAAATTAGCATATCCAGTCAAGGGTCTTTTCGCGGATGCTGGTGTCGTGGAGTCTGGTGGCTAGTGTGCGGTGAGAGACTGTGTCGAAGGCAGCTGAGAGGTCCAAGAGGATGAGGGCTGCCGTTTGACCCTGGTCGAGGAGGGAGCGGATGTCGTCGGTGGCGGTGAGTAGGGCGTTCTCGGTGCTGTGGTTGCTGTGGAATCCCGATTGGGAGATGTCCAGGATGTTGTTGGCTTCAATGAAGTTTGCTAGCTGGGTGTTGACAGCCTTTTCGATGACCTTGGCTGCAAATGGAAGCAGGGAGATGGGCCTGAAGTTCTTAAGGTCCGTAGGGTCTGCGGAGGGTTTCTTCAGGAGGGGGTTGACTTTGGCGTGTTTCCAGTCATCGAGGAATGTGGGGGTTCGAGGGAGCAGTTGATCGTCCGGCGTAGTTCAGGTGCGATGGCCATGGCAGCCCTGTGGAAGATGTGGGTGGGCAGGGGTCTGAGGATGCTCCGTAGTGGATGCTCTTCATGGTCTTTAGGGTGTCTTCTGTCATGAGCAGGGTCCAAGTGAGCAGGGTCTGTTGGGTGGCGTCGCTGGGGGTGGGAGCTGGAGCGGCGCAAAGGTCTTCAGTAACATAGTTGGGGCCTTGTGGAAATGTTAGTGTTCCTGAGATATGAGGTGGGTAAAAGTTGATTGCACAGTTTGGGGCAGTTTGGGTGGTTCTTCTTAGCCTGCTCTATTTACTTCCGACATTTAAGTATGCATCCCACATTTCTGAAGAATTTGTTGATCTTCAAGGGTGTTGTACTTTGTGGGGTTTTAGTCAGTAATATGTTAAATAAGCAATGTTTACAAATTAAGGGTGGTCTTCCTTCTAACTAGCTTGCAGTCCTTCCCCAGTAGGGATAATCCTTTATAACATACAGATCTCTTTTTCTGATTCAGAATTTGTCTCTCCCCACCACTGTAATCCTTGTTCCATCCTCACATGTGTGGAGGGCTGACCTTTCTCCTGCTACGTAAGCTTCTTAATTGATCAACTCACTACTCCTCAACAAGATTTCAGGGATTCACTGCCTGGACTTTAAGTGAAGAAATTAAGATCTGCCCTTTCCACTTGCTGATTCTAATATAATGTACAGTTACAAATCAGACACCACACACAAGCAGTCAGTTAACATGAGGCTGGGGAATATATATTAGTGCTCCCCTAATTATCTGTGCCACTGTTGTGCACATTTCACCTGCAGCCTGGCCGCTGTAAGCCCAATGCTTGTAGGAGAGTGGGGTGCGCCCTTAATTGTAAGTCTTTTTGAGACACTGGGGCCACCCCTGTATAGCCCTTACCATTTTTCACCACCGTTTTCATACTTTTTTGGATGTCTGATTTGTTTTAGACTCACTCAGTTCAGTGGTTTTCTCCTTATATTGCTCAGGATTTTGTAGGTAATGTTTCAGGGTTGAGTTGGGTAACCATGCTAATATCGGAATTGCTTTCTCTTTAATGATCCACGAGATCCTGTGATAACCTCCACTGTTGCTAGGTTTGAGTGCTTTGCTGCTTTGAGGCAGGGCTTTTGGCTGTGTAAGACAGTATGTAACAAACATCAGCGTATATATTACACACTGGCAATGTGTATGTTACACATTGGCGATAGCCAGTGTGTGGTTATGGTTAGGTCAGAATTTCCATTGAAATGGCGTCTTTTGTTTTCTTAATAAGTTTGGCGTCATTCAACAAAGTTGCACAAAACTTTCAAAAAAAGGATTATCCAATTTGGGTTCGGTGTGGCAACTTTCATGCAGAACCGTTATGTTGCACAGCAGCGCAATCTGCTGTGCAACATGGCTTAAAGTAAAATAAACAAAAAAGCACTATGGCATGGCCAGCAATGACCGCGTCATAACGCTTTTTTCCCTTTCAGCCATGTGGCACAGCAGCACTGTGTAACATGTAAAAAGGTATAGGCGGGCAAGCAACACATGGGAGCAGGGTGTGAAACACATCGGAGAGCGGGAGGAGGGCAGCGGAGGTTTGGATGATACAACGGCGAATGCGAAGGATGTGTAAGGACAATTTAAAACAGCAAGAAGGATGGGGAGGAAAAAAAACAACAGCGAGCGTGAGGAGGGTGGGGGTGTATGAAAATAACTGTGAGCAGGGTGAGGGTGGCTGAAAACAGCGGTGAGTGGGAGGAGGGTGGGGGGCTGGCTGAAAGCAACGGTGAGCGGGAAGAGGGCGGGGTTGGATGAAAACAATGGCGTGCACGAAAAGGGTGAGGTCGGTGGAGGAAACAACACTGAGGGTGGGGGTGAAGGGTGTCTGCAGAGACATATTCTCAATAAGGGTGCTTATCGAAATGTAACAAGAGTGCCTGCAGGAGTCTGCAGCCATGGAAGGACACTGGTCGCAGACAGGAAGCTTCACTTGGTCCATGCTCTATGCAGGACGAAGACTTGAAGCCCAGGAGGAAGCCAGAGGCGAGCATTAGGTGCTGACCAATAGGAAGCAAGGAAACCAGAGTGACGTGGGAGTCAATCAGTGGTAACTAAAAGCTAAGCAATGGACAGGCTCTATGCCCCTTTTAAGATTTGTTTTCTTTACAAGAGATTTCGCAAGCAGGCAAAACCTAAGAATCGAAGAACACAATTAAATCTAACTTGCCATGTAAATATAAATTACTCAATAAGTGCCTTTGCTTGGTTTGGTGTAAATCCTTTCAGTAGTGTTTAAGAAACAGGCATTACAAAAAATGTGTTGTGTTGGCAATATCTGGACCATTAGCCTGTGAATGGTCCTCTAATCGTGGGCACACATTTAAAAAAATAACAAAACCTTGCTGGACGAGAGAGTTTTGTACTATCATCCATTTTGAGTCCACAGACTCAAAACCATGACCATGGACCTGAAAATTCTGACTGGCAGCTTCAAGAGAACATTTTCTTGTGTGGCCACCATTACAGAGAATGGGGCGCACTCCCTGTGTCCTATACAAAAAGTGAATGACCACTTCAAGGGGCAAGGTGAGCACAACCTAATCTCAAAGCCAAAGTGCGGAGGCCCTAAGGTCCCCTCAGGTTTGAGATAAATAAACGTAGCTTTGGTGGCAGGGTCCTCGGACCCCGAGAGAGGTCTGCGAAGCCAGATATTGTCCACCGTTCTTTTACCCAGGCTTTGCATTGTGTGCATCATTTTGAATGTGGAGAATCCGTGGCCTCGATAAGAAGACAGCGAATAACAAATCTTGTGCACCCATGTTGGGTCCCCTTTGGTAGTTGACAATCTCAGTACCAGGGCTGCAGAATATGAGCACCATTCTAGGTGTGTCAAGACCACGGTCTCTAAAAATAGCATATGGACTATCAACTCATTTAAGATCTGTTAAAAATTAAACAAAACTAAAATTAAACTTCATAAAATCTCTACTTAGATCTGGACTGCCATTAGAGCCAATTTTAGGGAGGGCTATCATAGTGGACTGAGCATTCTTTTCTTGAAAGTGTAGAGACCATGGTTTCTATCAGATACCATGGACTCGGTTCTCCTAGCAAAGAGGGGACTTCCTCTATGGTCCAAACTTTCTTTTGCATCTGCAGATTATTTCACATTTCAAAGGGCATTCTTAACTTCTCATTGCTAGAAAGTTCATGTATTCTTTCACTACATGTAAAAGTATATTTTCCTTGGCTACAAGAGGCACATCTACCATATTTTGAGGATCAGGAAGCCTGAAAAGGTGATACCGTTACTTGCACCTACATTTAAAGCAGCTATGGGTGAGAGAGGTGAAGGAAAGATTCTTGTACCATCCACCGCTGCTCCAGATGACCAAGAAGAACTTTTATGCCTTCGGGAGACTGAAGAGGTGAAGAACACATAAAAGACTCTCACATGTTAGAGCTCTTCACACCTGGGATGAAGAAACTCAATGTGACAAGGGTCTCATGCAAGCTTGTGACCAAAAACTTAGCAGGGGCAGAGAATATTGTTCTCTTTTAGAATATCAACAATGTGACAGCACCTCAAGTCGAAGCATGACAAGGAATACTGGGGATTCCTGCAGAATAAAAAAGATACACAAGGATAACAGGAGGTGAAGGGACCCCCGAATGTTCCCTCAAGATGTGCTGCAGGAAGCAAAAGAAATCAATCGCCACCTAAGCTTCTTTGCACTCTCTGCGTGGAGTGGTAAAGCAGGGGAGAAAAATCCCAACATTGGAAATCAAACGATTGCAGATCTAAATCCCATCAGTAAAGCAAAAAAATAAAAGGTTTGTAAGTGGCCATTTGCACCAGAGTTGCAAATAAACCAATAAAAACACAAGAATCGCAAAAAAAATAAACAAAAAAACACAAAATCCAACACACTTTCCTCAAAATGTTCTTTTAAGAACCACCCAAAAAAGAGCTTGTCTCTATAAATGACTAAACCTTGCAAGGCTATCCATAGTTGGTTGGTTACAGGACGTGACCTCAGGCCAGGCTGTACAGTTAATCCCCCTAGCTCATGGCTTTGCATGATGGGGGTTGACGGCCCATGGCTTGTTGGGTGCAGGCCTTGACTGTAGATATGGCCCTTTGGCCAACCCCTGCTGTGCACAGCCAAAAACCTCAACAATGTTTGAAAAAATTCAATTAAAAACACGTTTTAAGTGAAGTTATAGTTACAAATTAAAACCTAAAAAACTGTGAAATTCACCAGTTACGGTTATCTCCACAATCTATGACTCATACGACAGCCATGCAAACCATAACTTGCACACCAAATGCAATGTATATGACCTTACAATATTTATCCATTATAAACGATGGGGTATTCCCAAAAGGTCCCTGGACCTGGGTATCGGTTATTATAAAGAAACAATGGTCCTGGACCAATTATTCAAGGAAGAGTTAGATTAACAGAATTATCAACTTATTTGAGCTTATATTAATCAGCTCCCAAACGTCTGTAAATCGTGAAAATAAATGTGCAGGAAAAAACCACTAAGTATTATTACAATATATTTATTTAGTCATTTAAAGGAACAATGATTATAGGGTCAAGAAGGTAGGAAAATGTTCTAGGGAACGTGTAAGAAGGAGTGCTCAAGTGTATATATAGGAGTCAAGAGAGCTCAAAGTGTGTAGAAAAGTAAAAGGCATATATTTACAAGACTGTACAAAACTGATAATCAATAAACAGATGCGACCTGGCCACATGCAAATTATTCATTTGAATTTGTAAGGAGAGTTTCCTTAAGGCTGTAAACAGGGGTAATGGGGAAGGGGAAATTGGTCCAGGTGCGGTAGGGGGTAGCGTCGACGTTTCGATCCGGCTTATCGGCAAAAGAGGTACTTTAATACCTCAGCTATGCGGATCTTCCTCAGGACAAGGGGACGGGTGAGGTGACCCTCATCACTCTTGCAATGCTCAATTGGAGTCCAAAACCTGGTTACACCAATGCCCGTAACGTGGCAAGGGCCAGCTAAGGACAATTCCCGTTATTCAGTAGATATAGACCATGGCGGTGGTGCCCAAACCATCCATGGAACGTAATATTCAGATCCGTATTTGTGGCAAAAGTTGGCTGAATGAATCAGGAAATCCAGGGCACAGCGTGATTTTTACAACTGGAGACGATCTGATCGACGTCCTTACTCCATCACTTTTAGTGAATCAATTCTTAGCACATAAGGCTCATGGTTTGGCAATGAAATTCCTTTGTGGAAAACCACTGCTGATAGAATCACAAAGGCCGAAGATTGAATGCTGTGCTGTAGGTCAAGTAATTGATGCTGCGCTGTACAATTACGCAGTGGCACAATATAACATATCAGAGTTTGCTACTATGTTGATTATATTTGTTCTGCCCTTCTTATTGGTCTTGGCACATATTACATTTTTTTCTTTCCAGTTCTTCCTTGGCTCTTCCTTTCGTTCACTGTTCTTATTTAAATCGCATCTTTGCTTGCCGCACTCAGTTGTGCTTGCATAAATGTGACAAATTAAAAACAAATACCAAGGAAAGAATAGAAAAAAAATAACAATAATAAAGAAGTAAAGTGAGACTCGGAATAAACAAGCAGTGCCAAAGCCAGCGAGGCTCCCTTTGCTGATGCTTGTTGTTTGCCAGTATTAGTTTTGCCAATGCGGCACAACCATTGAGAAAGGTATTAGCGGATTCTGTCATCTGGGAATGCTAGTTTTGTTCCTATTATCCTATATGGCCATCATATTGCATGTAGTTGCAATGTCAAGGCCATCTTGGAAGTATTGAAAATACTGTTCGTCCACTTTCGAATGTATTTTCTATACTGCAAAATTGTATCACAAGAATTTGCAAAGCCAATTGGTGCATCCGCCATCTTTGAATGGTAGTTTTCTATACTTCCAGGATAGCTGCAATGTTGTGCCTGTACACAATGTGACAGTCATTTTGGAAGATAAAAAAATAACATTTCAAGATGGTAAGTCCACTATTGACTTCTAGCGCCTGCAGAATATTTCAGGCATTGGCAAAGCCAATAGCGGCAGACGGCAGTAAAGGTGGCCAGGAAGAGGTAGGAGGGGAGCAGAGATAAAGAGGCACTGAGTTCAAGCTGTGCTTGGTGTAGGGGGCCGAGGGAGAGGGCAATTGAATGCGAGGGTGGTAAGAACAGAGAGTGAAGGCATGAGTAGATGGAGAGAATGACAGGGAATTGCAAACATAGAGATGGCAGGAAGAGAGAGAGAAGTGCAGGGAGTGAGCTATCATGGGGTTGGACAGAGAAAGATATGACATGCACAGCCAATGAATAATAAATCAGAACTGGCAAACAAAAAGATTTTTTTTTTAGCTCTTTGACATTAGCAGTTTAAGGGTACCCATAAGCAAAACAAAACAAAGAAACAATGGTGAAACATAAATTTCCCGGGGAGGGGACAAACATAAGCCATCGAATTAGCGACAGAGATTGTAATGGGCAAGAATGTCATCCAATCATGAGCCAGGGGCGGCCTCAAAGCCCATTCTATGTAATTTTGTATGCAGTGCTGGCTGCAACAGACAGCTAAAGCTGTCAGTGGCGAGACAGCTAAAGCTGTCGGTTGTGAGACAGCAACATTGAAAAAAATAATTTCAATTAATTGAATGAGAAATAAAATTGATATTTAAACATCATGTTTACTTCATCTGAAATAGATGACTTTGGAACTGTCTTCTTTTATTGTTGTGTCTCTGTTGAACTTACTGTGTCTTGGACAAACCTACTGTAGACGTTTACAAGTTGATGCACAATGCAACTTTATTACCATAGTCCCTGCCAGATAAATTGTGCAGGGATTGAAGACTCGTGTTTTTTATGCATGACATTGTGTTTTCAGGTCTTCGCATTGTGTTTACCTTGGATGAAGTTGCCTTCATTCAGAATCTTGTGTTTTACATAGAAGCTGCATACAAAGTTGCTGTAAGTACCCACTGTTTTTTAATTAAGTTGTCAACACTGATCATATGCAAAAGTTATTTGTCACAGAAACATCGGTTTTAAAAGTTGCAGTCTTCGTGAGACTCAACTTTCTGTAGCTTAGCCTCACATAGCTTGCATCTTCTGAGAGTATTGGCATCTGGATGGCTCGTGCTTGTTTTGCCCTGCATGCACAGTCACCCACTCCCTTAGGAAATACCTTCTGTGTATCATGACCTCCTTTGGAGAAATCTGCAGGAGACACTGTAGCTCATCTTGGTATGCCAAAGACGCACTTTAAAGCCGAAGGCCTACTACGAAGCACAGAATCAGGAACAGCAAGGATTGGGTCTTTGTAAATCTGTCTTTTGGAATCAGGCCGGATTCTATTATGAGCTTACATGTATCATAAACAGCCATCAAATCCACAAAAATGATTGCACACCTCTCCCCGAGAGATGTCTGTTATTCAGGTTCCTCATCCTGAGGAAGGTCAACAGGACTGCTGCCCCATCTTTTTTAAAGTTCATTCTGTGGCCCCCCTTTTTGAAGGAAGATGAACCACGCCTCTGCCTAGCCCCTTCTTAGCTGTACTAGAAATGTATTACAGAGAGGAGATAAAACGGGTTCCTTATAACACCTCTTATTCTGCGTAGACTTCACTTTGTTTGGTAACAGCTTTTTCTCCCACAGTATGCCATACTTTTCACTTCATCAAACAAGTTCAGCATTCTCAGTCTCATCAGGTATGAAAGGGCTATTTCCCTTCTGGAAACATAGTCCACCATTGGTTGCCGTACAGTTAAGAAGGACTTCTGTGCACACATCATCATGATGTATATGTTTCGTAGCTAAGATGGCTGAGAGTTTGCTAAGTTCCTGTGTTAAAGTCAATGCATCTGGTTTCTTTCAAGCAATTACTCTTTTGACAGCTATTTTGAGGTGTAAAAGAAGTTGTCTTCAGCTCAGGTAATGCTTTCCAAGATGGAATCCCTAAGCCAGAGGTCTGGGAAAGCCAGGATTGTATAATACACACATTCTTTAATGGAGTACTTCTTTCCCAAATATTGACTCATTCATACATTTCCAATAAATGTACATTGGGTTTTTCAAACTCTTAACATTGTCTCAAAGACTCTGCTGCTGCACTTGTATATATTCCATTTAGTTTTGGGGTGGGAAACCAGTCATAAATGTATGTTGGAGTGGGATTCCATACTGTTTACAAATCATATGCTCTTGGTCATATATACCCAGAGTTTGATCCAATTTCCCTCTCATATTGTGCTTTCTAGATTGGATTCCCAATTTGCAGTACAGGCAAATTAATTTAAGTTTCTTTTATATAGGTGTTATGTATGGGTGTTACTAGCCGTAGGGTTGGATATGATAACGTTTTTTAAATGTTTTCAGGTGTCTTAGGACCATTGTTCACTGAACATTATACTTCCACATGTTGCAGCTACTTACTTGTAATCTAGATTCCTCCTTACATTTATGAAGGAATTTGATTTGCTGCGTGGAAGATACATCCAAGATGGTTAAAATGTTATTGATTTCCAACTGGTCAAAAAATGTTTTGTCTCTTAGTGGTGCATGGAAGTGTAAAGGTGTCAACCAGGTCATGAGTATCTGCAAATTCTTTTTAGCAGAAAGGCTATCTGCTTGTACCCTGATATTTCTGCCACCAGAGGCATTTTAATAAATATACAAATAAATACTTTAATATATTCTATGTATCCATGTTGGCCCAGTCAACAAGGTTTTAAGTTGCGAAGTCTGCGACCACTAGTTAATATCTGGAAAAGAAAAACTCCCATTCAGCTTAGGTAGTTGGACAAGCCTAACAAAACCTTGACCCATCACATCCTCAAGCGAAGCATAGTAATTGTTCTTGTGATAGGATAAGAAGTCCCTTGTCTATCTATAGACACCAGAAGGGCTTTCCACTTCTATTTTTAATAGCCAATGATTTATTATGAGCAAACAAGAAAGTTTTCATTTGAACGTATAAAATATTCAATTTGTTACAGTTACAGAATATTTAAACAAGAAAGTGAAGTTGGTTACATTTTGCATTACTTAAAAATTCTAGATCCATCTGTGTGTGCAAGGGAAATATTGTCAGTAGTGTGGCGGGCAATTGTGATAATTGTTTTGTCATTTTTTTCTTTCAGGACTATGGGATGTGGGAACGTGGAGACAAAACAAACCAGGGTATACCCGAACTGAATGCAAGCTCTGTAGGAATGGCCAAAGTAAGAACTTAAATTGAGAGCTGAGCAGAATCAACCTTTGCAACAATTTTTCATATTTTAGGTTTTCCATTAAACTTTTAAAATCTTCTTACAAGCTCTTTTACACAAAGGGGGTGTAATAAATCATTTAGTAACTACTTTTGTCACATCCTTACTGCTTTTAGTTCTGTGTCCTCATGGCTCCTGCATATTTCCTTTATTGTAGAGCA
This sequence comes from Calotriton arnoldi, assembly GCA_963921515.1. Lineage (NCBI taxonomy): Eukaryota > Metazoa > Chordata > Amphibia > Caudata > Salamandridae > Calotriton > Calotriton arnoldi. The sequence continues at coordinate 282,257 of CAWUFW010003626.1, forward strand.
TGTTGATCCACGTGGGCCAGAGGCAATGCAGATTTTCAGGATACCCACGAGATAAATGTAAATACAATGAATCTAAACGGCAATCGTTGTTGTCATTAATCATCACCGGCGTATTGAGATTGGGGTGGGCGGGCTGAGTCCGAAATTTACTTGCAGTCATAGTGATGTACTCAATAACAGGGTAATATGGGAGCAGGGAAGATGATATTTTGAAAAGCAAACCACATTCTTGGTATCATTGGTGTATAGAACAATATGTCACTACATAAGTAAATACAGAGTTCAATCAGATAGAAGCATTACTGACTGCAAGCCAATGAATTCTACTACTTAATAGACCTCACCCCACATATCGAGCGCATAACATGGGTAAGTTACAATTAGTAATGTTATTCACTCGCTCCAAACTCATTAATTCTACTAGCAGACAAATGTTTCAGCTTTGTCACTAGTCTCAATCTCCTGTCCTAACTATCTGGATAGTGAGAGACCGCTCCCATGACCACAAGGCACTTTGGTAATCCTTAGGATTACATTTTCTGGAATGCTAAAGCAACCGTCAACAAAATTGCAATCCCTGTGAATGCCTTTTCCATACTGCACATGTGCAGTACAGACTACGGAATCCCTGGGATTCATGTTTTATCAGAGGGTGGTTGGGTACCCTGGGAAAGCTAATCCAAATTGTTATTGTAGTGCGATGGGCAAGGCCTCGTATTCTCCCCACAGCCCCTTGCAAGCTTGGCCTTGCATGGGTAAGACCTGGGGATTGCCCAGGGCTTGGAAGTCTTGGCCAGGTGCTGTTCCCACTAGGCAGCCCTGCAGGGCCTCAAAGCGGAACAGAGAGATCAGCTTGGCAGTACCTGCATTGGCTTGCTGGAATCGGCCACTGCCTCACTATTGCCCCAACCAGCACCCAGCCACCATGACTGCCCATCCCTGTACTAAAGGGCAATTAATGCCAGAGCCCGACTACCTTGGCTGCCCACCCTTGCAATCAAAAGCAATTAATGCCAGGCCCATGACGGGGGAATGGAGGAGTGGTCATGAGTATTGGGCCTCGTTAGAGATGTTTACTCCTCTGCAGTCTAAATCGTGGAACCACTGTTTTATTTAGGGTGTGCTTTAAAATGGAACAATATTGAAATGTAAAATATCACAATACTTCCCTACTTGAAATGAACGAATACTTTAAACTGTACAAATAAAAAATATTAAATAGATTCACAGTGGCCCTCTATTTTGTGTTGTTTCATATAAATATTTCCCGCTATTTATAGGTGTGGAGAGCTTTGATAGTGGTCATCTATTCTGATCTGGAACAGGCATAGGTATCCCACTGCTGAGGCATTCACAGAACCCACACAGTGCACCTCTTCATGTACCTTGTATTATATCCTAGTACTGAAATGGTCATATTGCTGTTGGAATGTACCTCTATCTTGATCTGTGTCTTGCACTGATATTCCTATACTAACTTATACCCAGGGTTCCCATGATGCACCTCTCTGCTGGTTTCAACCATACACTGCTGTGACACTACTGAGCTATCCACGAACTCACACAGTGCACCTCTACAGTTACCTTGTATTGTATATTATTACTGAGCCTTTCACGTGGTTGTTGGATTGCACCTCACGGAGCGAGGATTTTTATATCTTAATCGTCGAGTATAATCATCAAATAACGCTCAACATTGGTCATATTAGACCTTTGTTAGTCGACAAGGGGAGATGATAGGGAGCTATCATTTACATCAACTAACAATAACAGTGAAGTCCAATTGGGGTTTTACAGGAATCGGCAAAGACATTTTGTAGGAGGTTAAAGGGTTTATTAACAAATAATTTGAAATCAGACATTATTTCAGTAAGTATTAAAAATTAGCCATCATTATTACAGATTCAAATAATCCATAAGTCGATATTTTGAGACAAGAAAAAATACCACTGTTAGAAATTGAGGTTCTGGTTGGCTAGGGTATGCACCTAAGCCAGGCAGAACCTACCACTATAGTCAGGGTAAGTAAGTTACACACTAAAGATAACCATGCTCACCCCCTTGGTAGCTTTGCAAGAGCGGTCAGGCTTATCCCAGAGGAAATGTGAAAGGAATTTTCACACACACACACACACAGTAGCACAGAGAAAACACCACAAAAGTGCTCGACACCAGTTTAGAAAAATAGCCAATATTTTTCTGAATAAACAAGACCAAAACGACAAATATCCAACATACACAAATCAAGATATCACTTTTGAAAGATGTAATCAAGTATAGTTTCTAGAAATCAAAAATAGGTCCAACCGGAGCTTTTTGGTCATGTTCAGCGACTCCACAAAGACAATCCGACCTCGATGGAGCAAGGGCCGGTTATGGAGTAGGGCAGACCCCAGTACAGTACCTAGGGGGTGTTGTAAAAAACAAGATGGTGCAAAACACAAGGGGAGGTGAGGTGTTGCGGAGGCCGGTGCAGCGTTTGTTCCTAACTGTTGCAGGGGAGGTGAGGCGTTGGTTCCTTACTGCCGGGCAGGGGAGATGATGCGTCAGTTCCTTACTGCTGCTGGGGAGGTGATGCTGCTTTGGCAGGTGATGTACCTCAGTTCCTTACTGTGAAGAGGCGTGGATGTGGGGGTCGAAGGTCAAGCTGTGAGGCTTTGGCTCTGCAGTGTTGATGCAGAAGTGCTGGTGTCGGCTGGGCCTGGACTGCGGTGTAAGATGGAGCGGTGCGTTGTGCTCTTCACGAGCGGAGCCCTCGGCTCCGGTGCAGGCCGCGGATTGGCGTCGATGCTGGAGCGCAGTCGTCGGTGAAGTCGGGGCTGCGGTGTAAGTCGACGCAGTGCAACTTGCTCTTCACGAGCAGTGCCCTAAACTGGGGTGGCATGGTGAGCAAAAGAATGATGGATTTAACCCAGATCTCTTGACTGGGGGTGAATGTTTTGATTTGTTCTGCATTCCGTCCATCAATTGTGTGTCTTTTGCTTTCTCGCCCTAAGTGCGCCAGGTATGCCCAGACGTGGGTCCTGGGCTCACTGTGCCACTGGAATCAAGCTATCCTGGCTGAAGAGGGGTGAAACCCCGAAACCGGTCCTAGGATGCTTGTTTCCGGTCCAGGGAGGACCTGGCTTGGCAGTTCGGGCTGGACTGTTCCCATGAGGCACAGGGTCAAGACTGATTTGCATATGGCCAGGTCTAAACTGGGGTGGCATGGTGAGCAAAAGAATGATGGATTTAACCCAGATCTCTTGACTGGGGTGAATGTTTTGATTTGTTCTGCATTCCGTCCATCAATTGTGTGTCTTTTGCTTTCTCGCCCTAAGTGCGCCAGGTATGCCCAGACGTGGGTCCTGGGCTCACTGTGCCACTGGAATCAAGCTATCCTGGCTGAAGAGGGTGAAACCCCGAAACCGGTCCTAGGATGCTTGTTTCCGGTCCAGGGAGGACCTGGCTTGGCAGTTCGGGCTGGACTGTTCCCATGAGGCACAGGGTCAAGACTGATTTGCATATGGCCAGGTCTAAACTGGGGTGGCATGGTGAGCAAAAGAATGATGGATTTAACCCAGATCTCTTGACTGGGGGTGAATGTTTTGATTTGTTCTGCATTCCGTCCATCAATTGTGTGTCTTTTGCTTTCTCGCCCTAAGTGCGCCAGGTATGCCCAGGCGTGGGTCCTGGGCTCACTGTGCCACTGGAATCAAGCTATCCTGGCTGAAGAGGGTGAAACCCTGAAACCGGTCCTAGGATGCTTGTTTCCGGTTCAGGGAGGACCTGGCTTGGCAGTTCGGGCTGGACTGTTCCCATGAGGCACAGGGTCAAGACTGATTTGCATATGGCCAGGTCTAAACTGGGGTGGCATGGTGAGCAAAAGAATGATGGATTTAACCCAGATCTCTTGACTGGGGGTGAATGTTTTGATTTGTTCTGCATTCCGTCCATCAATTGTGTGTCTTTTGCTTTCTCGCCCTAAGTGCGCCAGGTATGCCCAGACGTGGGTCCTGGGCTCACTGTGCCACTGGAATCAAGCTATCCTGGCTGAAGAGGGGTGAAACCCCGAAACCGGTCCTAGGATGCTTGTTTCCGGTCCAGGGAGGACCTGGCTTGGCAGTTCGGGCTGGACTGTTCCCATGAGGCACAGGGTCAAGACTGATTTGCATATGGCCAGGTCTAAACTGGGGTGGCATGGTGAGCAAAAGAATGATGGATTTAACCCAGATCTCTTGACTGGGGGTGAATGTTTTGATTTGTTCTGCATTCCGTCCATCAATTGTGTGTCTTTTGCTTTCTCGCCCTAAGTGCGCCAGGTATGCCCAGACGTGGGTCCTGGGCTCACTGTGCCACTGGAATCAAGCTATCCTGGCTGAAGAGGGTGAAACCCCGAAACCGGTCCTAGGATGCTTGTTTCCGGTCCAGGAGGACCTGGCTTGGCAGTTCGGGCTGGACTGTTCCCATGAGGCACAGGGTCAAGACTGATTTGCATATGGCCAGGTCTAAACTGGGGTGGCATGGTGAGCAAAAGAATGATGGATTTAACCCAGATCTCTTGACTGGGGGTGAATGTTTTGATTTGTTCTGCATTCCGTCCATCAATTGTGTGTCTTTTGCTTTCTCGCCCTAAGTGCGCCAGGTATGCCCAGACGTGGGTCCTGGGCTCACTGTGCCACTGGAATCAAGCTATCCTGGCTGAAGAGGGTGAAACCCCGAAACCGGTCCTAGGATGCTTGTTTCCGGTCCAGGGAGGACCTGGCTTGGCAGTTCGGGCTGGACTGTTCCCATGAGGCACAGGGTCAAGACTGATTTGCATATGGCCAGGTCTAAACTGGGGTGGCATGGTGAGCAAAAGAATGTTAATTTTTTTTATGACCACCACTTTTGTCTCCAGAAACATCTAGGCAATATTTCAAAGATAACATTTCCTAATAGTAAGTTTTTTTTTTTTTTTGGCATAGTTAATTAAAACCATTGCAATAGTGACACTACAAAATTCTAAAACGTTATTAAAACTAATTAAAATTCAAAATCAAACATTCATTGCAGTTTAAAATCCCATTTAGATTATGCTAGATTTAAGATAAAGACAATAGGTCGCTGGATGCTGTCATGTGCTTGTCTCACATTGTCTGTATTCCTGCACCACTTGCCCATTTTTCCGATCTCATTGTCTATGTTTATTGCAGGATTTGTCTCTCTGCTACTAATAAGCGTCTTTGATGAGGTCCTGCTAAGACCCTTTTTTTTTTTTTTTCCCATCTACTTGTCAGCTTTGCGGCAATTAATTTTGTAAAGCATTGTTTGTTATTTTTGGCATTTTTTGTTCAGCCATCAACAGAAATTTTACCAATCTGCAGTTTAATTGAATGTTTTCTGGGTTGAAGCAGGCCAACACTGCTTGCCTTCTAGAACGGATCCCTTTCTGTTTAAAAGGTTCTTTTAGAAGCTGTTGCCGCGCTTCGTCCAGTTCTTCGCACAGGCAAATTAAGTGAAGAATATCGCCATTCTTGGTGTTGCACAGCCTGCAAGTATTTTGTCCTTTTATCCTCAGCCAGCAAAAGAATGATGGATTTAACCCAGATCTCTTGACTGGGGGTGAATGTTTTGATTTGTTCTGCATTCCGTCCATCAATTGTGTGTCTTTTGTAGACTCTGGTGCCAGCAGCAGCATCGATGATTACGTCGGAGTCGATAAGTTGCTGTCGTCAGCAATTCTGGCTGGGGTGCAAGTCGGGGCAGTGCGACATACTCCTCACGAGCGATGCTCTCGGCTTCAGCACAGGCAGAGGCGTTAATGATGGCGTTTAAGTTGCTTTTCTTGAGTTGCAGCACAAACCACTTGACTCCAAGGGCTCAGGAACTGGATTTGGCACCATTTGGGAAGGCAGGACCTTCAGCAGAAGTGCCCAAGTGCTGTTAGCAAGAACAGGTGAAGTCTTTGGTGGCCCTGAGACCTCTTAACAGGAGGCAAGCTCAACTCAAGCCCTTGGAGAACCTTGGAAGCAGGATGTAGAAAGCAAAGTCCGGTCCTTTCACTCCCAGGACAGAAGCAGCAAAGCAGCAGGCCAACGCAGCAAAGCAAACAGCAAAGTGGCAGTCCCTCCTGACAGCTATCCAGCTCTTCTTCCTGGCAGAATGTTCTCAACTCAGAAGTGTTCTTCAGAAATGGTGTCACAGGTCCAGTACTTATACCAATTCAGCCTTTGAAGTAGGCAAACTTCAAAGGAAAGTCTTTGTAGTGCACAAGACCCTGCCTTTCCCTGCCTGGCTCCAGACACACTACAGGGGGGTGGAGACGGCTTTGTGTGAGGATAGACATCCCTATTCAGGTGTCAATGTCAACTCCTCCCACCACTGTAGCTCAGGAAGGCCCATCAGCTTGGTGATGGGCCATCAGGATATGAAGGGCGCCCCTCAGCTTCCTTTCCTTTGTGCGACTGTCTAGAGAGAATGCACAAACAGCCCAACTTTCATCCTAACCCAGATGTGTATTCAACAGACAGACAGAGGCATAAAATCGTTTAAGTAAGAAAATGCCTACTTTCTAAAAGTGGCATTTTCAGACCTGCAATTTAAAAACTGACTTCACTAAAAGACTTGCTTTTAAATTGTGAGTCCAGAGACACCAAACTCGAATTTTCCATCAGCTCTCAATTTGCAGATACACTTGTAAGATGCTACAAGGCAGCTCCAATGCTAACCTATGGGAGAGATAGGCCTTGCTGTAGTAAAAAACGAAATTAGCAGTATTCACTACCAGGACATGTAAAACATACCAGTACATGTCCTACTTTTTAAATACACTACACCCTGCCCATGGGGCTACCTTGGGCCTACAAGGGTGGATACAGAGGAAACAATTTTAAAGGAAGTGGTAGAGGCACACCAACACGTACCTCTCCATCCCCCAACAAGCAGTGACTTCATGTAATAAAAGGAAATGTTTGGGCCTGGCAAGTGGGTGCACATGTAATAAAGGGAAATGTTTGGCCCTGGCAAGTGGGTGCACTTGCCAGGTCGAAATGGCAGTTTAAAACTGCCCACACAGAAACTGCAGTGGCAGGTCTCAGACATGTTTGCAGGGTTACTCATGTGGGTAGCACAATCAGTGCAGGCCCACTAGTAGCATTTGATTTACAGGCCCTGGGCACACATGGTGCACTTTACTGGGGACTTACCAGTAAATCAAATATGCCAATCTTGGAGAAACCAATTACCATTACCTTTTAGACGGAAGCACTTGCACTTTAGCACTGGTCATCAGTGGTAAAGTGCCCATAGTCCTAACACCAGCAGAAAGGAGATGCAGCACACAGTCATAAACAGGGGATCAGAGGCAAAAAGACAATGAAACTACGCGAAAAGATGCCAGGTCTAACAACTACATTAGTAAAAAATTACAACTAGGATACAGAGAATGCAAAAAGTGTTTCATAAAGAAAAATCTCAACTTCTAATTAATTGAGATCGGCATTGAAGGACGTTTAGTTTCAGCAAAAACATTTAAGGTGTAAGTTCAGAAGCCCCAAATGAAGGATTCTGATGAGAGAATAAGAATGCTTAAGCGTGAAGCTTTAGTATTCAAGCAGTAGAAATTAGCAAAGACTTGAAAGGTATCCTCTGCCCAAAGTCATCAGGCATCTCTAAGATCTGCCTGTTAAGTTTTGCAGAAAGCCCTCCGCACCTAGTTCAAGGTCTCTGGAGAAAAAAGGGTTCTCTGAATAAAAAAGTCTCTCTCTGGGAAGGTCTCTGACTAATATAAGGAACATTCACTAATATAATTCAATCAAAATATTAATGGCAACAATGTTCCCATTCCCCACTCCCGTGAACCATCAATCTTCAACAAACTCTGGGAGCAGGTGAACGCCCCAGTTTCTCACATCTTCGTAATAATTTATGCAACTATGTCCTTGGTTTGTTTGAACAGATCTTTTCTACTCCTGGTGAGAACCTCGCTGTCAGTTGTCTAATACATGGTATATTATGTTAATTTAACTTATAACGCGCATGAATCACCCAGGGAAGGGTATCTCGGCACAGCTCAGATCACAGCAAATAAACAAAGCTATTAAACCAAAAACAGCTCAGTCTTCAGATGTTTTCTGAATTTAAGGTGATCAGTGCATTTGCGTATGAGGAGTGGTAGCTCATTCCAGTACAGGCTAGGTAAGAAAAGGACCTGTCTCCTGAACTACGTTTCATGATCTGTGAGACTGTGAGCAGAGTTTTATCATTTGATCTTAAGAGTCTACCTGGCTTGTAATGTATAAGCTTCGAAGATAGATAGCTTGGGCCTTTGCCATTCAAAGATTTGTGTGAAACAACAGATGTAAAAAATAATTCTTTTGCGGACAGGTAGCCAGTAAAGCTATAGCAAAAGGGGAGAACAAGCAGTCGTGGAAGGAAGATTCTGAATGAGACGATCTGTAGTGTTTTGGACAACTTGGAAGTTTATTTAGTAGTGTATTATTAGTAGAAGCCAGTAAGGCATTACAGTAATCCAGGCGGCTAATAACCAACGCTTTGACCAAAGTTTTTCTCACAGAAAGTGGAAGTACATAACAATGCCTGTTTACTAGCTAACAGAAGGCTTCTAGAAAATTACATCATCTGCAGAATAAAGAGAAAAACATCTTGTGCAAAGCAGTAGTGTAAATGTGAAAACAGGCACCTTATCCTTAATGTGTAAAGTCGATGATTAAAATGGCATCAGCAGTTAGGCTAACTTATGTCAATACAATATGTTGCGTCCTATGTGTGCTTATAATGCCTAAATATGATCACCTACTACAAATGTTGCATTTATTTTATGTGTGTTATTTTGCATTGAAGTTAGCACTTTTCAGTTAAATGCATTTAATTTGCAAAATGAAAAAAATTCACTCTATCACACCTCTATCCTAATATGTGCCATGCACTGATATTCCAGTATTAAGTCATACTCTGGGCTCCTAGGATGCACCCCTCTGCTGGTCCAAATCATGCGCTGCTGTTGTATTGTATTGTACTTGGATATGTAGCGCTTACAACCCCTGACAAGGTGTTAAAGCACTTTATGGCAAGTAGCACTCCACTCCGGAATCCAAGGTTAGTTGTTAACAAAGTGATTGTTGATTATTGTTGGTTAAAGGGGATTACTTTTATGCCCTCAAAGAATCAATTTTGATGTATTTACTCCTGTTTGTTTGTAGCAGACTAGATTAACACGAGTTAGGTGTTTTTGTTAGTGGGGGCTCTGTGAGTTCTTGCAAATGGTTGATGGGATAAATAGGAGATTAGGTATTGTTAGGTTGCATGGATACAGGTTTTGAGAAGGGGAAGTTGCAGTGCCTAATTTGGAAATGAATGAGTGCCGGTGCCCAAAGCCCTGCTAAAAGCCACGGCCGGTGCAATTAAATGTCAGCGTGTTGAATAACAAGACTGCATAGTCTTGAATCCACTTGATGCCTTTTTAATCTAATACCAGACATCCGTGCCTCTTTATCTTAACCCTACTGCTTGCTGCTTTCTCTCTTTATGTCAGTTTTTCTGTCTTTCTTTTTTTTCTCCATCTTTCTGCTTTGTGTGTTTTTCCCTCTCTCACTCTGATAAATGTATGATGCTGGAAAATAAGCGCTAGTCCCCAAAAATGAGTGCCGGTGGCCCTCACTGGCAACTACCACCTCAAATTAAGCACTCGGAAGTTGTGTGCTATAAAACGAGTTGTAGATAATTTGCAGAATTACTATAAAAAGAGGTTAAGCTGGACAGGCATGGTACTTAGAGTAGGCTATACTCAGAGATAGAGGCATGCAGAGGATGGAAGGAAGCTAGGGGCTATACTCAGGAAGGAGGCATGCAAAGACGGAAGGAAGGCAAAGGCTATACAACATCCACCGCCCCTCATTCCTTCACCCTCATTCTACACCCATCATTCCTCATCCCTCATGCATCATTCCTTATCTCTTATTCCATATCTGTCTTTCATCATTCTTCATCGATTACCCCTCATTGATCGTTCATCATCCATCGTCCCTCATCCATTGTTCCTCATACAGCATCTATTATCCTTCAGTCATCATTCCTCAATCACCATCCTTAGTGCTTCATCCATCACCCTTTATACCTCATCCGTCAGTCATCATCCCTTATCCATCATTCCACATCCCTCATCCCCAACTACCCTCCCTGATCCCTAATCCCATATACCTCATGCTTCATCCCTCATCCATTATTCTTCATACCTCATCCATCATTCCTCATCCATCATCCATTATCACTCATCTACCATCCCTCCTCTATCATTCCTCATCCCTTTATTCCCCATCCATCATCTTTGAGCCAGTCCACCTCACTTATCACCTATCATCCATCATATCTCATCTATCAGTCATCATCCCTCAATTATCATTCATCATTCCTTATCCATCAGCACTTAGCCGTCATTCCTCATTCCTCTTCACTATCTCCACAAGCCTCAGCTCTCGCTCATAAATTTAAGCGAGAAACAGGAAAACATACATAATTTCAATAAGGATTCCATTTAGGACGCCCAGATGACAGCAAACCCCTCACTCATCATCCCTCTCGGGTGATAAGTGACAGTGCTCGGTTAGTAGGTTTGCCCAGAATAAGCAAACATCCAGTTATGGAAATGATTTGCAGACCACTGTAAATAAGCTTTTTTGCTCATTTGTTAGGTATCAATGGTTCCTTCAGTTGCTTATACAAAGCTAATTTAATACTGAATGATCAAAAGCATATCATTTAACTTTATGAAAAACATATTCAATTGAATATAAATCTGTATTTTGCACAGCTCTACCCTGTCCCCTTTATTTTGTTTCCAAAGTAGACAGAGGTGGAGGGGAACACTCTGTCACAAACCTGACAGATATCCCGTCTGCCGTATTACGATCACATTCTATCTTGTGGGGATCGTAATACGGCGGATTGGATATCCGTCACGTTAGTGATGGAGTATTTCCTCCACTGACTTCTAAAGCAGGCCCAGAATTTCCCCTCTTTTGTGAATAATCAGTGAACCAGTAAACCCCCACCTTCATTGTGACCTCTGAAAGTGAAGCAGGGGGGATGTATCTTTTGAATATTATAAGACAACAATAATGCTGTATGTGTGTTGTAAGAATTGTATGCAAATGTTTAGTCATATGACAATAAGAAAACTCAATATTCAGGAAATATATCATGAGATAAACTCTTTGTTGAACACCGTACACTGAAAGAACCCTGCACAGAGTGCCCAGCACTTTTCACCCTTATCCAATATTCTGTACCATGTGCCCACCGTGTAGTACCTGGTACTGATTGCCCTGTAGTGAGTGGTTGGCTCTGAGCACCCTTTAATTTCGCACCTGAACTGGGAAAACCCTCTACTGAGTGCTCTGCGAGTGTCCAGTACTGATTATTTAGCACTAAGTACCCTCTACAAGATGACAGTCACTCATCCAGAGGGTGCTGACATAGAAGCCATACCCACAGCTCCCTGACCTTTACTAAGGGGGAATGTAAGCCCTAACAACTATTGAAAAGTAAAGATAAACATTAAAAAGTGATATATATATATATAGGGACAGATGTATTGGGGTTGTTAAGATAATACAGTTATTTCCCCGGCCAGTGGGGCAATTATGGCCTTTAATTACTGCAGGGGTGGGTAATAACGCTCATTTTAAAGTAGCTTCATATGCTTTGGTTAAATACATTTCTATTTTAGAATATTTGTGGACAAACGTTTCTCAAAGAACCTGGTCACACCTCTTCACTATACTATAATGCATTTAGTTCTTAACATTGTGGTGATTTTGTTAAGGTTTCACTAAAAGGTGCTTTTTCTAACAAAATCTTTCAACCAAATTATCTTTTTTTAGGCAGCCCTAGAAGCTATCGATGAGCTGGATCTCTTTGGAGCTCATGGCGGACCCAAGTCAGTTATTCATGTCCTTCCTGATGAAGTGGAACACTGCCAGGTAAAGAAGGTGAAAAATGACCACACAACCAAAGGGGCTTCAGGGGACTGGGAAGCGTTTAAAGCACTTGCTTTTAGGAGGTGTATTTTGAACTACTTTTTTACTCTTCTTACTGATGCAGTAACATCTAAAGCAACTCTCTTTAAAGTTGTTGGATTTCTTAGTCAGAAGCAGAAGCTAAAGAAACGTTTTGTATAGTTGAACATAAACCTTTATAGGGAAAAAGACCATGGGGGAGTTAGGTAGTACCTAGCTATCCCTTGATAGAGGCTTTCCTTTGTGGGATATCTAAAAGGGAAATATACTGTATGCCATTGGGCGAGATATGAAACTGCTTTCTGAATATGTTGGTTTTATTTATATAGTCCACTAACAAAACTGTATGGCTCCTTGTGTGTAAAGACCTTACATTGAACTTTTCATAGTGAAAGTTGAAATCTGTTACCAGTGCAGTACTTCCATTTACTTTTTCTATCAGTAATCTATCTATGAGTATCGATATTAGAACATTCTGGTAGTTTAAAACCACTTGTTCAGAGGTAATATTGTGCGCTGTGCTTGGAATCATCATTCAGTTATATCTACTTTTCTAATGGTGGCAAGCAGAAATCAATTTAAGTGGAACATAAGAAAACATATAAACTTATCAAGTATTTTATTTGTATCAGAATCAGAGCAATTGTATTGTGTTGATATATTTGGACTCATCTGCTTTGTCCAGATGATTACAGGCAGCATGTACATACAGCCTCATGTAATCTCAGTGTACAGGCATTTTGTAAAACCAAATATTGAATAGCTTATAGTCCTTTACTGGCTATTTGTTTATATTTTTTCAAAAGTCAAATAATGTGCTTTTACTTCTTCATTCTTTTTGCCACTGGCTGCCTTCATGTTGTTTTGTAGATTTTGTGTGTGGTTTCTCTTTGAACTAAAATTTGTAGTTTGTTTTTAATAGTCAATTCTCTACTCCATGTTGCCGAGGGCTTCCACCTCCAAAGAGATTGATGCAGGACTTCTTTCCGTTATTTCATACCCAGCATTTGCAGTTGAAGACATGAATTTGGTTAATGTGACCAAAAATGAGATCATTACAAAACTACAAGTAAGAGCCTAATTACTGATTCATAGTGAAATAGGTGATTGCATGGTTCTAGTAAACCAATGTGAAATCTCAGCTGGTTGGTAAAGCATGTTAAAACTTGTATGAAACAATAGCATACCTAAATAATTTAATTGAAATAATTTTCTTATCATTTTATACTTTGAAACAGAAATGTGACAGAGTGACAAACCTTTGTGCCGTACATGAGAAAAAGGGCCTGCGCTTTGATAAGTGGAGGTAAAGCAGTGGCCCTAAGGTGCCACCACTAAGGCCCCAGTTATGAGCTGTATGGTATTGGCAGGGTGGTAAATCCTCACTCGTAAAAACAGTACAGTACCATGACATCCTGCCAGTATGTGGGATTATCCCTGTGGAATAGGGACTAACTATGCGGTGCCTCTTTTCACCGTGTGGAATTCTGCACAGTGTTCCCTTTTCTCACTTATAACATATGCTCTGAGCAAGTGCTCAATGTGAACGGGGGCTGTTGGACTGGGGAAGGAGGGAGGATAGTGGCAAGGGTGGGTAAGTGTGACTGAAGTTTGGCAGTGGGGAGCATTACATGCCTCCCCAGTTCCATTGCTGAGGGCCGCGTGGGGGCAAGAAAACTCTTTCTGGATTCCGTTTTACCAGCTCGATTGCCAAACCAAATTTACTGGCCAAATTATCCGTTGTTCCCACACTCAGTATATCCGGGTGTGGGACAATGCCCCACTCATGATTGAGCGGTGGTGCAAAAATCCATGCTGGAGTTGTACTCGGCTCATCTCATAGTTGGGGCCTAAGTGGCACCAAATTACAACAAGCCTTTGCAATGCAATCGGTGTCGCATTTGTGAAAGTTAGAGCTATTTGCGTTGTAAATTATATTGTTTTTTACTTATGTTTTTTGTTTGTAGTGGAGTGGCTGTATGTTGTTTGTAGTGAAATTATGTGGTTTGAATTGGAATTGTTAGTTGTGGAATTGTGTGGGGTGAAATTGTGTGGTGTGTAGTGAATTTGTGTATTGGAAATATGTGGTATGGTGAATAAATAGGGGTTAGAGCTGTATAAAATAGAAAGATTGAGAGTGATAGGTAGTTTGTGTATGAAGTGGTGAATGAACTCTAGATAGAGCAGTAGAAAGAGCGTGTGAGAAAGAGAGAACGAAGGGGAGAGAAGTTTATAGATGCATAAAGAGGCTGCACTTGTGTACGCAGAAAACACTGAAAGAAGAGGAGGAGAGTGTCTGTTTGCGGTTTGTATTTTTTAAAAAGTTATGGTAAAGACACTGTGCTGAAAAACCTGAAGTGAACTGATATGAGAAATGCGGGATCAGTGCATGCATGTGCATCGAAACTATGTGGATAGTAATTATGTGGTATTAAGTGTAGTGGACTTATGTGTAGTGGTATTGTGTGTTGTGGAGTGGTATGTATTGAGTGGAATTATGTGGCGTGGTGTGGAATTGTGTGGTGTGAATTGGATGTTTGTGGTGTGTAGTGGAATAATGTGTTGTGTATTGGAACTTTGTGGGATGGAATGGAATTTTGTGGAGTTGAAATGTGTTGTGTGGAATTTATAGCATTGAGTGAAATTATGTTGAGTGGAATTATGTGCCATGGTGTGGAATGTATTTATATGGAGTGTTGCTGTGTGGCATGGAGTAGATTTATGAGGAGTGTAATTATGTGGTATGGAGTGGAGTGGAGTGTAATTATGTTATGTGTTATGTAATTGTGTGTTGTTGAAGTGCGTGGTGTGGTGTGGAATTGTGTGGCATGGTGTGGCATTATGTGGAGTGTAAATATGGGGCACGTTGCGAAGTTGAATTTTGTTGAGTGTAATTATGTGTTTTGGAGCTGAGTGGATATATGTGGAGTGTAATTATGTGGCGTGAAGTGTAATTATGTAGTTTTGAGTGTGCAGTTTTGTTGAGTGGTCTGGATTTTAGGTGGGGGAAACTGCTGCTTTAAAATCACACAATAAACCTGGTGACATTTTTTATTTTAAGTTACATAGGAAGCTGTTGCACGTATCATTTACTGCCTCCAACCTAGTTCCCTCCTCAGCCAGAAGAGATCTTGTGTTTTAACTTCAATCCCTCCTTATAAATCCTGTGAAGGATGGACAGACAGTGGCTCTGTTCTCCCCTTTACTGCAAATCCTGGGCACCTTGCCTCATCGCCACACAGACAAGTGATCAGAAAACATGTCAGAGGTGAGAGCACTGGAAGCCTTCTTTGCATTGGGGTCTAGGTCATTAGTCATGAATCATGGCCGTCGTAGGTAGCGCGATCGCTCTATGAATAAATGACGGCCCTGATTTGAAATCGCTGTCTAATGCGCCTGCATAAAATTGTACAGCCTCTGCCGGCACTTCCCATTCTATATGTATTGCGTATACAAGGGCAAATGTCACCCAAATGTACACAATCTGCCACGGGTGTTTTTTCCCCACACAAATGGGAAAAATATTAGCCATTTGTGTAGAGTGAGAGGATGTGGTGCTGCGGTGAGAGCTTCAGACATGGGTGCTGGGAATCCGTGTTCGAGCCTCAGCTCAACATCCTGTGTATTCTGGCAAATCACTTATTCTCGCCTGCGCTATATAAATGTATTAATTTAAATTAAAAAAAAACTAAAAATACAGCAATCACAGTGATCTTGAAGGGGTGGTGGGGGCGGGCTGGCAGTGTTGTGGGAGGGTGAGGGTGTAGGGAGAGATGGCACAGAAAGATTGAGTATAAGAAGCAGTGATTTAAATAAACAAACGTGAAGCCTGTTGCTAATAATAGGCATGCGGCCGCACAAGCCCCCTGACATAACAGCAGCATCTTTGAGGCGATTTGCTGGCACTGCTGTGTCAAGAAAGGAGACTCCAACATGGATCCCCAGAGTGAGAGGATGTGGCGCAGCGGTTAGAGCTGCTGATTTGGGAGCTGGAGATCCGTGTTCGAGTCTTGGGGTTGGCTCAACATCTTGGGAATTTAGGAAAATCACTTATTCACCCCTGTATATAAATGTACTAATTTAAATTTTTTTAAAAGCATCGATCACAGCGATCTTGGAGGGGTGGTGGCAAGTAGTGTTATGGGAGGGATGAGGGGGTGGGAAGAGACGGCACAAGGAGACCAAAGTATGAGAATCGTAATTTATATTGAACAAAAAAAAGCAGCAATATCAGAGGGTTGGTGGGGGCGGGCAGGCAGTGTTGTGGGAGGGGTAAGGTAGTGGGGGGACGGCACAGGGAGATTACGTGAAGGCAGGGCAAATAAAGCTGCCCAAGCTTAGTAAACAGAGCATTTAAAAACCAGAGGCAGGCCAACAAAAAAAGATTGCTCTTGAAGCTCCCTACATAGCCTGACGAGTAAGAACACATGTAACAGGGGCAGTTCTCATGGGAGGATACAAAAATCCAAAAAGAGGGACTACTAAGCGTATCCACCCCAAAAAAAAAAACAGCATTTCCTAAGGACAGAAAGAGGAACCAATTAAAATGTTGTACGATCCTCCAAGACCGTATTCATATTCTGAATACAGCATGTTTCGAAAAAACAGCGCATGCGCTGCCTAGGCGAGACCTAATAAAAGAGCCCGAAGCATTTCCTATTTAGTAGTGGGCAGGAAGCGCACCCACAGCAAAATTATTTATGCCTGGAGTGGCAAAAACCCTTTTATCATTCCTGACGAGAAGCATGCTCACCCTGCCATCCTGAGGAGCTTGCTGGACAAATTATTTGAAATTAGGGTCAGTATTAGCGACAGGAGCTGAGTGGGGCAATTGCATAGAAGCAGCATTCAGCAAATGAAGACATACTTTGCTGATGTGGTGAATCCAGCACCCAGTGGGATTGTAATATCAGAAATCAGTGAGGCATTTGGCACATTTTAGGATGGACTGTATATTTACTTTTGACTTAATTGTCAAAATATTTTGTGCTGTTTTGAATGCTATATATGAGGAGGGAGGGGTTCAGAACCCTAATGGAAGCACTTATAAGTATTCATCTTTAAAGTATCGCTTTAGCCATATTTGTAGATGCTGTGCAGTGGATAATAGGGTGTGAATAGCAACACATCCAGCTTGTGGCTGGACAATGGGAATGTCATTGCATGGATACGAAGAAGTATTTTGGAGGTGTAAAATGTTTGGCTGTCATGTTGTTGGAGCAGGTTTAGAGGGTACATCAGTGCTCTATTGTGCCTGTACCAGGTTGCTGCAAACCCTTGACTACTGGTGTCCTGAAGTGAGGGCTTGAGAAGTGCCAGAATGATGGGGAATAATTTCCCTCCTCGAATTGCAAAGTGCCCCCAAGCCAGATACCTCCCCCCACAAAGTTGCATTTACATCACTGTTTTCCATCTCAAATAGCAGTTTTACAGGTAGTTCTTGAGCAGCACTCTTGAAATATTCCAGTACTTTGTAAACTGCTCAGTAAGCCCAACCCCCCTCATGTAGCTTTTGGGGTGAGGGTGGGTTTTCTCCCTGCCTGTAGTTGCACATCGAAGTTTTGGAGCATAGGAAACTTGACTGAGACTTGCAAGGCTTTTTGTGAGAGGAAACACAAGTGCCCTTGAAGAATTGCTCTCCAAAATTTGGTATCTGTTGCTAATATAAGTGGAAAACTCCTCCTGCACCTTTCCACAGCAACATATTCTGTCAGATAAGATGTAAGGTAAGGTCCTGTCATCAACCAGATCAAGGACTAAAGTCTGATTTTCCCATCGCTTACAATATGAAGGACGTTTTCCAAAACGTTGAGCTTAGCTATCTGCAAACTGCACTTCAGTCTAAAACCTGATTCATAGGGACCAACAAGGTTATGATACAAGTCTGTTGTTGGCTTGCCGTAATTTTTCGATTCGTTTGCCAAGAAACAGGGATCTTGGTCTTAGGTTCTGCTGTCCTTAAGTGACAAAAATTACTTTTTTGTACAGGGGTGTGACAATGCTTGATTTAAGAGTGGATACAGGCATTGACAAATAGTTTCACTGGATTCTAGGTGCAGCATTCCATTTTGGTTTAAAAAAGTTTTAACAATGTAGGCATCAGTGGTTTTTATGGCCCTCAGCTGGAATTCTGGACACACAAGGGAGTGTCTGGATTAGATAGTGAGCAGGTGAAACGTTTATTTATCTCAATGTCAGTCCTAATTTTATCTACCTTCTCCATACAGTAATTGGCAGTGTAGTTGAAAATCTTTTGAAGACATAGAATGGATATTTTGGGGAGGGATTGCATCAGTGATTGATAGTTGACTAGAGCTTTTCGGTGGTCGGAAGAGGTGGTGATTTCATTTTGAAAATTTCGAACTTTCACCTTGTTTGGCAGTGCTCAGTGGGATTTTCCTTTGGCTTTTAAAGTTCAAAAGCCTCAGAAAAATGATTGAATTTCCAGGCCTTTGTCCTGCTTCTTTGATTTGACAATTACCAAAGTAGTTTTCCTATGAGCACTGGGAATTGTTAATTTTTTGTTTCTTCACTTTGAAAAATAGAAGAGCAGGAACAGTGTGCATTCTCTGTTGAGGAATACAATGAGTTTGTTTGCAAAGTATTGTTCTTGAAATGCCTACGTGAGTGATGGAAGTATTGCAGACAGAGATGTGGGAGTTAACCATATTCAGATGTCTTGCCCTGGCATTTGTACGTTTTGGTTGCTTTTTGAAGAGAAGGAATGTAGTAGGAATTATACTATAGGAACAGTCAAGCGCATGACTGATTGCTATAAATTTGAGATAAACATATGGGAACAGGGAACATTTGGTGAACAGTTACAGGAGAAATTGTTGTAGCTGCATGTGTTTGTGAAGACCCAGACATAAACCCACAGCTATGTCCATCAACATGTTCAAGTCATGATGTGTTTTTGCTGAGTTTTCTCTTCCGTGGCGGTGAGACATTTAGAAGGGATGTATTAGTGTCATTTGTTGGCTGTCTTCAGTTTCAGACAATACAATCAAATGATGCATTAAAGTAAATGAAGGATGGAGCAAAGATGAAATCAAAGCAACTATGGGGTTTATTTCTCTTTTCTCCTTCTGCAGGGGCGATACGGTTGTTGTCGTTTCCTCCGAGATGGCTACAAGACACCAAGAGAGGTTGTACAGAATTTCAGTAAATATTTTGTTTTCTGTATAATTTAGATATCCTAACAAATCAATGCTAAGATTTCACATAATTTGTAGAGTGCAGTACAAAATGTAGACCTGCATCACTCTAGTGAAGGGTGTTTGAATTTTCAACAAGAACCCATTTTTCCCCTGGTTTCCTTTAATAACTTATTGTCTGTTTTAATGCTTGGTGCCAAGCCCTGAAAATTTATATATTCTCCCTACATTCTTCAGATGCCTTATGAGCTTTGAAACACTTTATATTTTCCAATTGATAAAAGCCAGTTTCTCCATTTCAGGATCCAAGGAGGTTGCACTATGATCCTGCTGAACTCAAGTTGTTTGAGAACATAGAATGTGAATGGCCGATTTTCTGGACCTACCTCATAATTGATGGCGTGTTCAATGGGGACCAAGTGCAGGTAAAGATATAGGGCGTGTACTGTGCACAGAGAAAATGCCTTAGGTGTTAAGGGGACATCCAGCATATGATGTCACATTAGGTCTCAGAACCTCAGCAGACATCCTCAAACTAAGGAACATTCTGGAATGCCTATTATTGAAGATAGTTTATTTAGAATTAGTACGAGGAAGTAGGTGGAGTATCTTGACCTTTTATGTTAGTCGCGACTCATTGGGATAGGGCAAGAATGTTCTGTGAAGACCTATCTAGGTACGCAATAAAAGGTGTGAGGCAAATGCAGAGATTGCATCTAAAGAGTAATGTTAGGCGGATGCATCAAAAGAGGAATGTTAGGGGATTTATACTGAGATGCTTTGCCCGGAAAGAAAACACATAAGCTTCTGGAACTGAAAGAACTTTGTATTCACCAACTCAGCTAGTTAAGGTAATATATACTTAGAAGACTAACTATCTCCAAAGTCAAAAATGAAATGATGTGGGGGGCGTGGCTAGCCGACACAAAAGATGGCCGCTTGGGAGTAGAGCTCCGCTCGCCACCTCATTAAAATTCCCCCACATCCGTTTAAAATGATCCGTTTTGCCCGCTAGACCCATGGTCTCGGAGCCCCTGGTGTTCAGGCACCACCCGAACTAGCAGCGAAGAAAATCCGACAACTCAGTCCCGAGATATCGGCTCCGACGTTTCCAGCCGCAGGGACGACGGAGTTCCGGACGTGACGTTGCACAGCTCTCCGCTACGCGAGACTGGTTCCACAGACGCAGGCCTGCTGGCCCTGGAGTGCGATCCATTGTGCGCCCCTATCCGTCCCAGAGCCCCGCACCGCGCAGGCACCAGTCGGTCTGCCCGCCTACATCGCAGCCGACTGAAGCCCCCGGCAGGGCGCGGTTGGACTGACGCGCTCTGCGGGCCCCGGTGTGTGTGGTCGCCTGGAGATCTTTCCTGCGCTCTCCGGACTGCTCCCGTGTTGGAGGTGAGTGGCGGGAGCTGCTTTGGATCCCTGCCCCCCCACAGTGCTTATGGACTGCTGTGTGCTCGGCCCCCGGGGGAGTGAGGAGCCGTTTTTCTCTTTCAGACTCGCTCCACTACAACTTACTACACCCCTCCCCCTCAACTGCCTGCGGGCCCGGGTGGGGCACCCTTAACAACGCGCTGCTTGAAGGGGCGGCCATCTTCCTGATCCACACGGGGACTAAGGTGCATTATGTCCGTAATCAATCCGGCTGCGTCTTCAACGCCCAGGACCTTTGTACCGCCGAGTAAAGTCGTCGCTGTTGAGGACTTCATGAACTGAGACGCATTGCCAGAGGTGGTATAGCCGGAGGAGCGTGGTCATAAATCCGCAACATTAGCACAACTTGCTGGCATCTGGGGCCCTGGTGGGATCCACGCACAGTCGGCAGTTGGCGCACACTCACTACCACGTTACTGGGCCACGCCGCTGGCTATCCCCGCCACCTAGACCCGTACTACTCCTGGCGCCTGGTCTCTCCACCCAACAGCAGTGCTTCACATCATGGCTACCGCAAAAGGCTCCAAACAGACCCATGTTACGAAACTGGCGAAATTTGCTCATTCTAAATCAGAGGTTGCAGATGGGCCACAAGATGTACCCGACACTAAGCGGCAACTTGACGAGGGCGCCCCGACACTGGTAGACGTAATGGAAGCCATTCAGGGGGTTCGAACTGCGCTGGAGCATAAGATCGACACGGTGACCACGGAAGTTACACTCATAAGGGCCGGTTTGCGAAATATGGGCGAAAGGGTTAAGGCGACCGAAGATTCAGTCTCAACCCTTCAACACTCTACAAAACTACTTGAGACCACGGTCAAATGACTACAAACACAGACATCGGATCTCGAAGCTAAGCTGGAGGATTATGAAGGACGCGCACGCAGGAACAATGTGCGAATTTTAGGGGTTCCAGAGAGAGCGGAGGGGCACGCCACGGATCTTTTCGTTGAGGATCTGATTCAAAAACACCTACAACCCTGGCCCCTTTCACAATACTTTTCTGTGGAGCGTGCCCACAGAGTTTCCGGGGGGCCCCCAAAGCCGGGGGCTCCGCCGCGTCCCATATTAGCAAGAATTTTTAATTTTCGCAACTGGGACACAATCCTCCAGACGGCGAGGGCCGCTCCACCGCTTAAATTTGAGAATTCAACCATAACCTTCTTTCCGGACTTTACTTACAAGGTGTAATTGAAACGCAGGTCCTTTTTGGAAGTAAAAAGGGCGCTCAGGGGCCACAACTTGAAATATGCAATGCTTTTCCCAGCGAAACTTCGAGTGCAAGCTGATGGAAAGTCGTGGTTCTTTCAGACTCCGGAACACACCTGGGACTGGCTGGACAGTTGGAGATCCTCCGGATCGCAGAGACACTCCACCCCCAATCGATGGCACAGATCGGAGGGACAACCGGAACGGAACAACCGAGAAGAGGGTGTTTGACTCCTCGTTAACAGTATACTGAGGTGGGGGACCGTTCCTCCTCTCACGAACTGATGGGACCCTAAATGACTCACAGGGACTACCAGTACCCAGCGGCCTGAAGGGACAAGGGTGACTATACCTGGCAAATTAAGGTTGTTGTTCATGCCTGTCCTTTAAGTCTAGCACACCGGGGTCTCAACTGATGGTGGCCAAAATATTAGGCCCGATATGGTGGCCCTTGGTGGGAGGTGGGATCAACTGTTGTGGGTGGGAATATGCCACCTGAATCATAATATGTGAGGTCTAATGTGTGATATCGCGGGCATATATGACTGCTCTTACGGGGGATAGAGCCCATTTTCTTGGGTTGTTTGGCGGTGTAGCGTTCCCCTTCGTATAGGTTACTTGTTTTGGGTACACAGGCGCTCTGCAAAATTGGGGGGTGGGCAGTTCTGCGTCCACGTTGCAGGGAGGGGGGTTCCAGGGAGTTATGCTGGGTTCTTTTGTAGTTTTGTATTGTTTCTTTTGTGCAGTCGAACTGAAAGTGTCATCTTCGTAGCCAGCTGGGTTGTTAATGCTGTGTCTCTTTATTTTCCCATGGTCAAATGTGTCATGTCTCCATCATTGTGTTCATGGGCTGGGGTCGAATGGGTATTCATGGCTTATTTCTGTTCTCTGGGGAAGAGTTGGTCTCGGCATACACACATAGATGAGTGCTGACCACAATACAACTCTACCAATGGGTCGCCTTAAATTACTTTCGTGGAACGTGAATGGACTGGGAGATCGAATCAAGAGGGGAATAGTATTACAATATCTAAAACGACAGGCCCCGGACCTGGTATTACTCCAGGAATCGCATATTCAAGGTTTCTCCTACTGCGCACTCAACAGATGGGGATATAAACTGATAGCTCACGCGGGTTATGCCCGGGGATCCAGAGGGGTGGGCATCTTGGTGCGCAGCTCCCTCCCATTTCAGGTACATAAAGTCACACGGGATCCTCTTGGTCGCTTCGTTACGGTCTCTGGGCATTGGGAGGGTAGGCCCCTCAATGTAACTTCCATTTATATACCCCCCATGCTCCACTCCTCTACTTTGACTGAACAAGGTCCACACATGCTGAGCCTGCCCGAGGGGGATGTGTTGGTGGGGGGAGATTGTAATGCGGTCCTAAATGGCGATTTGGATCGCCTACCGCCCAGGCAAGGGGAGTCACCTGGGAAACTATTGACTGATTTTCTTGGGGCCATGGGTCTGATAGATGTATGGCGTATACGCAATCCCACAACCAGACAATACACCTTCCATTCCGGGGTACATGGGAGCATGCCACGCATAAATTATCTCGTCTTTAAAGCCACCCAACTTCCCATGTTTGACGAGCTCTCTTTTCTCTCCAGGGGTATCTCCGACCATTCCCCGGTCGTGACTTCCTACGGAGGTGTTCCGTCCCCTATTCGCGGGAAATGGTGCTCAATCCCTGGTACCTTAACATACCAATGATACGTGCTGAACTGACGGTCGCCACCCAAAACTACTTTACTGATAACGACGGATCTGTTGAGTCCGACGTAACATTATGGGAGGCATACAAGACGGTGATCCGGGGTTGTGGAATGGCGGCAGTGGCAGGCCACAAGAAAAAAAAGCGTAAACAGCTTGAGAACATAGAGAGGGAGGTAGCCCTCCTTGAAGCCCAATTGATGGCATCCGTATCACCAGAAACGTCGCATAAGTTAGCCATAAAACACAAAGAATATAGAGATATCGCCGAGGACGCAGCCAGAACCCAATATCGGGCCACTCAACATCGGATATGTGATGTCGGTGATAAAGCCAGTAAGCTGTTGGCGTGGCTTGACAAGAGAGAGTTGGCCCATAGGTGGGTGGCTGAAATTGTAGATCCACAAGGTACCCGTCACCATGACAGAGTCGGGATTGCTGAGACAATCGCCAATCACTTTGTGAACGTTCATGCCTCCTCACCCACATCCACCCAGGAGGCGGCGGCGGAATTACTCTCAACACTGCCTCTGCCACAACTGGATCCCCAGGAGGTGGCAGAGCTAGACGCTGCCCTGACTCCTGATGAGGTGTCTAAAGCGATTGGCGCATTGCAATCCGGAAAAGCCATGGGTCCGAGCGGCCTCCCGATCGAACTTTACAAAACTACTGCCTCCATTATCGCTCCATTTCTAGTGCGTATGTACGATGAGAGTGTGACCCGGGGTATTCTGCCTGAAACGCAGAGGTTAGCTAATATCGTTGTCATACACAAAGAGGGCAAACCCCCGAGCAATGTCACTCATATAGACCTCTCTCCCTCCTTGATCCAGAGGTAAAAATTTTGGCTAAAATTCTGGCCCTTCGTCTCTCGTCCTGTCTCCACAAATTGGTCCACCCGGATCAGTCCGGCTTCATGCCAGCCAGAAACACCGCGCTTAATCTCCGTCGCCTTTTCGGAATGCTGGGCAGGGCCTCTACCATCCAAGAAGACTCTGTGATCATGTCTTTAGATGCCAAGATGGCTTTCGATATGATAGAATGGCCCTTTTTGTTTGCAGCGCTGGAGAGATACAGATTTGGTGGTCGGTTTATATCCTGGGTGCGTTTACTTTACTCAAGGCCCCTAGCCCGAATTACGGTTAATGGTGGCCGATCAGCTATCTTTGAATTGGAGAAGGGCACGAGACAGGGCTGCCCCCTGTCACCTCTGCTATTCGCTTTAGCCCTTGAACCTTTGGCGTTATGGATTAGGGGTGACCCCCTTATTCGTGGGCTCAATTGGTCGTCGGAATGGATGGATAAAATCTCCCTCTACGCCGATGACATCCTACTTTATCTGGCCAGACCCCGTTTTTCGATTCACAGGGTATTACACATCTTTGCCCTCTTCCAAAAATATGCCGGTTATACCATCAACTGGGATAAATCCCTTGTCACAAAGGTCCCTACACAGTATCTACTATACTTTAGTTGTAATTGTTATGCACAAAGTTAGTGTCAGAGAGAGACTCAAAGAACCATATAATTATACAATTAGTTAAGCAACAACTGATCAGTGCAACACAGAGAGCAAATAACAAACTTAATATAAAATCAATGTAAGATTTATTCAATCGTAATACACAATTAAAACCATGATACACAATTCAAAGTTAAAAAGAACATTTCATTATTAAAATACACAGTTACAGTATCGTTAGAAAACAGGAAAGTCGACGCTGCGTTTCGGTGAGTCGTAAATTTATCACCTTCTTCAGGACAGTTTTCTAAGTAATAGAAACATTTTGTTATTAATCATCTCAAGTGTTGCTACTGCCATTATTATATACCATATCTAAATTCAAAGGTTTCATATCATTATAGGTTCTTAGTTAAGACAAACATATTTCATATTTATCTATAATGCCACATCATGATAATATTTTACTAAACTGGACAATCTAGAATCTCATAACACTTTGCACACTAACAGTATAACATTCTAACATTCTATTAAGTAAACATCATAAATATGTTAAAACATACCTAAACATTTAGGAAGATGATTACATTTTGATTTGTAGAAGTGATCTTCTTGCAATAAGGGGCTGGAAATGTGCCACTTATTGAAAACCTCTAGATTGAAGAGAACCAGATCATTAAAAGGTTATATGTCAACAATAGCTCCAAAAATGGTTTATATATATATCTCTTCTGAAGTAATTATCAGTATCTATTGAATAAGAGACAAGATTGAGGAGATTGTGTTTGTTGTGGCCACCATAATATGATATTGTTCTTCAGGAAGGTCCAAAGGCTCTGAAAGAAATATAGAGTCTACACTAGATCTATAATGATAAGATAGACCAATGAGAATGCTGAAGAGCAATGGGCTTACCAAAAAATCATGAATCAAAAAGATGTAGTAGTGCTAATGGCTGATCCGCCGTGATAGGGGGCACTGTGTCTACAATCCAAGGCTTCGCCGTTTGTATTATAATTTTTTTTGTGGCGAAGATACTTTTCTAATGGAAACAAAAAGATTTTTATATTTTATATATATCTAAGAAAAAAGGGTTATAATTACTACCCAATTACTATCATGCGAATATTGGTACAACATAAGTTCTTCAATTTATTACCTGATTATATCGCCATCAAGGTCATCAAATCGGATTAATTAAAAACCTATAGAGAGAAATATATGTTTCACTAGTGAGCCTCAAAGTATTTTTAGATAATCTATAATATTATTAAAATAGTACTTTTTTTCGAGTTAAATAGTGGATCGGAAACACTAACAAATAGCGAAGGTTTTAAAACTATAGGCTATAAATATAGGGCCCGATTCACAGAACTAACTTACGACAAAATCCTAAACTTACTACCATTTTGGTATTCACAGAATGAACTTACTCATTTTGGTATTCACAGAATAAACTTACTCATTTTGGTATTCACAGAAGACACTTACACATTTTGTGTAACTTACACATTTTGTGTAACTTACACATTTTAGTATTCACAGAAGGCACTTACTCATTGATGAGTAAGTGCCTTCTGTGAATACCAAAATGAGTAAGTTAATTCTGTGAATACCAAAATTGTTGTAAGTTCATTCTGTGAATACCCAAATGTGTAAGTTCATTCTGTGAATACCAAAATTGTTGTAAGTTCATTCTGTGAATACCCAAATGTGTAAGTTCATTCTGTGAATACCAAAATTGTTGTAAGTTCATTCTGTGAATACCCAAATGTGTAAGTTCATTCTGTGAATACCCAAATGTGTAAGTTCATTCTGTGAATACCCAAATGTGTAAGTTCATTCTGTGAATACCAAAATTGTTGTAAGTTTAGTATTTTGACGTAAGTTAGTTCTGTGAATCAGGCCCATAGTTCTTGAAAAGAGCCATCTGTCGATTATAAGATGTATTTATATCTTTTTGTGGGTCATAATCAAATATTAAAGATCTCTGATCAGTTATTTTTTATAGTCGACATTTTATCAGATTATTATGGGGGTTGTTATGGAGACCTACCGTGATCCATAGCCATACATCTACTGCTTGAATACGTCTCAATAATAATTTCGTGCTATATAAATTGGTGGTACATAGGTCACAGAATACAAATAAATGGAGTAAACCCATGTAAATGGAGAAGTGTCATAACTATGTTCTCCTCCTCCTGAAACTAACTTTAAGTTTTCAAAAGGTACGCTAAAGTACCGGGGTTAATATCAGTGTCTAGCTACCGCTTACCTAAGAAGAGCAGAATGGCCTCCTCGCCAACAACAAAACAACAACTTCCGGGTCAGGATACACATTTGTCCATGGCCCGGAGTTCCTTTTTTATACGTTGATGTTGGCGGTCACGTAACGTGCACATGATTAGTATGTTTCTCCGTGTTTCTTGTATCAATGAAAGAAACACATTATCTTTATAATCAAATAGTATATAGTTTCCCTGATATCAAAAACCAGACAAAAGTTTATATTTAAAAAAATATAATATTTATAAGTTAAGACATGTTTATATGAGAAGACCGTCAAGAGTGTCGACCATCTTGGAACGGGGTCTAAAGTAAGTAAATGCATGCCGATTTAGTTATCATCTCAAAAATACTGATCTTTCTTTCATGCGAGTAATAAATCATGCCTATATGATAATAATCTATCTACGGCCAAAAGCGTCGTAGTTTATAATAGAGTTTACGTAAACAATAGAACATGGAACTATGAGGAGGAATAGTATCGTTGGCCATTTTAGAGCGGGATCCATAAAGATAAAGCAAATCACATTGCTTCAAAGTACCATAAGAATGGATATAACTACAACAATTAATAAAACAATTAATAAAAGACAACCAGTGGACCTCATGAGTATATTCTGGTTGAAAGCATAATTATTTAAAGGGCTTATTCTTGATTCAGTGGGCTATGTTTTTTTTATATATATACTTTTATTATTTCAGAGTTCAAGAAGTGTAAAGGACTACAGTCATAAGTCTCCTACAGGGCGAGTACTATTGTTTAAATAAGCCTCTCCCAGTCTTCTTTACTGTTGAGTCCTTTTCTAAAGGTGTTAAAACGGGACATGTGGAACTGTTCTCGTTTTTTTCTTTTAAGGGTCGCGTCTCCTCCTCTAATATTCATATGAATTGTTTCTAAACCGCACCATTTCAAATCTTCAATTTTGTGCTGTGCAGTATGCCAGTGTTCTACTAACGGGGCAGTTCTTTTGTTAGTTCTAATTGCAGACTTATGTTCGTTGATTCTAGTCCTAACTTCTCTTGAGGTCTCTCCAACATAGCCCAGGAGACATGGGCACATAATGAAATATACCAAATTCTTTGTACAGCAATTCATAAAAGTATTAAATTTGTGGGTCACGCCATTATGTACCATCGTTGGTCCTTTGATGATGTTATCACAGTTATTGCACCCACTACATGCAAAAGTACCCATTGGTAATGGGGCGTTAAGTATACAGCATACAGGGTTGTCTGTGTTCACTGGTATCTCTGTAGGTATGGCCCAGGCAATTCCTGATGGTTCGGTTACGTCTAAAAGAAAACATTGGTTTCGGAAGGATCTCTTTGTTCTGGTTGGTAATAAGATGCCAGTTTCTATTGATAATATTTTTGATTTTGACACTAATATTACTGTAGTTAGTTACAAAAATCAAAGATGTAGCTTTTGAAGTCATTTTTTCGGACTTGTTCTCGAAAAAGGAGCATCTGTTAAAATATTTGGCTCTTTTGTATGCATGTCTTACTATTCTCTTAGGATAACCTCTATTCAGAATTTTTTTTGTCAAGGTATCTGCATGTTTGTCATAATCTTTAATGGTTGTGCAATTGCGTTTTAACCGTAAAAATTGTCCAAAGGGAATATTGTCTTTTTGACAAGCAGGGTGATTACTGTTATAGTGAAGCATGGTATTGCGATCAGTTGGTTTTGTAAATAATTCCACATTAAGTAGCCCATCTACATGCTTAATTTTGATGTCTAAAAACTCACAGTCATATTTATTAATAGAGGAGGTAAATCTGAGATTGACATCTCCTAGGTTTATCCTCTCTAAAAACTCCACAAGAGTTTCTGCAGTTCCTGTCCAGATAAAAACACATCGTCAATGTATCGGGACCAGTGCAAGATGTTCTCAAAGAATGGTGCCGATACATTGAAGATGTGTCTCTCTTCAAATTGTGCCACATATAGACAGGCCAGACTGGGAGCACAGGTTGCTCCCATGCTGGTACCTTTGATCTGTCTATAAAAATCCTTATCAAACAGGAAAATATTGTTTTTTAGTATAATGGTCACACATTCCACAATAAAAGTTGCATGAGGGGATAAGTCTTCCTCATCCGAGCTGAAGATGTTCTTAATCATTTGTATGGTGCTATCTTGGGGAATGTTTGTATATAAAGCCTCAGGGGCCGATTCCGATTCGTGTCGGTAATTTCTCCGACCGAGCCGGCCTCGGAGAGATTTCCGACCGAATCGGACCCGTGCAGTCCGACCGAACGAGTCCGATGCATTCGTATGCCACCGGACACGAGTCGGTCGGACTCCCATTGAACTCAATGGGAGCCGGTCGTACAACGCGTACGCGGGCTCCCATTGCCTCAATGGGTGCGAGGCGGACAAGGGCGCCCCTACAGCGAGTACGCCGCGTAGCGCCGCGGCGTACACGCACAGGTAGGGGGACCCATGGGTCCCCCCTGTGTGCGCCTCGCACGGGTACGCGTACAGGGGGTCCGACACGGACCCCCAAAGTACGGCTCCGACAGCGAGTTCGAGTCGGACGGCGCGAGTCGGTCGGAGCGGTCGAGGTGCACATCGTACTTACCCGGCCGGAAAACGTCTCCATTGCGCGGTGCGAATCGGGTCCGAGCGAGTCGGTCGGAGCAGTACGATCCGGGAACCAGTCGGTCGGAGCGGTCGGGTCGCCCGGACGAGTCGGTCGGCGAATACGCATCGTACTCGCTCGCCCGGACGCGCGTACGACTCGGTCGGAAAATAGGGCTCCGGATCGGATCCGGTAAAACCGAATCCGATTCGGAGCACTACCGGCCGAGATCGGAATCGGCCCCATAATGTCTAAAGTCACGAGGCATTGTGATTCTGGGTTGTATTCCAACCCCTCTATCTTCTGGATCATAGCAGTAGTGTCTTTAACATAAGCCCTTTGTTGGACTACCAAAGGCTGTAAGAAGATATCTACGTATTTGCTTAGCGGCTCGGTGAGAGAATTAATGCTAGAGACAATGGGTCTCATTGGTGGGTCTGTCATATTCTTGTGCACTTTAGGGAGGCCATATAGTGCTGGGATAATGGGGTTTGTATTATTCAAGAAACTAAATTCTTCACTACAGATAATGCCATCTTCTTTGGCGAAGTTTAGCAAGTTAGTGATATTTCTTTTCAAAATATTCCACTCATCTCTATTTGATTTTTGGTAATGTAGATTATTATTGAGAAGTGTATACATTCTATTGTTGTAATCTTCAGTTTCCATTATAACGATGCTGCCACCTTTATCAGCCGGTTTAATCGTAAGGTTATGACACTGTTCTAAGGTCTTAAGTGCTAGTCATTCGTGAGCATTCAAATTATTATTGACCCATATTTTTTTGTTCAATAGGTCATCTATGCTTTTTTCGACAACACGTTCGAATACTTCTATGTCTTTGTTAACTAGATTAATCTGAGGAGTCCAGTTGGATTTGGGTTTTAAACCAGATTTGTTTTCCGTTGGTAATCTATCTTTGCCTTCAAAAAAAGCATTCAGTCTAATCTTTCTAAAGAAACCTTGTAGGTCTCTTTCCAGGTTGTACCTATCAATTGGGGAGGCAATGGCGTATCCTAATCCTTTCTCTAACACATTAACCTCCTCCTGTGATAGGATTCTCTGTGAAAGATTAATTATTGGGGCCTTATCATCTAATCCCATTTTTTCTGACTCCTCGTGTAGGGACGATGTTGGATTGATTCTGTGGGTTGAAGTTCCCTCTCCCTCTTGCTGGTCCAAAATTTTTCTGACGTTGTTCTAAAAAAGACAATGTTTCTCTACTAGAGCTAGGGGTCGAGTCTCTTCCCTTATTGTTGTGGTTCTCCTGTTGAATCTCATTATCAGAGTCTGAGCTGGTATATGATGTGTCAAAAAACCTCACATTCTTTTTAGGGAAATTTCTTGTTGGCTGTTGCCATGTTCTCCTATTAGAGTAATCTTCTCTAGGTCTTTCATAAAAATCTTTTGGGAGATATGGATAAACATGTTCTAGATTGTATTTAGAAATGTCTTTCCTTAATTTATTAGATTTTTTGTTAACTAGATATTCCCTATATCCAGAGATATCTTCCTGGATTTCTTCTAGCTTTTTTTTGGCTTCCTCAAGTGCAGTACTTTCTTTAAGTTTCTTTTCCATCTCTTCGATTTCTACTCTTTCAATAATTAAAACTTCGTGGGCCGTTTCTATAATAAGAAGCATCCAGTCGCGGCTGCACCAATTGGCTATGAAAGTCCAATTTTCAATAAATTTCTTGTTTTTTATAAAGACGCCTGGTTCATTATGAACCTGAAGGCCCTTAGGAATGGTGCCCTTTTTACAGTATTCCACAAGAAAATCTGCGTGTAATTCTGTTCTTATTGCTTTCTTTTTGAGATTCCATAATGTTTTCCACTGTTCCTCATCTCCATTATCAAGAGTCACAGTGGCTATATTTTTGGAGGTACCATTGATGATCTGATTGAACTGGTCCTCTGAAAAACCATAGGTTTTCAATCCTTCCATTATTTACCCACTATATATGGGGGATGGATGTAAAAACTCCCCAGCTAACAAGCTGTACGTGAAGTAAGGAACAGAAAAAGGGAGGTACCCTAATATTGTTGATAGGGACAGGGTAAGTATAGATAAAACCACAAAGGTCCCTACACAGTATCTACTATACTTTAGTTGTAATTGTTATACACAAAGTTAGTGTCAGAGAGAGACTCAAAGAACCATATAATTATACAATTAGTTAAGCAACAACTGATCAGTGCAACACAGAGAGCGAATAACAAACTTAATATAAAATCAATGTCAGATTTATTCAATCGTAATACACAATTAAAACCATGATACACAATTCAAAGTTAAAAGAACTTTTCATTATTAAAATACACAGTTACAGTATCGTTAGAAAACAGGAAAGTCGATGCTGCGTTTCGGTGAGTCGTAAATTTATCACTTTCTTCAGATCAGTTTTCTAAGTAATAGAAACATTTTGTTATTAATCATCTCAAGTGTTGCTACTGCCATTATTATATACCATATCTAAATTCAAAGGTTTCATATCTTTATAGGTTCTTAGTTAAGACAAACATATTTCATATTTATTTATAATGCCACATCATGATAATATTTTGCTAAACTGGACAATCTAGAATCTCATGACACTAACAGTATAACATTCTATTAAGTAAACATCATAAATATGTTAAAACATACCTAAACATTTAGGAAGATGATTAAATTTTGATTTGTAGAAGTGATCTTCTTGCAATAAGGGGCTGGAAATGTGCCACTTATTGAAAACCTCTAGATTGAAGAGAACCAGATCATTAAAAGGTTATATGTCAACAATAGCTCCAAAAATGGTTTATATATATATCTCTTCTGAAGTAATTATCAGTACCTATTGAATAAGAGACAAGATTGAGGAGATTGTGTTTGTTGTGGCCACCATAATATGATATTGTTCTTCAGGAAGGTCCAAAGCCTCTGAAAGAAATATAGAGTCTACACTAGATCTATAATGATAAGATAGACCAATGAGAATGCTAAAGAGCAATGGGCTTACCAAAAATCATGAATCAAAAGATGTAGTAGTGCTAATGGCTGATCCGCCGTGATAGGGGGCACTGTGTCTACAATCCAAGGCTTCGCCGTTTGTATTATAAGTTTTTTTGCGCGAAGATACTTTTCTAATGGAAACAAAAAGATTTTTATATTTTATATATATCTAAGAAAAAGGGTTATAATTACTACCCAATTACTATCATGCGAATATTGGTACAACATAAGTTCTTCAATTTATTACCTGATTATATCGCCGTCAAGGTCATCAAATCGGATTAATTAAAAACCTATAGAGAGAAATATATGTTTCACTAGTGAGCCTCAAAGTATTTTTAGATAATCTATAATATTATTAAAATACTACTTTTTTTCGAGTTAAATAGTGGATTGGAAACACTAACAAATAGCGAAGGTTTTAAAACTATAGGCTATAAATATAGTTCTTGAAAAGAGCCATCTGTCGATTATTAGATTTATTTATATCTTTTTGTGGGTCATAATCAAATATTAAAGACATCTGATCAGTTATTTTTTATAGTCGACATTTTATCTGATTATTATGGGGGTTGTTATGGAGACCTACCGTGATCCATAGCCATACATCTACTGCTTGAATACGTCTCAATAATAATTTTGTGCTATATAAATTGGTGGTACATAGGTGACAGAATACAAATAAATGGAGTAAACCCATGTAAATGGAGAAGTGTCATAACTATGTTCTCCTCCTCCTGAAACTAACTTTAAGTTTTCAAAAGGAGACCCATTGTCTCTAGCATTAATTCTCACACCGAGCTGCTAAGCAAATACGTAGATATCTTCTTACAGCCTTTGGTAGTCCAACAAAGGGCTTATATTAAAGACACTACTGCTATGATCCAGAAGATAGAGGGGTTGGAATACAACCCAGAATCACAATGCCTCGTGACTTTAGACATTGAGGCTTTATAGCACGAAATTATTATTGAGACGTATTCAAGCAGTAGATGTATGGCTATGGATCACGGTAGGTCTCCATAACAACCCCCATAATAATCAGATAAAATGTCGACTATAAAAAATAACTGATCAGAGATCTTTAATATTTGATTATGACCCACAAAAAGATATAAATAAATCTTATAATCGACAGATGGCTCTTTTCAAGAACTATATTTATAGCCTATAGTTTTAAAACCTTCGCTATTTGTTAGTGTTTCTGATCCACTATTTAACTCGAAAAAAAGTAGTATTTTAATAATATTATAGATTATCTAAAAATACTTTGAGGCTCACTAGTGAAACATATATTTCTCTCTATAGGTTTTTAATTAATCCGATTTGATGACCTTAACGGCGATATAATCAGGTAATAAATTGAAGAACTTATGTTGTACCAATATTTGCATGATAGTAATTGGGTAGTAATTATAACCCTTTTTTCATAGATATATATAAAATATAAAAATCTTTTTGTTTCCATTAGAAAAGTATCTTCGCGCAAAAAACTTATAATACACACGGCGAAGCCTTGTATTGTAGACACAGTGCCCCCTATAATGGCGGATCAGCCATTAGCACTACTACATCTTTTTGATTCATGATTTTTGGTAAGCCCATTGCTCTTCAGCATTCTCATTGGTCTATCTTATCATTATAGATCTAGTGTAGACTCTATATTTCTTTCAGAGCCTTTGGACCTTCCTGAAGTACAATATCATATTATGGTGGCCACAACAAACACAATCTCCTCAATCTTGTCTCTTATTCAATAGGTACTGATAATTACTTCAGAAGAGATATATATATAAACCATTTTTGGAGCTATTGTTGACATATAACCTTTTAATGATCTGGTTCTCTTCAATCTAGAGGTTTTCAATAAGTGGCACATTTCCAGCCCCTTATTGCAAGAAGATCACTTCTACAAATCAAAATTTAATCAGCTTCCTAAATGTTTAGGTATGTTTTAACATATTTATGATGTTTACTTAATAGAATGTTAGAATGTTATACTGTTAGTGTGCAAAGTGTCATGAGATTCTAGATTGTCCAGTTTAGTAAAATATTATCATGATGTGGCATTATAGATAAATATGAAATATGTTTGTCTTAACTAAGAACCTATAAAGATATGAAACCTTTGAATTTAGATATGGTATATAATAATGGCAGTAGCAACACTTGAGATGATTAATAACAAAATGTTTCTATTACTTAGAAAACTGTCCTGAAGAAGGTGATAAATTTACGACTCACCGAAACGCAGCATCGACTTTCCTGTTTTCTAACGATACTGTAACTGTGTATTTTAATAATGAAATGTTCTTTTAACTTTGAATTGTGTATCATGGTTTTAATTGTGTATTACTGATTGAATAAATCTTACATTGATTTTATATTAAGTTTGTTATTCGCTTCTCTGTGTTGCACTGATCAGTTGTTGCTTAACTAATTGTATAATTATATGGTTCTTTGAGTCTCTCTCTGACACTAACTTTGTGTATAACAATTACAACTAAAGTATAGTAGATACTGTGTAGGGACCTTTGTGTTTTTATCTATACTTACCCTGTCCCTATCAACAATATTAGGGTACCTCCCTTTTTCTGTTCCTTAAATCCCTTGTCTACATCCTGAGTGGGGACCGCCCGGTCCTTCCCTTGGGTTGTGCGGCCCAGATAGTTACAGAGGGCTTCTGTTATCTCGGCATATACATCACAAGGGACGCGGGGTTCTTCTACCAACGAAATCTTGTTCCTCCCCTACTCCGTCTCCGAGCTGATGTGCAACATTGGAAAACTTTACCTCTTACGCTCCTGGGAAGAGCTGCCCTCTACAAAAGGATGGCACTTCCCCGCTTTCTCTATGCCCTGCAAAACACACCATTTTTGGTCCCGCCTCAATTCTTTCAATCGGTTGACTACGAGGTACGCTCTCTGCTCTGGAATAATGGTGCGCCCCGAATCGCCCTTGCTAAACTTACCAAAAGCTGGTATGACTGTAGTATTGCATTGCTTGCTATCAGATCATACTACTGGGCTTCTCAGCTGGTGGTGCTTAACCACTGGACACACAGACCTATCACAGACCCGGCGTATAGGATGGACAGGCACAATATGTCTCCTGGCAATTACTTGAGGGCACTATATGGCGGGACGGGACATGCACCTAGGCATACCCCGACTTCCACCATGGTTGCCATTTGGCATACAGCTACTGCGGCTTTGGGCTGGAAGAATAAAATCACACGGGTTACTCCACTGCTCGAATCCTATCAATTAGGCATGCTCTCAAAGCAACCGGGGTTTGATAAATGGGACTTGATTGGCCTCTCGAAGGTAGGGGATCTATGGGTGAAGGGGGGTGTTGTCCTGTTCGGCGACCTACAGACACAGTACCAACTACACACGGGAGAAACCTTTAGATACCTTCAGGCACGAAGTGCATTACATAAAGCGATACCCAGGGGTACTGACTTGCCGGTCTCCTCTCCTTTGGAGGATCGGCTACTGGATGATTATCTTCCAGAAAAAGCTATCTCTCTGACCTATCGTAAAATCCTAAATAATTCACCTGAGACTCATGATAAAATACGCACAAAATGGACTGATGAGGTAGGAGATCTGACCGATGAGGATTGGAAGGAGGCCCTGGCTATCCGCTCCCGTTTCAGACTCATACAGCTTAAAATACTCCACAGAGCCTATTGTACTAGCTCAGCGCTCGTTAAGATGGGTATTCTCAGCTCCCCGGTCTGTCCCCGTGGATGTGGGCACACTGGTACCTTTCTACATCAATGGTGGGAATGCCCTAGCCTTCAGAAATACTGGGGAAGGGTTGTCCCATCCATGTCCCAGATATGCCACAAATCAATTGAAGCTTCCCCACAGCTCTGTCTTCTGAACATCTGGGATGCTACTGATTTAACAAGACCTGAACAACTGTGGGTCTCCCTGGGCTGCATGGTGGCAAAGCGCAATGTTGCCAGAACTTGGAAGGGAGAGGTGGAGCTACGATACACTGATTGGGAATCCGGTATGGATTGGTGTATGCAAGCAGAGAGAGTAGTGTATGAAAGCAGGGGATGCCCGGGCAAATGGACGAAGATCTGGGGTCCCTGAAACGAGAGCAGAGGCTTCCTATGTACCCCTTTTGATGATAGATCCCCATTTGCGGAGGTCAATGAGACGCTGTAATGCTTTGCCGGCCATGTGGAACTAAGATATGACTGATTTGCCATTAACCCAATGTGCGAATTTGCTAGATTATAATTTATATTTTGGAAAGAGGGGCAGGGCGGTTGTCCAACTGATTATTCACATAAAACATGCCAGTTCTTGAATACAAATCTTTGTTTTAACTGGTTTAGAGATTTATTGACTTAATACCGCCCATGGATAAGACAGACCCTTCCATTTGAAGCTCTATGTGGCAAAAGTAGTGAAGGATATATACATTTTGCCTCCTATCCAAGATCCACAACTGACACAGTCAGACTGACCAGTCAACTATTCTGTTCAACTCTCTAACTACTTACTCAGTGGCGGCTCCCTTGCTAAGGCGAAGGAGCGTCGCCTCACTACTTTGAGAGCAGTGCAGCGGAAAAATAAAAAGATAATAGCCTATTATCATTTTATTTTCACTACGGGCTGAGTTAGGGCGTGGCGGGGCTGGGGTTACAAGGGAGGAGGGGTTTTCCCACTCCAAGTACGCATGACTGCTTTAGTGGCTCTCTTGGGCCGCCCAAACAGTCCTTCGCACTTTGCATCTTCCCCACCAGGCTTCCTTTACACAGCCTGGTTAGGAACATGCAAAGCCTCAGAGTCCCCGTCTGAGCGCAGAACCACGGCGCTCTAACCAACCACAACGCTGCATTGCAGCGTTATGATTGGCTTAGGGGAGGGAGCCTGTGTGCTTCCTTCCTCTACGGAAGCAGACGAGAAGGCTCACTATGATTTGACCAAAATGCATCGTGTTCTCCTTCAGAAGAGGCAGGGAATTTGAGTAGCCTCACTATACCTGTTTGCTTACTGCATATATCTAACCTTCCAGAAAAAGATAAAACAGGACTCTTAATAAGATGTTTTAGCCCCGATGTTTGTGTTTGCACTTATCCCAGGCAGGACCATGATGGCAGTTGCACAGACCATACCCAGGCCCAACCAGACCCAAACCAGACCTACACTGCATGTACTTAATCTTTAACCTCGGTCTCCTTACCAACACCATTTGTAACTGGATAACTCAGAGCAGTGTACAGTACTCCATTCTCTAACGCTTGGACTTAATTATTTCTTTGTAACGTTCCTTTAAGAAATAAATAGGTGTACCCACAGTGATCACAAACCAATCAGTGAGAACTCCATTATCAGAGTGGGATGACCTCTGGGGCCGTGGTTTGGAACTTGATTGAGACTCATTTTGTGCAGTGGTCACTGGGAAAGGGCCGAATGAAGAGTCAAGTTTCTCAAAAGCTCCTGACTAAGGTCTTCTTTTCTAATACCAGAGGGAGGATTGTTGTATCATCGTGTGTGGTGGAACTGCATTGATCTAGAAGTCATCTGATAGAGACATCTGGCTGCAGATTCTTTACCTTTGAATTTCCCAGGCATCAGACTGGATCCGGAAGATTTTTCTTCGCGCAGTACCCCTGCGCGCTGGTAGGTGGCGTCGGTCAGTTCCGCGTGGCATCGTCCGTGCCTGAAGTGACATCCGTGTCACCTATATAGGCGCCGCCTCAGCACACTGACGTCAGTTTTTTCCTTTCCACGCCAGTCAAGCGCTGATCCGTGTAGGGAGCTACCCTCTTTCACTTTTTGACAGGATTTTTAGACTTTTTCTCGTCCCCTTTTTGGCATTGAA
The DNA here is from genome assembly GCA_963921515.1 of Calotriton arnoldi. Classification (NCBI taxonomy): domain Eukaryota; kingdom Metazoa; phylum Chordata; class Amphibia; order Caudata; family Salamandridae; genus Calotriton; species Calotriton arnoldi. The sequence goes on from CAWUFW010003626.1 coordinate 320,960, forward strand.
GGAATGTCCTCCAAGAAGACTTCGGGATTCAACCCGTGCAGCGCGTGTCATGGTGCCATGTCAGTGATGGATCCCGGTTTGGTCTGCCTGTGGTGTCTGGAGCGCGACCACGACTCAAAGTCATGCTCCGACTGCTGGACCATGGCTTTGAGGGAGCGGTCCCTAAAGCTGCTTGCGGACCAGCAGGCGACACCGTGTAGCTCGACTCCTCAGAGGTCATGGTCCCAGTCGCGAGGAAGGTCCCGACAGTGTTCCAGGAGTTACAATTCCTCTTCATCCCACTTGAATCATCGGGACATTTAGGTAAGAGGCGCAAAAAACAGAAGAAGTCGAAGTATGCCTCGACTTCTCCCCGTCCATCAGCTGACGCGACGGAGGATCCTCAGCGTTCAAGGTCTTTTTCTCCAGAACGTGTGCCTAGGTCGGCTCCGCGCCTCCCCACCTTTCCGGGAGCTGCAGCGACTCCCGCTCAATGTAAAGAATTTTACGAGGGCATGCGCCTCATTTTTGAGTGGCCTGAACTCTCTGGCGTGCCTTCAGGCCCCGGGGGTCGAAGGGAGGCCCATCTGGTTTCATGCTGATGGCTTCGACTCCAGTGCTGAGGGTCCCCAAGGATCCGGGAATGGGTCCGAACCGGTGCTGGTCGAGCCCTTGCAACCTTCCCCGGTGCTGGGCCCAACGCCACTGGTTCCCATTGGTGGCCTCTGCCTCATTCGGATTCCCGACGACTCTGAGCTGGCACCGCGCTGACCGGTGCCAAATCTGGTGCAGACAGGTCCTAGGTCGCTTCCTGAGCCTTATTCTGACGGCCTAGGAGTGGGAGAAGATTGGGAGGGGGTCACTGGACCCTTTAGAAGACCAGCCTAATGAGGAAATGGACTGGTATGAGGGATTGGGTGAGGCCAGTGGACTGGATACTTCTCCAGATACTGGCATGCTTTTTCCCCCTACCGTAGCTATGGAGGCAGGAGCATCTTATGCAGCGGTGGTGCGTAGGGCGGCTGAGGCCCTTGACCTTCAGCTTCCTTCAGTGGCGGTCAAGACTAACTTATTGACGGAGGCAGTTCTAGCCTTCAAGCCCTCCTAGTCTCGCCTTTCCAAACCATGGGCGGCCAGTTGGTGGCAGGATCCGCCACCACCTCCATCACTGGCAACATATCACATTGGACAGGTGGGTCCTCCAGATAGTCCGAAGGGACTATTCCCTCCCCTCCCTCCATGCCTCCATCCTACGACTGGCTGACAGAGGATCATTTGATTTTGCTCCAGGAGGAAGTCATGACTCTCTTGTCCAAGGGGCCATAGAGAGGGTTCCGGTGCCAGAAGTAGGCTGTAGTTGTTATTCCCGCTACTTTCTGGTCCTGAAGAAGGAAAAGGGCCTTTGTCCTTTCCTAGACCTACGGGCCATCAACTACTTCCTAAAAAAAAGTTCAAGATGCTCACATTGGCTCAAGTCTGGTCTGCCCTGGACCCAGGAGACTGGATGGTAGCGTTGTAATTGTAGGACACATATTTTCACATCCCATCCTGCCTGCGCACAGGCGTTACCTGCGATTCATGGTGGGCCACAAGTACTTTCAGTTCACGGTGTTCCCTTTTGGCCTTACCAGCACCCCTCTGGTGTTCAACAAGGTGATAGCGGTGGTAGTAGCTCATCTGCAGAGATCAGGGGTGCCAGTCTTCCCCTATCTCAACGGCGGGCTGTTGAAGGCAGGCTCACCCAGGCTGTCATCTCCCAACTCCAAAACTATGGTGGACCTCCTAGATTCGCTGAGGTTCAGTATCAATGTGCCGAAGTCACACCTAGCTCCCTCTCAGACGCTCCCTTTCATCGGAGCTGTCCTGGACACAGTGCATTTTCAGGCCAATCCTCCAGAGCGGCGAGTCCAGGATATTCAGGTTATGAGACTGATGTTTCAGCCTCTATCCTGGATTTCGGTGAGAATGACTGAGGCTGCTGGGCCTTATGGCCTCCTGCATCCTGCTAGTGACACATGCCAGATGACATATGTGGGCTCTACAGTGGGACCTGGAGTTCCAGTGGGTGCAGCATCAGTGGAGGCTCTCCAACATGGTCCAGATCTCAGGAGGAACTCCATGAGACCTGCAATGGTGGCTAACAACTGTGATTGGGTCAAAGGCAGACTCTTCTCCCTTCCTCAACCAGATACGTCACTCATGGGATGGGGCGGCCATCTGGGAGAACTGGAGATCAGAGGACTGTCGTCTCCGCATAATCCGGACTCCACATCAACCTGTTGGATGTCCGTGTGATCCGTTTGGCATTGAAAGTCTTTCTACCCTCCATCAAGGGAAGGCTAGTGCAGGTGTTCACGAACAACACCACTGCCATGTGGTACTGCAACATACAAGGCGGGATGGGGTCGTGGACCCTGTGTCAAGAGGCCCTGCATCTCTGGACATGGCTGGAACAGCAGGTCATATCCCTGGTGGTTCAACACCTGGCAGGTTCTCTGAACTCCCGGGTGGACAAACTCAGCCTCCATGTCTAGCAGATCACAAATGGTGTCTCCATCCGGAGGTGACGCAAGGTCTCTTTCATCAGTGGTGATAGCCTTAGTTAGATCTGTACGCCTCCACTGAGAACGTGCAATGTCACCAGTTTTCACGCTGGAGTTTCCAAGGCGGCTCTCACTTGGAGACGCTTTTCATCTTGAGTGGAGCTCAGGCTTCCTGTGCGCCTTACTGCACACACCGTCCTGCCCAGACTTCTCAAGAAGATCAGGAAGGACCGGGTCCAAGTCATCCTGGGCACGAAGAGTTTCGTATCCTGAGCTCCTGCAAAATTTGCATCGATCCACCGATGAGGCTGCCTCTTTGGGAGAACCTTCTGTCGCAGCAGCAGGGGCGGGTTCTCCACTCGAACCGTTTAACTCTACGTCATCTTGCGTGGAGATTGACCAGCCGCAGTTGACAGCTTTTGACGTTCCTACCGAAGTTTGCAATGTTATTCTGGCAGCCAGGTGTCCCTCCACTAAGACGCCTGCTGGTTGAAGAAATTTGTTATATGTTGTACAAAGACGTCTTATCGGCCCTCTTTCCGCTTCCCTTTCCGATGTTTTACTTTTTATTTTGCTCCTGTCCCAGCAGGGCTCTTCTCTAGGCACCCTGAAAGGGTATTTGTCTGCTTTCCTGAGGCCCTCAGACCAACCCTCCTTATTTAAGTCACCCATTGTACATAGATTCCAAAAAGGCCTTGAACATATGTGTTTGAGGCATGTGTGCTGTAGATACACATGCTTTGCATACTCCTGCCATCTATTGTTGGATTCAGATGTTTGCAAGTTGTTTTTCTTCGAAGAAGTCTTTTCCAGTCATGAGGTAAGGTGATTCCTCCTTTCGGTGATTGTGCGCATGGGCATCGACTCCATTCTTAGATTGTTTTCTTTCCGCCATCGGGTTTGAACGTGTATTGCTGCGCTCCTGTTCGAAACCATCCTTTGGGTTCTCCTCGGTGCGCAATCCACTGTACCCGCAACGGTATTGTTAACGTATGCATTTCCCTATTCCCCGCATATCGATTCGATCGGGCGAAAACATCGTGGGAGGCCTACGGGCATAACCGCGTCAGTCCAGCCTTCTGCCGATGGAACGGACTCTGTTTCAATTCTGTCCTCGTGCCACTCCAAGTACCCTCGCACCGACTTACATAAAGTCTGCAACTTGTGCCTCTCACCGGAACACAAGGAAGAAAATTGTGAGGCTTGTCTGTCGTTCCGATCGAAAAAGACTCTTCGGGATCGTCGGGCTCGACAACGAGAAATGCAGCGCCTAAGCATCCAACATACCCCGGATATCTTCCGAGAAGAATCTGAACAGGAAGAGGCGACAGCAGCGGAAGAAGAGGGAGCTTTTTTTCTCTGTCCCAGAATCGAATTCCGAGCTGGAAATCAAACTGGAGTCTGGGGACGTTCCACCGGGACAGGGTGCCGTGAGTACTAAAGCCTCTTTACCCCATAAACTCTCTTCCACCAAACATAAGGCTTCGGTACCACTTCTGCCTTCGGGTCTTGGTCGGCACTAAGACGATGTTTCCGTTGCCCTGCCCTCGTGCCCGGCACCGAAACAAACGGTCAAGCCTTCCGGCTCGGGATCGAGTCGAGACAGATCGTCTTCGGATCCGAAACCTTCCGCTCCGAAACACAAGGCCGGTTCGTAGCCGAAACCTTCAGCTTCGAAGGACAAAAAAGACAAGTCTGGTTCGTCGCCAAAATCGAAAGTAAATCTTCTAAAGCCCCCGGAACCAATCCTGGACGTTATGAAAGAAAGATTAGACCCTAAACAGAAGAAGATATATATTAATCCAGATACTGGACACCTTTTAGCTAAAACACCTTCCAAAAGGAAAGTCAGTTCAGAGGACACTAATTATAAGATTCCTCTCAAGAAGAAGAAGGACATGGCTATAAGTCCTATTCACCCTACTTTGCCATCCCCTCCACCTCCACCATCTTCACCATTACCACAGCTGACAGTCTCAGATCCACTACGCATAACACCTCAGAGGTCTCCTCATATACAGCCTGATTTAAGGGATGATGATGATGACGATGACAATGGTCATTTACCAGTAGATCCATGGGAGGACTATAATATTGATCCACCCATGAATAATGATCCAGATTTATATCCTGCAAAACCATCACCTCCAGGTGATAATATAGCTTATCAATAGCCAATTTCAAGGGCAGCAGCTTATCATGGAGTTACATTATATAAAGAGTCTTTGGCTGAAGACTTTTTATTTGAGACCCTAGGGTCTTCACATAGGACTAGTCAGAGTCTACCCATGTTAAAAGGAATGATGAGACATGCAGAAGAGATATTTAAGGACCCTGCTTGTGCCCGCATTTTAACACCTAGGGTTGACAAAAAATACAAACCCCCACCATCTGATCCTATTTTTATTAAAGGGCAGCTACTCTTAGACTCACTAGTAGTCTCTAATGCTTGTAAGAGAGCAAACTCACTGACCTCTGCAGATGCACCTTCCCCGGACAAAGAGTCTAAATTAATTGACGCATCTGGTAAAAGAGTGGCCGCTCAAGCCGCTAACCACTGGCGCATTGCCAACACGCAAGGCCTACAAGCTAGGTATGACAGGGCACACTGGGACAAGATGGAAGGCTTACTGCAACACTTCCCAGAGGAGCACAAAAAGAAAGCACAAGAGTTGGTTCAAGAAGGCAAACTCATATCTAACTCCTCCATTAGATGTGATTTAGGTGCGACTGACACTGTGGCGAAGGGAGTTACCACCAGCATTCTCCTACGTCGACATGCTTGGCTTAGAATTTCAGGTTTTAAACCTGAGGTCCAGCTGTCTATTTTAAATACCCCTTTTGACAAGCAACATCTTTTCGGACTTCAAGTAGATGAGGCCTTAGAAAAGATGAAGAAAGACACAGACGTGGCTAAATGCATGGGAGCCCTTCAGTCCCCATCAAACAGAGGCTCCTTTCGCCACTCATTTTACAGGGCAGGGTCCAAAAGTACATCCTCAGACCCTAACGCTTCCTCATATAAGTCAATCACACAAACCTCTTCCTCAAGAGGCATCTATAGAGGAGGGTACAGAGGAAACAACTTCAAAGGTAGGGGTAAGAGCACTCCAACGCGTAACTCCCCTTCCCCCAATAAACAGTGACTTGCCTACACTTCCACACAATCATTTAACACCTGTCGGGAGAAGACTTCAACAATTTCTCCCCATTTGACAATCCATAACATCAGACAAATGGGTGCTAGACATTATTCGACATGGTTATTGCCTGGAGCTCACCAGCAATCCTCCCAATATTCCACCTTGCACTGACAAACTCTCTTCAGAGTACCTGCAGCTCCTCAAACAAGAGGTACAGGCTCTTTTAACAAGAGAAGCTATAGAACCAGTTCCGTTACAGTAACAAGGTTCAGGAATTTACTCTCTGTACTTTCTAATCCCCAAAAAGGACGGCTCCTTAAGATCAATTTTAAACTTAAGGACGCTAAATCTGTACATATTGTCAGAACACTTCCACATGGTTACGCTTCAATAAATGCTTCCACTTCTACAGCAAGGGGATTTTATGTCCACACTGGACTCAAAAGACGCGTACTTCCACATTCTGGTTCACCCAGCACATCGCAAATATCTCAAATTTATGATAGCAGGAAAACACTATCAGTTCAAAGTACTCCCATTCGGAGTAACTACTGCTCCCAGAGTGTTCACAAAATGACTAGCAGAAGTAGCAGCACATCTCAGAAGACCGCAGATTCCTTACCAACCCACCCATCCTCCCTGCACTGTGGACAGGTTTCTAAGATCATGGCTGTCCCTTTCAGGGCCCTAGTTTTTCAAACACACCTAGGTCAGTCCACTTCATGACTTCGCACTCCTGGCGTGGAAAGTTGTGAAAAGTAACTGACGTCAAGCCGCCGAGGTGACGCGGACCTCACTTCCAGCGCCGACGTCACCTACCGGCGCGCTGGTGTATTGCTTGAAGAAAAATCTTCCAGATCCAGTCTGACGCCTGAGAAATTAAAAGGGAGGGAATCTGCGGCTAGATCATGTCTCTAAGAGATAAGGCGTTACCGAAGGTAAGTAACTTGTCAATCTGAGCCACAGCCAAACAGTAGGAATCCTGACTGGAGTCCTGCCGCCGCCTGCTGCAGCCCTTCCCGCCTTGGGTGCAGGGAGCAAAGTCCTGACGTGGTCGGCGGGACTGCGGCTGTCTTTTCTCCCATTCCCAGCCAACATCTGAATCGGACGGGCGGACCGCCAGGTAGGTGGGCGGGTAGACCGCCAAAAAAGCCCACTCCGTTGTGGTCTCGCCAAGATCTAAATCAGACCTTCGTTGTTATTTATCCTAGCTGTCCTCCCTACATAAGGTGCCTCATCCCACTCCAATGAGTATAGAATGAAGAAGGTTAAAACCAGTTAGAGTTTTGATTGAAAAACACTGTTGGTTTTCTGTTTGACTGGCTTCTTTATTTTTCTGAAGCCCCTTACCTGCCTTAACATATCGAATCTTGTCTTTTTCATTTATCGAGGTAAATGAAGGTTTCCCACTATTGTTCGTTATTTGAAAGGGTTTCAGTAGTGATAGTAGCTGTTTCTCAAATAGTATGACTAAACATATATAGTCTTTATCCTGGCTTCCTCACTCTTTTCTTGAAGAGATTATAGAACTCAGAATTCAGTTTATTGTTTCTTTTTCAGCCTTGTATTCCGATGAAGAGTATGTTGGGAAAATATTGTGGAAATAGCTGTGACGTTACCAGCAGCTATTTTTGCAATACTCAGAGCACTTCTAGAGATTTTTGTGAGTAACCAGTGGAAACAGTATTTGCTCTTGCCATTAACACGTTTCGATATACAGCAAAAGACTGCCTAAGACATTTCCAGTAACGCCTAGGAGGTGTGGTGTATTACAGGTTATTACAGTGTCACCTCCAGTATCACCGCTGGAGCTGCTGGTAATTACTGTAATGTCCAGAATCTGAAATTTGCCTGCTATTGCAATTATTGGGCTTGTTTTCCATTAGAGCACTGCCACGATGAAAGGCAATCCTGTCTAGCACTGGGCTAATTTCATTTCTGCTTTCACAGAAACATTGATCTCTAGTTGGTCTTTCAGTAATTAAACAGGTACATCCCCTACTGCTTGTTGTGCTGAAGTCTCTTTCTGAGCACCATAAAACCATTTAAATGTAAAGTGGGTATTCTAATAAAAACTGTAAAGTTAACTGTGAATATCTCTGAGCTGGATCCATAACCTTAGCTATGCAGCAGACAGATAAATGCCAATAACACAAAGTGCATAATAGTGCCAGCTGGCCCTCAAATCATTTTGTTTATTGCATTGGGATATTTGAAATAATGGAGGTCATTAGTGGTTCAGGAGATCCCCAATAGCTAAGAAGGGATAATTTTGCTGAAAGTGCTTCAGCCGAAATGGCAGCAGGACTTTGGCCACAAATGTGGTACCAGGCAACCGCTGTCATAGCGAAAAATTGACATAGTATTTCAGAAACAAACCCCCAAAGTGGGAATTTATTCCTGAAATACCAAAAAACGAAAATGTTCTCCCTACGCATGGTGTCCATTGATGATTATTCCTGCCTGCGGTGCTTTGGAGAGCCCTCACCTAAGTCCACTCTAAGTGGAAGATAGGCCGCCACCACAAAAAGTTTTCCGACAGTGAAGTTATCAGAGGCTCGGCTGTCTCAACCCTGGTGGTTGCCCATCCCTCAATGAGACTGGGGAACTGCACGGTTGGTGGGTTGAGTGAACCAGCAATTTACTTCAGTTCTCCTATTCCGTCAAACTCGAAGTAGCCCACTCGTTATCATTAAAAAGCCTCTTATTTAAATACAGGTGTAATCAAGCACTGCATAATTGTCTGAATAACTAGCTATTGTAAAAATTACTCATAAACCTCAACAAACTTAATAAACTGCAAGCGTCTGCTTTTTCCTGTTTGCATGGGTGCCTCTGCCATAGAATTTTATCCTCCTCTCCTGGAAGCAAGGTCAGCCATTATACATTGATAAATTAGCTTCTTTCAATTTTGGATTGAAGTTTTTAACTCGGTCAACAGCTTACCTCATGTCAGCTCGCCAGGAACCTTAAATCTTTTCAGAACCATATTTGTATTTGATACAGAAAGCAGGTTTTTATACTCCCTAATTATTCATGTCTGAGGTCTTAGTAGTTTTTCATTTCAACCATTGGATCCCGTTCCCTGTCTTCTTTCCTAGGGCCCATGCTTGTAGGGTTGTGGAAACATTGAAAGTCTGCAGTTTTATATTGATTGAACCCATAGAGTTTACTTTTATTGCACAGCTGACGGTTATGAATTTGCCCCAGTCAAGCAAGATTTCAAGGATCTGGAATGTGTCTTCATTCATTGTTATGTCCCACAGAGCGGCAATCTTCCCACAGGGGGATTTAGTCACTGCCACTCTATTAGAAAAAGGTCCCTGTGGTGTCTATCCTGAGAATAAGTGACTGAAGTACCTAGAACTGGCACAGATTCTGACCTTTACGCACTGTGTAAAAACTCTCCTCTTCATACAAGGTTAGGAGTAGAAGTCAGGAGTGTGGAAAGTTTTAACTTTTCGGGCTAGATAGATAGATACATTTCTTTATTCTGTTAAATGTTTAACCATAAAAGATACAAAATATAATATTCATGCAAAAATTATACATAAACTGATAAAATCTTGATTTTTGTACCAGGTACATAAAAACATAACGAACCATCCCCACATGCTGTTTTACAATAAATAATATATAAAAGGTTTCTTCCCTCTGACCACATAAAAACAGGAGGAATTCAGCAAAGTTTGTGTTTTTGAACTTCCCAAAGTTGCAAAGTTTCTGACTTTCACCCAGTTTATCCTTGGTGCAAAGATTCTCCCTTTTTCAAGCTAAATTATCATCAAAGAGTAGATATTCAGAATTCTTCTCCTGCAAAACTAATTATTTCAGATTTTAACTTGCGCAAAATGCAGAAGAAACTTTGCAAACTGGTGAAGTTTTTAGCAAGTGAAGTCCCGCAGCTTCAAGCACATCTAACTTTAACTAGTCAGTCTTTCAAAACATATCTGCCAGATGTCCAGAAAAACCTTAACTGTCACCTTCATTGCAGTGTTCTGTGTTTGGTAATGTTTTCCAAACAATTGGTAATGAAAGCCAGTGAAAGTAAGATTGATCACATATATTAAAATTTAAATCACTTAGAATAGAGATTCCATTGAACAAAGCTTGGCTCAGCCATTTCCACAATAGTAGTAATGAATCACTATTGAGAAGTGAATGATAAGGTGTGGCTTTGATAAAAGGGGTGAGGAGCATGCAAGCAATGGCTTTGGGGATTTTGAATTGCCACAACACTAATTATAGCCCCACTACAATGTAACCCAAAATTCCAAGTAGTTTTTTTTGTATCAAAGAAATCCTACAGACTAGACAGACCAAAATGACTGTAGGTGAGTACATTTTTTATTTAAAATGACTTGATATATCATCATGTATTCATTTTAAAACCCTTACAATCTAAAAAAATACAAGTATTCTATGGCGATGATTCATAAATTATGAGTCTGTTATTTTCATAGCTAAAACGTGTTATTGAGTACCCACACATATTTCCAATGTATCCCCAGATCCAAGAATATCGAGAGGCTCTTGAGGGAATACTTATCAGAGGAAAGAATGGGATTCATCTGATTCCAGAACTGTATGCTGTACCGCCGGACAAGGTATTGTAATTCTGAAATCTCTGTTGGTTCCCTAAAACTACCTAGAAGCATTCAGGCAAACTGTGCCAAAACGTTTTATATAAAGGCAACGACTAATGTGTACCTGTTCACAATTTACAAGTGTTTCAATGTTTCACAAACATTTAGAAACCTTAACAACGTGTAAATTATGCATCCTGTACCTGACAAATTTAAGTGTATGAAACATACATTGAGGGCTTGTTTTGATATCAGAACGCATAAGGATTGAGAATAAATGTGCATAATATTTTTGGGATAAAATATTTTTGTCCTTCAAGAAAGGTACTTTTGTAGCAAACGTCTACACTCATTTTGTTACACATTCCCACATTTTATCCCCTAGGCAATCAGACATAATTTTGATATGCAGATAACTGTGGAAAATGCATTGCAACATATTTGTGAATGCCCACTAAATTGCAATCTTGTGAATGCCTGGTTTGCATTACATTTCTCTAATCACTCTTCTGACACTCCCACTTGTCTTATCTAGCTTTAACAATATGTTTTTAGTGTGCACACAAGTAGCCTTCAACATGCATAAATTTATCCCACTTGTGAATCACACAGAAAGTAGACTTGAAAAATGATGTTGCTTTACATACCTTGGTGTGACTTATATCTAGGAAAAAAATTAGGATTGAACTCCGTAGATTTTAGGCCTTCCAGTATGACTCTTTTTGCTTTAGAATATGCATTGGGTTGAATCAATAACATTTTGCTTCAGTTAAATGCAGCCAGAGTATGAATGCATTCATGCCTTTCCTGAAGTTCAAGCAGGTCATAGGGCGGTGAGGGGATAAATACCACTAGTTCTGCTGTAAGAGTCGTTTCACAGTTAAGTATGTCACCTTTGCATTTCCAACCGATAGGAGACTTCGAGCCTGTTGAGAAGGCTGGTAACCTATATTATCGCTTTAAAAGAGCTATGAGCCAGAAAAACCTACACCTATTTACACCTTACACCTATTTGTAATTAGAAAGGAACTGAACATCTGCTGATCCCAAGGTATCTACAATGATGACTTGCCTGACAATGTAGGTTCTCTTGTCCAACAAGAGCCTATCAGACTATTTCCCATCATGTATATGTGTACATTTTCAATAACTGTTTTATATCTGGTCCATGTAAACAGCTTTTGAAAATATATCACTAGTTGTTGATTATACACTGCCACCTTGTTTCTGTCTAAAATGATACTTCCTGCTGTATCGTATGTTGATTTTCATATGAAATGATATTCCTCCTATAAACTGTTAAGACACACTGCATCTGGTATGCGCTTTAGAAAACTACAAATAAATAAAGCATGAGCCTGCTGATGAACATTTATGTTCGTATTATAGGGAGTTCCAGTCTCTTTAGTGGGAGCAGGTGGAAAATGTGTTATGATTAATTAATCAGGTCCTGGGACTTACTTGAAAATTGCTATTGGTGAACCTTAAAAGACTGATAGTTCCTGTGCCAGAAGTGGAAGTTATAGGAGACCAAAGTGGGGTATGATGCTATCAGCTGGGCACAATGAATATTTCTAGTCCGTTCTTCTGATACTTTTCTCATCGAGCAAAGTATAGTCAGTTGGTTATAAATCATAGGGTATTGAGTCAAACCTCATTGTTTTCAATCTCTTTCAATACCTGCTCATGGTAAAGAAACCTGAAGGTGTTAGACTTTCTTGAGAGGAAGCATGCACAGTAAGATACCGAGGCAGGTTATAAGGTCCTTGCGGCAACACAGCAATCTCTACAAGTTAGTTCTGTTGTTGGTGCAAATTGTTTGCAGAACTATCCCTAGTACCAAGATGATGGAAGAAGTTGAAATGTCCCCAGTCATGCTTTATGATGTTCCCTCAGTCACTGTTCACATGTTTGCAAAGAAACAGTTCCGAACGTAGGGGATTGTAGACATTTTTACTTCAGGATTTCGTGTGAGTGCCAACCTATTTTATGGTTCACCTTTTCTTCATGATTTCTCTTGCTCAGCGTCCCCAATACAATGGTATCAACATCACAGTTGCGTGATAAAATTATTTGCACCCTCTTTATCAAAAGGACTGAGTACCCAAAGAGTCTGTAGACACTTCTCTATCTGATAGAGACTACTAGCCGCAGATTCCTTAACGTAGAATTATCCCCAGACATGAGACTGGACCCGGAAAACTTTCTTTGCCCCAGCATCTCTGCGCGCCGGGGGGCGGCACCACGCGACTCCACCCTGACGTCCTCCGCGGGCGTGACGTCAGCGAGGTCACATAAGCCCCACCCCGTCGCGCTGACATCAGTTTCCTTCTTTTCCGCGTGCCACGCAGATCCGGATCGTGTCCCTGGCCTGTTTTCAGGCCTCCTTCTTCTCAACGCTTTGCGTTCCCTTGAGAACAGTGTGCGAATGCCTTCAGGCTTCAAGACGTGCTCGTCTTGCGTGCGTCAGATGTCGGCGACGGACCCTCACCCTATTTGTATGTGGTGTTTGGGGGAGCACCATGACTCCACAGACTGCGAGGCTTGTCAGCAGATAAAACCGAAGTCCTGGCGGGAGCGCCGGATGAAACTCCTTTCGGCCCGCATGTCCAGGTCAGCGTTGTCATCGCGTCCGTCCCCCGCGGAAGGGGCCAAGAACCGCCGCTTCCGCCTCCGACATCGTCCTTCCCCGAGGCCGCAGGGGCGTCGCTCGCCCGTTGGTAAGTGTCACAGCTTGTCCCCGAGGCCCGGTCCCCGCCCTGTGGGGGGCGCGGGTTCTCCGAGGGTCGTGCGGCCTCGGACGTCATCGCCTTACCCGCCGTTTCCCGGCGCGGGGTCGTCCAGAGTCCAAATGGAGGCCTATGATGCGGCCCTGCAGGCCTCCTTGGCTCCTCCTCCTCTTCCTGGGACGTCCGCTGATCCCCTGCCACGTGCGGGGCCTTCTGCGGAGTCGCCGGTGGCTCCGGCGCCGACAGGTTCGGCTTCAGGTCTGGCGTCGTCGGGGTGCGGCCCTACGGGGTTCCCTCCTTCGGCCCACGGCGCCTCTGCCTCGCCGCAAACCCCCGTGGGGGTCCCTGTGGTGTCGCGGGAGGTTGCCGGGACTCGTGGCTTGTCCCCGAGTCCTACTCGGTCCTCTGGGCAGGCGGCGGCCTTGTCCGAGGCCGAGCTGACGCCGCTCAGGCGCCGGTGGCTGTCGGCCCTAGCGGCGCCGCAGGGGCTGGCTAAGGGCCGGGGCGTGTCCCCGGGCCCTCCTCGTCTCTCCACGCAGGCGGCTGCCTCGTCGGGGGTCGAGTCGGTGTCTTTTCGGCGCCGTTCTTTGGCTGCCCCGGCTCCGTCCCTGCCCCGTTCTCCCGCGGCGCAGGTGGTGGAGGTCGTCGCCGCGTCCCCTTCGGCGCCGGTCGACGTCGCGCCGGCGCCAATGGTGGACTCCACGGCGCCGTGCCGACGTCGGGTCGTCGACTCCTCTTCGGAGGCCCCCTCTTCTCCAGAGGTCAGGCGACTGTTTGTCTCTTCTTCCCCGGAGACGGGACGCCGCGTGGTGGCTTTCTCCCCGGCGCCTTCCAAGGAGGGCTCTTCGCCATCCCCACTCCCACAGTCTTCCCCTGAGGCGCCTCAGGTTCCCCACTCCTCTGTCAACCCTCCACCTTTCCGGGCTTGGCCGTTTCTTCCTCCGGTTGGGCTGGGGGACGGCCGGCTTAGTGTGCAGCCGTCACCCACGGAGGAGTTGCTCTCCCCACCGCATTGCCCTACGGAGGCGAGTGCTGCTTTCGCACAGGCTGTTTCCACGGCCGCTGGAATTTTGCGCATGGGCGACCTGGCTGCACATTTCCCCGCAGACCACTTGCTTGAGGTTCTCCACCGGGGCTCTGGTGGACGGGAGCTGCTTCTTCCCTTCGAAGTTTCGCTCCACAATTCTCTCTTGGGGGCCTGGGGGCGTCCTGCCACGGGGGACCCGATGCCCCAGTCGCTCCTGCACCACCACCGTCCTGCTCAGCATGATCCTGTCTGTCTTTCCTTCCATCCTTCTACTCGGGGCCCTCTTCTGCAGACGGCCTTTCTTTCCTTGCCTTCCATTTTGTCTCCTCCATCACGGGAGGCCCGGTGGTTAGATTCCTGGGGGCGTAACATCTTCGCTTCCTCCAGTGCTGCCTTGCGGGCGCTCAACACGCTTTGTGTGTTAGCCAGAGCCACTTCCAGTTTGTGGGATTCCGCGGAGTCCCTTCTGTCTTGTGCCTCTCAGGAGGGTGCCTGCGTTGATCTGCGGCACCATGTGTTGGATGGCCGGGAGCTGGCCGCGTTTATTCTTCGCTCGGCTCTTGATGTCTCTGAGGTTCTTGGTCGCACTATGGCTAGTTCGGTGGCCCTCCGTCGCCATGCATGGTTGAGGGATAGTGTTTTCCCTGAGAATGTTAGGGAGCGTCTGGTTGACCTCCCTTTTGATGGCACTCTTTTGTTTCACGCCCCTGCGGATTCTGCCATTCAGCGGTTCCTTGCGGGGCTTCGTCCTCCTCCTCCCCCTCAGTGAACCTGGATGTCGGTCCTCTGGTGGGTTCTGGGAGGTGTTCTCCCGATGTTTTTCTGGAGCTTAGTGCTCGGTAAACCGGTTGTGTGTTCTGTATGGTTAGTGCCCCTTCAGGGTCCTTCGCTTGGCCCTTCGGTGCTGTTGGCTGTTGGTCCGGCCCTCTGTTTGACTTGTGATTTTGGCCCTGAGATCGGGCCTTCTGTATCTACTTTTGTTGGCTGATTGGTAAGCCGTCTGCGGTTTGTCCGCAGGTCTTTCTGTTTTGCCCTCTGCTGCGGGAATTTTTTCCTAAGAGGTGTTCCCATGTCTTCTTGGGACGTAACATACCCTATGTGGGGTACTTGTAGCTATTGTATAGCTCTGTCATGGGCTGGGACGGTGCGGTCTCCTTCCCTTTTTTTTCCGGGTTCCGTGCCCTCCACGGCATCACGGTATGCCGCGGGGGCGGTCTCTTTAACTATTCTCTTGGCGCAGTTTGCGCTGCGCCCCGCTTGCCCTTCTCCAGGTTCGCTTCGTCGCTAGACCAGCCTGGCATGCTATCTTCGGCGTTGTGTTGTGGCGCTTCCGCCTTTCCGTCCGGCGTTTCGGCTTGGTCCTCTGTCTGGTGTTCCAGGGGGGGACTAGCTTTTCTTGTCTTTCTGTGTTCTGGTTGCCGGCTTGGACCGTCCTCCGGGTCTCTCTCTCTCTCTCTCTCTTCAGCCTCGTCCCACTTCTTCGCGGGTCGGTGTGTGTCTCTGGACCGGCTCCTGGCCTTCTCTGGCCTCTGCCTTCGGCTTGCGCCTGGCTTGTTCTGGGTGCACGGCTCCTTAGTGCGGCATCCTGCTGGCTGCGCATGCCTGCTTGCTCTGGTCCGCCGATGTGGCCCTTGGTGTGTTTCCTTGTGCCCCTGTCTCTTGTTCTGCAGGGGCTTTGTGCACCTGTGCCTTTCTCCTTACGCCTGCGGTTCTTGGCTGTGGAGCCGTTTCTGCCTTCTCCGCTGCCTTGAGGCTGATGGCTGTCCAGCTGTCCCCCGTCGCTGGGTGGGTGTGTTTTCCTCCGGCGGGCTCTGCGACTGGTTCTGCCTCTTCTCCCTGGCGTTGGGGTGGTTCTTTTCATCCTGGGTGCTCCTCTGCAGCTGACCGTCCCTATGAGGGTTTCTGGCAGTTGTTCCTTGGATGGGCTTGGGGTCTCCTAGCCTTCCCTTCGCCTTGTCCTTGCTTACTTCTGCTTGGTGGGGGCTGGGCCGCCCTTCTTGTCCCCGTGACACATCCCCTGCTGGGGCCCTGTGTTTCTTTCTACTGGGGAAGTTCTCTCGCAGGCCCTCCTCCCCTCTGGGTATGGCTAGGGTATCTGTTCTACGTTTAGGAATCTGCGGCTAGTAGTCTCTATCAGATGTACAAGTTACTTACCTTCGGTAACGATGTATCTGGTAGAGACGATTCTAGCCGCAGATTCCTTCACGACGCACCCTTCCTCCCCGTTCTGCGAAGACCTTCAGCTTGGTTTTCTGCACTCGCCTCCCTCCGGGTGGCTTGTTTTCTGTGGGTGTCCTCTTCGCTTCCTCCCGGACAGGATGCCTCGTTTTGTTTGATTATTTCCCCCCTTTCTTTCTGATACGGGGTCGGTTGGTTTCTGTGTGCCTCTGCATCCCTCCCACTGGTTTCTCTCCAGCTTAGGGGCCTACTTTTGCTCTTCTCCTTTTACCTGTTTGGGGTTTCTGATCCCTTCGCAGTCCTCTGCGTTGGGGGTTCTTTTGCCTGTCCCTCTGCCTTTCGCTTTTTTCAGGGGATAAGGCCCTCCTTGATGGTGTGGTCTGGGGGTGGATTGCTGTTACTCCTCTGTTCCGGGCTTGTTGCCCTTCTCTGTTATGGATTGTGATTGCAGACTCTCTCTTCTGCTATGGCGTTGTTCACATGCTTTCTGCCTCCAGGTGGATGTGGCCTTGGCTTGTAAGGTTGTTCCTCAGCGCGGTGTTCTGCTCTTTCCCTGCTATGGCTTCACTGCTCTGGTTTCTTGGTACCTTAGTGCTTGGCACTTTTCCAACTGGTGCTGTTCCTCACCTTTGGTTTCTCTCTTCTGTTTTTGCAGATTTTTCGCACACTGTTCCCATACTCTCCACAGTTTTGTTTGTGATGGCTCCACGTTGTGGCGCGGAAAAGTTCTCCGAAGAAAACTGATGTCAGCGCGCCGGGATGGGGCTTATGTGACCTCGCTGACGTCACGCCCGCGGAGGACGTCAGGGCGGAGTCGCGTGGTGCCGCCCCCCCGGCGCGCAGAGATGCTGGGGCAAAGAAAGTTTTCTGGGTCCAGTCTCACGCCTGGGGATAATTCTACGTTAAGGAATCTGCGGCTAGAATCGTCTCTAGCAGATACATTGTTACCGAAGGTAAGTAACTTGTACATCCGTGCTTGCAATTGGCACAACAGCACAAAGTAACAACCCTGACCTGACAAGGCTGCACAGGAGGGATACACTTCCTGGTGCACCATTTCAGGAGGAAAGAATCATCATCCTAAGAACCTATGTTTTTCTGAAGTCTGTGGCACACTCACACTGCTAAGGCAAATATAACCTCCAAATTATTTGAAGTTTGCAAGCCTCAGCTGGCACATTTATAGTAAATGAGTGTTTTGGATTTCCATGTTGTGAAATGGAAATTTATGCAAAAGTTACTCATTATCTCAAAATTCAAAGCTGTACCAGTTCCGGGTTTCATAATTTTTATTTTTTTATAATATTTGTATTTGTTTTATCTTTTTATAGCAACAATATAGCAAACATGCCTTTGGCAGCTACAAGCACAGGTCTCACAGTGAAAAAGGCATATCCGGCTTATTCAGTTCACAAATGTCCATCAACACTTTTCCTCCACCTACTCCCTATCTGATGGCAAGGGTGACCTAAGCTATCCCTACCCTGTTCTTACGATCCTTCCCCGCTACGTACATCCCTTATGCCCTCCCATCATCCCCTTATTTTTTCATGTATCCACACGCTTTATAAATTTCCCTTTCCATTACTTCACAAAATCCATTCCGGTTACCCAGTTTTGATGCGTCTGGGGGACCCCAGCACCCCATCTCTGCGCAATGTCCCTCTTCGCGGCTAGACAGCCCATATCTATCAGTTGCTTTTGGTATCTGAAGTGGTCAGTTGTGTCCCAGACCCCCAGGAGTGCCTGCATTTGCATTAATTCCAATGGTAACCCTGTTGCTGCCTCCAGTGATGTTCTTCTCACCTCCCAGTATGATTGAATGAGAGGGCAGCTCTAGAGTGTATGCACAAAGGTGCCCTCCAAACCACAACCTCGAAGGCAGTCCCCAGTATCCACTCAACCTATTTTGTACAGCAGGGTGCGCATTTAAAATAATCTGTGGAGAATCTTTAGCTGAATCAATGTAAAGCTGGCCTTTATTGCCACCTGTGCAGGGAACTTCAATGCCTCCCACCAGTCATCTTCTTCTAGAAGCCCCAGGTCCTGTTCCCATTTACCTGGCAGCATTGTTAGGGCAGGTTGGGTGTTTCTCTTTAGTGTGCCATATGTTAAGGAGATCAATTTTTTGTCTGCTCGCCCATCCGGGAGTCTAGTCTCCAGAGGGGAGTCTTCTCGAGTTTCCTGTGCCATTGACACACATTTCTTAAGCGCGTGGTGTAGTCTAGCATATTTAAGCCACTGATTGTCTGACATCTTATATTCTTTCCTTAAGTGTGCAAAGGGGACCACAACATTGGTGTGCCAGACATCTGCCAAATGGGATAAACCTATTGCATCGCTGCAATTAAACCCCTGTTATAGCAACACTGACTGAAGTCTGGAGCCCTCCCACAGTGGTGTTTAGGAGTAAGTCTGTGCTGCCAGCCCATTTCCCTGGTTAAGGTTTTCCATATGTGTACCACTTTCTGTGTTGCCGGACACATTGTAGGTGATATGTTGCCACAATACATTGGGTGCAAGTAGCTCTTCCCTCCCATATTCGCCCTGTCAAGTTTAAATGCTCGGTCCCCCCAGTGTGTGTACGCCCAGCTGTTCACCACACTGACTTGTGCGACCTCGTAATATTTTTGTATATTCTGAGTTATATAATTAAGGTACTCTTCGTATGCTTTCACTGAATGTCTCAATGCTGTTTGACGGCTGCAGAAATTATATCACTGTCCTCAGGTTAATGCTTTTATGCTGTTTGTCCCTGAACCTTTCATCTTTCTTCTTTCAACCAGGATTGCCGATAGGGCTTACAGTTTACACTTTCTTTCAGACTAAAGACTAAGGGGCTCATTACGATGCCGGTCGGAAAGGCTCTGAACGGCAGTCGGACTCGCCAAAACCGTTTCTGAACCTATGTTTCCGACTCGGTCGGAAACATTTCCGACCTACCGATTACGATGTACTCGTTCGGAAAGCAAACTGTTCGGTCAGTCCAAATCGGTTCGGACTGGCATTCGGAAACTCCGAGTCGGTCGAAGCCAAATCGTACAGCTCTACGGACCGCGTTTCCGACCAAAGTTTTACGATGTTGGATTCAGACAGCCTTTCCGAATCGGTCTGTCCGACACGAAAAGGCTGTCGGAAACTGATTTTGGAGGCCCCTAGCAGGCCCCCCTTCATCCTGAGGCCTCTGGTTGTGGGCCGTGGGGGTACCCATGGAACCCCTCTTTCAAACCATGCACAATGTGGCAGGCACCATGGAGCGCCGACCACAGGGTGCAGGGTTTTCGGCAACCACCCCTTTTTTCAATGGAAACCTGTGTTGTTGGTCGGAACACAGGCTCCCATTGAAGTCAGTGGGAGACTTTCCTAACGGTGTTCAGAAGCATTGTAATCGGTCGGTCGGACTCGCCGTACGCGAGTCGGTTGGAACCGATTCCGACATCGTAATGAGCCCATAAGGCTTCATTTTGAGTTGAGAAAAGGAGAATTTCGGGGAATCATAAGTTGTCCACTATTAACAGGGCAGGATTTCCCAACTGTGGGAACAGAAGATAGGATTATTCCTCCTGGAAAATCATGCTCATAACATCACATTTTGCTCGGGCTGCAAATCCAGCTGACCCAATCCTCGCCCACTTTCTCAGAGCAGATGGTATTAATACCCACAGAAAATGGAATACCATGTGGAATTTCGCCCCGTAAAAATGGGCCTTTACAGTTATTTCTCATTTCTCATTCATTGGTGCTTAACTCGTAATTGTAATGTGCTTGTGGAGTGTTATTGCATGGTGCAAGTTCCATACAATTCATTATAAGGTGAAGGGCCTTATTGACACTTTAGCAGCCTGGGTACTGTTTCAATATGTGGGGGTTTCCTGTTTGTGTATTTAAAGTGCTGTTGACTATAATGTTGTTGTGATATGGATATGGCCTATGGGGCATCCTCCACGTGTTTGTTGATGTCTCCTGTGTGCGGAATTTTAAATAAGGCAGTGAGTCAAGAGGTATGTTTGCAGAAAGCAGTGTCGTGATAATTTTGAGCTACTGGTTTCGGAAACCTTATTATAAATTATCTCTTGGTTCATTGGCGCCAAGGTTGATATAGATGTTTCCCATTTGTAACATTTTATGATAAAGGAAAAATGTCTTAATTCCCTGGGGCTCATGTTATTCTTTTCCAAGTAAAGCATGTACTACATGAAAACATGGACATTTACATAGACAAGCAGTTTTGCCATGGATTCTGCAGGTACTGAATCTGTATATTTTTTTCAATTATCTTATGCATTGGGTGGCAATTGAAGAGGTGTCATCAGTTTTCCTCATTGGAGAGACGAAAAGTGTCATAAAAGGGAACCAGAAAATTAAAATGTTCTAGGAGTTGTTTTTTAACACTCATAAGCTAATCTATGCTCTGTCTAAATGATCTCTTTTCACCTTGCATCTAAATAATGGTTGTTTCTCTTTCTGCCTCCTTTCTGCTTTGGTTCCTTCGTACAGGTGGACGAGGAATACAACAATCCTCACTCAGTGGACCGCATCCCTTTGGGGAAGACACCTCATCTGTGGGGCCAGTCCCTTTATGTCCTAGGGTCCCTCCTAGCTGAGGTAAGTAAGTGCCTTTGCAGAATCTTAGAAACTTAGTGGTGGGTGGAACACTCTTGTATTTGTAGGAAAAAGCCTTTGCTTGTGCCATTGCTGCAGTCATTTCGCAACTGCCTACTTCAAACTGGCAGAGCGACCACTCTGTCAAACCTGGGGCTCAGTGCTTCAATTATAGTGAGAAGATCTACTGAGTTTCATCGGTGGAGCTTCTAATGATCCTGCAGTCGGAAACCCTTGACCGAGCAGACTGACCCCCATACTAATGCTGGGTCACTTTGATGGTCACTACCACCGATTTAGGGCGGGCATGTGACAAGTTTTCCCCGTCCTGGTCTGCCTTCGGAGGCATGATGGACCCAGGAATAGAAAACAAACAAACAATGGCTCTAACATGTAATCAGAAAAGGCAACGTCGGTCATAGTGGTTGCTTTTTTGTTTATTCTGAAAGAAACTCCCACTTTGGCAGTTGGTTTCAAAGAGCAAAAGATGAATGCTAAGCAGATCAAACAAACATATCGCTTAGCATTAATCTCTCCTTCTGGTCTTTGAAGGTACAGAGATCCGGGGACAGAAAGCTCTCTAATTATGGCAGTCCTGCCTTAAGTGCAGTGGCAATGGTCAAGCCTTCCGTTGATCTGGCAGACCACCTCCAGGGTTTCTATGGCACTCTCCGTTTTTACAACTCCAGATGTGTAATCTCTTATACCTGAAGTGTGCTTTTTATTAACAGACTGTGGGAATACTGGGTAAACAATCTATAACTTCATACCATCTTTGCTATTCTTGAGAAACATGGGATTTATAATGCATGCTTACATGTATTCCCTACAGATTTTTTTTTACTGAAACAAAACTAAGACTAAAAACACAGACCTTTGCTTGTATCAGTAATTCATAAAGAACATAAGAACTAGGCTACATGTCTCACAGTTTCCAATTCAAAAATGATTTTGCTTAGGTAGGTGCAAATTATGCGGGGATATAAGATCGCTTTACACATACAAGTTCCTAATCTAGGTGAGAATTCGCCTTATCGAGTCCACAAAATCTACAGTTCCTAGAAGTGCAAATGCAGAGATTTTACAATATATACAGAGTTTTCACTCTCACCACTAACTTTTGAGCATGGGGAATTTGGCCTAATTCTCCTTGCTCAATTTAGTGGCAAATGTGGAAGGCCTGCCACTGTTGTGATATTTCTTCATATACAGTTCTAGATTGAAATATTTACATTTCTAGATTTTGTGGACTCAATAAGGTAACAATGATCCATCTTTTGTGTACTTATTTGGCCCTAATGGCCTCAGAGTAATTTTTTCGAAGAAAATCTTTAACTGCTACAATGTCGGTAAACTGAACCTGCTTAGTTGACAGTCTTTAGGGCAATAATAGTGAAGACTGTGCAAGAGTTTAAAGAGCTAGATTTAGTGTAGAAAATCTTTTTCAAAAATACAGATTTAGCCATGTACAAACTAGCATATAAATAATAAATGTTCAAACTAGGACTCAGGACAAGATACTGTGAAGCATCATAAGAATGACTAACCATGATTACAGTTTCTGTATTTTGGACTGCAAATAAGTGTATATTTTATGTACTAATGAAGGATATGCATTGTATTAAACATTGGATGAAATTCATAGTGATACATTTTTACTGAGTGCATTGAAGCATCTGAAAGAGACTGTAGTTATAGATTCCTTACCTTAGAATTACCCCCAGGCATCAGACTGAATCCGGAGAAATTTTTCCTTAGCAGTACCCCTGCGCGTCGGTAGGTGGCATCGGTCGACTCCGCTTCTGGCGTTGTGGTCGCCGGGATGACGTCGCGATGTCTACTTAGACGCCGCCCCTGCGCTGACGTCAGTTCTTCCTTTTCCGCGCCAGCCAGCGCAGATTCGGAGAGAGCGTGCCCCTTGGTCACTTTTTGACTAACTCTTTTTTGACTTTGTCGACATCTTTTTTGAGTCTTACGACTCCTGATGCACGAGGGATGTCAAGTCGTCAGCCCGGTTTCAAGCCCTGTGACTCCTGTCACAAGTTGATGTTGGTTGCCGATCCGCACCTCGTATGCCTTTGGTGCCTGGAGCGCGACCACTACCCGAAGTCATGCATTGACTGCCGGGCCCTGAACCCGAAGTCTTTTGCGGGAGCGGTCCCAAAAGCTTTTGGAGGCCCGGCAGTCCACTCCACGCCGTTTGAGGTCCCGGTCAAGGGGAAGGTCGCGGGACCGGTTGCGGAGCCATCACCATTCGTCATTGAAGTCTTCGCACTCAGCGGGTAAGTCGAAGCACAAGAAGAAGGCAAAGAAGCATCGTTGCTCTTCGCCTTCTCCCCGTCCGTCGGCTGACGTGACGTGGGACCCCCGAGTGTTGCCGCTCTCCGGCTCCGTCCTCGAAGCCCGCTGGGACGGCTCCGCGCTTCCCTCCCTTTCCGGGAGCATCCCCTGCCCAGCTTCGTGCATTTTACGAAGCCCTCCACTCCATCTTTGGGCAGCCCTACTTCGCTGGCGCGCCTTCGGGCCCCGTGGACTCAGCTGAGGGCTTTAGGCCTTCGATGCCGGCAGCTCCGGCCTCGGCGTCGCAGGGCCCCCATGGATCCAAGCCTGGATCCGGATCGGCACCGGTCAAACTTACGGTACCTTCCCCAGCGCCGATTCCAGTTGCGACGCCCCTGACGCTGGCTGCGCCCCAAGCCTGCGTCGCCCCCCCGTGGCATCGACCCCAGCCTCACCCCCAACTTGGGCACGGCGCCGGACCGACGTCGACCGACGCCGGTACAGGCGCCGAGGGTACTTTTGTACCGCTGTTCTTCCCTGGTGTTCCCTACCGCCCTGACTGGCAGCCAGATGAGGGTGAGGAGGACTGGGAGGGGTCTGTTGACCCTCTAGCAGACCAACTTGAAGAGCCGGACTGGAGAGAGTATTTGGGTGATACCAGTGGTCTGGATACCTCCCCAGACCTTAGTATGCTTTCTCCCCCTACCGTGGCTACGGAGGAGTGAGCTTCCTACGCTGTTGTGTTGCGTAGGGTGGCTTCTGCCTTTCAATGAGGCCCTCACTGGCATCCTTCTGGGCACTTGGTCCAAGTCCAGCACAGGGGCTCCTGTGGACAGGATGATTGCCCGACACCACCGCCCGGCACCGGCGACCCACTTTTCCTCTCCCAACACCCTACCCCCGAGAGCTTGGTGGTCCAAACCTCAACCTCAAAAGGCGCATTCCCTACAGCTCCCCGGAATCCAAGAAGCTGGACCATCTTGGGAAGAAGATGTTTTCTTCCGCCAGCTTAGGGCTGCGGTCGGTGAACACAGCATGCTTCTTGGGCTGTTACACACACACTGTGTGGGACACGGTTATGCAAGTGCTGCCACAGTGCCCAGAGGAGGCCTGGGCCGTGCTCACCTGCGCTGTCGCAGAGGGTAGAGACTCAGCAAAGTTCACCATCCGGTGTGGGCTGGATACCGCCGACTCGCTGGGTAGAACGATTCCAACGTCAGTAGCCCTGAGACACTACGCCTGGCTGAGGTTCACTGGCTTCTCTGGGGATGTCCAATTGACCCTTTTGGACATGCCTTTTGATGGCTGTCGCCTGTTTGGTGACAAGGCGGACAACGCGCTTGAGCGTTTCAAGGACTCTAGGGCTACGGCCAGATCCTTGGGCCTCGCTGCCACCTCTCGCCCCATGCAGTCTGCCTTTTGCCCCTTTCGTGGCTACGGAAGGGGTGGGGTGCCCCATCACTTTGTACCCAGAGCCACAGGCTTGCGCAAGCTACCCAGCCTCTGCTCGGCCTGGGATGTGGGACCCAGTGTCGTGGGTCTGGGGGCCAGTCCACCAATGCCCCCCCCTGCAGCAGCCTTCAAACCTTCCTAGTCCGACATTTCAGGGCCACCAGTTGCCAGTGGGCGGCAGGATCCGTCATCACCTCCCCCACTGGCGCAACATCACGTCAGAGAGGTGGGTTTTGCAAATAGTCCGAAGGGGCTACTCCCTCCCCTTCGAGACTACCCCTCCCTCCATGCCACCTATACTCCATCGCATGTCGGAGGATCATCTGGCCCTTCTCCGCCAGGAAATTACGTCTCTCTTGGCCAAGGGAGCCATCGAACGCATCCCTGTGCCAAAGTAGGTCGTGGTTGCTACTCCCACTACTTCCTGGTACCCAAGAAGGACAAAGGCCTGCGTCCTATCTTACACCTCAGGGACGTCAACCACTTCCTCCGGAAGGAGAAGTTCAAAATGCTAACCTTAGCTCAGGTCTTGTCTGCCCTCGACCCTGGAGACTGGATGGTAGCGTTGGACTTGCAGGACGCTTATTTTCACATCCCCTTCCTGCCTGCCCACTGGCGTTATCTCAGGTTCACGGTAGGCCACGAGCATTTTCAGTTTACCGTGCTCCCTTTTGGCCTTACCAGCGCCCCTCGCGTGTTCATGAAAGTGATGACGGTGGCCGCAGTTCATCTGCGCAGATCAGGGATTCCAGTCTTCCCTTATCTCGATGACTGGCTCGCCCCAGGCTGTCGTCTCCCACCTCCAGACTACGGCAGACCTCCTGCATTTTCTGGGGTTCACTATCAATGTGCCAAAGTCACACCTGACTCCCTCTCAGAAGCTCCTTTTCATCGGGGCAGTTCTGGATACAGCGCAGTTTCGGGCCTATCCTCCCGGGTGTGATACCGATATTTCAGCCTTTATCCCGGATTTCGGTGAGATTGACTCTGAGGGTGCTGGGCCTTATGTCCTCCTGCATCCTGCTGGTAGATCATGCCAGGTGGCGTAAGCGAGCTCTGCAGTGGGATCTGAAGTTCCAGTGGGCACAGCATCAGGGGAATCTTTCCGATGTCGTCCAGATCTCGGAGGGAACTGCAAGTCAGTTGCAGTGGTGGCTCACGAACCAGGATTGGGTCAACGGCAGATCCCTCTCCCTTCCCCAACCAGAATTCACAGTGGTGACAGATGCGTCACTCCTGGGATGGGGCAGCCACATGGGAGAGGCAGAGATCAGAGGCCTCTGATCTCCGGCGGAGTCCGGGCTCCACCTCAACCTTCTGGAGCTTCGGGCGATTCGTCTTGCACTGAAGGCATTCCTTTCTTCTGTCAAAGGAAGAGTAGTGCAGGTGTTTACGGACAAGACCACCGCCATGTGGTACTGCAACAAACAGGGCGGCTGGGGTCGTGGGCCCTGTGTCAAGAGGCCCTTCGCCTTTGGACATGGCAGGAACATCAGGGCATATCTCTAGTGGTTCAACACCTGGCAGGTTCCCTGAACGCCAGGGCGGACGAACTCAGCCGCCGGTGCATGATGGATCACGAATAGCGTCTTCACTCGGACGTGGTGCAAGGTCTCTTTCAGCAGTGGGGAGAGCCTTGGTTAGATCTATTCGCAACCGAAGAGAACGCGCAATGTCAGCAGTTCTGCGTGTTGGAGTTTCCAAGGCGGCACTTGCTCGGTGACGCCTTTCGTCGCAAGTGGAATTGCGGCCTCCTGTACGCCTTTCCGCCTGTACCACTTCTGGCCAGAGTGCTGATCAAGCGCGACTGGGCCCAAGTCATTCTTGTGGCTCCGGACTGGGCATGAAGAGTCTGGTACCCGAACTCTTGAACATGGCCATCGAACCTCCGATCCGACTGCCTCTTCGGGAGGATCTTCTGTCGCAGCAGCAGGGGGCGGTCCTCCACCCAAACCTGCGTGAAGATTGAGCGGCGACAGTTGACAGCTTTCGACCTTCCTCCCGAAGTCTGTAATGTCATCTTGGCAGCCAGGCCCCCCTCCACTAAAATGGTATACGCCTGTAGATGGAACAAATTTGTGGCATGGTGCACAGCAAAGGCTGTGGATCCCTTTTCTGCCCCTCTTTCTCCTCTTCATTCTTTCTTTGGCCTAGCAGGGCTTTGCTCTGGGCACTCTGAAAGGCTATCTTTCGGCCTTTCTTCGCCTTCCGGATCATCCTTCTCTTTTCAAGTCCCCAATCGTTAACAGATTTCTGAAGGGCATTACTCATCTCTTTCCTCCTTCTCCTTTCGTAATGCCCCAGTGGGACTTGAACCTTGTCCTCATTTATCTTATGTGTGCTCCCTTTGAGCCACTACATAATTGTCCTCTTCGTCTCCTTACTTTGAAGACTGCTTGCTTTCTTGCTTGCCATCACCTCTGCTCGCAGGGTGAGTGAGCTTCAAGCCTTATCTTCCAAACCTCCCTTTCTTGCTGTCCATCCGGACAAAGTAGTCCTCCGTACTAGGCCCTCTTTTCTGCCCAAAGTGGTTACCTCTTTCCACATAGGTCAGACCATCACATTGCCCACCTTCTTCCCGCCTCCGCACCCTTCCAAAGAGGAGGAGAGACTCCACCGTCTGGACCCAAAAAGTGCGCTGTCTTTCTAAATTGACCGCACAAAACACTTCCGGTTGGACGATCAACTCTTTGTGAATTATGTGGGCGCTAAGAAAGGTCGGGCAGTGCACAAACGTACCATCTCTCGATGGGTTGTTCTATGCATTAAGATCTGCTATTCCTTGGCGAAAAAGGAACCTTTAGGTGGACTGCGCGCCCACTCTACCAGGGCGACGGCAACCACTACTGTTTTGGGATGTGGAGTTCCCTTACTTGACATCTGTCAGGCAGCCACGAGAGCATCCCTGCACACGTTCACAAAACATTACTGCCTGGACAGCCAAGTCCGGAGAGACGGCTTCTTTGGCCGTTCTGTCCTCCAGGACTTCCTGGTGTGAACTTAGTTTGCAGACCCAACTCCGGGGTCGGCATTGCTGGGGTATCTATTCTAAGGTAAGGAATCTATAACTACAGTCTCTTTCAGATGAACAAGTTACTTACCTTCGGTAACGATGTGTCTGTAAGAGACATATGTAGTTATAGATTTCTTACCCCCCCACCCATCCTCCCCGTTCTGCGAACTGACTTCTAGGGTTAGGGTCTCCCTTCCAGGGCCCTAGTTTTGTGCAGCAGTGGTCAGTGTCTTGCATGGCTCTGCGCTTCTGGCATGGGAAGTCGTGTCAGAACTGACGTCAGCGCGCAGGGGCGATGTCTAAGTAGACACCGCGACCACAACGCCGACGACGGACGCGGAGTTGACCTACGCCACCAACCGACGCAGGGGTACTGCTAAGAAAAAATTTCTCCGGATCCAGTCTGATGACTGGGGATAATTCTAAGGTAAGGAATCTACAGCTACATATGTCTCTTACTGATACATCGTTACCGAAGGTAAGTAACTTGTTCTTTATGATCATGAAATTAAGTTGTAGAGGTGGATTGTGGGTGATTCAAGGGAGCTGCAAGTTTTTGTTGTAGATATTCACCAACAATTGTTTCGTATTTTTCTAACCCAGAAACATGAAAATGAGTTTCTTTGCAGGGTAATATATTTTCTATCTGCAAAAATGAAAAAAATGCAATGGGCAGCTCACTTTTGTATTGCATTGTTGTATTGTAATTTCCAAATAGTTGATACTCTGACTGCATAAAGGTTATACTTGTACGCTAGTAAAACTATGAGTGTTTTAGATTTTTAGGATTGCACCTTGTATCTTAAAGAATTGAAAAAAGTTAGACATTTGCTTTAAATGTAGGACTAATCCTCTGAGAACAGATGCATTACCTTTTCACCTAACCTTTTATGAATCTGCCCAATAGCAGCTACTGCCCGCTAAGAATTTATAGAAAGGCAAGTATTATTACAAGAAAAGGTTAACAGTGCTGGTATGCAGGCTATAAACTAGCCTTTTAAATGACTTATTGCAGTATTAGAAGACAGTTTTATGTTTGTCAGACAGGCTACTCCATTGCAAACACAACAGAGTACCCTGCCCTCTATACCCAAATTCCTCATTTCGATACTGGTAGATCGTAAGTTTTTGCTTCAACTGTGCCCTCGTTGGCTCCGTCGATAGAAAGCATTGTCTGACTGCCCAATAAAGTATGAGCTGTCTGAACAAGGACATTACCAGGCCCGTAGCGGGCATCAGGCATTTTTCCCAGGAGGCTGGAAGGGTGGGGGCCGGTTTTGCAGCAGTGGGGGATGTTTTTTTGCTACTGGCGACCGGTTTTGCAGCAGTGCTGTAATATCGGCCCCCAGTAATAAAAGCAGCAGTGTTTCACACTTGCACCTCCCCAGCACCTCCCCCCCCCCCCACCTGTCAGGGGCTGGTCCTTTATATTTGCCAGGGCTGCTTTGGGTTCCCAGTCCGGCCCTGGACATTACACCACCCGCCCAATTTCAAATGGACAGTGAAATGCCTTTTTCCCCAGCCCGACACTGCCAGGAAGAACCTGGCGGTGAGTGACAGAAGAATATAATTTTGACCCCTAAACCCTGGGAGAAAAACAAGGGCATAGGGGGTCATAATTTTGACTTATTGTTTATGGGGGTCATTCATTTTTTGCTTTTCTGAAACAAACTCCCGCTTTGGACTCATTCAACTCAACAATGCAAACTTGTTACTTACATATGAAATCAGTCAATTTTTGGAAACTTTGCCTGGATACAGAGCTCTATATAGAACAAGGAATGCTCCAAACCACACTTGACAGAAACAGTTTCCAACTCAGTCCTAAATGCTGAAAGTTTTCACAAAGAAACTACTAAGTGGAGTACCCCCCTATGGGAAGTTTTTCAGAATTAAAAGATACTGCTCTGTAGAAGGGGAATTAAAAAACACTGAAAACTATTAGAAGATTCAAAGCGAGAAAATACACCAAGAAATTGATCCAGAATGTTTTGAAAAAAGCTGCAGCAAAGGACAGACAGATAGTTTAAACATGTAAAATAGACAGAGGGATGAAACAGATGATGCAAAATCAGAATGATATGCCACATTCGCTGGAAGCCCAAAAATAAAGAAGGATTTTGTATAAACATTGGGGATCTTGAAAAGTGATTCATCCATCTCCCAGCATATTGGGGATGCACCAGTAGTAACATACAGTAGCTAAAGGCTTGAAGGGCAAATTAAACCATAGTGATTTTTGAGATAAAAATGATCAACATTAATATTAAAGAAAGGATTTGGGAAATACATGAATTGCAATGTCTACAAAATAGGATGAACTAAAGAACAGTTTGAAACACATGCAGGTCTTACAAGAACCGTCAAACAAGATTCTATGCTAAAGTAAATTGGTGGTCTATATCTTGACATGTCCTTTCAACTTGAAGTACTTGGAACAACCTGCCAATTGAAAAAATAATACTGGAACACATAAGAGCAGTGAACAGAAATGATAAGAGTTTTGTTGTGCCCAACCCCTTGGAGTAATGTCACACTAGGAATTGGTAAGCGATAAAGTACTAGGCTATTGACCAAACTCAAAAAACAGAAATAGGGAAAGGAAACTCCACCACCTGGAGTCACGGTCTGTCATTTCACTTAAGGCAATTGCCCCAAATGGACAATGAGAAAGATCTTCATGTGCACTTAGAATAGAGAAAAAATATCAAATGAACTCTTTGTCTCAGATACACATTACTCTTCAACAACTCTTGCTTGGAAACTGACAGATGACAGATAGAGTCAAAGAAACTGATGAAAATGAGAGTGCCCTTTAGAGCCATGATAGTGAAACAGAATGTGTAATGGTGATAGAAATCTAGATAACAAGCATACGCACCTTTGAAAATAATAGCAATGCACATAACAGCTTGCAGTATACACAATTTCTTGGAAATTAGCAGGTTATATATAAAGTCTATGTAACCGATGAGACCATGAGAGCTTACTAGAGGCCATGATGGTAGTACAAGGAACAAGTGTGAAACTGTCTTTTAGCTGGAACTCTCAGAAGTTAAATATTAAATAAGATCAGTACATTGGGATGTAAATCTCAAGGTGAACTGTTGTAAACTTCAGATAACAAAGTGTAAGTTAAATTTGAAAATATTTCCTGTGCACAGTTGAAATATGAATGCTATGGTATTGATTAAACACAATGGGCACTTGAGGTGAACATGTTGTTAAGCTGGAACAACATTTCCAAAGAATACTATGAAAAGAAAGGGGAAATGTCATGTAACGCTGTGAATGAAGATAAACAGTGAAAGAGTATTATGGTGTTATAACATGAAGACTGTGTGAGGTCAAAGCAGGTAGGGCTTTTTGTGTGATTTTCATAATAAATACACTATTGTCTTCAGAGTACGGGTAACGTTGGTTTTAATGGCAACTTGTTGGTATATGTTAATTATGAGCTGATTTTCCCAGAGAGAGAAGAGAGATATTTAAGAAAAAACTAAAATATATTTTATGCTACTTTTTAAAATGTAATGATACACTTATATTTCTATTGTATTAAATTACATTTTTAACAGTTTTAAGACAGTTATTATAGTTTATTAAAAACATAACTTAACACCACGTTTGTCACAAATTAAATAAAAAATGTGAGTGGTGAGGGTAGGCAGTTTTAATTTTAAAGTATTGTTCCAAAAGTAATATTTACAAATGTATCAATATATTTAAATTAATTTAAAAGATAAAGCACATTTTTGGAGTAGTCTGTTGTCTCTTTAGCATTAAGTAGTCCTTGGTTAATATTGTTTGCAATTATTTTACATTCTTATTGTACTTTAAAAATTCATTTTATTTATTTTATTTTTAAATAAAAATCAACTTTATTAACTTTTCTTATATTTTCCTTTAGGGAATTATCCGTCCTGGTGCGCAGATCTGTACAAACAGTTGGAAAGTTACTAATAGTAATTTTACACTCACTCATGAATTCAGATGCAGGTGACTCTACTCCTCTCATTCAAGAGGATGGAAACTTTTAAGTCTCGACCTAGGTATAAATCACCACTTGGAAGTGGTGAATAGCAAAAAAATGGACAGTTCAGTGGCGGAGTAGATCTACTCATGCAAATTACCTTTGTGAATTTGGACCTCATTTTTCATCCAGTACATTTAGCACCTAACATGCTTGTGTAACATGCTTAGCCATACACCCGTTAGAAGTAAATTAAACAATTGCATTGGGAGATGAGAGCACCAGTTTGTGGTGCAAACTATATGAATAGTGAAAGTTGTATTTATACTCACTAGTTATTTTGAGGTTAATTTAAATATGTGGTAACTGCACTTAAACTACACTACATGCACAGCTTTATATCTGTTTGCCAAAATAGGGACACCCCATTGATTTTAGATTTATAGGGCGGTGTGAACCCAAATCTGTTGATTATTTTGTTTATTTCTCTGTTTACTTGTATACATACAGAAAGGCAAAGCCATATTAAATATTATCTTGTAAAATATGCTATAAAGACAGTAATGCATTCAATTATTTCCCAGTTATTGAATCACACTTTAACCCCTTTACCGCGGCGGCAATTCCGCCGCGGTGTGGGGCGTTCCATTGTGTGGGCGGGGCCGCGTTGGCCAACGGACGTGCGCAGCACTACCGAGGTAGTGCTCGCGACGGCCGTTGGCCGACGGGCGCAACGAACGGGTTAATGTCTAAAATCGGAGTTTGGTTTAAGAGCAGGAATGGATTGGTTTCCGTGGCATTGGTTTAATATATTTCTTTTCATGTTTCCTAAAGGGATTTCTAGCTCCTGGTGAAATTGATCCTTTAAATAGAAGATTTTCAACAGCATTCAAACCAGATGTTGTAGTGCAAGGTGTGTTTGATTATTTATTTTGTTTATTTAAAATGTTTAGAATCAATGGTGAATGCAATTTGTTCATGTATATACATGTCAAGATGAACACACTGAGAAAAAGGGGTACGCATCTGCCTATGGTAATGGGTGGCACCACTCATTTCTGAGATTATATGCACTCCACCTAAATGTTGCTGGTACTGGCATAGCTCTGAATGTCCTGCAAATGATTTCAAGGAAGAGAAAAATTAAAACAGAAAAATAATAAGGTGTGTAATAAAGGGAGCTAAATGCAAAAATAAAGACACACGCAAATGACAAGTGCACTAACAGATGATGACACAAACATGAGATTGGATTGTACCTGTATCCCTTGAGGCAAAATGCAATTGGAAAAAACTAGAGAAAATAGGAAAGACCACATACAGAAAAAATGACTGCAAACAATTGCATGAATGTATGGAAGGGTGGTGAAGGAATACAAGAACATGATATTCTAAAGTGAACCAGGAAGAGGTCTCGGGCAAAAGTGTCACCAGGCAATTTTGCTGTGAATTTGTGCTATTTAACAAAACTCCCCCGGGGTGGGCTAGAGTGTGGGAGCGCTGTGAAATGTTCCTTTTGGTGAGAAGGGCGTGCAGCCCCCCTCCCTGAGCCTCAAGGCGGCCCCAGGGACACCATCTTGCGGGCCATATGTCAAATAAGGGGAGGGGAGTGCGCAGTTCCCATCCCCGAGCCTTCAGAGGCCGGTTGCATTACAAAAGGGGTGGGGGGATTCGTGGTCCTCCCTCCCTGAGCCTGTAAAGTCCCCGGGCCCCTATCCTCCAGGAATGGTAAATTACTGTGTCCCAGAGAGCCCACCCCTGGTACACAGTAGTTTTCTCTGCCCACTTTAGCGCGTGCCAGGAAATATATGGTAGCTTCCATCTGCCGGGAGCATTTTTAAAGCTCCTGTCAGATGGGAGCAGGCATGCTGTAGGAGACTTTTGTTTCTTTGCCTACACTCTTGCGAGCAGGGAAACACATTTCTTCCGCCCAACAGACGCATACAAAAAAGAGCTACTCCCACTCGGCGGGGGGATTGCTGACTACCACAAAATGCAGAGACCAACTGAGGCCATGGGGACCCTGGTGCTCCCCCACGGCTCACAGCTTGCTGTTTGGTGAGTGCCCCGGGTGGGCACCAAAACACCAACCTAGAAGAAAGAGATGCCCTTCGGGATGGGTTCCCAGGGGCTACAATAGACTCTGGGAAAGGGGCCCTGTGCTCACCTCCCCATTAAGTTAAGTGCAGCCCCTGTGGATGGCGCCTCCGGGGCCAATTTAGGTTTGGGGAGGGGGGCTGTGCAGTAAATTAAATATGCCAAACAGGTGTAGCCCAATCACATCACGTTTACAAGCGAGAGCACATGTACTTTAGCACTAAATAGCAGTGGTAAAGTGCCCAGAGTCATAAGACCAACAAAAACAAGTCAGAAAAAATACAGGAGGAAGGCTAAAAACTTCTGGGATAACCCTGCAAAAAGGGCCAGGTCCAACATATATATATGTATGTATATATTTTATGTATATAATTATGAACTGATGAGAACTGCTAAGTATATGAGTGGTGATGAAGCCCAGATCACTGACACAATATAAAGTAAAAAAATATTGTTAAGAAAAATATTGTGTCATATGTCGTTCACCACAATATTGTGTCCATTTACTTAGAATGGTAAGTACACAAATAACAGCAGAAAAATATTGTTGACACTAATATCGTCCAAAAACATACAAAAGTATTGATTTGTTATGACATCATCCAGTGACTGAGTGTTTAAAAAGTTTGAGTGTTAAATATATATAGTATCAAAGAAAAAGAAGGGGGGGAGTAGGAACAGATAAAGGTCCAGTGCCCGTGCTCCAAAACTATAGTCAAATCAAGGCTTGGTGGTCACTCTTCCTAAGAGGAAGGTGTGGACAGATCAGTTGGGGGACAGTCAACAAGAATGTTTCTTGTTGCCCTCACACATCCCTAGGGATGTCATCCTTCATCATCGGGCAGGTGCTGCTCGTTGGGCCGGCGCTGCAGGGCCCCAGAAGGGTCACTTTGCCGGATATATTTTGGTTTTGGTTTCAGTTTGATAAGTGCGTGGGTGTCCAAAGTGGGGTGATCAATGAAGTGTTGTGGTGAACTAAAACTGGCTAGAGGATGTCAGATATGACGTTATTCTGTCGACTCCCCTGTCAGGTATAAAAACAGAAATGCAAGTGCTACTTATAAGGTCTATAATGTGCCCAAGAAGCTAGTGAAATAAAGTGTGGTCGTCATGTTTCACGCCTCTATGGTCTATGCAAGATCCGCGTCACTTCTTCAGGACCAAGATTCAGGGTGAGTGAAACTACCCCACTCGAATTTAACATGTATTTGGTTCCGCTATTGCAGGTGGTACCTGTTACTTTTGTGGTAAAAATTATTGTCCCACCTGGTGGACGGTCAGCTTTGCCTCATCAGTCGGATTGTGGGACGGGCACTGCTTGCGGGGTTCTGCAGTGCTCCCTCTTTCATGCACCTACCCAGTCCCTCTGCCCATCGGGCATTGCAGCGCGGGCCCGACGAGGAGCACTTGCCCGATGATGAAGCATGACATCCCTAAGGATGTGTGAGGGCAACAAGAAACATTCTTGTTGACTATTCCTCTTCTGATCTGTCCACACCTTCCTCTTAGGAACAGTGACCCCCCCAGCCTTGATGTGTTAAATATATATACCAAGGTGTATTGGTGAATCAGTGGGTGTATGAGTTCCTGTATGGATGATTCAGTGGGTGCGTGACTGACTATGTAAGTGAGTGATTCGGTGTCTCAGTGAATGTATGGGTGAATGACTGGTTGTGTGAATGTTTGTATCAGTCTGTCAGTTGGTGTCTAAGTGGCTGTATAGGTATGTGAGTGGGTACATGAGTGGCTGTGTGGGTAATTGATTGGTTGTCTGAGTACCTGTATGAGTGTCTGTGTGGGTGGGTGAGGGTATATGTGACTGCCTGTATGGATGTGTGAGTGGGTCAGTCAGTGGCTGTATGGGTTAGTGAGTGTGTGTGGGGAGGGCTGTATGGGTGAGTGACTTTGTGTATGGCTGTGTGGGTGAGTAAGTGGATGTGTCATTGGCATATGGGTGAGTAACTGGGTATATGAAAGCCAGTATAGGTGAGTGATGGGGTATATGAGTGACTGTATGGGTGAGGGAGTGAATGTGAGAGTGGCTGTATGGGTGAGTTGGCTTGTGTCAGTGACTGTATAGGTAAGTGAGTACGTGTTAGTATATGTGTGAGTGGCTGTATGGGTGTATGAGTGGATATGTCAGTGGCTGTGTTAGTGAGTGAGTGAGCATATGAGTGGCTGTATGGGTGAGTGAGTGGATTTGTGTGTAGATCTATGAATCAGTGAGAGGGTGTGTAGGTATTGGTATGAGTCTGTGAAGTGATTTGTGAATGGTGTGTGAGTGGGTGTATAAAAGGTTCTATGGGGGTATGAGTGGGTGCGTTAGTGATTTTGTGGATGATGTCATCAGTGATATTACATCACTCATGACATGGTCAGTGACATCACTGATGACATCTCAAATGACATCACTCATGACAAGGACGTCCTTGGGGGCCAACCACTCCTCCTGTTACCTCCAGTAAGTCCCACACAGCGCGAATGCTTAGAGGTCTTCGGAGGCCACGCCCCCTTTCTCCACCACTCTGCAAACGCACCTCCTGGCGCACTGACGGTTGGGGAATGATGTCCCCTTGGCTCCTGAGGGTCCTTGCGGACCAACAAGCCCTCCTGTTAACTCCAGAAAGGCCCACACAGGGGGATTGCTGAGAGGTCTTCAGAGGCCACACCCCCTTTCTCCACCACTCTGCAAACGCGCATCCTGGTGCACTGCTGGCTGGGGGATGAAGTCCCCTTGGCTCCAGAGGGTCCTTGGGGCCAACTACCCCTCCTGCTACCTCCAGTAAGTCCCACACAGCTGGATTTCTTAAGAAGTTGTTGGAGGCCACGGCCCGATCTCCACCACTCTGCCAATGCGTCTCCTGGTCCACTAGTTGTTGGGGGAAGAAGTCCACTTTAGTCCTGAGGCCCTCAGAAGCGTTAAACTTCAGAGGAGTTGGATTTACTATTCCTACTCCAGTCAGCTCAATAGTAGGGAAAGTGTTGGACTTTGGATGGGTTAGATTTACTATTCACACTCTAGTCAGCGCATTAGTATGGAAAGTTTTGGACTTCGAAGGGGTTAGATTTACTATTCCTACTCCAGTCAGTGCAACTGTTGGGAAAGTATTGGACTTCCAAGGGGTTAGATTTACTATTCCTGTTCCAGTTAGCGCAATAGTAGGGAATGTACTTCACTTCAAAAGCATTACATATATGAATAACCCTATTAATGTAGGAAAAATATTGAACTCTAAATATAAACTTCAGGATATATATTTTTATCGATGTGTGTATTAAAAAATAAAAACAATTAAATATATAAAGAAAAAAATCAAATTATATATAATACATTTAACTTCCCTAACTACCAAAAAGAACATAAAATAATTAATAAAATATTTAATTTCAATGAATACATAAAAAAACTATTCAAATAAAAATTATAGCAGAAACAAACTTTCACAAACATTTACCATAAAATAGATTACAAATGTTTAAAAAAATACATTTAAAAAATATGCATATTTAATTACCTTTTATTAAATTACATATAACTTATCAATTATTCTAAAAATATATATATTAATTTCCCTCCCAACTGACTCATCCAAAAAAGTAAAAGACAACATTTAAAATACATGTGAAATACACATATGAATGCAAAACTACATAGAAAAGTAAATTAAACAGTAGAACAATTACACAATTAATAATAACTTAATTAATTTGCATAGTAATCAGCATATAATGTAAAATAATCAACATGAAATTAAATTACATATAATTGAATGTAACTTCCCACCTAATACCCCTACAAACCCAGCAGCCTGCACGTACAATATAGCTAGAATATGTCAGTATTAAACAATATACATAATTAATATTATGTTAAATAGTTAATAATTAATTGTTAATTAATCATTACTTAATTAACTTCCCACCCTATACCCCTACAAACCCAGCACCCTGCACCTAAAATATAACTAAAATAAATCAGTATTAAACAATTTACATAATTAGGAATCAATTACATAATTAACAATGAATAATTCATTGTTCATTAATTACTTATTTAACTTCCCACCTTATCCCCTGCAAGCCCAACAACCCACTATAACACTATAAATTACTAATAAGAATTAAATAAAAAATTCTAAATCACTTAAAATTGCAAACTATTTTAAAATGTATAACAATTATACAAACAGTAGTAACATAAAATTATTATATTAACTAAAACACATTGAGATAGTTAAAAAATTATATTTTTACAACTATATTACTGAAAACGATATTAAAAACAACAGTATTCTTGGAAAACTATATTACCTACCCAAAAAACGATATTCTTGACAACAATATTTTTGCACACCATATTTTTGAATCGCAAATTTTTTTTTACGATATTCTTGTGTTCCGGTCTTATAAACTTGATATTTTGTCTAAATCCCATCTCAAATGATAGAGAACCGGAAGGTTACGCCTATTAAATAAAAGTTCAAGCACTGGGCCCCCTAATTATGTAACAAAGGAACATGTCAAAAGAAGAGAGCCAGATGGAAACAGATTCATTTAATAAATAGGCAAGAGCATTACTGAAAAAGCTACAAAGAACACAGTTGACTGATAGACCAACACAACATATGGGAACTCACATGAGGAAACCTTAACAAAAGGCAGAATCATTTTATCTTGATGTATAAATCGTAGGGCCTGATTTAGAGTTTGGTAGATGCAGAACATCCACAAAAAGCAGATGATGTTCTGTGTGTGCTATTTAGAATGTATAGATTTTAATACACTCTAAATAGGAGGATGAGACATCTGCTGCTGTTTGGCGATTATTCCGCATCCGTCAAACGCTAAATGCACCCCTCAGAACTGGCAAACACCTCCTCATATCTATACAGACTCCCATTTTTGAGGTTGGAACAATTCAAGGATCACCCAGCTGAGTGGGTTGATGTATCTTTGTACGCAGAGTAAGTGTGGGACAGTAGAACAAGCCACCTAAGATACAGACTCCCATTTTTCAGGTTGGAACACTTCAAGGATCACCCAGCTGAGTGGGTTGATGTATCTTTGTACGCAGAGTAAGTGTGGGACAGTAGAACAAGCCACCTAAGATACTGTCTTGATGTTATACATACTTCCCTCACTTGAATTAATTATCTGTTGAAAAACCTGAGTCTCACAAGGATAAGGGAACAATGAAAAACCTTCCTGTCTTTACAACCAAACTAGTGGAAGAGCAGATTACACAGATATTGGCAACCGTAAATGTGGAACCCCAAGGCATCCTCCTCAGATCGCTTTCTGGACCTGCAGAAGAAGGAATGCACCTGCTGTTTGAGACCTGTGGGGAAACCTGAAAGGCTGGACTGCCCGCAGTTGTACCCAGGATAAAGAAGTGTACTCCAAGGGTTGGTTGTCTCACCTCCTGTATGGCTACAGGGACACAACAAGTTCCCCGTGACCAGTGCAACTGGAAGAGGACTAGACCCTAGAGGTGGCCTCTGGTGGAGTACGTCCTGACCCATAAGTGTTGTCCCTAAGGTCCTGGGAGCCTTAGTGGTGTCCAAAAAGACTTATTATGAAATCTCTAAAATGTTAGACTTACAACATTTTTGTACTTCCAGAGGACTGGGTCGAAATCACCTAAGTCAATCCGCTGAAAGCGCAACCTCGCTGGTCAAGAAATTCAGACTGGTCCCACTCAAAGCTTTTTACCACCCGAACAATCAGTTCAGCAGACCCTTTCAGCAAGCCTGACTTTAGTGCAGCCTTCTCCATACAGTCTGGTGCCTTGCTCTACTAAAGGAATTAGGGCGCCAATAAAGAGACTAGGTCCAAAGGCAGAAATATTGACCAGGTAAAGGCATCAAAAGTATCCAGCTGACAAGAGTACTTCCCTAGGCTCGAAATTTGACTTTTCGATCTCTGAGCTTTTCCTGTCAAAACCAACGGCTTCAGCCTGACCTTGCTCAATGCCTATCTGACTTTGGAGGGACTTTGTCAGATAGAGCTTGCTGCTTTGCCCCACTGGAGGATTTTGACTTCCATCTCGGAGACTAAGTCAGAAGGTAAAATCTTTGCCTGGGATGGACCTGCTTGGTGTATCCGACCTGCACTCCATTGCAGTCAGTCTGATATTGCGCAAAGGTCCCAGTCATCCGCAAACAGTTATTGCCGCTTGATGCTTTACTTTCTCTTGGTGATTTTTCTCATAATTAAAAAAAAAAATCTCCTATTCTTCTTATTAGATGTTTTGTGCGTTTTTGATGTTATTTTGTTCGTTAAACTTTATACATGGGAATGGAACTCTCATGGCGATGTGGCTTTGAGTTTTTAACTCTTTGGTACTTTTAAATTCTTCACACATTTTCTCTTAAGTTAAGCCTGTCTGCATTGTGCTATAGCTACTTTATTGAAACCTATGTCGTGACCTAATAGATCAGTGATTTTATTACTTGTGGTGGACTAAAATTCACATCCATTAACATGTCACTTTCTTACAATACCATGTTTGAAATATATGTTGTTTACTAGTTATGTGAGGTGAAGAAGTGGGTATGAGTGACCACAACAAGTTGTGGTGTTTGGAGCATTCCATAAATAGATAAAATGGGGCTGTGATCTCAAAGGAGAAAATCAAGTAACAATGTTACCTCCAACAGCATGTTGCAAGCATGACATTTTGTTTTCGAATTTAAAAGATAAGATGCCAGAATTAATGCTCCAGAACTGGGGTTAATGTGCAAATTCTTAATATTTCATCGCTGCTTGTATTAAGATCTAGATATTTACGTGCAATATGTTAACAGTTCCTTATATTCCCTACAGTAACTGTTTTGGCAGAATCCAAAGAAATAAAAAAACTGCTGAAGAACAAAGGGATCATTGTGCAGAGCATTGCTGATGTCCATCCAATCCGTGTGCAGCCGGCTCGGACTCTTAGTCATGTCTACACTAAGCTTGGTAGGTGCTTGGAATGGGGAATAATTGTTGGAAATGAGAACCCACGGTTCAATTATATCAACTGTTCTTATTTGTGTTGTGTGATTTAAAAAATACAAGGGTGTATATTCATATATTAATAGGTAACTTTAATACAATAAAATACTTGTTATAATATTGATTCATTCCCTAGTCATACTGATGGAAAACATTTAAGTAAATTAGAATCTCTTGCTGAGGCACTATAGAAATATATTTGGTTCTAAGACCACTTTCCTGGAACCATCAAAAAGTCATTGAAGTTGTATAATACAGCAATCTATGTCTGTTGACTACCACACCTGGAAGACAAATACATGAACTTCTATTTGCCAGCATTAATCTAAGCTGACCAGATGATGGATATTGGTTTATCTTATATGTTGAGCGTCTTCAGAAGTGTAAATATTATCTTGCCTAAAGACTGGTAGCTGACTACAACCCTTTACCTGGAATTCTAAAACTGACCAAGCTCATAAAAAAAATCACAGCCCATAAGTATGCACATTAAAATAGTAATATGTTAACATTTACTGAACAGTGTCACGTTTTGTTGTAGCAAATAGAAGTTAAGATATCACCAACAAGGCCACAGTATAGACAAACCCTTAAGAGGTTAGAGATTAAGAGCCCTTCTCAAATAGATTGTTGTGGGTGTTTAGGTTATATCATTTAGGGTGGTGTATTATGATTAATGTCCCACAGTTAGTCTGAGGTTTCTTTCACTTAATTAGTATTGAAAATACATGAAAGACATAGCTTGCACTCACTTTTTTACCACAGATACTTTTCTAATTGATTTCTTAGTATTTGTTACTGCAAATTCATAATCTTTTGAAGTATCCTTAAGTGTCAGACTCGATCCAGAGTGTTTTCATTATTGCAATTTGTAGATGGTTGCTAGGTAGAGCCACAGCACTGTTTGGCTGCAGGGTTGCATATGCAACACTAACTGATGTGATGTTTTGACTCTTTATTTCTTTTTGCTTGCTACAGATACCAGGTTGTGGAGATTGCAACCCCCTTGTCATTTTATTGATGTTTTGCAATTTTTCAACCCTTTTTTCTATTGTAAGGGTTAATTTGTCAATTCCCAGGAATGCTATGTTTAGAATTGTGATCTGATCTCAAAATTAAGCTTTGATGTTTTTGAAAAATGCAAGCTAAAGTAAGCTAAAGCTGTAAGTTAAAAGAAGGTCATAGTTTTGCTCACCATTGATTTATGGCTTAGGCTTGTTTTCGGTCACCTTGCAAGGGCTGGAAAGAGAAACAGAAGGTCGCCATTCTTGATCTTATAGAGGCTTCTAGTTGTAGATTCCTTACCTTTAGAATTTACCCCAGGCGTCAGTCTGGATCCGGAATTTTTTTCTTTAGCAGTACCACTGCGCGTCGTTAGGTGGCATCGGTCAGCTTCGCGTCCGTCGCCGGCGTTGTGAGCTCCGGGATGACTTTGCGGGACCAACATAGATGCCGCCCATGCGCGCTGACATCAGTTCTTTCTTTTTCTGCGCCAGCCTAAGTGCAGATCTGGAGAGAGCTATCCCTAGCCACGTTTTGGCTAACTTTTTTTGACTTTTTATCGACGTCTTTTTCGAGTCGTAGACTCCTGGTGCATTGAGGATGTCCCAGCGAAGGACCGGCTTTAAGCCCTGCAGTTCCTGCCACTGGATGATGTCCGTGACAGATCCACACCTCGTGTGCCTTTGGTGTCTGGAGCGCGACCACGGCCTGAAGTTGTGCTCCGAGTGCCGGCCCATGAACCCGAAAGCTTTGCGGGAGCACTCCCGTCCGAGGGGAAGGTTTGAGAACGGTCACGGAGCCCACACTCCTCCCACTCCAAATCGTCGGGGAGATCTTCGGGTAAGTCAGGGAAGCACAAAAAGAAGTCGAAGAAGCATAGGCGTTCTACGACTCCTCCCCATCGGTCGGCCGACGCGACGTGGGATTCCAAGCATCGTCGCTCGAAGGCACCGCCTCCGGCGCCTACTTCTGAGATGACTTTGCGCCTCTCTCCCTTTCCAGGAGCCGGAGCGTCTCCTGCCTGGATCCAAAAGTTCTATGAGGCCTTGTACCTCCGGTCCCGACTCCGGAGGGCCCCCGTGGATCCATGCTTGGATCCGGATCAATGCCGGTCGATCTCACTCGGCCTTCCTTGACGTCGATCCCGACAACGACGCTCCTGGCATCGACCGTGCCCCCGGCTGGCGCCGACCCCATCCTAATCCCCAAAGTGGGTACGGAGCTGACCGACGTCGATCGATGTCGGTTTCGATGCTGGAT
Source organism: Calotriton arnoldi (assembly GCA_963921515.1). NCBI lineage: Eukaryota > Metazoa > Chordata > Amphibia > Caudata > Salamandridae > Calotriton > Calotriton arnoldi. The sequence continues at coordinate 363,820 of CAWUFW010003626.1, forward strand.
GGGACTTTTATCCCTGTGTTCATTCCTGGCGTTCCTTTTGGGCCAGAAGGTGGGGAAAAGGACTGGGAGGGGCCGCTGGACCCTTTAACTGACCAGCTTGAGGAACTGGACTGGAGAATGGACTTGGGTGAGGCCAGTGGTCTGGACACTTCCCCTGACACTGGTCTGCTTTCTCCCCCTACCGTGGCTACGGAGGAGGGAGCTTCCTATGCTGTGGTGGTGAGGAGGACTGCCGAGGTCCTCGGCCTCGCGCTCCCTACAGTGGCAGTCAGGACTACCCTCCTGACAGAGGTACTTCAGCCTGCTGCTTCCTCTTCTGAACCCCTTTTGCTGTTTAATGAAGCCCTCATGGACGTCCTTCTGGGTACTTGGTCCAAGCCCAGCACAGGGGCTCCTGTGGATAGGACGATTGCCCGCCGCCACTGCCCCTTTCCGGACGACCAGCATTCCTGACCAAACACCCCTCCCCTGAGAGTTTGGTAGTCCAAGCCTCTTCGTCAAAAGGCGCATTCCTTCTGCTTCCCCAAATAGGGAATCCAAGAAGCTGGATCATCTTGGGAAGAAGATGTTCTCTTCCTCCAGCTTGGCATTGCCTCTTGGGCCGATACTCCCATACTATCTGGGATACGTTCGCGCAGATGCTGCCTCTGTGCCCAGAGGAGGCCCGGACCGTTCTCTCTCAAGCAGACTGACGCCTGGGGGAAATACTAAAGGTAAGGAATCTACAACTAGAATATGTCTCTACCAGATACATCGTTACCAAAGGTAAGTAACTTGTTCTTCTGTGGACAAGGCTTCTGACAAACACAATAAAAAAAATCAGATGACAACACTGCCTCACACTTCTTCCTGTTCCAGATTTTGAGATCAGAGCCAGATCAACACTCATGTAAATTTTACCAGGATGAGCTGAAGACAACGTCACCCTCAGTAATGATTACCATTTCTGACTCACAGGAAGTGGCTTCCTTTGAAAAGGCAGTGCTTCTGAAGTTCAAGGTCCTGGTGTAGCCCGTACATGTTAGACTTTGATACTTCTGTTTTGTTTTTTCTGCTGCAACTAGAATTGACTCAAGATACTCCCTTGCTAGCGGAGCTCTCTTTTGGCTCACTGTGATGCATTTAACATCAGCCAAAGCAACAGCTGTCTCAAGCAGTTCTCTGTGGCACTAATGTCTTTATCTGTCTTTATTTGTCACACCATGTGCCATTCACTGTGCTACATTTGAAGCCAATCCACAATGTTCTGGAAGACTTCACATAGGCAAAGAAGAGAAATTTGACTGAGGATCAAAAGTGGTTCCTGCACAAATTATCTAAAGGCAGTTTCAAACCCTTTTGAGAATGCTTTTGAGGTTGATAACCCTTACTTTCCTCTCTTGTCTGTATCATGTCTACCTTTTGTTGCTGTCATTTTACTTCAACACCTGCCCTTTAATGGACTTGCGTCTGCTATTCCTTAGGAGGAATCTTCCATTTTTGGTGACGTCACGGAGAGGTCTACAGAGTCAAAGATCCCTTTGTCTACCTCACAGTGGGAATGGGTAACAGAATGATAGATATACTTGATTAAGGGAGTCAGCAGTCTTAACGACTGTTTGTGTTTAACAATGCTTGCTGAAGCCCCTACTGGTGATGTGAGAAACACCTTTCACATCTCTGTAAGCAAGAAGACCCCAAAAGTGAAATTTCCTTCCTCTAATGACCCAACATTCTTGTGCTCATACCTGAACACAGAGAGTCTAGTGGGAACAACTTCCTTTGTGGCAATCTCAACCAAGCAGGTTGCCATCCTTTCCTCCTGGTAGGAAATACAAAAAGAAAACGAATGCATGTGGTTGAAAGGTTTTACTTCAGAGAGTCTTGGTATCTGGGCTTCCTTTTCAGTGTGTCTTTTTTCTTCTGTATAGCTTTGCCATGTGAGAAATGCCTGAAATAACTAGTCATCATCAGAGCACACACAGGATCCTTTTCACAAGATCCATGTGACTAAGACTGAGGATTTAAACATCCAATTTGAACAAGATTTCCCAGTGTCTGATCCAAGGGCAAAAGGCAATCTTAGACAACATACATGGATGCACTCTATGTGCTTATTGGGGACATTTTAAAGAGGTTCATAGATATCCTGCCATTCAGAAAATAGGACAGACAAATCCCTTGAGTGTGTCAAGCACAGCAGAGTGACAGTACTGTTGCAGGGCTCAGGCTACGCATACTTTCAATCACCAATACAGGAAATTGTGATGGATACAACTAACCGCTGATTCCTCACCTTGTAAATATCCCCAGGCACCAGACTGGATCCGGAAAATTCAAAGCAGTGCTCCAGCACGCCACTATGCGGCGCCGTGCACCTCCACATCAATGCTCTTCTGGTCCAGAAGTGACAAGTGAAGCTGCGTATAAGTGCTACACATGCACGCTGACAACAGTTCCTTTCTTTCTGCACCTTCAGATGCATGTCCAGAGATCCACTTCTCTTTTTTCTTCACGTGTGAATAGATATTTTTCTTCTACATAATAAAATGCAGTATGTAAGCAATGTCCCCCCCTAATACGAAAGGATTTAAGCCTTGTAGGGTCTGTCACCAACAGATGTCAGTGACGGATTCCCACGAGGTGTGTCATTGGTGCTTCATTTTGTCACACGACTCTAAGGCTTGCAGTGACTGCGCCCATATAAACCTGAAAACCATCTGAGATGGAAAGGTGAAGCTCTGCATGACAAAGCAGGTCCCGCTCCAGGTCAAAGGGGAGAGTGCAGACCTCGAAGCTGTTCATGATCTTCTTCAAGGTTAAAATCTGCAGGTAAGTCAAAGAAAAAACATAAGAAGTCGCAAGCAGGACTCAGCCCCTTTCATCCACTCATTGGAAATGGCACAAGAGCATCACCATGCTTCTCTGTCTCAATCCTGATCCAGTGAGGAACCAATTCCATCTCTGGTCCTGATGCACCCTGAACTCTGGGGTCCATCAGCAAACTTGCAGCAAGGCAAAGCCTTTCAAGAGGCTATGCTGTACATCTTTAGCATGCTCCCAGCTCCCTCTGGTGCACCTACAGGCCTTAGTATCTGCAGAGTCTTCTAATTGGGCTACCACCGACGCATTTGCCCTCAGTGCCATCTGGACCCCTTAAATTCATTTCAGGTTCTGGACCAGCATCGGCCTTGGTCCCGCACTCCGCATCGACCCTTGTTTATCGATGCCAATGCCACCAGTGTGTCGTGCCTGCCATAATCCGTCTATCAAAGTACCAATTAAAGACAAGGGATAACAATATATTATGGTAACATTATTGAGGAATCTATAATTAATGCAGGTACGTAAACAAACCATGAAAGACCTACATAATGGCAAAAGGTGCAAGATCTATTCTATGTACAAGGGGGTTTGTTCATTCTCACTGTTTTATTACAACAGCAAGCTTTAGAATGGTGTCATGCATATGTGCGTAGAGGACATCCAGGCGAAAAGAAAACCATTGAATTGCTTAGAATATACTTTTGGTGGCCCTCCCTTGGTAAAAATGCTAAGCAGTATATACAACAATAGTGTAGGTGCGCAAAGCAAGGGTTCTCATCAAGCCCCCGCAGAATTACCCACTGCTCCGGCTCCTTAGTATACAATTTTTTTATTTTTTTGTTTAAATTTTATTTTTCATTTTGTGCTAAGAGCTGTGTATTTGCAGCATTGATTACATATACATAGAATCCAAACATAAAGCCAGAATTTCATTTGATAAAAAGAAATAATCAAATAATACATTACGCACAGTATCCAATAAATCATAAGCTAGAGAGTAGCATAATATAACAACATAATTTTTCCTCAGAATGCGCTTGAGGACGAGATTCCAGTTTATACAAAAGTTGCGATCCAGGAAGAGAGGGGGCCCCAGATCTTATTCCCTTTGATTCTGCCTTTCCTGCCTCTCCTTTCATATAGTGCCTTTTCTAAGTTATATATATGTAAGAATCGTCCCTTCCACTGCTGGAAGGTTGGAGGTTGTGAATCAAGCCAGGCTGAGGCGACACAGAGCCTGAGGACCGCCATTGCTATAAAGGTGAGTTCTATCCCTTCATTGCCAACTGTATCATTTACCCCTAATAACATCAACTGAAGTGTCAAAGGAATCTCTTTGTTAAGGATTTGTTTTAAGAAGCTTGAGATTTCACGACCTATAGATTCTATACAAGGACAAGTGGCAAAGATATGCACTAAATCCACACCAAAAGTTGCACATCTGAAACAAGAAGTTCCCTCTGTACCACCCCATTTAACTATTTTTGCAGGTGTAATATACAAATCGAATATAGTCTTAAAATGTTGAGCCCGCAGATTGGCTGAGCATAGTACTGTGTTCCATAACTCTAATGATCTCGTAAAACAGGAATCCTCAACTCCCAACCTATCCTGCCATTTCAACCTATATTTCTCTAAATCATCTGGCACTCTTTCCTGCAAGGATCTATATATTTGCGTAATTGAGGATCCCGTATTACTAGTTAGCAATTCCATTAGAGGTACTAGTCCAAACCCTGCCGCACCACCGGCCTTTTTAAGCAAAAAATCTCTCAACTGTAAGAATTTAAAAGAAATCCCGGGCGAGCACCGAACCTTTCCCTAACTACTTCAAATGATGTTATATGGTCCCCAGCTAGGAGATCTCCTATCCTGTATAAACCACCCTTTCCCCACCTTTCCAGACATCTGTCTTTTAATGCCCTTGGCAGTTGGTCGTTCCCAATTATGGGAGAATAACGGCTGAATCTACCTACCCCGAGTTTCTTCCTAATGCCTGCCCAATTGCAAAAGGCAGCAATTAATACCTTGAAACGCGTTTTCTTAAAATAGCTAGCTTCATAGAATTTCAAAAGACAGCCATTAGCCCGGGCACCTATTAATAACTCATAAATTGTCGGTACTTGACCGAGATCCTCCCTATCCTTTTCCATAACTCCAAAGAGAGGGCAATAATATTGAAGTGAAGCCGCTAAATAATATATCTTAAAATGCGGTTGCCCCCATCCTCCTCTATCCCTTGGAAGGGAAAGGAATACATTCGCTCTCCTGGTCCTCTGGTAACACCAAATAAACCTAGCTACCTCCTTCTCTATTTGTTTAAACCAAAAATTATGAATTTCCAAAGGGATCGCATGACAAATATACAAATGTTTTGGCAGGATCATCATTTTAATGAGATTACATCTCCCTACTATTGATAATTTCAGATTATCCCATCGCTGGAGATCGTTCTTGATTTTCCCCATTATAGGGGTGACGTTTAAATCCACTATGTCATCCACCTTAGCCGTAATGATAATACCAAGATAAACCGCTTGTTCTACGGTTCTATTATCCATACCTGTAACAAATCTGTTTGTCACAATCTGCGTTTTAGCTTTATTCAATAAGAAACCCGATTGAGTCCCGAAGTTTTCAGCAATACTTTCAACCGCAGACATTGCACGGTCAGGGTCAGATGAAATAATAGCCACATCATCGGCGTAGGCTAATAGCTTGGTGTCCCCACCTAGTAAACTGACCGGGATGCTTTCTGTGGAGGCCTCCAGTCGCCTAAGAAGGGGGTCTAAATACAAAGCAAACAGTAGGGGCGAGGCAGGGCAACCCTGTCTCGTTCCCCTGCCGATTGCAAATGGAGCCGTCTCTTCCCCCATAATTCGTAATCTTACTATAGGATTGACATACAATACCTGTATTGCTTTTACAAATGAATCCCCTAGGCCAGTGGTTCCCAAACTGGGGTCCGTGGACCCCCAGGGGTCCTTGACACATTCCCAGGGGGTCCGCAGGCAGCTGTCTTAAAAGCAATGCAAAGTTCCTTGTATAATCTGCAGTTTTACAACAACAATAAAAGTGTCAAGATAACTCGAGTGATTAATGTACCTGCTGGAGAGAGATGGTAGGTAGCGCAGAGGGTTAATATGCCTGCTCCAAAGAACGTGTACCATGCATTTTTAATAAAACAGTATTTTATGTGCATAGCTGGGTTACTGCTTTTGTCACAGAGATTCTTTTGTTACTGTGCAGTTCATAAGTTACAATCATAATCTAGCACCGTCAGCTATGAACTGCAGTCAAAGAGCTGCATACAAACTGCATGGTACAAGTTAGTATGCCATCTTTTTTCCCAGTCTTTCATTATGCTGATGCTGCCAAAAGGTATGTTTGGGTAGAATTAAATTGTTATAATTAAAGTCAACGCTAGCCACTGTGTTACATTCTGAAACCAGATTTTGTGCTTCTCCAAATCAAGCACTCTTAAAAATGCTTACCAGTATGGATGACATGTGAATCCTACACCTTGAAGTCCCCTTTCCCCAATGTAACATTTTCTATACACTGATTTACACACGTATGATTCATTGGGGGAGATTTACTAAGCTTTTGCGCCACGTTTGCGTCACAAAAGTGACGCAAAATCTTTTTTTTGTAATTTACTTTCCAGCACTAAACTTGTTCCCATGCAACCACCCAAGGTTTCTCACGCTAAACCCAATTTACTAAAAACAGTAGATTGGGTTTAGCGTGAGAGCACTGCGCCCTTTTCAACTAGGCACAAGGAAGGAGAAATTCTTTCATTTCTCCTTCCTTTTCCCGACTTGCATGCGTGCTGCACTGTGCAGCACGCCTATAAAGTGGGAAAAGCTTTCCTCGTGCCTAGCATAGTATTTTGTACAGGAAGGGTACCCTTCCTGTACAAAACCTATGCTACACTCATGCACACACCTTAGCGCTACAGCGCTAAGGTGTGTGCATGGCTCGGGGCTACTGAAATCAGCGCCGGTGCCAGAGAAAGGGGAGGAGAGAGCCATAGCTTTGGAAATATGGCGCTCCCCTGCTCCCTCTCTGTCGTGCAAAGCAGCGCAGCCTCGCGGGGGGTTGCACTGCTTTGCGCAACTTTTTTGTAAATCTCCCCCATTGTTTCTGTATGTGTGTGATGTAAAGTGCTCTGACACCCTACACTAGTATGAAAGATGCTATAAAACAAATGAAATACATGTGACAGAGGTGCTATGGGAAGAAGAGAGGCACTGTTGGAGGATGATAGGGAGGGATTCATGGAAGAGCCCCAAAAAGATTGTTGTATTGTGCATAGTAAGGTCATCATTTACTATGCTTTGAAAGCGAATACAATTCAATATAGAATTACAAATGTGTTGTAGAATGCACCATTTTTCCCCAAATTTTCTTGGTGGGAGAGCCCCCAAAGTCCGCTTTGTAGTGGCCAGGCTCACTCACTGCACTTGGTGTGCACCGTACGGGGACTGGCCTGACAACATTTGCCAGGGCTGCTTTGGGTTCCAGTCTGGCCCCGTCAGGAGCAGGAGCCTCATACTCGCCGAGATGCAGCACCAACCTTCCTATTAAAAAGTTTCGATTTTGCAAATTTTTTCAATATAAAATACTAAAAGCTTTAGTAATTTGGGTATCTGTTTGGTGTGCACACGTGTGTTTATTTTTTTCGAATTACTGTTTTAATGTTTGAAATTTAAATCGTACGAATTGCTTGGGGGTCCTCGGCTTCCAGTAGTGACTCAATAGGGGTCCTCAGGAGTCAAAAGTTTGGGAACCACTGCCCTAGGCCATAAGCCTTGAGGGTCTGCAGTAAAAAACTCCATGAGACCCTGTCGAAAGCCTTCTCCGCGTCTAAAAAGGCTACCCCCATAGGTTTAGAGGCAATTTCAGTAGCATCAAAGAGGGTAATTAACCTCCTAACGTGATCTACAGTCCCTCTTCCTTGTATAAACCCGTGCTGCCACACCGAGACAAGATGATGCATCACAGAATTCAAACATGAAGCAAAGATCTTAGAATAAAGCTTAGCATCACTGTTTAGCAGCGTTATAGGTCTGTATGAGCCTAAATTCATTGGGTCTTTACCCTTTTTTAAAAAGATGACTATATTCGCAGTTCCCCAAGAACCCGGTGGTGTAGCCCCTTCCTTGATCTCCTGAAATACACTAAGCATAGGACAATAAATCTCGCTAAAGAAGACTTTATAGAACTCTATAGGGATACAGTCAGTTCCCGCTGCCTTGCCTGATGGAAGGGCTTGAAGGGCACTAAATAACTCCTCCTGTGTAATCTCTGCCCCTAGTTGGGCACCCTCCTCCTGTGAGACCCTTCCAATCGGTTCAAATTCCTGTACTTCACAATTTGATAGATGACCATCGGGAGATGGAGCTGAGTAAAGATCTTCATAAAATTCTCTAAAAGCCTCTCTGATCTCAGCAGGCTCCGTCACGACTTTGCCCTGGATATTTCTAATCCTTTCTATGTATCCTGCTGCCACCTGCTGTCTGGCCTTTATTGCCAATAATCTACCCACTGTCTCACTATATTCATAGCAATCCTGCTTCTTAGCTAAGTATTTTCCCGCAAGCCTCTCAGCGTTAAAGTCATTCAGACAAGCTTTAGTGATATTAATAGAACTCATGATTCCACCCACCTCCCCTCCACGAAACACGGTACTGATCAATTCTGTCTCCAATCGGGCGAGCTTTTGATAAAACTGTTTAATCTGTTCTACCTCTCTTTTACGCTCACTCAGACAATACTGCAGGATCTCACCTTTTACTGACGCTTTAAAAGCTTCCCAGACCATACCGGGAGGGGCACTACCGCTATTATTATCAAAGAATCCCCTAATCCAATCCTTCATGTATTCAATAAATTTTTGATCTGAAAGCAAGGCCCTCTCAAAGGTCCATCTAGAATACTCCTTCCTTATGCCAGTTACTAAAAACTCTAGGACTACCGGGTTATGGTCGGACATAACTCTGGGGAAGAGCTCTATTCGTGCCTCTTGGAGTATAGATGGCGAGGTTAAAAAGTAGTCCAGTCTAGCAAACTTGCCGTGCGGTGCTGAATAAAAAGTATAACCGGGCTCCAAAGCTCTAAGTTTAAGCCAAGCATCTATCAAACCAACATCGTTTACAAGGTTTTTGAACACCCGCATCGAATGTGGCTTCCTCCCTTTGCTGGAAACTCCTACTGTTCCCGGAATGTCTCTAGACCCATTAAGATTTAGGTCCCCACACAACACGAACGGAGCTTGCCAAGATGGTAATTCATTGGCCAGGAAACAAAATAGCCCTGGGTCATGTGAGACAGGGCATATACTGTACATAATGTGAAAGAACCGGTTGTGTGCCTGCATTCCAATAATATCCATCTACCATTCCTATCAACAACTTTCCTGCCAGGGTTAATAACACTGCCTTTTATGAGAACTGCGGCCCCCTTCGTCTTCACATCTTGTGTAATGTAGGCTGCTACCTTCAGCCCCAGGGATTTAAGTAGGTTGCTATCATTCCTGGCAATATGGGTCTCCTGTAAAAAATAAACATCTGCCTTTAGTACCTTAAGATCTTCCTGGATCCTCCTCCTCTTAGCCATGTCATTAAGCCCACAAATATTAATAGACGCAATACGAATTTTAGCCATTATTCCCAAAAATTATTATTGCCAGCTGTGTTACCATATCTGAATGAATACAAATACTGTACTGATCCTGCAGGCCGTCTGATACAGTCTTCTTTCCAAACTGCTCTGTAACCTTTAGTATCCACATAAAATGACACCCATCATAAACTTCGTGCTTCTGCTGCAATTTACACTTCACATTACCACCGTGTGCCCCGCCTGCCCCATCCCCCCCACCACCCCTTCTCCGCCCCAGCCTCCCTCCCCTCCCTCCCCTACCCTTAAAAGCAGTCAGACCAAGAGAGGTCTGTGTGATGGAGACAGGAAAGAGCATCGCAGCGCCCCCAAGCTCCCCCATGCCTTATCAAGCAAAAACGTCATATAAAGATAAGGATGAATAAGGGAAAGAGAAAAAAAAGAGCATAGTATACAAAATCGACTGTATATATGATCATTTGCTTATGACAAAAATCTTATTTAAATTGACCCTGCAAATGCATTGATACCTCAAACATTTCTTTTATCCGACCGGGCTTGATCTAAATACTCTCTAGCCTGGATTTCTGAGGTGAAGAACTTAACCGCCCCTCTTACTATTGTCTTTAGCCTAGCAGGAGGAAGCAAAAAGGCCTCAAACCCAGCATCCTGAAAAGGCTTAATCAGCTGCCGAAGTCGCCATCTACGCTCTACGGTAACGTGACAAAAGTCTGGGCGTACAAAAAAGGAGGACTCTTTATATTGCCTTCTGGCCTCGGGTCGAACTTTTTCAAATATAGCTTGTCTAAGCATGTAATTACCAAAAAAGACTAAAATGGCCATTGGTTGGTTTGAATCCCTGCCAGAATTTTTATATCTAGTAACCTCTAAGCTCAGGGAAAGATTCTTTGAGGAGATTCAGAATGAAAGAACGAATGTCCTCCCCTTCCAAGCCTTCTTTTATCCCTAAGAAGCGGAGGTTATTCCTCCTCATACGATTCTCCATGTCCTCCAGCTTCCACATAGCGTCGGTGAGCTGAGCGTCATGAGTTTTAGTCTCTTCTTTAACATCAGACAGCTCCTTTTCAACCACAGAAGTTGTTTCTTCCAGAAAAAGAAAATTCATCCGTTCCCCAATTTCTGCGCAGGTTTTGCCGACTTTCCGTACTGCCGCCTCCAGTTTTTTAGAAGCCTGCCTTGTCTTCTTTCCATCTGCCCGAGTCTCAGCACGGTGTTCTTTTATAGTATCCAATATCTGAAAGAGACACGTTAGTGACAGATTCCTTACCTTAGAATATCCCCAGGCGTCAGGCTGGATCCGGAAAGTTTTTTGCGTAGCAGTACCCTTGCGCGTCGGTAGGCGGCGTCGTGCGGCTCCGCGTCCGTCGTCGGCGTCGTGATCGCCGGGATGACGTCGCGGGCAGTACTTAGGCGCCGCCCCTGCGCGCTAACGTCAGTTCTTCTTTTTCCGCGCCAGCAAGCGCAGATCCGGGAAGAGCAGTGCCCTGGTCATTTTTGACCATACTTTTGGTGAATTTTTCACTGTTTTTCTCTTCAAGGTGTCGTAGGGATGCCCGGGTTCAAACGTTGCGGCGCCTGTGCTCGGATGATGTCCGTCACAGACCCGCATTGGGAGTGTCTCCTCGGCCGAGGCCACGACACGGAGTCTTGTACCGACTGCCAGGCCCTCAACCCGAAGCTTTGCGGAGCGGTCTCAAGCTCCTCGAGGCCCGGCATTCGGCTCGCGAAAGCCCGGTCGCGTGAGAGGTCCAGGGGTCGATCGCGGAGTCCACACCGGTCGTCGGCATCGAAGTCTTCTTCGTCCGGTAAGTCGAAACACAAAAGGTCCAAAAAGCATCATCGCTCTAGGACTTCGCCTCGCCGGTCTCGCGACTCGGCTGAGGCCCCTCCCGGCACCGTCCCCGCAGCCCCGGACATGCCTGTGGAGTCGCCCCCGCAATACCCGCCCTTCCCGGGTTCGGGGGCGGTTCCGGCCAAAGTGCAGGAATTCCTGTCGGCCATGGCCCGCCTCTTCGGGCCTCCAGGTCCCTCCGGTGCGCCTTCGGGCCCGCGGGCCCTGATGGGGTTGCTCCGGCATCGCCGACGGCTCCGGCCCCGGCGTCGCCCGTGCCTCCAGCCTCGATCCCGGCTCCGGCTTCGGCCCCGGCCTCGATCCCGGCTCCGCAGCCCCCATCGACGCCGGTCGACCTAACGACACCTCCGCCGGCGCCCGATGTCTCCGGTGCCGTTCTCGACGCCGCCTGGGGCTCCGGGCGGGGTCGTTCCCCAGTTCCTTCCGGCTCCGGACATGGACCCGGACCGACGTCGCTCGACGCCGGTTCCGGCGCCGATGGGACCTTGGGTCCCAAATGTCCCTCCTCCCCCTTATTTTGAACCTGAGGAGGACCAGGAGGACTGGGAGGGGTCTGATGACCCTCTGACACAACAGTGTCAGTACGATGAGGACTGGACAGAGGGTCTAGGGGATGCCAGTGGTCTAGATACTTCCCCTGACACTGGCATGCTGTCTCCTCCCGTGGCTACGGAGGAGGGAGACAATTTTGCAACGGTGTTGCGTAGGGCGGCTGGAGCCTTACATCTCCAACTCCCTGCTGTGGCGGTCAAGGTTAATCTCTTGACAGAGGTGCTTCAGCCGGCAGCCTCCTCTACGGAGACTGTGCTGCAGTTTAACGACGCCCTCACTGACGTTCTTTTGGGCGCCTGGTCCAAGCCCAACACAGGGGCTCCTGTGGATAGGAACGTGTCCCGACGCCATCGCCCAGCTCCGGGCGACCCCCTGTTTCTCTCTGTCCACCCCACCCCTGAGAGCTTGGTTGTCCAAGCCTCCGCTTCCCAAACCGCCTTCCCTACCGCCCCTCCGGATAGGGAATCCAAACGCCTGGATCAATTTGGGAAGAAGGGTTTTTCTTCCTCCAGTGCTGGCTTGCGGTCCATCAACACCGCTTGCCTTTTGGGCCGATATACCCACTCCTTGTGGGATTCGGTGGCGAATGTTTTGCCCCAGTGTTCTGAGGAGGTCCAGACACTGCTTTCCCGCGCCATTGCGGAAGGAAGGGATGCGGCCAAATACACGATTCGATGTGGCCTTGATACCGCCGACTCGCTGGGCAGGTCTATTGCAACGACGGTGGCGCTACGACGCCACGCCTGGCTGAGAACCACTGGTTTTTCAGGGGATGTCCAGAATACTCTCATGGACATGCCCTTTGATGGAGTCGGTCTTTTGGGTCCAAAGCAGACCATGCGTTGGAGCGCTTTAAGGACTCACGGGCTACTGCAAAGTCCCTGGGCCTTTCTGCTACACGCCCTCCGCTGACTTCTGCTTTTCGCCCCTATCGTGGCCACGGTAGGGCGCCCCTTCACGTCAGCAGCCCAGCCACCGGCCCGCGCAGCAGGCGTCTTCGCGTGGCCGAGGACGTGGATTCCGCCGTGGCGGATCGGGCAACCAGCGTGCGGGTCAGGCCACCACCTCCAACCCGTCCGCGGCCTCCAAACCCTCCTAGTCCCTCCTTTCAGGTGCACAGCACGCCAGTAGGGGGCAGGGTCCGCCATCACCTTCCCCACTGGCGTACCATCACCTCGGACAGGTGGGTCTTGGACATTGTCCGAAGGGGCTACTCCCTCCCCTTCGAGTCCACCCCCCAGCCATGCCACCTCAATTCCACCGCATGTCAGGGGATCACTTGGTACTTCTGCAGAAGGAAGTCACGGCCCTCTTGGCCAAGAGGGCCATCGAGCATGTTCCGACCCCAGAAGTAGGGCGTGGTTGCTACTCCCACTACTTCCTGGTGCCCAAAAAGGACAAGGAGGACATGCGTCCTATCTTGGACCTCCGGAACGTCAATCGCTTCCTCCGGAAGGAGAAGTTCAAGATGCTCACCCTAGCTCAGGTCTTGACTGCCCTCGACCCTGGAGACTGGTTGGTAGCGTTGGACTTGCAGGACGCATATTTCCACATCCCCGTCCTGCCGGCCCACCGGCGTTACCTTCGGTTCACGGTAGGCCTCGAGCATTTTCAGTTCACCGTGCTCCCCTTTGGCCTTACCAGTGCCCCTCGGGTGTTCACGAAAGTGATGGCGGTGGTCGCAGCTCATCTGCGCCGGGCAGGGGTTTCAGTCTTCCCCTACCTCGACGACTGGCTGCTGAAGGCGGGCTCGTCCCAGGCAGTCGTCTCCCACCTCCAGACTACGGCCGAACTCCTGCACTCGCTGGGGTTCTCCATCAATGTGCCGAAGTCGCATCTGATTCCTTCTCCACAGCTCCTTTTCATCGGAGCAGTTCTGGACACGACGCAGTTTCGGGCCTATCCTCCCGAACGGCGAGTCCGGGATATTCAGGCTATGATTCCGATCTTTCAGCCTTTATCCTGGGTTTCGATACGGATGACCCTGAGGCTGCTGGGCCTCATGGCCTCCTGCATCCTGCTGGTCGATCATGCCAGATGGCATATGCGGGCTCTGCAGTGGGACCTGAAGTTCCAGTGGGCGCAGCACCAGGGCAACCTGTCCGATCACGTCCAGATCTCGGAGGGGACTGCAAAACAGTTGCAGTGGTGGCTCTCGAACCGGCAATGGGTCATGGGCAGATCCCTCTCCCTTCCCCAGCCAGAGCACACAGTTGTGACGGACGCGTCCCTTCTGGGATGGGGCGGTCACATGGGAGAGGCGGAGATCAGAGGCCTCTGGTCTCCGGCGGAGTCCCGGCTCCATATCAACCTTCTGGAGCTCCGGGCGATCCGACTTGCACTCAAGGCATTCCTTCCCTCTGTCAAAGGGAAGGTAGTGCAGGTGTTCACAGACAACACCACCGCCATGTGGTACTGCAACAAACAAGGCGGGGTGGGGTCGTGGACCCTTTGTCAGGAGGCTCTGCGCCTCTGGACATGGCTGGAACATCAGGGCATGTTCCTGATGGTTCAACACCTGGCAGGTTCGCTGAACGCCAGGGCGGACGAACTCAGCCGCAGGTGCATGATGGATCACGAATGGCGTCTTCACTCGGAAGTGGCGCAAGGACTCTTTCTACAGTGGGGAGAGCCTTGGTTAGATCTATTCGCCACCGAAGAGAACGCGCAATGTCATCAGTTCTGCGCGTTGGAATTTCCAAGGCGGCACTCGCTCGGCGACGCTTTTCGTCACGAGTGGAGTTGCGGTCTATTGTACGCCTTTCCGCCTATACCACTTCTACCCAGAGTGTTGAAGAAGATTCGGCACGACCGGGCCCAAGTCATTCTTGTGGCTCCGGACTGGGCTCGAAGAGTTTGGTATCCCGAGCTACTCAATATGAGCGTAGATCCCCGATCCGTCTGCCTCTTCGGGAGGATCTTCTGTCGCAGCAGCAGGGGACGGTCCTCCACCCGAACCTGTCCAGTCTACACCTGCTTGCGTGGAGATTGAGCGGCGGCAGTTGATTCCTTTCGACTTGCCTCCCGAAGTTTGTGATGTGATTCTGGCAGCCAGGCGTCCCTCCACTAAGGTGGTATACGCCTGCAGGTGGAACAAATTTGTGGCATGGTGCACAGCAAAGGCTGTGAATCCCTTTCTGCCCCTCTTTCTGAGGTCCTTCTGTTCCTTCTCTCTCTGGCCCAACAGGGTTCTGCCCTGGGTACCATCAAGGGTTATCTTTGTGCTATCTCGGCCTTCCTCAGGCTCCCTGATCAGCCCTCCCTTTTCAAGTCCCCTGTTGTTAACAGGTTCTTAAAAGGCATTACTCACCTCTTCCCTCCTGTTCCGTTTGTGATGCCTCAGTGGGACTTGAACTTGGTTCTTACCTTTTTAATGTGCGCTCCCTTTGAGCCTCTACATAACTGTCCTCTTCGTCTTCTGACTCTGAAGACAGCCTTTCTGGTGGCCATCACCTCCGCTCGGCGGGTGAGTGAGCTCCAGGCTCTGTCTTGCAAACCTCCCTTTCTGTCTGTTCATCCAGACAAGGTTGTTCTTCGGACGCGTCCGTCCTTCTTGCCAAAGGTGGTTACTGCTTTCCACATTGGGCAGACCATCACTTTGCCCACCTTCTTTCCGCCTCCGCATCCTTCCAGAGAGGAAGAGAGGCTCCACCGTCTGGACCCAAAACGTGCGCTCTCCTTCTATATTGACCGCACAAAACACTTCCGGGTGGATGACCAGCTCTTTGTTGGCTACGTGGGCGCCAAAAGGTCGGGCGGTGCACAAGAGGACCATCTCCCGCTGGGTTACCTTGTGCATCAAGACCTGCTATTCTTTGGCTAAGAAGGAGCCTCCTGTTGGGCTGCGTGCCCATTCCACCAGAGCAACGGCTGCTACCACGGCCTTGGGCCGCGGTGTTCCGCTGCCGGTTATCTGTCAGGCAGCTACGTGGGCCTCGCTGCACACGTTTACAAAGCATTACTGCCTTGACAGTCAGGTCCGGAGGGACGGCTTCTTTGGCCGTTCTGTCCTCCAGGACTTCCTTGTCTGATCTTTGTTCGCAGACCCACCACCGGGGTTGGTATTGCTGGGGTATCTATTCTAAGGTAAGGAATCTGTCACTAACGTGTCTCTTTCAGATGCACAAGTTACTAGCTTGTGTAACGATATATCTGTAAGAGACAGTAGTTAGTGACAGATTCCTACCGCTCCACCCATCCTCCCCGTTCTGCGAACTGATTTCTAGAGTTAAGGACATCCCTTTCAGGGCCCTAGTATTTTTCAGACACCTATGTCAGCTTCTTGCATGGCTCTGCGTTCCTGGGGCGGAAAGTCGTGTACAGAACTGACGTCAGCGCGCAGGGGCGGCGCCTAAGTACTGCCCGCGACGTCATCCCGGCGATCACGACGCCGACGACGGACGCGGAGCCGCACGACGCCGCCTACCAACGCGCAAGGGTACTGCTACGCAAAAAACTTTCCGGATCCAGCCTGACGCCTGGGGATATTCTAAGGTAAGGAATCTGTCACTAACTACTGTCTCTTACAGATATATCGTTACACAAGTTAGTAACTTGTGCATCATACTCAAAGCGGAATTCATATCTGTTATTCCGATCGCCTGTGATGCACCAGGGGGAGATACCGTCTGTTCAGTTGTCGATACCGTTGGACCGGTTATCCTTTTGTGTGAATAATCTCACTTCAAGCCAGGGCCGCCTGAGCGCCTTCCTTTATTTTTCCGAGTCTCGCTATTACCTTTAACACCTTTAGTGTTCATCCGAGATTTCTGTCGCTTCAGGGCTGTCTCAGGAGCTTCCATGGTGCTGGAGCCTGATGAAGACAGGCTATCGTTAAACTCACTAAGGTCTGAGTCGGATACTCCTGATAATGACTCCTCAGTAAGTGAGTAAAACTTATCAGTTCCATCAGAAATTATATCTCCAACTACTAAAGATAGTTCTTCGGGACATGTGGCATCTCCCTCCTCCCCGGAAGCTCCGTCAGGTATTGGCCCACAGGTTTGATAGTCAGGTAAAGTTCCATTATCTTCCTCCCTGTTGTCACCATATTCTGTTTCCTTTTCCTTCCGGATATCTTTGCCATTCCTGACCATCTCGTCCCGGACTTCCATATTTACGGGACTTTCACCCATAACTTCCACCGGATCTATGCTCAAATTATGAACAGCGGACTCCAGGTCTGAGTAGCCGGGGGGTTCTGTTATATGTTCCAGAGTACCATCTCTGGTTTTCTTAAAAAATTCAGTAATAGCGGGGTGAGGTGGTATAGAAGGTATGTTTGACTTATCCCCTTCAGAGGTTGCACTCGCTTCTACCACAGCTTTTATGTTCACCCCTTTCCGCCCGGCGATGCGCTCCGTCTGAATCCTCCGTCTCCCTACCCCTCCAGTCTCTGTTTGTTTTTTAGCGTTGCGAGGTTCGTTAGATTTACCTGCCAAAATACCAATACTCGGGGGGGGACTCCAGGCTGTTACCTTGAGACAACTGCATTTGTGGTGAATTTCTATTCACCGCTTCCTTCCCTTGCTTTGTAGATTTGGGTGGCATTCTCCTGGAATCAAATTTGTAGCCCGTTCTGATGCAGAGATTCAGTCGAGACAGCCTATGTCCCACTCTGGCTGCAGTTCTCACCAACAGCCACAGGGTGGAGCACAATGAACTCGCAACTCTCTCCAACGAGTCTACCGGCTTTCCACTGCCGGCCCGACAGCTCCTCTGCGCGTAGAAATCCGGTGTCTCGGCCGGCGTTAGGAGCTCAGGTTGTCTGCTCTGCCCCAACCAGGACATCCGCCACACGCTTGGCAACCGAAACAAACCCAGACGAAAATCCCGAATGGAGTCCGCGAATCACAGGTGGGTGAACTCCGTTATGCTCGGCAAGCACGGAGCTGGGAGAGGAGCTGCTGCAGTGATCACGCTGCCGCCATCTTGCTTCCCATCCTTAGTATACAAGTTTTATGCATTTCATTGTAGAACTACCTCGAACTGAACAAGGACACACCACTGTCTTAGTAGTAGTAGACTTATTAACTAAAATGTCTCATTTCATCCTTCTGAAAAAGCTACCAACTGCTAAGGAGTTATCAATACTCTTACAACATATTGTACGTTTGCATGGCCTTCCTTTATTATCATTTCAGATTGCGACTCTGAATTTGTTTCAACATTTTGGAGAGGGTTAGGTGATTCCCTACAGATAGATGTCATATTGCCCTCTAGTCACCACCCCCAAACAGATGGCCAAACAGTAAGGGTGAACCATTGCCTTGAACAATATCTACGCTGTCAGTTATTGAACACTACTTGTGATTGAGATGTCTGTTTATGGGCAGCAGAATTTGCTTACAATAATGGCATGCACACTTCCACTCAGATGTCTCCTTTCTATTGTAATTACGGGTTTCACCCTCGTATTCTGCTTCTTTCTACACCACTCACATCTAAGACTCCTGCAGTTGGGGAAATGGTAGCCCACTTACAAGATATTCAATCTACAGCACAAGGCAATTTAGACAGAAGTAAGGAAAATTATAAGAGAGATGCTGATGCCCATATAAGACCTGGTCCAGAGTACAGAGTGGGAAAGAGGGTTTGATTATCCACACCAAACATTGCCCTGAAGAGCTCTCGTAAGTTTAAAGCCCGTTATATTGGTCCTTACAAGATCATTAAAATAATAAATCCTGTTGCTATGAAATTGGAACTGCCTGACACTCTACATATACATCCCGTGTTCCATGTTTCATTGTTAAAGCCTGTTGCACTTGACACTAAACTCGATGTTAAACCAGCATCCATTGAGGTTGATGATGCCCCAGAGTTTGAGGTGTAAACCGTATTTGACTCTAAACACATTCGTCGTAGGCTCCATTATTTGATTAATTGGAAAGGTTACGGTCCTGTTGATTGATCATGGGAACCAGCTGGCCACGTCCATGCCCCCCGGTTGCTGCGAAAGTTCCATTGACGGTTTCCTGATAAACCCAAACTGGTTGGGGCCACTGTGGGGGGAGTCTACTGTTGTGCCTGCCGCAATCCGATGTGCGGACGTGGCAGGGGCAGAGCACGTACACACAAAAGACGAGTGCTGATGGCAGCAAGCTGCTTGGCATTCTAGCAGTTCGTGCCTGCAGCTCCCTGCCGTTTGAACCACTTACCTTGTGCTTCCGGGTCTTTCCACGCAGTACTCGTTGTGATGAGCGTCTTCGTCGGCTTCTTCTGCATCAGTGCTGCTTTCACTTTCCTGGCAGCTCTTCATGCTCTCTGGATTTTTGTAGCTGGTGAAACCTGTGGGAGAAAGCAAAAGAAGACATTTAAAGCATCGTGAATGTACAAGTTAAGGGTAATGGGCTATATGCTACAAAACTATGGTAAAACTTGAAATACATATCTAATGATGGCATACACCTTCTGGATACAAAGACTGCTTTGCATATAATGAGCCGACAAAACCTATAAAAGCAAATCAACAGAATTATTAGTGTTGGGACTATATCCAATCTAAAGAAGAATATTTTTCTGTTTACATAAAGGTCCTGCATTTTTGTTTTGTTTTTAAAATTTGATTAATGAGACATCATGAAGGAAATGAGTCTTACTTTGAAGCATTTATCGTTGTCAGCAATATGGACCTATTTACTGCTTCACTAATAATACTAGGACGGGTGAGGCAGTACCCAAGGAATTAATAACTTAACAGACAGTTGTCACCTTCTTATACTCATGCATATGTTCTCTACTTTCCAGCCCAACACATGCAAATACCAGTAGGCCTGCTTACTTATATGCCATCAAGTGGGAGAGGGGAGAATTAAGGTATAGAATCACTGAGATTTCTTGACACATTTCATTTTGTACTAGATACTAGCTGGCCACTCACTCTTCTTTTCTCTTTCAAAGGAAGAACCAGTCCAGCCCTGAGTAGACAGCTGCATCTTAGAGCAGTCTGCAAGGGACATATGTTTTTTTCTCTTCCCATCCCTTCTTCCCCCATCGGGCTGGGTAGACTTTGACTCATTTGGGTTTTCTAGCTCGAGGGTGAGGCCAGGAATTAGCTTCGTGTCATCCTTTCGCTCGTGCAGAAAAGTACACAGGTGAGAACCTTACACAGTGCTGGAGGAGGAACTGCAGCCTATCATTCTGTCCGACTCCGAACTGGCATCGGCTTGACATCAACTACGTTGTGCCAAGAACTTGACATGCCACAGTCTATTGTGAACTCATCGAACTCCAACACTATCCTACTACCACCCCGCAGTGCACAATTATTTCACCAGCTTTTTGGATCAGACTCCGATCAGAGTCAGCCTTATGGTGATGACAATGGAGGGGACGTGGAAGGCCTTGACCCTCATTATGATGCAGATGACTTGTATATGGACTTACTGGAGGCCAGTGGCCTGGACACCGCCCCAGATATTGGGATGGTTCCCTCCGCCGGACCACTAATGGAGGATAGTACTTCGTTCACAACTGTAACTCGCAGGTCTGCTGAGGTTCTTGAACTTCCCCTCACCTCCACACTATGGAGGTTAAAACAAATGTCCTTACAGAGGTCTTTATAGCCTAGCCAGGCACCAACTGATCCCCTATTGCCCCTTAATGAAGCTCTTGCAGATACACTATTGGACACTTGGTGCAAGCCATGCTCTGACTCTCCTAACTCTCCAAGTCAGTCAACAGGTTGCTCGTCACCGTACGACTGCTCCAGGCGTTCCAGGTTTTCTGACCCAGCATCCAACGCCCGAGAGCTTGGTGGTATAGGCATCCACCAGCAAGGTAAACCCAAATCCCTTACCAATCTCTCCCCCTGATAGACCGTCATAAAGAGTGGATACTTTTGGGAAGTGCATGTTTTGTTTGGCTAGTCTTGCCCTGAGATCAGTTAGCATCAGCTGTCTACTTGGGCATTAGACCCATGCACTCTGAGATATGGTGGGTGTGAGAAATTGGGTTACCGGTTGAGGGGGGCGATACCCTTCCCAAGCAGCAACCACAATCCTTGTCATGGTGAGGCACAAGTAAACCCCCCAATTAACTTGTGCGCAACCCTCTAGTAGCTTGGTTCAGAGCAGTCAGGCTTAACTTAAGTAAAAACACAACACAAGATAAATCCCACACAAATTTAGAAAAATAGAACATAATTTAATAAATAAATAAAGACCACAATGACAAACAACCAATCAGTAGAACCGGAGATATGCAATAAAAAAAATGTAAGTGAAAATAGCGCCAAAAAGCCCAAAGCGCCCTCACGGCAATCTGGTCGTGCAAGACCGAGAGACAGTCACAAGTTCAGGTCGTCCACGATGGAACACGGGTCGGATACAGGGAACAGGCTACTCTTGCTGAAAAATTACTGTCTCAGTCCAGCACAAAGAGTCCTGTTTGCGGTGGACAGGGCCCCAAGCAATAGAGAAGCTCTGTGGACAGTCGTAGTTGTAGCAAAAAGAGCAGGCCTGGCGATGCAGACAATTGTCGCTGTAGCGCGGTGATCAAGTTATCGTCGGGTGGGGGCAGGCCGGAGCTTCAGTGTGGTGCTCCCCGCGAGCGGTCAGTTCTGTAGCGCGAAGGGTCGGGCTGATGGAACTTCATGTTGGACCACGAGATCGGCAGTGGTGGCTAACGAACCTCGATTGGGTCAGTGGCAGACCCCTTCCCTAACCAGAGCTGACTGTAGTGACAGATGCGTCACTCCTGGGCTAAGGTGGCCATCTGGGAGAGGGGAGATCAGAGGACTCTGGTCTCCGCCAGAGTCCAAGCTCCACCTTAACCGGGCGATTCGCTTGGCATTGAAAGCATTTCTTCCTTCAATCAAGGTAAGGCTGGTGCAGTTGTTCATGGACAACACTACCGCCATGTGGTGCTGCAACAAACAGGGCAGGGTGGGGTCATGGACCCTTTGTCAAGAGGCCCTGTGTCTCTGGACATGGCTGAAATGTCAGGGCATTTCCCTGGTAGTTCAACACCCCGCGGGCAGGTGGTGCTTCCAAGAACACGCAATGTCAGCAGTTTTGCACGCTGGAGTTTCCTAGGCGACTCTTGATCTGAGACGCTTTTGTCTCGAGTGGAGCTCCTGCCTCCTGTACACCTTTCTGCCTATCCCACTTCTGCCCAGAGTTCTCCAGAAGATCAGGAACAACTGTTCTAGTGGCTCTGGATTGGATTGGGCACGGAGAGTCTGGTATCGCGAGCTGCTGAGTATGACCATCAGTCCTTATTCAGGCTGCCTCTTCAAGAAGATCTTCTGTCACAGCAGCAGGGAAGGGTCCTGCACTCGAACCTGTATGCCCCCCACCTTCCTGTGTGGAGATTTAGCAGCGACAGTTGACAGTTTTTGACCTTCCTCCCGAAGTCTGTTGTTGGGACAAGTTTGTGTCATGATGTGATTCCCACAACGTTGACACTCTTTCTGCACCTTTATCCAAGGTTCTATCGTTTGCTTTGTCTTTGGCCCAGCAGGGCTCTGCTCTGGGCTCAGTTAAACATTATCTGTGTGCCATCTCAGCATTTTTGGAGTTGGCAGACCAACCTTCCCTGTGGCTCTGAACAGGAGGCCAGCACACTAGCTCTTGGAGTCACTCTGGGAGCCCTGAGTTCAGGTGCAGGTCCAGTTCCCTCTGACTTAGTCAGTAGGGCAGCATTTCAGCAAGACAGTGGTCCAACAGGGCAGCTGTCCAGCAGAGTGGTGGTCCTTTCAGAACCTCAGCAGTCTTTCTTCCTGGCAGAGCTTCCCCAGGTCCAGAAGTGTACTGAAGAGTTGGTTTCTAAGGTTCAAGATTTATACCTGGGTCTTCCTTTGTGGGAGAAGCTTCTAGAATGGTCCATTTGAAGTGCATAGGTTTTCTGCCTCCCCTGTGCTGGCTCCAGACTATCTTTAGGGCGTATGCAGCATTTGTGTGGACGTAGCACACAGCCTCTTCAAGTGTAAGTAGGGATTTGCCCAACTCTGCCCTCCCATCCTGTCAGTGAAGGCCCATCCAGGCACACCTATGCTCTCTATTGTGTGTGGCTATCTAGGAGGAACACACAAAGCCCAGATGTCAGCTACACCCAGTCATGTGTCCCAGAGACAGGCTGCAGGCACTAAATGGCTAGGACAGGAACATGCCAACTTTCTAAAAGTGGCATTTCCAAAATTGTAATCACAAATCTGACTTCACCATGAGAGGATTTTTCATTACTATTCCAAAGACATCAAACATAAACTGGTTACCTGTTCTCATTTGGAAGTTACAGCTTATTAAATGTAGCAAGGTAACTCGAGTGTTATCCTATGGGAGAGGTAGGCTTGCAGTAGCGAAAAATGAATGCAAGAGTTTTTCACTACCAGTACATGTAAAACTTAAAAGTACATGTCCTACCTTTTAAATAAAACTGCACCCTGCCCTCTGAGCTGTCCAGTGCCTACTCTAGGGTGACATATGTATTTAAAAGGAAGATTTGGACCTGACAAAAGTTTTATTTTTCCAAGTCGAAATGGCAGTTTGAAAACCGCACACACAGGCTGCAATGCAGACCTGAGACATGTTGAAACAGCTACTGAATTGGGTGGCACAATCAAAGCTGCAGACCCACTAGTAGCATTTAATTTACGGGCCATGAGCACACATAGTGCCACTTTACTAGGCACTTGCCAGTAAATTAAATATGCCATTTAGGTATAAGCCAATTCTGCCATGTTTTAAGGAGAGAGCACAAGCACTTTAGGAATGGTTAACAGTGATAAAGTGCACAGAGTCCTAAGGCCCGCAAAATGAAGCCAGAAAAACAGGGTTGAAGGCAAAAATATTAGGGGGAAAGCATCACCAAGGATGCGAGGTCTAACAGTGGGTGAGATTTTGCCTGCAGTCACAGAAGACCTCCAACCTGCACTGGCCCAAACTATTCAAGAGGGTCGGGATACTGCCAAATTTGTCATCCACTCGGACCTAGACACCACTGACTGTCTGGGCAGGGTCATGGTAACTAGCATGGTGTTGCGGCGTCCCACTGGACGAGGTCTACGAGTTTCTCTGGGGATGTCCAGGTGTCCTTAATGGACATGCCTTTCGACATCGAGAAAGCGGAATCAGCCTTGGAGCAACTTAAAGAAAGCCAGGCCATGGCAATCTCTCTCTAGGTTTTTCAGCCCCAGTTCAGCAATCCCCACAACAATTTCACCCTTAGGGGCTATACCAGGGGCCTGGCATATAGACAGTGCCAGCCCCACCACCCGCACAACAGGCTTCTCAGACCTTTCAAGGTTGGGTCGTGGATCTGGCAGACAACGGCCTGGTAATCAGTGGCAGCGTTCCACCCAGTCTGCCATCCTCACTAGAAACTACCGAAAAACCTCTTTAGTATGCCCTTAACAACACACAACTACCCAGTCAGCGGCAGTATAAGCCCCTTTCTGTAGGGGTGGCAAAACATCATTTCATACTAATGGGTCCTGCAGATTGTCCAATGGGGTTAGGCTGTCCCATTCCTTTGCAACCCAATACACCTGCCACCTACAGTGGAATGCCTGACAGAGGACCATCTGTCCATCTTATATCAGGAAGTACTGGCTCTTTTGGCCGAAAAAACCATAGACAGTATCCCAACATCAGAAGTTGGGACTGGCTGCTATTCCCATTACTTTCTTGTACCAAAGAAGGATTGAGGCCTCAACCCTTTCTAGTCCATCGACCCCTCAATGTCTTTCTGTACAAAGATAAGTTCAAAATGCTCACTTAGACCCAGGTTCTCTCTCTGCCATGGATCCTGGAGACTGATTGGTAGCATTGGATGTGCAGGACGCTTAGTTGGACATTCCCATCCTGCAGGCCCATAGACGCTACCTGCAGTCAAGGTGGGTTACAAACACTTTCAGTTTGCTGTGCTCCCTGTCGGTCTCATCAGTACATGTCAGGTGTTCACAAATGTGATGGTGGTGGTCACTGGCCATCTGTGAATTTGGGGGTACCAGTCGTTCGAGGCATGTGAGCTGTAGATCACATGCTTTTCATAAATCTGCCATCTAGAGTTGGGTCCGGATATTTGCACTTTGTTTTTCTTCGAAGAAGTCTTTTCCATTCACGAGGTAGGTGACTTCTCCTTTCGGTGATAGTGCGTATGGGCATCGACTCCATTGTTAGATTGTTCTTTTCCGCCATCGGGTTCGGACGTGAATTGCTGCGCTCCGGTTCGACACCATTTTCTCCTCGGGTTCCCCTCGGTGGGCAATCCACTACCCTCAACGGTATTGTTTCTCGATCGCATTTCCCATTCTCCACGTATCGGAAAACTCGTGGTCGGCTGTTGGGCCTACCCGCGTCGGGTCAGGTCGCAGTCGATAGAACGGACTCCATTTAAATTCTGTCCCGGGTGTCGCGCTAAATATCCGCGCACCGACTTGCACGAAGTGTGCAACTTGTGTCTCTCCCTGGAACACAACGAACAGGACTGCGACGCGTGCCGATATTTTCGATCAAAGAAGACGCTCCGTGATCGCCGGGCTCAACGTCACGAAATGTGCCAGCAAAGTGGCTCCGCTCCGGATCTTTTTGGAGTATATTTCGAAGAAGTCTTTGACGCGCAAGGAGCCGAAGAAGAAGAGGAACACATTTCCCTGTCCGACGCCGAATCAGACATGGACCAAGACGTTCCACAGGGTCAATGTACCGTGAGTACTAATACTCCCCTGCCCCACACTGTGCCCAAGAAAAAGGCTCCGGGCCCTCCTGTGCCTTTGGGCCAAGGTCGGCACCGAGAACATGTTTCCAACGCCCCTCCTTCGAGCTCGGCACCAAAACACCAGTCAAAGCCTTCCGGCTCGGGACCGAGTCGGCCCCATTCGGGCACCGAACCGAAATCTTCTGCACCGAAATCCAAACATAAATTTTCTGAGCAGAACACTTCGGCGCCGAAACACTCCACTCCGAAAACACCGGCACCGAAAGACAAAAGAGCTCCTCCCCCATCCAAGGAGCCTCGTTTCGACGTTCCGTCTTCTAACACGGACCCGAAACAGAAAGGACTTGTAATTAATCCTAAAACTGGTCATATTCATGTAAAATTACCAGCTAAATGGAAACCAGAGATGGAGGAAGCTTACCACATTCCCCTAAAATAGAAAGATGTGGCTACTAATCCTTCTCCTCCTCCTCCTCCTCTTCCCCCCTTCCTAATCTACTCATTACTCCTACAAATTCACCACAACCACAGTCACCTTACCACCAGGATGACGGGGATGGGGATGGATATGCACCAGATGACAATGATCCTGATACATGGGATGACTATAATACAGATCCTAACACTGACAATGACCCAGACTCATACCCTACAAAACCATCTCCACCTGGCGACAATGTAGGGTATATAGAATTAATTAATAGGGCTGCTCAGTATCACGGGGTTCAGCTTCACAAAGAAGCTCTTGAGGACGATTTTCTCTTTGAGACCTTAAGTTCTTCTCATAGAGCAACTCAAACACTACCCATGCTTAAGGGCATTCAAGCACGCAGACAATATTTTTAAGGACCCGGTGCGTGCAAAAATACTAACACCACGGGTAGATAAAAAATGCAAACCTGCACCTACAGACCCTGTCTACATTAAAGGCCAAGTTCCCTTAGACTCCTTAGTCGTTTCTAACGCCGGCAAACGAGCAAACTCCCAAACAACAGGAGTTTAGACAAGGAGTCTAAACTCATAGATGCCTCGGGCAAAAGGGTAGCTGCCCAAACATCTAATCATTGGCGTATTGCCAACACCCAGGCTCTTTTAGCAAGGTATGACAGGGCTCACTATGACAAATTAGAACAATTGCTCCAATTCTTGCGAGACGAACATAAATCAAAGGCACATGATTTAATGTAGGAAGGAAAGCTAATTTCCAACACTTCCATTAGATGTGCTTTAGACGCAGCTGACACGGCAGCTCGCGCTGTCAACACCAGTGTTCTTTTAAGACGACACGCCTGGGTACGAATTTCTGGGTTTAAACCCGAAGTCCAGGCTTCCATTTTAAACTTACCCTTCGATAAACAACACCTCTTTGTTCCTGTGGTAGATACTTCTTTAGAGAAGATGAAAAAAGGCACGGAGGTCGCAAAATCCTTGGGGGCTTTGCAGTCCCCAGCTGCTCGTGGTTCCTTTCGCCGCTCCTTTTACAGGGGAGGCTCAAAAATGATATCCACAGACACCTCCTCTTCCTACAAAGGTAATAATCAGTCACCCTCTTCCAGAGGTTACTTCAGAGGAGGATTTCGAAGCAATAATGGCAAGGGAAGGGGCTAAGGTAACACACCCCGTACTTCCCCTGCAGCAAACAGTGACTTGCCTCCTCTTCCCCCGATCATTCCACACCCGTTGGGGGACGTCTCTCTCAATTTCTTCCCATCTGGAATACAAAAACTTCAGACAGATGGGTCCTAGAAATTATCCAATCTGGTTATTGCCTGGAGCTTACCGACAATCCCCCAAACATTCCTCCACAAACATACAAAATGTCACCAGAGCATTTAGAGCTTCTCAAACAAGAGGTTCACTCTCTACTACAAAAAGGAGCTATAGAGCCAGTCCCATTACAATATCAAGGGCTCGGGGTATACTACCTATACTTTCTCATACAAAAAAAGGACGGCTCTCTCAGGCCTATATTAGACCTCAGCGACTTAAATTTCTACATTCAATCGGATCACTTTCACATGGTAACACTCCAACAAGTGCTCCCACTCCTTCAGCAAGATGACTTTCTGTCTACTTTAGACTTAAAAGACGCATACTTCCATATTCCAATTCATCCCGCTCACCGCAAATTCCTAAGGTTCGTGGTAGTGGGAAATCATTATCAGTTCAAAGTGCTCCTATTCGGGGTAACCACCGCTCCCAGAGTATTCACCAAATGCCTGGCAGTCGTTGCCGCACATCTCGAACACAACATATTCACGTCTTCCCATATTTAGACGACTGGCTCATCTAAGCCAGTGCTCTCACAAAGTGTCTTCAAAACACTCAAAGAACAGTACACTTACTGCACGACCTCAGATTCACAGTCAGTCTTCGAAGTCCCATCTCCAATCCTCCAATACGCAAACGTACTTGGGAGCCACTATAGATACACAAAAGGCTCTAGCCTGTCCCAATCCAGTCAGAATTCACAATTTTCAATATGCAAGACTTAAAATGCGTCCCTTGCAGGAATGTTTAGTACGTCAGTGGAATCAGTCTCAAGGTCAATTGGCAGATCTAGCGTTGATAGATGGCCGCACTCATCGCTCTCTGCAGTGGTGGAATCCACAGAACCTTTCCAAAGGGCTGCCTTTCATAGACCCAGTTCCCCAGACAGTGCTAACAGCAGACGCATCGCTCAGTGGTTGGGGAGCTCATCTCCAAACTCACACAATTCAGGGCTTGTGGAGTCAAAAGCAAAAGCAACTCCACATAAATCATCTAGAGCTGTTAGCAGTCTTTCTAGCGCTCAAAGCCTTCCAAACTCACCTTATTGGCAAAGCTGTCCTGATACGCACAGACAACATGACAGCCATGTAGTACATACAGAAGCAAGGGGGGACACACTCTCTCCAACTGTCACACCTTGCACAAGCCATTTGGAAGTGTGCCATTCCTCACAAAATTTATCTCCTAGCGGAACACCTCCCAGGAGTGAACAATCAGATCGCAGATCTGCTCAGCAGACAATGACAACAGATCCACGAGTGGGAACTTCACCCTCAAGTTCTCCTCCCGTTCTTTCAGATGTGGGGCTTCCCAGACATAGATCTGTTCGCCACACACCAAAATGCAAAATGCCCAAACTTCGCCTCCAGGTATCCACACCCACTATCCAAAGGCAATGCTCTATGGATGAACTGGTCAGGGATATTTGCCTATGCTTTTCTGCTTCTCCCACTCATTCCACTAGTTGTTCGGAAACTCAGGCAAACATCCCTCACACTAATCCTGGTAGCTCCCTCATGGGCCCCTCAACCCTGGTTCACTACACTGCTGGAACTCTCAGTAGTTCCTCATCAAAAATTACATCCCACAGCCAGTCTCCTCACACAGAGCCATGGAGAGATAAGACATCCAGGTCCCAAGCCTCTCAACCTTGCAATCTGGCACCTGAAATCCTAGAGTTTGGCTATCTCAATCTTCCACCAGATTGTATGAATATTATTAAAGAGGCTAGGACACCTACTACAAGAGCTTGCTATGCAGCAAAATGGAAGCGGTTTGTTATTTATTGTAATAACAACGATATCAACCCACTTGATGCTTCAGTTCAAAATATCTTTTATTATTTACTACATTTGCAGCACTCAAATCTAGCATATACATCTATACGTTTACATCTCGCGGCAATAGCTGCATACCTTCAGAATAGACATCTGTCTCTTTTCAGAGTGCCTGTTATTAAGGCTTTTATGGAAGGACTTAAAAGAGTTATTCCACCAAGACTTCCACCTGCCCCAGCGTGGAATCTTAATATTGTCCTTACCAGACTAATGGGCCCACCCTTTGAACCATTGCATAAATGTGAACTGCAATTTCTCACTTGGAAAGTTGCTTTCCTCATTGCTATTACATCACTGAGGAGAGTGGGTGAGCTCCAGGCACTAACCATAGAAGAACCATTTTTGCAAGTACACCAAAACAAAGTGGTTCTTCGCACTAACCCTAAATTTCTACCCAAAGTAGTATCTGCCTTCCACATCAACCAATCCGTTGAGTTGCCTGCTCTTTCCTCAACCGGATTCAGTGGCAGAACAAGCTCTACACACTTTAGATGTTAAACGAGCTTTACTTTATTACATAGAAAGGACAAAACCTTTTCGTACTACTAAACAACTCTTTGTTGCTTTTTCTCCACCACACAAGGGCAATCCCATTTCTAAATTAGGTATTGCAAGGTGGATAGTCAAGTGTATACAGACATATTATGCAAAAAGGACTTTAACAAATCCCCCTAGAGCGCATTCCACTCGCAAAATAGGGGCCTCTGTGGCTTTCTTAGAAAACATTCCCATAGCTGACATCTGTAAAGCTGCAACATGGTCTACACCACACACATTTACAAAACACTATTGTGTAGATGTGTTAGCCAGACAACAAGCTAATGTAGTACATAAATGAAGAGGAACACGCACTTGGTCTTCAAAGGTTGATCTCTGTATTCAGTTTGTGGCGTGCTATAAAGGGTCTCACTCTCTGATCATGGCGTGTGTGTGAAAAATCAAGTCGCCGCGTTCCCTGTTAGGGTCCGTCCCCTTTAGCACTGCGAATGCCCCTCCATCCAGGGTTTATTAAACAATAATTAAGCTTAAAGTAAGTTCAAACACTGTGTGTTTATTGTAATAAGGCGATATTCATATTTCATCCACCTTATCAATCATCAAATTGCTTCCTTAAATCATGGTTTACCAAAATGATATATTACAACCAAGGTGATTCAATTACATTCTTCAATCCCGATGCATTTCGAGCCGAGACCCTTCGTCAGGGGATATCAATTATTTCAGCCGTCAGTGAGCATCGGGATGGAAGAATGTAATTGAATCAACTTGGTTGTAATACACAATGTTTGAACTTACTTTAAGCTTAATTATTGTTTAATAACCCCTGGATGGAGGGGCATTCGCAGTGCTAAAGGGGACGGACCCTAACAGGGAACGCGGCGACTTGAACAAGCTAATGTAGGCCAGGCAGTTCTACGTACACTCTTTCAAACAACTGCAACAGCTACAGGTTAGACACCGCTTTGGGAGATTACTGCTGTATAGTCTATGCCATGGGTACTCACAAACTTTCTCTCGGGGGCCAAATTTACAATGTTGTTTGTGGCTGAGGGCCAGATCTATCTCTATCTATCTATCTATCTATCTATCTATCTATCTATCTATCTTTCTATCTATCTATATCTATCTATCTCTATCTATCTCTATCTCCATCTATCTACCTCTATCTATCTATTTATCTCTATCTATCTATCTCTATCTATCTCTCTATCTATCTATCTATCTATATCTATCTATCTCTATCTATTTAACTATCTATCTATCTCTATCTGTCTCTGTGTCTGTCTCTGTCTCTCCGTCTCTGTCTCTTTGTCTCTGTCTCTCTGTCTCTCTCTCTCCAGGCGCAATTGTCCAAATTCTGTATGTGCTTACATCTAATGTTCAGGGATAGTGACTCGAAGATGAAGCTGCTGCGGGAGAAGAGGACGTCGTCGGCAACACGAAACAGGAAGCTTCCCAAAAGGCCCTTTAAAAGTCAGCTGTGAAAGCGCTTACAGCTGACTTTTAAAGGGCCTTTTGGGAAGCTTTCCGATGGTGCAATGTGTGACGTCACAGAGGCCGGCAGTAAACACAGAAGATGGCCGCAGGAGCATTTAATACGTATTCACTAAGTATGCTCCTGCGGTCATCTTCTGTGTTTACTGCCGGCCTCACTGGAAACGTAGAAACGGCAAGGCAAGGTCCGCAGGCCGCCAATAAAGGCCTGCCAGGCTGCTGGCGGCCCGCTGGCCGTACTATGAGTACCACGGGTCTATGCAAAGCATGTGATCTACAGCTCGCATGCCTCGAACGGAAAATGCTACTTACCCAGTATG
Source organism: Calotriton arnoldi (assembly GCA_963921515.1). Taxonomy (NCBI): domain Eukaryota; kingdom Metazoa; phylum Chordata; class Amphibia; order Caudata; family Salamandridae; genus Calotriton; species Calotriton arnoldi. The sequence continues at coordinate 395,259 of CAWUFW010003626.1, forward strand.
CATCTGTTCTTGGCATGTAGAGCTGTAGATTCACATGCGCCCTCCCACCTCCCCGGGTACCTGTACCTGTTCCAGTACTATCTTACTTAGATACATACGCATGGACATCTCTATTCTACTCTTACTAACTGCATTCTCAGCCTCTGCGGGAAAACAATCTAACAATGGAGTCGATGCCCATGCGCACTATCACCGAAAGGAGGAGTCACCTACCTCGTGACTGGAAAAGACTTCTTCGAAGAAAAACAAAGTACAAACATCCGGACCCAACACTAGATGGCAGACTTATGCAAAGCATGTGAATCTACAGCTCTACATGCCAAGAACAGATGCATACTGGGTAAGTAGCATTTTCCTTCCCTTGCCTTGACTACTGGCTGTTGAAGGTGAACTTGCCACAGTTAGTTGCGAAACACCTCCCGAAGACAGTGAACCTCTTTGTGAGAAGTTGGCCTGGCATATGCTGTCCACTAATTATAGTGGGCACCTTGCACCAGTCCAAACAACCCCTTATTGGAGATAGGTTAAAGACAACCTTTATTGAAAGCTATCCTAGTGGTAGCTATGGAGAGCAGCCTTCAGGATAAGTCTTGAAGGAATGTAAAGCAGCTTGTTTTACCAGTCTATATTCTCTTGAGTGACCAAATGAAAGAGCACCACACCAGGTATATATTCAAAATATATGTATTTATTGCTAAACACACACCCTCTAGTCTCTTTATGAGGCTAGAGTTCAAGTACATAAGTTATAAGTTATTAAGTCACAGTAATAGCACAAATACACGTTTGGGCCCTAGAGGCGTACCAAACCATATACCAATAAAGTGGTATGCGAACCACGACTGAACTAGACACTAGGCCTAGAGCCTCTAGAAGTGCTTGGACCACAAGGAACCACCCAAGGTAGTGACACAGGGGACCTACGGGAGACGCGTGCAGTGTAAATACACAACCGCGATACGCCGTTGACTTCTATGGAGAAAGTCGGGATCGGGAAAATAGAGAAAGGGACACTTAAAAGAGGACTAGGACAAAACCCTTTGAGATCTAGGACTTTGAAGAGTCTCTACCCACGGAGCACCGGGAGTACTCGTGTTACCTCACCCAGGGAAGCCGGGTGCATAGGTGCCTTTCGGGGTCGGGTTTCGTCGTCGATTCGAATGGCGATCTGCTGCAAAGTGCTGCTGGCGGCCAAGAGAAAAGTGTCCGGGTGGATCCAAGAGTGGATCGGAGTTCTGAAGAACCTGAAAGCAGAGGGGACACTGGCTCCAACACCCACACCTTCTGTCCTGGCTGGTAAACAGTCAGAACAGCCTTTTGGTCATGCCAGGCCTTTTGAAGTTCCTGGCTAGCCTCAAGGTTTTTGGTTGCCTTTTTCATGTACTCAGCCATCCTGGAGCGGAGACCAAGTACATAGTCCACTATATCTTGCTTTGGGGGCTTGAGAGGTAACTCCCATCCTTCCTTCACCAAGCACAGTGGACCCCTCACAGGGTGGCCAAACAGAAGTTCAAAAGGGCTGTAACCAACCCCCTTCTGAGGCACCTCCCTATATGCGAATAAAAGGCAGGGCAAGAGTATGTCCCATCTACGCCTAAGCTTTTCTGGGAGCCCTTTAATCATGCCCTTCAAGGTTTTGTTGAATCGCTCAACTAAACCATTGCATTGTGGGTGATAGGGTGTGGTGAACTTATAAGTCACTCCACACTCCTTCCACATTGCTTTCAAGTACCCAGACATGAAGTTAGCACCCCTGTCTGATACTACCTCCTTAGGAAAGCCCACTCTTGAGAAGATTCCCAGGAGGGCCCTTGCCACCACAGGTGCTGTAGTGGTCCTGAGGGGAATAGCTTCTGGGTACCTGGTGGCATGATCCACTACCACCAGGATAAACCTGTGCCCAGAGGCTGTTTGGGGATCCATGGGACCAACTATGTCAATCCCTACCCTTTCAAAGGGCACCCCCACCACAGGTAGTGGTATCAGGGGGCCTTTGTAGTGCCACCTGCTTTGCCACTGGCTTGGCAGGTTACACAGGAGCGACAAAACTCCTTACTGTCTTCAGACATGTGGGGCCAGTGAAAGTGAGGGACAATTCTGTCCCAAGTCTTGTTCTGGCCCAGGTGACCTGCTAGGGGAATATCATGGGCTAGGGTCAATAGGAAGCCCCTGAACTTCAAAGGTATTACCAACCTCCTGGTAGCACCAGGCTTGGGGTCTCTACTCTCTGAGTACAGGAGTCCATCATCCCAATACACTGTATGGGGACCACTAGCTTTCCCAGCAGCCTCAGCAGCAGCTTGCTGTCTGAGGGGTTCAAGGAGGGGTAGCTCTGCTGCTCCTGGCTCAGATCTGCCCTAGAAGGTCCCCCTGTCCCCAAGAACTCAACCTGGTCAGGTTCAAGTTCCTCTGGGACAGTTCCTTCTTCAGGGCTGAGATCATCCCCTCAAGGGATTGATCTTCCTCCTGAGCCAAGGGGGAAGGCACTGCCTTAACCCTACTACTCCTCCTCTTGGAAGGCACTTGGTCCATTCTTCCAGAATCCAAGGCCTGTTCAGTGCTAGACATTTTGGCTTGTGACCTGGTCACAGCAAACACATCTGCAGGGATCCCCAGCATTTCTGCATGGGTCCTGAGCTCCACTTCTGCCCAAGCAGAAGTCTCTAAGTCATTGCCAAGCAAGCATTCGACTGGTAGGTTTGCACTTACCACAACCTTCTTAAGGCCAGTTACCCTCCCCAGGAGAAGTTAACAACTGCCAGAGTATGGTCTGTTCTGACATTGCTAGCATTGGTCACTTGGTACATCTCACCAAGCATAACTTGCCCAGGTAGCACAAGGTCTTGTGTCACCATTGTGACACTTGCCCCTGTGTCCCTAAATGCCAAAGCCTCACGTCCATTAATTAAAGGCTGTTGTCTGTACTTGCCCAGATTACTGGGACTCACAGTGGAGGTCACATCCATGCCTCCATCACAGACTAACACAGCCTGAGTCAGTTCTCTGACTAGGTCAGATCCCAACTCAGTTCCCAGGGTGAACCCTACTAAACCCTTTGCTGGAGCACTTCCACCAACTGTACTAGGGGGAACAGGTGCCTTAGGGGCATTGGTGGGTGCTGGACTGGAGTCTTTGGACTTGGTGCAATCACTGGTCCAGTGGGTCTTTTGCTTACAGACCTTGCACCATGGTTTTCTTTGGCCTTTCCCTTTGGTAGACTGTGAATCCCCACCAGAAGAAGATTTTTGGGGGCCTGATGAAGACTTTTGATCTTTACCCTTCTCCCCACCCTTGTCAGAGTTCTTAGCATCTTGCTTCTTGGTTTCCCCACCTTGGTTCTGTACCTTCTGCTTCACCCTGGTCCTGACCCATTTGTCTGCCTTCTTTCCCAATTCTTGGGGAGAGGTCAGATCAGAGTCTACCAGGTATTGATGCAACAGCTGATTTTGACAGTTATTAAGAATCTGCTCCCTCATTATCAGATTATACAATCCTGAGAAGTCACACACCTTACTGCCCATCAACCAGCCTTCCAGAGCCTTGGCAGAACAATCCACATAGTCTACCCAGTCTTGAGTCTGTGCTTTTTGGGTGTCTCTGAACTTCAACCTGTACTGTTCAGTGGTTAGGCCAAACCCATCAATAAGAGCACTCTTCAAGACCTTGTAATTATCAGCATCCTCCTCTCTAACAGTGAGGAGCTTATCTCTACCTTTGTCAGCAAAGGAGAGCCACAAGATTGCTGCCCACTGCTCCTGAGGGACCTTCTGTACTTTACAGGCCCTCTCCAATGCAGTTATCCATTTGTGGATATCATCCCCACTCTGGTAGGGAGGGACAATCTTGCTCAGGTTCCTATGGTCATAGGACCTTTCCCTGTCTCTAGGGACATGGCTGCCACCATGGGACTCTAGTCCCAACTTTCTTCTCTCTCTAAGGAGATCTAGCGATTCCCTATCTAAAGCCAATTGCTTTTTTCTGATCTCCAGCTGAGTTTCCTCATACTGGACCAGTCTGGTTCTCCTCTCATGAGAGGATTCCCTCCTGTGAGATGAGACAGAGCTCCCTATAGAGGTGCCAGAGTGGTTAGACTACTGAGAAGGAGATCTAGACTTCCTGGGCACACTCTTAATCCTTCCTGGGGGACAAAGAGGGCATCATCTTGATCATCCTCATCATCATCCACAGGAGGGATTGGGTTTTCCAGGTCAGGGTCATTGTCACCCTCCTGGCCAGTTTCAGAGGGGGCTGGGGGTATTGGTACCCCTGGCCTCGTCCTCTTCGTCTGCCCCACCCTCAGCTCCTACCCCTTCAGTCCCTACAGGCTTACTAAGGTCATAAGCCACCAACAACTCCTTGAGGTGTTGGGTGGTGGGGCTTTGGCCTGTCCTTATTTTTCTCAAGTTACATAAAGCTCTCAATTCCAAGAATGGGAGTGTATCATACTTGGAGGGTGGAAGCTCAATGGCTTCCTGCAAGGATTCTTTGGATCCTGCCCTTAAAGACATTACTAGTGTGGTGTGGTGTATGCACTACCTACTCTAGTGTGGCCTACTAAACTCTCTTGAGTTGTAGAAAGGGTTGTGCTATCCCTTAACACACAACTCTAAGTTCAGTAGAACTTACTGTATTCTAAGCTTAAATTATATGTACCTTAGGTACCTTTAGTGGTTTTCAGTTGATCAATTCAATTGAGATTATCTGGTAAAACAATAGCAAGCTGGAATCCCACACGCTGCACACCAATGTGAGAAGTTGGCCTGGCATATGCTGTCCACTAATTATAGTGGGCACCTTGCACCAGTCCAAACAACCCTTATTGGAGATAGGTTAAAGACAACCTTTATTGAAAGCTATCCTAGTGGTAGCTATGGAGAGCAGCCTTCAGGCTAAGTCTTGAAGGAATGTAAAGCAGCTTGTTTTACCAGTCTATAATCTCTTGAGTGACCAAATGAAAGAGCACCACACCAGGTATATATTCAAAATATATGTATTTATTGCTAAACACACCCCTCTAGTCTCTTTATGAGGCTAGAGTTCAAGTACATAAGTTATAAGTTATTAAGTCACAGTAATAGCACAAATACACGTTTGGTCCCTAGGGGCGTACCAAACCATATACCAATAAAGTGGTATGCGAACCACGACTGAACTAGACACTAGGCCTAGAGCCTCTAGAAGTGCTTGGACCACAAGGAACCACCCAAGGTAGTGACACAGGGGACCTACGGGAGACGCGTGCAGTGTAAATACACAACCGCGATACGCCGTTGACTTCTATGGAGAAAGTCGGGATCGGGAAAATAGAGAAAAGGGACACTTAAAAGAGGACTAGGACAAAACCCTTTGAGATCTAGGACTTTGAAGAGTCTCTACCCACGGGAGCACCGGAGTACTCGTGTTACCTCACCCAGGGAAGCCGGGTGCATAGGTGCCTTTCGGGGTCGGGTTTCGTGCCGATTCGAATGGCGATCTGCTGCAAAGTGCTGCTGGCGGCCAAGAGAAAAGTGTCCGGGTGGATCCAAGAGTGGATCGGAGTTCTGAAGAACCTGAAAGCAGAGGGGACAGAGTCTGGGTCACTAGCCAGTGACCAGGAAGGCGATGGACAGATGCCCACCGATGTCGAGTGCTTCAGGTGCGTTGACGGTCGTCTTGACTCTTCAGCCACGAGGTCCAGGAGGCGTTGTCGGTGACCAGGAGCAGGATTCGGGCTGGTACACGATGTCTGTCGAGTGCTGAGGTGTCGGCGACCGGATTGGACCCAACAAGCCTTGGCAACGGCAAGTCTCGGTGAAGATGTAGATCGTCGATGGTGCAGACCAGCAAGGTCTGTGGAACTCACCCAGCGAGGGTAAGTGAGGGCAGGCCTGGAGCAACCAGGATGCCAAGTAAGAAAAGGATTGGCCTTCGTTAAGGGCTACTAGCCAACGGGCTAGCGACCGCGAAGGAGCCTCGTGACGCCGCACGTGGAGCTGGCTTACAGGACACTGGTGGAGTGGGGGCCAGTGATCTTCGGTGCAGGTGGTGCTGGAGGCTAGGGCTACTCGGAGCCCAAAGCACGACTTCTTGGGAGACCCAGAAGATGATGCACTTGCAAATGTGCTCGGTGTCCAGGGGTCACGGTCTCAAGTCACCCACGATAGCCACGGGCCTCAGCTTTGCTGGGGACTCAGGGTAGCCTCGGGAAGTCTGAGAATCCACCTCTGGTGATGCGATGACTTCGGCGTCCGACGGGAGCTTCAGAAATGCGATCCGGACAGATGCTTCTTTGGTGCCTGCCAAGCAGGGGAGTCACTCCTTGACCCCAAGGGAGATTCTTCAGTCCTCTAATCTTGTCGTAGAGCGTCGAAGGTCCAGGATTCAGTTTCAGAGTTTCGTCCAGGTATAATCTAAAGTCCTAAGGACTGGGTTCCTACCTTTATTCTAAAAATAGGGGTTGGACTACTTCTGTGGCCCCACCTATGGGTGGGTCAGGGCAGAGGGGTGGCTACACCCCTTTCCTTTGTCCAGTTCGCGCCAAAGCAGGGGCTGCAAGCCCCTGATCCGGTTTGAACTGGGGTATGCACAGGGACACCAAATGTGCCCCCAGTGCAGGACTTCAAAGCACCCGAAAGTGCTCCCGCCCAGCCCCAATACACATTATCCTGTCTGGGGAGGTGGTCACACCTCCCTGGGACAGGAAACCTATTGTCCAGGCCTCCCCTGCCGGAGTTTCGTCCAGCAGCAGGAGGCCAGACTCGTGTCTGTGGCAGCAGCATCCATTTTGTGATGCCAGGGCTCTGGAAAGAAGTTACCGGACTCGTCAGAGTTAACATGTCTTTCCCTCTAGAAGGGTGGAATGCTACTCCCGCCGCCAGGATTGGCGGGGGGTAGTATTCCAAGATGTTTGACACCAAACACGACATGTTTAGGTGCAGCCATTCCAAAGTTAGCATTTAACCGCGAGGTTATAATGCTCTTAAGAGTATATGGTCAGGCTGCACTACAAACAGCATCAGAGAAGGGTCTCCGAACGCTGCAGTGGGGCCCTGCTCATGCAGGGGCACCCTCTCACATAGGAACCACACACTCTGCCTTTAGGATTGATAAGGCCTGCCTTAGGAGTGACTTATAGGTTTATATGTGTGTATGTATTTCGTGATATAGGTAACCTATATCACAGCAAGGGGTGCATGCACCACCTTACCCAGGCTGCAGTAGCAGACCTGTGGTGTCAGTTTGGATGGCCTTCCAGGGGTGGCATAATACATGCTGCAGCCCCTGGCAGGCCTCTGAGGTACCTATGCCCTTGGTACATAGTATACCATATACTAGGGACTTATAAGGGCACTCCAGGTCCCAATCAGTGATGTGCCTAAGGCACATGGAAACCATTTTAGAGAGGAAGCAGCTAGGCTGGGGTTCTGATTAGCAGGGCCCCAGCCAGACTAATGTCGAAAAACAGTGAAGCATCAGCAAAAAGTGGGGGTACCCATGTGAAGCAGATCCTACTCTCCTACACTCTTGACATCTTTCGGGTTTTCAATCAAATTCCAGAAGTCACACCTGACTCCTTCGCAGAGGCCCCCCTTCATCAGAGCTATCCTGGATACTGTGGGCTTTCGGGTCTTTTCTCTAAACCAACGATTCCAGGACATTCTGGCTATGATCCTGATGTTTCAATATGTGCTCTTTGTCTCAGTGAGGATGGCTCCAAGGCTTCTTGCCTCTTGTAACCTACTCACCAACCATTCCAGGTGGCACATGCACAATTTGCAGTGGGACTAGCGGACAAGTTCCTGTGGGCCCCAGTTTCGGAGGAGTCCTCAAAAGACCTGCAGTGGTCGCTACTTGACCGCAATTGGGCCAGCAGCAGACACCTCTTCTGGTCCCAACTAGATTTGACGGTGCTGAAGGATGCACTGCTACTGGGTTAGGGAGGTCATCTGGTAGAGGTGGAGATCAGAGGGCTCTGGTCTTTAGCAGAGACTCACTTCTACATCAACCTGCTGGAATTGTGAGCGATTTGCTTGTTGCTCAAAAACCTTCCTGCCCTCCATCAAGGGATGGCTGGGGAAGGTTCTCATGGACAACACCACTTCCATGTGGCACTGCAACAAACATCATGGACTGGGGTCCTGGGTCCTGTGCAAGAGGCTCTCCGCCTCTGGAGTTGGCTAGATCATCAGGGGATTTCTCTTGGGATGTACCACTTGGTACGATCTTTAAGCGCCCGGGCGGACAAGCTGATCTGGCAGCGGTTAGCAGATCACTAATGGCAGCTGCACCCGGAGGTGCCACAGGGTATCTTCCAACAATGGGGAGAACCCTGCCTCAATCTCTTTGCCACAACTGAGAACGCCCAATGTCAGCACTTTTGTGCACTGGAGTTCCCAAGAAGACTCTCTCTGAATCAGCCTAGAGTGAAGCATAAAACTATTGTATACCTTCCCGCTGCTCACTGCCCCGAATTCTGAAGAAGATCAGGAAGGATGTGCCCAAGTCATCCTAGTGAGACTGGATTGGGCCAGGAGAGTGTGGTAGACCGAACTTTTGGGTCTGAGCATTTGCCGTCCGATCAGGTTTCCACTGCCAGAGGACCTCTTGTCGCAGCAGCAGGGCAGGTTCTTACACCCAAGCCAGCGCAATCTGCACCTCCATGCAAGGAGAATGAGTTGCGGCAGTTGAGTTCTTTTGATCTCCCTCCTGAGGTCATTGATGCCATTCTGGCAGCCAGGCGACCCTTTGTGAAATCTGTAAATTCAGGGCACTGGGACAAGTTTGTAGCATGGTGTGGTACCCACCAGTTGAACTCTGTAGACAAGACTGTCAAATGTATTATTGTTTGCTTTGTTTCTGACCAGCAAAACCTTGCTCTGAGCATAGTTAAAGGTTATCTATCAGCTCTTTCAGCATTTTAAGGTTTCCAGACAGGTTGTTCCTGTTTAAATCACCAGTTGTGCTGCATCTCATAAAAGGTTTGCAGGATATGTTTCCACCAACACCTTTTGTTATGCCACAGTGGGACTCACCTTTTGAACCATTGCACAGTTGCTTGTTGTCTTTTCTCTTTAAAAATGGTCCTCCTGGTGGCGATGATACCTGTACGCCTGGTGAGTGAATTTCAGGCTTGGTCCAGTCACCTTATACCACCTTTTTCCAAGCCGACAATCATTTCTAAAGCATAGACTGGAACTTCCATCACGGCGGTTCCTGTCAACGCTTTTTTAAGTTTGACGCATGACTCCGTCAACATGACGAAGCTGTCTGTCAAACATTTTTTTTTTTTCAAAAAGAAAAAAACAAATGCCCCCGCTCCATGGAGTCATCTATAGTCAGGCTATTGAAATCTATAGATATAACCTACTAATACATTTTAATATGTTGATGAAATATTTAAATGATACATGACTTGTATTGATTTTTGATATTTTTATGATCATTTTATTGAAATAAACAATTTTGAAGAAATCATCTGCCCTAGTCAGTTTCTGGGTGCTTCTGCAGATGACCGCTGCTGTATAACCAGTAGCCTCCTCCAAGGCTCTATCTTTGGACTGCTTATTTTGATGATTACAAAGGTACTGGGTAGGGTTTACCCATTAGGAAGAGAGTGTACCATATTCTTGATGCAAACTGCGGCTGAGCTCACACAAAGCTAAAACAATCTGATACCACTTTGGCAAATTGATTTCTGTGTGGAAAACCTGACTTACTCTTGGTAGCTTACCAGAAGCAGTAAGGTGTTCCTCAGTGAAAATGCAGATGACACATGTACAACAACACCATAACATGATTAAAATTATGAAATCAGTGAGTTAACATTTCCAGACTGTTTCAAAAAGTATTTCATTTGAAAAAATGGGAACTCAAAAATTAATGTAAGTTATCAATGAGGTGCAATGAACTGGGGTCTGGGCACCATCCGTTGCCAACCAGCAAGGAAATGGGGTAGGATTGTAATTAGTGCATCACCCAGAAGAAAAGTTAGGACCAGGACCTAGGTACTGTTTGCAGGCAAGTAGCGATAAAGCGAGGCTGAAAAGAATTTGTGGTTCATAGTGGACAAAGGTTTTAGTGCAGAATATTTCCGAAGGTCAGAAATCTTCAGTGGAGCAAAGCTAGAAGCTATACACTGGAAGCTATAGCAAGACAGGGCTCAATGAGGTCAGAGTCTTTTGTTGCTGTCCTGTAGTAGCCACAGGTTTCGGGTTCAACAGCTTTGAGCAGGACAAACTGTGAAAATGCAGCTGCACTGTTATAAGTTTTTTTCAAGTTGCTTTCCTGAAGTCCCAAATTTTGGGGAACATTCTATAACTTGTTCCCTCGTGCTCCACAAGTCTCCAAACTTTCTTTAATGTAAGCCTTTTTAGTCACCTAGCCATTGGTTCAAGTTATAGGAAGGATTCCAACAACTTCAGTTTAGGTCCATAGTAAAATGTACATTTACTAAGTTGCTGGGTTTGCGCTGCAGCATTCTACTCCTTCAGCCTACGGGGCCTTTTCCACTCACAGACATAGGGGAGATGTTTCACATGAGCTGTCTGAGGAAATGTCCACTTGTCCCTACTTTCCTTGTTTCCATCCAGGCTGACATGGCGTCCTCTGTTTCTAGTACATTTTTCACAATCCAGATCCAGGAGAGAAGTTCCAAATGGGTATTCTAGATTTCCTACTGGACCTACACCCCTTTGTTCTTGATGGCCAGCAAGAAGCTAGCATCCTTAGCCATTAGTGCAACTTTGCAGATTTAAATGGAGCTTGAGACAAAATTCTCTCCATAGATCCCTTTTAGGCAGATGGGAATTCTTTCAGCAGGCAGGTCTTTTTCCTCCTCACTTCCCGGTAGCTCTCTTTCTGAGAGTGTGTTTATAGCAGCTTTTGAAGGGTGAACTCTACTCGTACTGTGATTCGTGACAACCCATAAGCATATCCCACTATTTTTATGACTTTCCCTACCTCATATATACAGTCATGTGCTAAACTATGAAGGCCTTCGTTATGAGTTTCAGTATCCCAGTCTGAGTTGCAACTCCAGGAGGGATATTGCTTCGGGCTACAGTTAGCCAGGTTTTTCGGGGTCCAGAAACACCAGGCCCGGTTTCACTGAATGCGGACCTGCCCTCAGTGAAACTGCTGCAGGGGCTGCAGGCAGACAAGGCTCCTGGCCTACTCCAACCCTGCTCTGAACCTCTCCCCTATCCACCAACCAACTCACACCCCAACGGCCCTCACACTACATCTTCCACCTGCTCTTAGCAGGTGCAAAATGTTAGCAGATTTGCACCCGAATCGGGGGAAAAAATAGCAGATAACAATTTGGTATTCCTGAGTCTGACTGGTTATTCCCCATTCCGAAAAACAAACACTTGTAATTTCTGGATTATGGTGTGCGGATACCGACGAAAATCGGAAATTCCGGTCCACCAGTATCTCTGAACCAAAACCGAGCAAACTTGTAAGAAGGCAAAAGCATCATTGCCTCACAATTTATATAGCCTTGTAAAAGATGGCTGCCGTCTAATCTAAGATATATAGGAAACAAATGCTGGGCGCACAATTGGAAATCGAATGTCGTCTTCTCTTCTTTGCTCATGAATACTATATGATGGTCATTTTATAGTTTCCACACGATAAGCCATAACAAAGAGAAAACCACGAGATCTCATTTTCAGCTTGAGGGATCGCAGTTAACTGTAATGCAGTAAAGTGGGACTTCCCCTTGGAAAGCGTGAGTAAAGAATAACGAAAAACCAACAAATTAATAATTAAATATGTTTCCGTTCAGGAAACCTTCCTACAATTAAGGCTTTTTTATCTTCACTTCCTTTGCACCTTCCCTAAAGGTTTCCTTCGTTCATATTCCTAAAACAGTTACCTTCTGTTTCACAACTTTTTCCACTGTTCAAGCTTTTCGTTCACATAATAGATGCAGTATTTAAAACTCTTATAAATAATGTTGCATATCTTAGCATCGCTGTGTTGTCCAGCAGCACATAGAGGCTTGTTGAAATAGGGAAATGTGAAAATTACAATCTCAACAATATTTTTCCGTTCAGTTTAGATTTCTGCATGCATTGTAGAGTTTCTAGAAAGAGCATGACTGTACATATTATAATGGATTTTTAAAAGTAAATTTCTTGCTCAAATTGAAGTAGTTAGAAAGGCTACGTATAATAAAACTATTGAGATTTCCCTTTTTTTTTTAACAGGCTTTAACCGGACCATGAAGTTAAGCGGACGGCCCTACCGGCACATTGGTGTTCTTGGAACATCCAAACTGTACATGATCCGGAATCAAATGTTCACTTTCACACCCCAGGTGAGCCAGTAAGACCTGCATGAAAAGATGGGCAATATTCATAATGGTAACCAATTAGAAATAATAATCTGCCTTTGAAGTGTTCTTCTCTCGCAGTTGCACCAAAACATATCTTGTTTTTTATATTGTACCTTCTTTCTTTCTTAATCAATCTAATCTCTTATTGAGGATTGTCTCATGGTGCCAGATCTTCAGATCCTCAAGGTCACATATGTTACGTCGACCAAGTAATATGGTGTTGCTGTAAGTTCGTGCAGGAGAACACATATTTTGCTCAGTGACACAAAAAGTAGCTCGTATGCGACATGCCAGAATCTGGTTCATGAATATTAATTGAATGGGGTCATCTTGTGAATAAAAGGAATACCTTGAGGAAGTGGGGGCACACACACACACACAACACACACATACACACCCCTCCCCCAGTCATACTTTCACATATAAGGACTGGCCATTGACTGTAATCGAGGGTGTATGTGCTATTTTTACTCCACATGCACATATTAACATAGGTTACACAGCGAACCAAAACAAATATGGCTCTCCTTTTAGGTTTTTTGATGCAGTCTCTCAGAAGTACCTAAACACACTGCCGAGACTGGTAGTTCGATGGACAGGCCTATTTTTTTAAGTGCAGTGTTCTCCACCCCGACTGCGGAATCTCGGCAGTCGTAAAGTTACTATTCGGTCACAGGTTTGTGAATACCAAAAAAGAATATATTTACACAAACGTGTAAGTTTACTTTTGTGAATCAGGCCCTATGTGTTTAATGATCAGCAAATTTATATTACATTTTTAATTATAGGCAAGAAGGTACCACACTAGCCTGATCCTGTGGATTTCTCAAGGAGCTTCCCTGTGTTCACTTTGGCACCAAAAAACTGTGAATCAACTGCTACTAGTCAGGCATCTGTCCAACGGGGCCAAGACTCCCACTCCCCATGAAGGACTAAGGGTTGGTTGGCCAATGTGGCTCTCCCTTCTATCTGGGCTCTCCGGGCGACTTATCGTCTGCAGTTTGCGGAGGGTCCCTAGTGATTAGAATGTTCCCAAAAAGCAAAAGGTACTTTTGGAACTGCAGTGTCAAAATAAAAATTGATGGGAACGTCAAAGGCAGCAATTGTCCAGTGTTTTCATTCTTGCAGAAGGCAATTGGTGTCTAAAGCAAGACGTGTACACCTTTAATACATTAGAAATCTGATTACCAGCTCAAAGATGTACACCTGAGTATGTGGACTTGTTATTCTTATTTTGGGGAAAATTCAAATATGGTTCCCATGTATGAAACCGCTGTTTTAAACCTTACATTTAATTGAATTTCCACAATAATCGGTACTCAAAAATATCCGTAGCCACACATGCACATTATGATTTTTTTTTCATTACCTACTAACGAAGAACTTTTCAACATCTACAATTTGTATTTCTCTCAGTAGAACCCTTTGTTTCCATACAATCGTCCTAAGTCCATGGAGACATCCCCCATAACGAGGGTTAACCTGACAGTGAGGGAGCATAGTCCAGGCATGGTATCACTCAGTCACTTTTATGCACTCGTTATTGGTAGCATTTCCTGTAAATATCAGATCCCTTTTTAAAGACAGACTTGTGCTGAAAGTCCAAGGTCCACTTCCAGTCTCCACGGAGTCTTACAGGTGGTAATCCAAACTAAGCTTACAGGATTGGGGTATATCTGAGTGCTGAATGGGGTTGCAGTTTCACCAACCTGCAAGGACGCAATTATGGCAGTCAATTTTGATGGCTATGAAATTTTTACTTGGGCAGTCTCTCCGCTAACTGTCTTTGTTTCAGGAGAATTCCTCTACTGCGTTACTGCATTATATACAACATATTTTGAAAAATATTGATGCAGCTTCCCGTCATACTTAGTGTGACTTTGCGTCTTGCTGCTTCCACTTTCCATTCCTTCATGTCTTCCATCTAAAACAAATCACCATTAAGGCAGGACCTCTATTACCTATAATGCTGGGTGCAATTCTTCTAGCGTCTATGTGGTCAGAGAGGTCAGATCACCCCCTTTGTTGTCTCTGGAGATCGACAGTACGCTCAAATTCTCTTGCTCTAGTAGTGTTTTCCAATAGTTCCATTCTCCTGTCTGTAGAAGACTTGTGTACCTTTGTTGACACAAGTTTAATCTGCAGCTCATCAATGGCCCTAAATATTTGTTTCTTACTTTTATGATGTTGTCATTGCGCTTTCTCAAATGTGAAATTCTGTCCTCCCATTTTAAAATTGTTTCCTGTAGCTTGTCAAACTTGGTGTGTAGTGATGAAGTACTTTTGGCTGTCCTTTTAGCTGTCCTCTGTTCCATCTCAGATGTGCCTCTCACCAAAGGTTGATAGTCACCCAGGAACGTATGTTGAGTTGTGTTACTATCTCCTTTACATTCACTGTCATTTTGCAGCATTGAGCGTCTCCTCCTACAATATATGCTCTAGTTCAAAATGGCCACTAGTTTTTTGTACTCACAAGCCATTCTGTTGATCTGTCCATGTCGATGCCCCCTCCCCAACTCTACTCAGTAAGCAGGTGACATTCCTTGTCTCGTGCTGCATGGTGGTTCCCTGCTGCTTCTTTCTCAGGTCTGATCACAGCAGCCCCCTCAACTTAATTCCCAAAGCCTGGTGCAAAGCAGCTATTACCCTCATCACTATGATTTTGTTCCCCTTGTTTGGTACCATATTGTGACACTGTTATCTCCTTTCATTTTATCTAGAGAGAGAGAGTAAGTAGTGGAGCTCCATAGGTTCACTGCTGCCTCCGCATCATACTGGCTGTGCAACTGCTTCCTAAAAATGAGCCAACGTTCACTTGTGTTTGTTTTGCTTCATTTGCCAGTACTAAATGCCACTTTTTCAAAATAAAGGAGCGTAAATGCAGTGATACATATGCATAATTGTAGTCTCCCAGCTTAGACCTTAAAATGTATCAGCTGGCTCATCTGGTCAATGGATACCTTTGTACAGACATGGATATTGAGGTTGCCTGCTACCTTTTCATATTAAATCAGGTTGTTCTTAAATATGTGTTTCAGCACAGGCAGGATTTGCTTTCCCTTTAAGGAGCATCTGCTGGTTTTGTGTGAGCCATGCCTGCTGAATCACACATTTATGTTCTGCTATGCTTTTTCAGACTTTGAATAGCACATATCTGCCATCAGTATGGCAACGTAGTAGTTTTATCATTCTCACATCTGTGCTACCACATAGTTGTTGGTTTCCCAACATGTTGGAGTTTTAGCCATGATATATTGATACATTTTGAGTATTATTTTCTGGTTCACCCCTATAACTCTGTTGTGTAAATGGCTTAAGTATCAGAAGGGTAATTGGGTGGAGTGGCTTTTTCACTGATCTGTTAGTGTGGGACAAGTCTGGAGGGCTTTTACAATTTGCTTATAGATCTCTAGGGTCATGGGTTACAGCAGTTGTTGTGTATGGTTAAGACTGAAGAATTGCCTGAATTTAGTTTTCTAAAACAAATTGTCAAGAATTGATGTAGAATCACCTTCCTTACTAAATTGATTCATCAGGTGAGAGAGAAAGGGCGATTGTCCCATTTTCTCAAAGTCCATATACCTAGTCTTAAAAATATCCCTGTGTTGAAGGCAATCCTGCTCAAGGTCCACATTTGGATTTAGCATTTTATATAGAAACTGAAGTACTGGTCATTCCCACTGAACTCCATACCTGGCCATGCGACTTTGGCAGTTGTATACATCCCCTAAATTGGACAGACTGGACATACCCCAATTTTGGTGTATGTCCAGCATCCACCAATTTTTAACTAACTGCCACAGTCCCTACTATTTGTCTGTGTCTTTAGCTATGGTGTGCCACTGCTGCCTTACTCGGGGAGGGCACTTTGGGATTGCACACATCCCCTGCAGCCTCCAGCTGGGATGCAGTTCTGGCAGGTATCTGAGTGCTCATGCAGGGGAGTGATGAGAGTGATTGTCGATACATAGGTAAACTAGGGGTGACGTGGTGGTTTGCAGTTATACCTATGGGCTAGCTCTCTACCACACAACTCTCTCTTTTTTCCTGCTAAGGCCCAAATAGGTTATATTTCAAAATTGTTCACACTCACTCACGCACCAGAAACTTTACTAGGCAGAGTAGGGCAGGGGGCGTGGGTGCAGGGATTTGAAATTACAAGCTCCAGTTTTTTTTACTGTTTTGTTTTCATATAATGGAATCTTTCCTACTCCACTGCGACGACATGGGCAGCTGACCACTGTGGGATGCACGCAGACTTTTCGATGCCCTAACTTGGTAATTACGCTATGGAACCGCATGCAACAAATGTGACTTGTTGTTTCAATGATCAGTTCTTTGATTTCTCGCAGTGCTGGGTAAACAATGTATTTCCAAATGCTGTGATGTCACTTACATGCTTTATCTGAGTTGTACATCAGACCATAATCTTGCTTCTCTTCGTTGAAAATGTTGTATACAAAATGTATAAAATTTAATAAAAAGATTCAAACAAAAAAATGGTGTGCCACTGCTGTAGCCTCGTTCACACTGCAAGATCATCGTTGTGAGCATAGAGCCTGGTGGTAGGTCATGGTAAATGCATCGCGGTTTCTCCAAGTTGCCATCTCCTTCCCCAGTCAGCGCTGGATGTCATCATCATAACCAGTTGCCTGGCCTGACCTTTCCGGAGTAGTGCCACTTTTCTGCAAGGGTAAGACTGGTAAGGATGGTGTTCATCCCCTTTCCTTCCAGTTCCTCCATTTTTTTGGGATCCAGCTTGGGCCTGTGGTATCGTATGAACAGTGTTTTGGTGCCTGAAGTCTGTTCCTATTTGGACAGGAGCCTTCCTTCATCCTACTCCCTGTGGCTTGATGCTGGGGCTTCTTTGGATAGCTGCTCCAGATGGGCTGTATCATCTAGGTTACTTTGGAATCTACCATAGGCTTTGGTTGTGACTGAGGCATTATGTCTCCCCTCTGAAATTGATGAGGCTTGAAATTCAGGATACATTTGACTGATGTATCTTTCTCTATCAAGTTGTCTCTTTTCTTCTTTGCACCTTTTTTTCTTGTTTCTTTCCTGTGACTCTGTTGTTTTTTATCTGTGTTCTTGCAATCATTTCCAAAATGAGTTGTACCATCTCATTAATTAATTGCACTGTGCTTTGGCATTAATCGCTATGGAAATCCAATAAAATTACAAAGGATTTATTAGGCCGGTCATATACATTCATTCAAGGGATCTCCAGCCACACAGTGATAGTTTTAGAACTACAGCCACTTTTAGTTGACTCCAGTATATCTTAGAAAATGTTCTTTATAGAATAATTGAGAGATTTAGAAACTGTGCTCTCATGGCAAGAAGATCACCAACATTGTTGATCTGAATTTGTTATTCTTGTGTCTTTTGAGCATGCTCTTTGTCACACCAACACAAAATTAATTTTCCTTTAGGTTTCTTTTTGCATTTTGATCCTTTTCCAGTGGTGTCAGTTGGCCACAGTGAAGTTATCATGTCTTTATACTGGTCAATAAAAGTTCATGTGCCTGCTCCTGTGACATTAAGCTAGTCACCATCACTTGCCATTCATTGCTGATATCAGATTCTCTCTCCAGCAAGTCATCATCTTTGTTACAAATTCAGTTTCTGTTGCCAAATCAAGAGGCTAAAATTCCTCTGCTTCTTCCTTACCTTTTTTCAATTTTCAGGTTATATAATCACTTTTGATTTTCGAAACTACGTTAACTTTTTTGAAGTAACTTAGATCGTCCACTCGCATAAAATTAAACTCAATCACTGTTTTGTTTACTGTGCATTATAGATGCAAATATTTCATGCACTGTGACCATTTAGATGCATGAGGCCACAGATCAAGTGTCTTTAAACTGCGGAACAGCGGAAGTATCTTCCAATTTCCTTCATAATGTAAATAAATGAGTATTTTATCCCATATAATATATGGACTTCTTGACCCTCCTTATTTTAATACAATATAAAGCATATAATGTCTGCTTCTTGCCCCCTCCTTATTTAAATAATTATATAGTTGACAAAGGGTCCCGTGTCATGTACGACAACTTCCACTAGTCTTTTTTATTTACCCAACAACCCTTTCCAGGCTGGGATTTTGAGCCCATAACTGCAATCATCTGAAGGATAAAAATGCAGGATTTGCTTAAGGTGTCGCATATGAAACTAGGCACATCTGTTTAGGTATTCTTCAGGAATCATCAGCGCTGGGCCTCCCATATAAAAAGTAATTTCTTTCATGAGCGCGAGGAGAGGATTAAAATGCTACAGGTAGTCTTTGGAAAATAAATGAACACCAGCTTTCTTTTGTACGAAAACGAAATGAAAGAGAGTGGTTTTTGTTCTCTTATTAGTATTAGACACTGGCATATAAAAAAAAGCATGGTGGACCACAACAGAGAATAGACAGTTAAATAGCATATTGCATAATCCTATGCTAAATTATTATTTGTGCTTCTTCCTCAGTTTACAGACCTCCACCATTTCTACTTGGCTCTGGATAACAGAATGATTGTGGAGATGCTCAGAACAGAATTATCTTACCTCTGCTCCTGCTGGCGGATGACTGGAAGACCTATGCTCACCTTCCCCATCACCCACACCATGCTCAGTAATTAACATTCTATATCACATTTGCATGGTATTGATTACAAATATTAAGCACTCTCATGTTTACTATTAAATGAATTTCTATTGAAAATGTGTTTGTGTAATTTGAAGAAATAATAAATATTGTAAACTTAGCTGTACTCCTACTGCAACGCTCCCATTCTCTGATCTTATGAAACGTCACCATCAAAACACAAAGTACCAGAGCAACTTGACGCATCAAAAGTATAATATTTTTCAGACCAAAATTCTGGGGCATGCTATATTCCCCGCTCATCAAGACCTTGGCACCCCATTATATCCACTCTCTTCCTCAGACTCAAATATTATTTCTCTACTGGTGGAGAATGAACATTGTTTCAGATTTTGCATGATTTCTTGTGTTCTTCTCAGAAGTTAATTATTGCCTTTCTTGCCAGCCAGATATCTTCCTCCATCACTTCGTCCTTGCCATGAGTTTGAAATTTTTAGATAGAACCATGTTACATTGTTTGCGTTGGTGTATAGATGTCTTTGGGAGCTGTGTGATGAAGGATTTCATGGACCTTGTTACAAGAAACCCCATGAGGTGATTGACATTTTCTTCACTCAAAACCCCTGTCCTGGATAGATTTCATACTTTGAGAAAAGAACAGCTTGAAGCAGCAGAAGATAGCTCATTTTATACTGGTTACGTGAATTGTGTAAGGACTGTGAAGAGGTAACTTTGAGCTCTATATTAATGGAAAGTAGTTATTGAAAAGCTCATGTAATGACTATCTTAGGACAGTGCAGCATTTCCAGTTCACTGAAAAACTAATTGTATCATGCATATATTTCTTTTAGATGAAGATGGATCAGACATTGACCCTGCGATTCTCACAACAATAAGAAAACTAGAAGATGGATATTTTGGAGGAGCAAGGTAAGTACATCACTGATGTTTTCAAAATTATGCAGATTCCAGTCTGCAGAATGGAATATGTGAAGACGTACATTGTGCTTTGTGTGGAGAAAGGACAGTAAATATCTTGTCACAGAGAGGGCTGTTTTTGGTTTGGATGAGAAGCGTCTGGTGCTTTGCTGTTTTTCACTATTGTAAACTAAGAGCATGGGCAAGATTTAGTAATGTTTTCTCAGGTGCTTGCGTAATCCAAAGCAATCCAAACCATAGCCTTGATCAACTTTTGCACATAAAGTTTTCGTTGTGCTGAAAATATCCATGGGCACAGCTCTAAATGGCATTGCTTAGCATAAAACCCCTTATAATAGATACAAATTACCCCTATCCTACAGAAACAGGTCAAGCACCCTTAAGAGTCAATGCAAACCGATACCTACTAACATCAATTAAAGTAGCATGTCAAGTATATAGAAATCTACAGACAAATGAAAACAGGAGCAGACAATGTTGGACAGCTGGGGTAGGAGACATTGTTGCCATTTTTAATGCATTATACACGTAACAATAGTAAAAAATAATTATTGTATGCCTTTTACCCAGTGCAGTTGTCTGCACAAAGACAGTTGAACTTGGAGGCATACCTCGAGTACAAAAGTCACTTAAGATATTGTCCATGTCCATGATAATATGGAATAAAGATGGCCAATTTAGGTCTTTGTTACAAGTGGCCCAGAGTGGTATTTCTGGGAGGATACCACTGGGCCAGTCTAACTTTCCTGATATCTCCAGGCCTTGAATTATCAGGTCTGCAACTATGAACCTGATAATTCCAGACCAGTAGACACTAGACCCAGACTTTCCAGAGAAACTGCAGGGTCTGCCGGCCGCTGCTGCGCCCGGCCCTCATCCGATCTGTATCTGCAGCTTAGAGGTAGCAGCAAACATTCTCCCCCCACCTAGTCTTCCCTCACCCTCATCCTGCCCCACCCCACCACATATACCGCCCCCTCCAAGCAGATGGTGAATGTGTGTAGATTTGGGCCTTTTATTTCCTGGAGAAGAGCAAAAACACACACAGGTTTGGACCTGGTATTCTTCAGTCTGCATGTTACTCACCCTTCAGGGAATATGACTTGTTGGTTCAAGAGTTAGTTGTATGGTTACTGGGTGGAATCAGAGATTCCAGCACTCCAAGATCCCCACACTTAAACCTAAGGAACATGCAGTGAGGGCCTTCGTCTGCATATCCGCATGCCCAAAATCAAAGTCAAACCTATTGACTTTGTTAGTCATTTTCAATTTGTGCCCCTTACACCAGAGGCTGTGCACCACATTACTGAAACCAATACTGCATTCCCTAAGCTAAACACTGCCTTGCTCTTTCTACATAATTTTGATATGTGCAATTTTCAGTTGCAAGCTTTTGAGTTAGAATGTACCAGGAACAAACAAGTTGGACTGCTGAAAAACATTAAACATAAATACTTAAAATACTCACAAAAGCTATTAAAGTTTATCTGGCCATAATTACACTCAGATTTTCTTCTATCATTTGATATGTGAATTTTATTCCTTGCTATCCATTGAAGGGGCAGTGTAGGGATTACATCTCAGTATTTATATTGATATGAGATAGCAATATGCTGCCACTTCAGACCGCATGGGGTGAAGAGATAGGAATAGTTGGCTGTTTTTGGTGTGCTTGGTCTGCCGGGGGCGATCCAAAGCTTATCCTCTTCCTCCCCATTTTGAATGATATGTGACTCTTCAAGCCTCATTAGGAGTGCCCTGAAGAATCGGCTGATAATTCCCTCCTTGAGTTACCATTACAGGTGGGACTCTAAGGTTACCTACAGAAATGAAGAATTACCCAGGAAATCTGTAATTTGTGTCCCAACTTCCTTAATTACTCCTCAATTACTAAAAGGAGGTGGAGTCTATGGGTTAAAGACACAAGATATGAAGAGTTACCATGTATCTCGTGATTTTTATGGGGCTGATAACTCTTGTTACTCACCCCACTGGAATTAAAGGCCAAAATGAATCAGTGTCTTAGAGACTTTGTGGAAATAAGGGCTTGCAAATCTTTTGGAGTATGTTTTATATGCTGTTAGCCTACTAGTTGTATCTACTAATTCTTCAGCAACATGAAATTCAAATTGTTTTCTATATAACTAGTAAGTGGGATTTATCCAATTTATTTGAATTTCCATCCCAACTAAAATGACCAGCACAGATTAACCCCTTTAGTTTTGGTACTTACTAAAATATATACTTGTAGGCCCCTTTGTGTGTTGTAAACAGTTTATCTTTCTGTAATGTGTTGTTCGCCATTTTTTGTTGTTGTTTGGTTGAAATGGTTGCCAGTTAAATCTGACTGAATTATTCCAGAGTCTCTTTGCAAAAAGGATGTAGCTTTTCAAGTTCATGATCGCGCCTGGTAGGATGCTTTTTCTGTTAAAAAAGCTCAACATTGTGGAAAGAATTGTGGATCCGTATGTATCACATGGCATATCAACCACCTTGTGGACACTGTTAAATGCTTGCTATTTTTACGTAGCCTTTGTAATTAGCTACTCAAGCCATCACTGGGCGAGTTTTCAAAGTGAAGCCTGTAAAATAAAACTCAGCACTTGGGGAAGCCTAAAAGTCTAGCGTGTTTAACGCAAAAATAGCTACTAAGCAAGGAAAAACATTATGCGCCAGTTGTTGTTTCAAAAGACCAGAGCTTCCGTCCAAAATCCAGTTGGAGCATATAATGTTAAAATCCATGCAATCTTTTATACAGTTTTTTTTAATCAAAACAGGTCAATAAAAATGTGAACGCAAAACTGAAACTATTACTTCGTACAAAACTAACTTATGAGCATAAGGCAGGATCTTCTCATGAGAAAGAATGTGAGAAGTCCTTAATGACTAGATCCTAAAATATAAACAATTGCTGACTCCACTACTTTCTATAATTCATGCTTCATGATGCCAATTCACAAAACAAGGCTATGCTTAGTACACAGTTCAAAAAACGTGCAGTTGTACAACGCAGAATAAAACAGCTTCTATGCCTCAGAAATACATGAAACTTTACCGACATATTAATATGCACTTCAGGTTAATATAAAAACGATATTGCATTTCAGTCATAAAACGTATCAGTGCATGTTAAGGCATACACAAGCATTTGCACCTTCATAAAACACTGGCATTAAGGTATGCAATAACATTATTCTGCATTCTCACAGAACCTAGAGGTTATTTGTTTTACATGTAGAGTCTATATGTTACAGTGTAATGGGTTAATGTGAGAAGATCTTCTTTGGTCTTGTTCTGAAGTATCATGGGGTTTGTATCTGTTAACTGAAGGGGATTTCTTCATGATGGTTCTCTGGTGACATAACGTTTGAAAGAAAATTGCAGTTTAATTGCTGACACGCTGTGTTACATGCTTGAATAGTTGTTCATCTCATATTCTGATTGCTTGTTCTTCTTTTCAGGGTACAGTTAGGGAAACTCTCGGAATTTCTTACTACCTCACTTTACTCTCATTTGAGTTTCTTGGATCCGGAGTTAGATGAGAAGCTGTTTGATGATCCAAATGAAGGCTACAACAGTCCTGAAAATGAATCTGATATAGGTGGCTTCACGAACATCATGTATGAAAAAGGTACAGTTGGCCTTTGTGACTTCTGGAGCTATAGACATGTTTCTGTATTTGGTTTGTAATAATATTGATGAAGCTAGAGCAGGGGTCTGCAACCTTTTCTGTAGTGAGAGCTACTTCTGATCAGTGAAAATCATTGTGAGCTACTGAAGGCTAAACAACTTGTGCATTGTTAGCAAACACTCCCACACCCAGCTTCATTGACTTTAAGCCTAATGTCCATACAGCTAGATGCTATGATTTGAACAAAATACTTTGACTAGGGGCACTATGACTGGACTGCCATGTGTGTCAGTGAGAGTGTGGTCTTTGGGGATGTATGAACATGTGTGCAAATGAATGGAATATATTTGTACGGGTGACTGAGAGCCTGTGTCATATGTACTTACAGCACAGGACATACCTTTTGTCATATTTCGCACCGTTGCATGTTTAACACAAACATACAATCTTTTTTTTTTTTAAATGGGAAAAAATTTAAAGTGCAGAACATTTTTCTGTAAAAATGTTCTTAATATGGAATATTTTTCTGCGCTTAAAATTTCTCTCATTTAAAAAAAATGGCTGAATTTTTCAGTTATACTTATGACAGTGTCTACTGGCCACTGGGAGCAAGAGGCCTGCTGTTTGTAAATGGGACATGTTGAAATGGGAGAAAATTAAAATGAAGAGTTAAGTTAATCATTAAGGTAACTTACTTTTCTAACATTTAAAAGCATTCAAAAACGTCATTTTGTTCACAGCTGCAATATTAAGTTGAAAAGGACTTATATTTAAGAGTTAAATACCTCAGTGCTTCAGTTCTTCTCCTCTGTGCCTCAGCCTGGGTCATACATCTGACTGAGCTCTGCTCATTATCAGGCCCTGCTATCTGCAGCCTGATGATAATAATGTAAAATAAACACAGCCTTCCCTTAACTTTGAAAGGAAAATGTGGCCTTGTGCTTATTAATGACCTCAAGGCAATGAGATACTCTGAAGGTGTCTGGAAGCTCACGGTCGACTGGTTGGAGACACCTGAGCTAGAGTAAGTCTTGCTGCATGCATGCTGTCTACAACTCTCTCATTTCATGATGATCTATCGGGTGGGCAAAATTTAAAGTTCCCCAAAACAAGCAATTTTACTAAAGTGGAGAAGTTTAAAAAAAAAAACACTTTTACACTCTTGTCAGCACTTTGTCCGTTTTTCACTTTTGTTTCCCCATATAATCTCTTTCAAACGTTACTTCTTTTTAAAACCTTTATCAAGTTTATTTTGTTCCCTCCTAGTTGCTCAGCATTTTAAATAGTTTACAACTAACCTTTTTCTCAGAGGCATTTTAAGGCATCAGCAAAGTGGCCTATTGCCCAGGGCCCCCACATTCTAAGGGCCCCCCCCGGTAAATTATGGCCATCCCTAAATCTCTGTCTCTGCCACTTTTACTTTATTATCAGCTCCTCTCTATCTTTCTCTTTCTCTCTCTCCTCCTTTCTCCTTTCTTCTCCCTCCCCCTCTCTCTCTGTCTCTCTCTCTCTCACACACATACACACACTAGCACATATCTCTCTGTGGACCTCCTTTTTCCATTTCAACCCACCCCTCCACCTCAACTATCTCTCTTAGTCTCCTTCTTTAAAGATCTCTCTACCTCAACCTATCTTCCTTTTTTCTATCTCACAATTCTCTACATCTGTGTAAACCTCTCCTCTCTTTCTATATTTCACTGGTGTCTCTCAACATTCTGTTTCTGCTCTACACATTCCTCTTTCTGCCCTTCACTACTCTATCTACTTTTCTCTCTTCACCACTAGTCTCTTTATCTGACCTCTTTTGCTCTCTCCACCTTGCTTTTGTTTGTTTTTCCACAAGTTTCTCTTTCTATCTACCTCACTCTGTCTTTACCTATCTCTAATTGCCATCTTTTTCTACAATACCACTCTCTTTCTCTACCTCACCCATCGGTAGAACTATACTCCACTGCCGCTCTCTCCATTTATTTCCTTCTCCCTATCTCTGCCTGTCTCTACATACAGCCTTACCTATATATCTGACTCTCTTTCTCTGCCTAAATCTTCTTCTTCCTACCTCTCCCTATCTTTCCATGTGGCTACCTCACCTTTCTCTATTTACTTTATTTATCTTCCTACCTCACATATCTTTCTACACCATCTCTTTCTCTGCCGCCCACTACTTTACTTTACTCTACTTTATGTTCTCTAGCCATCTTTTGTATCCTGCCACATCCCACTGTGGTTACTCAGCAGAGTCACAGGTAGCTGTCTTGCCAGAGAAGGGCACACCTATAAAGAGGAGAGAGAGACAAGGCATGGAAAAATAAATCAAGAATGCCAGTTGCGAAGGGGATTTGTATGTTATTACACATACACAAAAACCAAACTATATTTTCAAGTGCTATATGCATGTCTCCCTTCTATAATATGCACGAGTGCACTAAACATCTAACAGGTCACCCTTAGTATGTTTGTCCCTCTATGAAGTAATAAACTGGTTAGACATTGAATTCTATGTAAAACGTTGTTGCAAGTAAAAACATCTAGATACTAATTAAAAACACAAAGCACTTTATTCTTGATCGTTCATGCTTTTTTTGGTACTATTGGGCTAGCGGACACAAGGCAGCTTTTGGCTATTTTTGCATGCCCCATGTTTCTGAAGTTTTAACATATGACTCACATTGTTTGGCATCATGAGGGCTTAAATGAGCCGAAAAGGAGTAGTAAATTCAAATTTGCTTCATACACAGGCACCAAAATATATCTTGCCCAGGACCCCACAAATCCTTATAATGTAATTTATAGAGAGTGCAGCCTGGAGGCAGCTTCTGTCAGCACATAGGTGCCAAATACCCTGCAGGGGTTTAAGATCCTTTGCAATAGGAACCGTGTTAGAAGTCCGCTGGGAAAGATGGCCACCACTCAGTGGCGGTTGGTGACATTTGAAAGTGGTGCAGCGTAAAATTTGTGGCAGAGTGCACCGCGGCGAGCGAGTGAGCCTGAACAACCTAAGGAGGGTTCGGGGGTGTTCTCCCCCGTGAATTTTATTTTTAAAAAGAGTGGGCAAATGGTGCATTTTCAAGCAAATTTGAGAAAGCAAGGTTAATAAAGCAATTGTGAAAGTGCAGTTATTGCATTAATAAAGAGATTTCATATAATAACTTAGGTAGCTGCTTATTCAGTATAACCACAGAGCTTCCTAACAGACTTTGAGATAACAATGCTGAGTACCTCACAGATTTTTTTATTTAACAAACAACAGGTCACAAACTAGCAACTTTCTGGGCCCAAGGCAATGTTAATGTGCAGAGGGTTAATATGCCTGCTGCAAAGAATGTGTACCATGCAGATCACACAAGTGCATATAATGTAGATAGTTCAATAGGTCAGTTACTGCTTTTGCCAGAGAGATCCTTTTGTTACTTGCAGTTTGAAAGTTACAAGCCTAACATAGCTACCATGATATCTTCAGATACCACTATATTAATCCTGAGCTGTTGTTCTTCATGTGTTTTACTTCCCCATTTTCTACAAAGTGATGTCGTCCTTGAGGTGTGATATTTTCACACAGCACACATGTTGAAACGTCAGTGATGCTGGTGTTGGGACTATACTGCATTAATTTGCCCCCCAACACTAGTTGCTGAGCAGGTCGGCAAACATGGTCAAACATTTCTTTACTCCCAGCAAACTCCACGCATTGTTACCTCTAACTGAATTCAGGGACTCAGAGTCTGGTGAAAAAGCGGTGATTAATAATTAGTAGACGACACTCGAGTATATATTTGGCTGAGCACAATTTTTGCACAAGAGAGAAGGGCTCTCCTGAGGGGCACTGTTGGAGTGTGGTACTGGGGGAATCTGTGGAGAAGGGTTTTTTTGGGGAGGAAGGAAGAGCACCAACAAACAATGTCGCCCCATGAGCCATTAGCGCTAAAGCCAGGTGTTCCGTCCATGACCTATCACTTTTACTTCCTTTTCTGTATCCAGCGTGGACATTTGGTAGCATATACCTGCCTACATGAGACAGGATCCTGAGTCCAGGATTCTGTCTCGTGCAGGCAAGTATATGCTACCAATTTACGCGCTGGATACAGATAAGTAAGTAAAGGTGACAGGTCGTGAAACTCAAAGGCGCCTTCAGGTCTGGGCGAACGTGCCTCTGTTTACTTAACTCGGTGGGATCTCATCTCCCAGCAGGGAGCAGCACTGGAGGGCAGCAGTGTTTGAGGCGGTCACGGACGAAAGATACTTTGTGTGTAGTGTAGTTCCCGCTTTGTCATGCTGTGCAGACAGTCACACCTGCCGCCGAGGGATTATAGCGATTAAAGTGGCAGTAATTGGTTGTGTGTGCAAACATTATGTTAGTCCATTACCTAACACTGATTGCAAGAAATATCTTGCGGTGGATTTGGGCTAAAATAATGTTTGCACACACATCTGAGTGTTTTGGTATGCAGTATTTCATTTAGCTCCCGAGATAGACACTGCTGCAAAAGAGACTCGTAGTGACTTATTTTAGAACAAGTTGCAAAGGAAAGAATATAGGCGGTAAATACAAAAAAAAATTGCAGATTAGATATACATAAACAAATAAAAGAAGCACTAAAATGGAAATGCTTGCATCTTTCTGACTGCACATTTGAAATATTTTACTCAAATACTGACAATGAGTCTGTGAAGAGTGCAAATTAATATTTTGGGTAAATCTTAGTAGCACATTTGTACAAGTACAGCCTTCGCGTTCAAAAGTTAAAGTTCCCTAAAAATAAAATATAGGTCATCTCATTCATTCATTTCCTTATTCAAAGTCCCGACCCTTAGAACCCAATCCAGCCAGGGGGAACACCTACAATATCGGTTCCCAAAACACGCAATACCACGTCGACAAGGCCTGAAAAACTAGGCCCAAAACACCCATTCCCCTGCTTCAATTTCGTTCAAGTACTGCCTTGCAAACAAAACTGGAGGTACCCAGCTAATCAAAGCCCAAAAATAAATGTGCAGACTAGTCTAGTTCAAAAAAACGGTAAACCGCTTTACCGCTCCATGAATCCCGCTTTTCCCCCACTAAACTTTAACGGCCTTCCTTTATTCCGTTCCCGGGCCCTCACTGGCACTGGCCAGTCCCTAAAAATCACAAATCATTATTATTGTGCCAGTGCCACACCGGCCGCCTAAAACCTACTTTTTTTGCTCAGAAGTGGGTGGCTGTGGTTAACTGTCTGACTCCGTCATGATGACAAAAAGTGTCTGACCTCTGCACCTCAATTCCAGATCTTTCTGCCTTGCAGCAGCTGCATGACGAGGTGAGGTCAGGAGTGTGGCCTGACTCCCTCTCGCTCACACAGAAGCGGGGAGAGACAAACTTGCCATCAGCCCAGCAATGGCAGAATTGGCCAATCACTGCATGGCTTCACAAAGCCATTACAGTGATTGGCCATTCTCCCTCCATGGGCAGACCCTCCCACCCCCCCCGGTGCCATATGCACAAACTGCGCCTGCCCTACACACCAGGCCTACACACACTGGCTATCAAACAGCGTCACCAGGACTGAGCGTCACTCAGCCAATCCAGACGCTGCTCCCTTACAGAGAGCAGCACCAGGATTGGCTTGAGCAGGCAAACTCACCGCTCATTAAGTGACTGGGGGTCTGCGGTTTTGAGCAACCCCCGCTCACTAATGGGCAGTAGAGAGAAGCCTGCAGTGCGCATGTCGGGCTGGCCGGCGAAAGGATGCCGGCCAACTCGACATGCGCACTTTTGTGGTTTCGGTGCCCTGCAGCCTGCCCTACTTGGGGCCAGCAGCATTGTCAATCAAATTTAAGCCCCACCCACCCACTTCGGTTCGGAGCTGCAGCCGGCTGCGACTGACTTGCGCCGATTATTAAATTGATGAAAGAAGCTCATTATCAAATGTTATAGCAGGGGCCAGAGAGGGCGACTTTTGTAAGTGGACCAACACTCCAACGCCCTAAGGCAAGAACCGCCCCTGCCACCACTGGAACCATTCTCTTTCCATGAGTATCGTGCCTCCATACAACCTTCACCTACCTTGGTGGGTCAGGCTCTGCAGGACAGACCTTGATTTCGTTACAGGTGCCAGGCAGCTGATGCAATAGAAAGACAAAGGGTGGAATTTTCACTGTACTCCTCCACCACCAATCTCCCCCCATGCTCCCCATACCCTGCATCACTCCTCACCAGCTGTCACTCTGCAGCTCTGCTTTTTCACCTCGGGCTCTACATTATTGCATCACCATCAGCCACCTATCGGTTTCTGTGGCTGTAGTCACTACAGCCACAGAAGCTGTGCCAGTAGAGAATATTTGAGTCCAGATGCATTCCCACAACAAAGCTATGTCTGCAGGCCCAGCTCTGGGTGTATACCCATTGAAGGGCAGGGATGAATTTGCTGGTAAGGCCTTTAAGGTGAATTTAGTCCATATGTCTGTTCAAATAGGTACTTCCATCATTACATTCCATGATTCCAGTTGTCGGCAGTGCTCTGACATATCAGAAACAGCACAAGGGATCCTACTAAGTTTCTGATTAATATCTCTGTTCTCTTGTTTGAGTACAGTTCAGAATCACAGATTTGTTATTTTCTTGATTTTTGTTAATTCCCTGTTTATGTGCAACAATGACGTTTGCCAAGAGCAACTCAATATTGTTCCTCCATACTATGTGCAACTCTATTTGGGAGTCAATGGCCCCACTCAGTATTGCATGCCTTTAATTTGACTGTAATTGCGGTGACCAGATGAGAAGATAATGTTTTGCCTTGGCACGTCATTTGATCCTATTTTCTGGTGCTGCAAAACTGCAAATTCTCCAGTGTACTTAGCAGCCTACAATCGCTGCACATCACTTTCCATATCAATTATTTGTGATGCATGATTAGTGTGCACCCTTTCATTATTTTAAAATGGCTTGTAAGAATAGACTATGGAAAGTCATATAAAGAAATAATCAAGTAATGGAGAATAATGTGTATACCTAATTATATAATTTACAGCCCTGATATTCGATGAGTGAATGAAATCAAATTAATCAACTCTCAAACGACCTGCTCTCTGATTGGGTGGAGATAGTGCAGGCATATTGGAATAAATACTTTTAGTATCATAAATAACTTCATCAGAGAGTTCACATCCCAGATTTATATTACAGTCCCCATTTACTACAGAGCTCATATTTTATGCCTAACACCTTAGCTTCAGAAACATTTCTTAAATTCTTTTATGATGAAATTCTTAATCTTAGTGTCAGGGTTCACATAGAAATTTACTAGAATCAACGAGACGATGTTACAGTGCATACATATCTGAACTCATTTGCTTGAGCATACTCACTACACAAACACAAGTTAAGCATTGCATATTTCAGGTGTACAGCAATGCATTTCAAACTGCTTTTATCCCTTCCCTTTCCAGATGAAAGGGTGCTGTCATCAGAAACTTCATGATATCCTTGAAGAGAAATACTAAGTTTGTACCACGTTTTTAGTGAAGATATCATGTCAAACTACTAATGTAAGCCAGCATGGATGGATTGTTCAAGTGCACCACCTGCCCCCAATGTTCAGTGACAACATTCTTAAATTGGCATTAATATCATGAGTAGCTTTACTAGCAGTATGACTGAAAGGGTTGTTCCTGTTTGACTAAAAGGAGATCTGCTAATCATTTTTGAGGCATTTGATATTGTCACCACTGAGGCCCCATTTAAAAACTCCATCCTCCCCCCTTTTGTTTTTCCGACAATATGGCTAGTGTAGCTTATATAAAAAGACCAAAATCGGAGGGGTTCTGGGTATTTTTCAAAGATTATAATGGCCTACTGTTTGCATGCTTGGTTACCTTCCAGCTAATGCCTGGCCATGATTATGCCACAGTTTTGAATATGTCTTTTGTTTCCTCTTACCTTCCAGGCTGAATGCTGGTCCAACCATACTACTTTGGTAGATTCCCTCATACAGCCCAGCCTGTCTAAGCAAAATTGAATATAACCAGTGGTTTTAGAAGTAATCTTCTCCTAGTCAGTGGTACCTAAACATAGATATTAATATTATCTCTAATTAAAATACCATGGGGGTCCTATGAATCGTATTCTGGTGTAAAGAATATTTGATATTTATTCATTTATAAAGCGCCCGAATCACCCCCGAAGGGGTATCTCCGCGCTGAGAGAGAGCTGTAGCAGGCCGAACCGAAACATCAAATTTAGAACAGTACAGTTTTAAGAAGCCTTCTAAATTGAAGGTAATCAGGGCATTGCCGCAGATGGATGGGAAATTGGTTCCAGTAAAAGGGAGCTAGGTGAAAGAAAGCTTTGCCCCCTAGGCGCGTTTTTTTGCACCGTGGTACAATGACCAGGGATTTAGTGCCTGAGCGCAGGGATCTGGGAGGCCGATATTGGGTAAATTTTTCTACAAGGTAGCTGGGACCACTGCCATTCAGGGCTCTCTGCACTATATAACAAATCTTAAATTTTATCCTTTTGCGCACCGGAAGCCAATGCAGTTGTTGTAACAGCGGGAGGGAGGCTGTTCTGGGGGAGGCATTCGATACTAGGCGAGCCGCGGTGTTTTGGACTACTTGCAATCTGTTTAGCGAAGACTCATTAGCTGAGATCAGGAGGGCATTACAGTAGTCCAGGCGGCTCAACACCAGTGCCTGGATGAGGGTTTTCCACGTGGTCAGAGGAAGAAAGGGAAATACCCTCCGTAGGAGGCTTAGCACATGAAAACAGGAGCCTACAGTGGTAGCAGCGTGCTCCTTCATTGTCAGTTTCTGATCTAGGCGTATGCCAAGGTTTTTGACCACAGTTTTGGGAGCCGGAGCGGCGCCTAGCTCCTCGGGCCACCAACTCGGGGACCACAGCAATGGAGCATCTCCAAACAGCATGATCTCAGTTTTCCCCGCATTGATCTGGAGGAAGTTGTTTCTTATCCAACTGACACTAGCCATCATACCGTTCGCAAAGGTAGACTGAGCGTTGGGATTATGTTTGTCAAAGGTGAGTAGTAGCTGGGTGTCATCAGCATACGAGATAGGTGTGAAACGCCACTTCTTAAGTAATCCCGCCAAGGGAGCAACATAAATGTTGAACAGAGTGGGGCCAAGACATGAGCCCTGGGGTACACCCTTAGACAGTCCCATGATCTTGGAGCGAAAGGGGCCTAAGTTGACCATCTGAGTTTGGTGAGAAAGAAAGCTCGACATCCATTGGTAGGCTAGCCCTTGGATTCCACATTCTCTGAGTCTCCTAAGCAGTATCTGGTGAGAGACCGTGTCGAAGGCAGCTGACAAATCAAGCAGCACCAATAGTACTGCTTGTCCGTTGACCAGGGACCGTCTGATATTGTCGGTCACAGCGATCAGGGCTGACTCGGTGATGTGCCTAGGCCTTAATCCCGACTGAGATGGGTCTAGGCAGCCTGTAGCTTCAATACGGTCAGATAGATACTTGTTGATGGGTTTTTCCAGTACCTTGCTCAGGAGAGGTAACAGGGAGATTGGTTTTGCTTCATCCATTTCAGTGACTGTATCAGTGTTTCCATTAAACACCCCTCTACTAACAGCTGGAAGGCTCACAAAAATGCTCTGGAATTAGGATGTAGTTGTATACTCTGAATCTTAACCTATTAAAATATAGGAGTCTCTTAATGGGGGCCTACCTTATGGTCAAAAGGATGTCTAATAAGAGATGACTTGCTCACGTCTATGACAGCTGGAGTATATCGCCCACGGCTGTGCCATGCCTATCATCATTCCCGACTCCAACACAGAGCTGGATGGGCCTCATCTGATGCCAGCACCGACTGGAACCATACCCTGCGTGTTGGAGCCACCAACCTTTTTTATTCTACAGGCCTGGAGTAGGAGACGAATGGGACGAATCAGAGGAACTTTAAGGATACCAGTATCCCTTGACAAGTGGTATGAGGAACTGGCAGATGCCAGTGGATTAGATACCTCACCAGAGACTGACTTGATATTTCCCACTACCGTGGTTATGGAGGAAGGTGCCTTATTCGCTATGGTGGTATGAAAGGCGGCTTAGGTCTTGGACCTTCAGTTGCCCTCAGTAGCAATCAAGACAAAGAGGTGCTTCAACTGGGAGTTGCCCCCTCCGAACCCTTACTCCCATTTGATGAAACTATTAATGATGTCTTACTCAGGCCTGATCCAAGCCCTGTACGGGGGCTCCTGTTCACAGGACAATTGCCTGCCGTCATCAACCTGCTCCAACGGCCCCAGTTTCCTCACCCAGCACCCCACCCCGAAAGCTTGTGGTCCAAACCTCCACTTTCGAGTTAACCCTGGTGCGTTCCCTACCACTCAACTAGATAGAGAATCCAAGAGGCTGTATACTTTTAGTCAGAGGATGTTCTCTTCTGCCAGCCTCGAACTGCAGTCAGTGAACATTGCGTGTCTCTTAGGCTGATGAACCCCAACGATCTGGGACTCGTCGCACAAGTACTACCCATGGTCTCGGAGGAGGCCCAATCTATACTGTTGAAGGCAATTACAATCAGCAGGGATGCAGTGAAGTTCACCGTGACCAATTGACTTGCTGGGCAGAGTGATTTCATCGTCAGTGGCCCCTAGGCACCACGCCTGGCTGAGAATCACTAGCTTTTTGGGGGATGTCCGAGCTTCACTCATGGTCATGCCCTTTAATAGCTCTTGCTTTTTTGGTGGGAGGACGGACTCAGTGCTGGAGGTCTTTAAGGATAGCAGAGCTACAGCCAGGTCCTTGGTCCTATCGATGGTCCCTTGACAACCCCGGTTTGCCTTCCACCCCTTTCGTGGTTACAGAAGGGGCTCACAGCAGCATTTATTCCGACTTAGCCACCACGGCCTACTGACTTCCTTGCCTATTCGTGGCTGAGCATGCGATTCACACAGGCCATGTGTGGTGACTAGCCAGAGGTAGACCCAGTCCACCACCTCCAGCAGCCACAGACTCCAAATCCCTTTAGTGTGCCCTCATACCAACATGGACATCCAGTGATGGGCAGGATACCCTATCACCTTCACAACTGGCAGTCGATAACATCCAACAAATGGGTTTTTTACAGATAGTCCAAAGGGGCTACTCCATTCTCTTTCTGGACAACCCTCCCCCCATGCCATCCAATATGACCAGCTGATGGAGGATCATCTCTCCTTAATCCGTCAGAAATTGCTTGCTCTCTTGGCCAAGGGAGCCATTGAGAGGGTGCCGGCATCAGAAGTAGGTTGTGGTTGTTATTCTTGCTACTTTCTGGTGCCCAAGAAGAACGGAGCCTTCGTCCTGTTCTAGACCTGTGCCTTCTCAACTTCTTCCCAAAAAAATAGAAGGAGAAAATGCTTACATTAGCTTAAGTCCTGTCTGTCCTGGACCCTGGAAACGTTATGGTAGTGTTGGACTTGCAGGATGCATACTTCTACATTCCTGTTCTGCTTGCCCAACTTCGCTGCCTGCGGTTCACAGTGGGCCAAGATATGCTGTGTTCCCTTTCAGCTTCATTAGCGCCCTTAGGGTGTTCCCAAAAGTGATGGCGGTGATTGCAGCACATCTGTGGAGGCCAGGGGTTTCAGTCTTCATATTCCTCAACAATTGGCTGGTGAAGGCGGGCTCACCCCAGACAGTCGCCTCCCACCTCCAGATTACGGCAGATCTCCTGCATTTTCAGGGTTCACTATAAACGTGCTGAAGTCACACCTTACTGCCTTTCAGATGCTACCTTTCATTGGAGCATTCTGAACACAGTGCAGTTTCAGGTCTATACCCCTAAACAGCAAGTCCAGGCTATTCGGGCTATGGTACCAATGTATCAGCCTTTATCATGGATTTCGGTGAGACTGACTCTGAGGCTGTTGGGCCTCATGGCTTCCTGCATCCTGCTAGTTACACAAGCCCGGTGGCATATGAGGGATCTGCAGTGGGACATCTCTCCGACATGGTGCAGATCTCGGAGGGAACTTCAGAAGACCTGCAGTGGTGGCATACGAACCGCGATTGGGTCAGCAGTAGACCCCTCTGACTTCCCCAACTGCAGTTGACTATAGTGACAGATAAGTCACTCATGGGCTGGGGCTGCCCTATCGGAGAGGTGGAGATCAGAGGACTCTGGTCTCCAGCGGAGGTCGGCCTCCACATCAATATATTGGAGCTTTGGGAGATCCGATTGGCATTGAATGCCTTTCTTCCCTCGATCAGGGGAAGTCTGGTCCAGGTTTCACGGACAACACCACCGCCATGTGGTACTGCAACAAACAGGGCAGGTGGGGTTATATACCATTTGTCAAGAGGCCCTGTGTCTCTAGACATGCCTGGAATGTCAGGGCATTTCCCTGGTGGTTCAACACCTGGTGGGCTCTCTGAATGCCAAGGCTGACAAACTCAGCTGTCGATGTCTAGTGAATCACGAATGGTGTCTCCATCCAGAGATAGTGCGAGGTATCTTTGAAGAATGGGGAGAACCTTGGTTAGATCTGTTCATCACTGCCGAGAACGTGCAATGTCAGCACTTCTGCGCACTGGAGTTTACAAGGCGGCTCTCACTCGGAGACGCTTTTTGTCTCAAGTAGAGTTCCGTCTTCCTGTTAGCCTTTCCACCGATACCACTTGTTGCTTGGATATGAATTTACCTTAAATAAATGAAAATACAAGAGGCGTTTGGCAATACAGGAACAAGTTGGTTTAATTAAACGCTGCGGCCGGGAGAGCCTGGACAGAATGCGTCTGCTCAAAATCTCTCGATGTACAAAGTTTTGGCTGTCAATTTATACAGTTCATGAGCTGCAATAAAATGCTGTCTACATTCCAAAAGAGCATCTTATCCTAAATCAATCACATGTACACATCTGATAAGGACACAGGTGGCTCTCTATCTTGGGGAGAGCTTAATGTGGGCCAGTTTGTATGTGTCCAGATGGTCAGTGTGAGGGGCGTGTGATCACTACATGCAGTGTGCATGTCGTGTCCTGATTGGTTGAGTGTACCTATCTACATGTGGTATCTAGCTTTGTGGTATTTCTGGTGAACACAAGCCCTTGGCCAAACGGGTTTTATTGGGGCCAATTATATCGGTCAATTATATCGGACTTGTTTGTGGTGAAACTATCTGTGGAATCCATCAGGGTTTTCCCTGGGTGCGTGTTTGCCAGTTTTTTTATTTATGGGGGACCCCACCTATGCAAAAAGAACAATTGATGGACAGAATGCAGCTATGACCTGTTATTCGATAAGCATGGGCATGAGTCGCAGGACCTGCCTGACCACGTATCTGACTCGGGATTGATAGGGAGGTCACCTTGGGTGAATCTGAAAGCAATGATTTGAGTTAATCGGAACTCCTAAAAATAATATGGCAACCATTGGTATCATTTTTATTGACATTATCATCATTACTCATATGGTTGTCATTTTATACATTGATATCGTTTGTACCTGTATAAACGAGATTGTTTGCTCTTGTCTGAACTTACATTGACATTGGTATTTTTAGCAACAACAAAATTATCGTACAAGCATGGATTGTTACATACATTGGTATCACTGTTGGTGATATCGGCGCTGCTGTGCAGGTACAAGTTATGTCATACATTGAGATTGCACTGACGGGCATTGTAGGGCACAAGCTATGGCATACGTTCACATTGCATTTACTTATATTGTTGTCGGGCCTGCACATATGGTGACATTCATTGACTTCGTATTCACCCATCCCAACACACTCCTGCCCAGAGTTCTCAAGAAGATCAGGAACAACCAGGCCTAAGTCATTCTTGTGGCTCTGGATTGGGCACGGAGAGTCTGATATCCCAAGCTATTAAGCATGAGCATCAGTCCTCCACCTAAGCTCTGGGAAACCCTATGGCCAGCTACGCGTTATATAAAACTGCAATAATAATAATCAGTCCTCCGATCACTATACCTCTTCCGGAGGATCTTCTGTTGCAACAGGGGATGGTCTTGCACCCAATCCTGTGCACCCTCCGCCTTAATGCGTGGAGATTGAGGGGTGACAGTTGACAGCTTTCGACCTTCCTCCCAAAGCCTGTGGTGTTATTCTGGTAGCCAGGCATCCCTCCATCAAGACAGTATACGCCTGCCGCTAGGCTTCACCCCTTTCTCAGGTTCTGCTATTTGTTCTCTCTTTTGCATAGCAGGGCTCTACTCTGGCACAGCTAAGAACTAATTATCAACCATTTCACCATTTTTGTGGTTGCTGGACCAACTTTCTTTGTTCAAGTTACCTGTTGTGACTAGGTTCCTTAAAGGGCTCCAACATTTGTTTCCTCCCAGGGCATTCCTCATGCCCCAGTGGAACTTAAACTTAGTTCTGACTTTTCTGATGTGCAGGCCTTTTGAGCTGCTACATAACTGCCCACTGAGGTTGCTAACCATCAGGACAGCTTTCCTAGTGGCCATAACATTGGCCAGTACAGTCAGCGAACTGCAAACACTGTATGTGCATCCTCCTTATAGCACCTTTTACCCATACAAGCTGGTCTTTCGAACACGTGCCTCCTTCCTTCCAAAGGTAGTGACACCCTTTCATGTAGGCCAAAATATCACCTTGCCTACCATTCTTTGTTCCGCCTAACCCTTCTAAAGAAGAGGAGAGACTCCACTTCTTTGTTTGAGCTAAGAAGGGAAAGCCATGCAGAAACGGATCATCTTGCGATGGGTAGTGCTCTGCATAAAGATCTGCTATGTAATTGGGCAGAACGCAACCCCCTGAGGGCTTCTGTGCTCATTCCACCAGAGCCAAGGCTGCAACCAACATTCTCGTGGAGTCCCTGTCCTGGACATCTGTCAGGCAGCTACGTGGGCATCTCTGTAACCAAATGCTACTGCCTATACAGTAGGGTCCATTGTGATGGTCACTTTGCCTGTCTGGTCCTGCAGGAACTTTTGAATCTGTTTCGCAGACCCACCTCCTAAAAGGCATTGCTTGGGTATCTATTCTAAGGTAAGGTAACTGCAGTTAGAAGTCTCCATCAGACGAAAAAGTTACTCGGTAGTGCCTTACAGGGTCGGACTGGGACAAGAAAAAATAGGCAATAGGCCCAAGCACCAAAATAAAAGTAGCCCACATTAGTGAACCAGATAGCTAAAAATGTGGCTCACATTTGCACATCAGGCCAGTTTCGAATTTGTAAATACACAATATAGTGGTATTATTGCAAGGTATGTGAGACTGCATGCATTTGTGTATTCTGAAGGCAATGTTTGTAGTAATATTTGGAAATCAACAGTAAAATCTAACACAACCTACTATAAAACAGGCTCTCAAACTGCTAAAAGAAAAAGGGCCCACACACTGCTCTATTAGACCAGCCCATCGGGCACTGCTGGATTGCAGCATAGGCCAGTCTGAACCTAATGTCTTATCCGGTAGAGACTCTATCTAGCCGCAGATTCCTTACTGACCCTCCCATCCGCCCCGCTCTGCAAACTGATTACAGTGTGAGGATCACCCTTCTAGGGACCTTAGAAATTAACATCAGTTGTCAGTGTTACTTGTGACTCCGCTCCGCTGGCGTGGAAAGTTGCAAAAAGAAACTCATGTCAGCGAGCTAGGATGGCACCTATATAGGCATCACACATGTCACTTTCAGCGTGGACGGTGCTGACGCGGACCAGAACGACACCATCTACTGGCATAAAGGAGACCTGCTCGAAAATATCCAGATCCAGTCCGACACCTGGGGAATATTCTAAGTTAAGGAATCTGCGGCTAAATAGAGTCTCTACTGTACTCTACTTGTTCTCCCGTATTAGCTTGACATTTTAAGAAAATCAGTTTGGTATAAGGACATATAATTCAGGTGCGCATTTTGTATTCAATTCTAGAATGCTTGCATGCCTAGCCATATTTTTAGATCTGATATGTGCTTATCTTGACAATTAGTAAAAGTGCTGATCATTTTTGATATGATAGATGTTTGTTCTGAAAATAGATTTAGGGCCATTGTTACAAATGCTTGGTGTCAGGTTTGAATTACTTTCTAACGCAAACCCGGTGCAAAGTGTTTAGGTGGGTTTTACTATTCTGCGCAAAATATGCAATGTGCTGCCTTGCGTTACTTTGTGTCAAGGGGGCGTTCCATAGTTGGTACATGGGCATTCCTGTGCAACCACCTGTGGGTTTTGATGCAAATCAATTTCTACAAAGAATTTAGGCAGGGATATGCGCCAAAATCCTACACCTCCTCGAGGCAGGCACAACTAGGAGAAATGTTCGAATTTCTCCTTGTTTTTCCCCACTTTGTGTGTGTTGCATGGTGCAGCAGATATAAAGTGGGAAAAGCCATAAAGCATAGCATTCCTTCTAGTACAAAACTTATGCTTCAGACAATGCAGACACCCATGCACTATGGCGTAACGGGTGACTGCTTTGGCACATGGCTACCTAAAGAATGCCAGCACAGGGAGACGCAGAGAAGCGCTACATCTTAGTAGATATGGCGCTGTTCTGCTCTATCCTTTTCACACAATGCAGTAGATTTACTTGTTGCTCTGCTTTTAATAACATCTTGATAAATCTGGGCCTCTAGAAGAAAGGTGTCTGAAAGAAATCTTCTTCCACCTCACCTCCTTCCATGGTCATGCCATGAAATCTTCAGCTATTTGCTTTGAGAGCACTTCAGCCTATATGATGTGCCCTCACTAAGGTGTAACATATAAGAAGATTGTCTACAGATTCGGAGGGTGATTAATAATAAGATGGATGCTGGGCAAACACCAAAACTGAGCAGATATTATGCAGCTCTAGGCTTATAGTTGCTCCTTATGATTTGGTATGAGGGAACAGTTGGATATTGTCATCTGGCTTTGCCCTGGAGAATCCTTCGCCAGTGACCCAGTGAACCCAGAACTGCCTCACATAGCAGTCCAGTGCTGGAAAAAGTAGAAAAATCACTCACTCTCAGGGAGAAAACTGTTTCCGGGTCAAGGACATTTCTTTGAATATTCAGACACAACACTGCGGTTTGTGGTTTGTTTCAGGAACAGAATTTTTTTTTATTAAAAGCCACCATCAAATGGCATCCTGCTCAACATTGCGGTTTTGTTATAAGAGCTATAGTTTGTTGGAAGCAATTTTGGTTAGCTTTACCTGCCAACATAAGGGGGAACTCTAAATTTGGCAGTCATGCTACTGCCATACTGACAAAAAAGTGGAATTGATAGGCTCATCTACAAAAATAAACAGAACATCTTTTATATATCAATTTAGTATTAAGTTTGCATGTGTATTGGACTTTTTGGGCACCTTAAAATAATATTATTTTCTTAAAACTTCAGAAATGTAAGACAAATGCAGTAATATATTGTGATGTTGAAGCATTTACCTAAACTTTTGTGAAATACTTAGAGGAGAATTTTTGAATTTGATCATTTTACCTTTCACAGAAATTTAAGGTACCACTCACTGGAAAAACATTATGAAGACGAATTTTTAGATGGTTGCTTGCTGCCTTGAGAAAGGAAAATGCTTCCATCTCTCTGTGCTGAACTTTTGATGCCGGGTTGAGCTAAATTAGATTTATGTTGTACAGTGGGGCTGATTTGCTTGAAAATTAAGGACTGCTTCCTCAAGGGCATATTGGTATTAGTCCTTTAGACTTGTACTGGT
Source organism: Calotriton arnoldi (assembly GCA_963921515.1). Lineage (NCBI taxonomy): Eukaryota > Metazoa > Chordata > Amphibia > Caudata > Salamandridae > Calotriton > Calotriton arnoldi. Next base: position 436,376 of record CAWUFW010003626.1, read on the forward strand.
TATCAAAAGCAGTTTTCAAAACATTTTGAAAGGGATAAGCCAATGCCTTACAGCTGCTTAATAATATCTAAATTTCTTTTTCTGAGCCATAGTTGGTCTGAAGTTGCACACAAGATTCGGATACATAATTTTAATCTCCTCCTACGCAAAATCTCTTTTTAAAACCTTTCAATACTAGGAGCACACAAACTTCAGTAAATAAAGACATTATCATAGAAAACAACTCAACGCAATATTCACAATTTTTCAGTTTATTAATTGCTTAAATTATATTTCATAAAGTTTACAATATAGTACAATAGGTTTTATCCCAATTGCAGAGAAAGGAACAACTAGTCACTGTATTCAGGAAAAAAAATGCATTTTCAAAGAAGAAATGCTTATTATAGTATCTTGAGCTGTGTTTATATCTGTTGTAATAATTTCCTTCTATTTCTGAACCAGGATCTCATCTTGAGACCCCTGGGGATACTATCTTGGACTGCTTCAGTATGGCACTTGATTATGCAATTATTTTAGGAATAATAAAGAACAATGATAATGATTTTTAAACTTCTAGAGTAAGTCTACCTGGTAGAAGATAAATTGTTGCTCTGTATGTCATTCATTCTTCATATCTTAACTTGCATAGTTCTGAACAAATAAGACACATCTTCTCACTTTCCATTAGTACTCTCTCAAAGAGTGGATTAACTACAATGTACATATATGGAGAAGGTGGTGAAATTTGATGAAATGTTATAAAGAACAGGAATTTCAATAACCTATGTAATTCCTGAAAATTACGCAGCATTTTTACAAAGGAATGGAGTGTTTGACTTAGTAGTCGCGGTATTGGGTCCGCTGTAATCAGAACTAAAACCTCATTGGTGATTGGATCAAAATCTGATTTGATTTAGTATGCGGAATAGTGGCTAATTAGGTTTAAACAGTAAAACGTAACGCCTCCTAAAATAGCCATTTTGTACTTTCCATTTCTGTTTGAAATGTCCAAAAAATGGATATTTACCTGTAGCAGCTGGTCTCTTTTATTTCACATTTGATTAGTTTAGGCATTACTTTTTTTTTCAAAAAATGTAAAAGAAAATCAAGAGGGCTTCCTTAGTGCAAAAGCTGGTCAAATGGACAGTGCTATGTTGGGATTATAGCTATGCAGTGGGGCATCTTAGTTAGTCTCTACCTCATAACCTAAGTGGAACTGTATTCATTCATTTCAAAGTCTGCAATATCATAAATAAAGTGTTCATTATTTGAAAAGAAATCTCTCCCCTGTGACAGAATATTGATCTTCACATGTGTGTCAGGAAAATGGTCTCACTTTGCAGGTGGTCAGATGTTTGGAGACTTGAGAGTGGAACAGTGTAATGGCTACTCTGAAAACAGGACTAGTAAGAGGGTAGTGGTATTGGTGATGGAAAATCTGGAAGTACTTTGAATTGACACTGTCTATACCTTTGGTGCGATGGGGTATGGCTAGGATTGATTTAGAATTGTGTTGTGAAGATGGGCACAATATATGATCAAAATGCAGATGATACCCGTAGTGGTGTGGTCATAAGAACTAAAATATATGATATGCACCATGCATACTTAGAGGCAGGGAAGTCAACACACAGATGCCCCTACCTGGCTGACATTAGTCTCAGTGTGGAAAATGCTGTGGAGGAAGGATAATAATCCATGTTAGTATGTACCACAGCAAAAACAAGAGTAGGTACCAAAATAGATGTCCCATTAGGAGTTACATATGTAGTACTCAAAATAAACTTGTTCCTGAAGTTTCTACTAGCACATGATAAACATTTTGACCCTCTTTCTTTTCAGAACCGCTATGATTTACACTGATATCTTGCACAAAAGGGATACCAGTAAATGGGTGGAGGGGATTTTCATTCTAAATTGTGGTTCTGTTCTGATTTAATCTCTGACAGTTATGTCTATCAAATGCATCTTCCCAGGGGAGCACTGGAGTGTTCCCCTCTATCCGGAATGGCATGTTAACAAACTAAAATGTCCCCTCCTCTAGCAACACCACACTCCCTTACAGAAGAATTGAGGTATGGAATGGATGGAATGTAAAGACAGGTAGAGGTGACCAATGCTGGTCTATAGAAGAACACCGGTTACAACCATTATATTTTGTGCAGTGTGAAATGGATTAGTCTATCTCTCCATAATATTTTTTGTTATAAACTCTTGTCTTCTTACACTGCAAGCAGTATGTCATGCTCACCGCACAGTCAGGAACTCAGTGCAATAAGTGAATGCTTTTGGTTCCTGTTTGAGACTTTCCTCTTGTGTAACTATATAGTTCATACATCTACCTAATTACTTCTAGGTAATTAGTAATCATCTGAAATGATCTTGTATCGTTCTCTTCTGTCTCAAAAACGTTCCCAGCATTTGACCACTGCAGAATGTCAATTAGTAAAATATGGCTAGAGTACACTTGCTGTTATTTGCCTATACATCACATATCTTCTACCCACACATTTTCACCACCCTTTTATTAAAGCATTTCCCTAATCTCATGAAGATTGTGAGGTTTTTTTTGCGATATGTGTGCAAAGCAACGCAATCTGGAAATCCTGTGACAGGACAAGATTAATTCCATACAAATTATGATACATTGTGTTAAAGTGCAACAGATATTTGAGGTGTGATGTCCAACAAGACTCTATACTGTCCTGCATTCTTCAGCAGTAAAATCCTCAGTATTGGTCAGATTGAAATCGTATTTGATTTTAGATGGTTTTGGAATCAGTGCAAAGAAGAATTTTCCTGGTACACCTGCCTATCCCCTGACTTGTTGTACTGGTAAAATCTTTGATTTATTGAAGCAGTTTTGGCACAAATCATTACACTGGAAGCCATGAATCAGAAACTGGAAGCAGTAGAGAGCCAGTCATCAAACTAACAGTGTGTCAAAATATGCTAGCAATAGTACTCATGTCTTTGAGTAAAAAGACATGTATAGTTTATCTCCCAGCAAGTCTTGACAGGTTAAAATTGGACCTGACCCAGATTACTGATAGGTGTGGCAGAGTAAACTTAGCTGGAGTTGGTTGTCTTATCAGATAGCATACCATCAAATTCTACTTCGCCGTTTAGTTTATTTTGCTAGAGACTGCTCCTCAATTTAGTACTCACTGTCGTATGTATAAGACAAAAAACACTTCCCATCAAAAGATGCTTTACTGTAGCATTACAGCTGGATTCAAGGTATGGAAATTATGTTAACACAGGACATTACTGATATTCTCTGCATAGAAGAAGACACCACGTCATACCACTTACTTCTTTGAGTCAAAGCCTTATAAAGCCTTTGATTCACTAACTGACCATACTTGGGTTTACATTTTGTCCAAATAGAATAAAATTAGGCTTTGCTTCAATTCATTTCCAATGAAGCCCTACAGGTAACAAAGGTTTTCAAAGAAAATTTGAACGTATTGAAAACTTATATTACTGTCTTGAAATTGTTTCACGTCTAAACAAAAAACAAAAATATCATCGACCTACGCTTTTGAGTCTTTCATGTAAATCATTTTGTGCTGGCACTAGCTCGCTATGATTCTCCTGTAATTCCACTGGCCTACACACACCAAAAACCCAGTGGGGACTCAATGTCCACATCCTGCCTGGAACCCAGACATTCCACCGAATTCAGGTTTCTCATGATCTTGTCTCAGAATCTGTTCCGCCTTGGGAACCCTGGAAGATCAGTCTGTTATTTTCATCAACAGCCCTTATTTTTTAAGCTCTTGCTTAATTCTGCTGTGGAAGACTTGCAAATGTTCCATTGCACAAAAGATTTGCACAAGAGTTTTGGCGCTCGTGAAAACATGGTAACCAGTTAGGGTATTTTTGTATTTAAACTTCACCTACTAGCAATCGTGTTGCTTGCATAGCCTTTAGCATTCAAAAAAGCAACATGGATACTTTTCTGTTTCTTCTCATTTTAAGAAAGATTTTCACTTACTGACTTCCACCTTGGGGCTAGCGAGAGATTAATCAGATGATATGAATTTTTTCAAATCTGAATATGATAACATTTGCCTGGAAAACAAGAGGACACAAATTTACATCAGTGTGCCTCCTCTAACCTTGAATTTTTGCCCATGCAGAACAAACAAGGCACAGTAGGAAAATTGTGAATCGAGTCAAACCAATGAAAAAAGAGACAATACTAATGTAATGTGCACTCTGAACTATTTGAAAGTGCACTTATCCTGCACTTAACACCAACTATGGCAGGCTTCTCCAGTATCAAGCTCTGAATGTGCAGGTAGTTCCAAGAGCAATTAACCCAAGATTTTGCTAATGTTGAAGAGACGTGGCAAAAGATTGTTGAATTCTTATAGTTAGCCCCGAGGCCTATGTTGTAGGGGCAATAATCAGACCACCATTTGGTAACCAATGACATCCTTACCTTCCAAATGCAACAATTACACAGATTATACAATTTTAGTAGTAGACCTATGTATGTTTCATTTAGACTACCAACTGTAGAGCTTATATCTCATCTTATCAGTTTGCGTATATTAGTATATTATTGCCAATGATGTCTGATAGAAAGTAATTTAGCTTTGGGTTGATGAAAATGTTACATGTTTGCAGAAGGTCTCTCCACATGCTAATATTGCTGTATTTAATGCACCCACACCTACATGTGCATGGACGAGGTGGAGAAGCAGGGCCCATGAGCTCCACATAACCTCCACAATACATGGACTACAGTTTGGTGTATGCAGTCCTATTGACATGGTCACAATCATTTACTTATTTTTGTGGTACAGAACCCCCTTTGCCGGGAGTTTCTTCTACAATAGTCTGAATCAGTGTACAGATGAGGTTTAACATTAGAAGTGTCTTCTCCAAAACTAGTAATAATGCAAAATCTCTCAGTTATTTTTATAGCATTTGGACTCATCTGTCCACTTGAAACCAAGAAACAAGAGCCTGTGTATTAGAGCCCCAGCTCATCTGACTAATAGCAGGTTAAGATATATATTCCATATAAGAAAATGTTTTATTTTGGTTACTTACCCCCAGCATGTTTTGAAACTTTAAGATTGGATCTTTTCCAATTTACTGAAAAGTGAGAAACGGTAACCTCAAGAATGACATAAATTGCTGAATTTTAGATACCTGTGTCAGTAAATTGAATAGTCTGTCTTTCAACTTTACATCATGCTCATGTTATGCCTTGGTGCAGTTTTGTTTAAAATATCATACTAATCTTGGCAGGTTTGGAAATAATGTCCAGTCCATTCACAGATGTGGTTTTCCTAATTGGAACAGTACTGCATCTTGCAGTCATGCCCAGTTGCTGCACCTGCACAATGTAAACATGATGAATAATGATGTTAAGCACTTCAGTTTCATGCTTTTGAATTTGTAATGCATTTCTAAAATATTTCAGTGAGTGTGTAGATAAATTGAAACTAGTGCTGTGTTTATAGGACAAGGCGTTTTTCTCACGTGAAGCTGACCAAAGATGGCCTTATCCCATGCATCAAAGTATGACATTTTTTAAAAAGCCCTGATTAGATTTCTTTCAGGAGGAGCGTCACATATAGCACAATTTGTTTCTTTAAGCCAAAGCAGAAAAAGGGCTTTGATCCACTGGCTCCACTTAGATTGATATGCATGCATTTGAAACCAGTGCATTAGTAATTTACTTCATTACAAAGCTCAAGGTGGCTAACACATTTACGGATTTAGGCAGAAAATCATGAAAGAACTATCTGCAATTTAGAGTGAAGCATGAGTTACAAAATCTTCAACTATTTCATTTGGAACTATGAATTGTATAATCGTTAGCCTCAAAAGCATAAAAAAAACATTTTCTTCTAATTGTGAGCCTTGCCAGGACTGCTCTATGTGAAGCACACCCCCTTTTTCCTGGGCACGCTAGATATCTGGGGTCGACACACTTTGCTCCATGGACCCCTACCATTTAGGGCTCAAACATGCAGCCCATTTGGGAAACAACAGTCACGGGCTCAACCTTGGCTTTGTCCCTTTCTTAGAGCCAACCATGCAATTTCTCTGATAATTCTAGCATTCCAAGTGGCACACAGTTTCTGTTCTGCTCCATCCCCTATCCAAACTGCCCCAGACTTTTCAGCATCCATCTAGGGTCTAGTGCTAGATTTCCTATGCCGTTCTGGTTACGTTTTGGTGTCCTTTCGACCACACAGGCCTGTAATATCAGAAAATGGGCAAAACATATGCAAACAGTGCAGCTATGCCAATCAAGAAAAAACAATGAATAATAATGTTAGTGTGAACAGAGACACACCAGAAATCTATACGCAACACAAGTAATGTAATGTGCAGTCTGTGCCATTTGATAGTTTCATATTCATACATAGAGCTGACTTACCCAGCATCAAGCTCTAAATGTAGATTTAGAACCAAGAAAAGTAAAACAAAGATATTTTGAACACGTTAACAAAAAGCCTATTTTCTTTCCTACTGCTACTCCAAAAGACTTATATTGAATTACCAAAAATCCAAACATCAAATGAGTTAACTAATGCCATACCTGCTTTAAGAATGAAAGAGACACAAAGTTATTTCCATCCACTAGCTGGTCCCTCCTGGAAAACCGGAATGAGCAGAAAAAGATGGACTGGAATGTGGCCCAGACTGATTCTAACCATCACAATTTATTTTGTTTCAGATTGTTCGGCCTCATTACTTATGACAATGCATCGTAATGAGGCTTGTACTCACATTCCCATTGAACTCATTCTAACCTCACTGATGAGGCAAAAGGCTAAACCAGTCTGGGTTGCTCGTGCTCCCGTCCTGATTTTGCCTAGCAGTTTTGTCTGGACTGTTCTTATAGGAGAAGAGTCAAGATTGATTTCAATATGGCTTGTCTCTTTCTACTGTCACACAGTGGTAAAAAAATAATGGCCTGGAATATCTTTCTACTGTCACACAGTGGTAAAAAACATAATGGCCTGGAATACAGTCAAAGTAATTGCCAATAGGTAAGATTATTTAAAGCACTCCCAATGGCTGATAGTTATGCAAGCATTCCAGTTTAGAAACCACACAGAAGATACCAACGTACAGGAGGTTTCAGTTACATATACATGTGCTGAATGTAGACTAGATGCTGTGGGGATTTTTTATTATCGTTTGTATTATCCTATCCTGTATACATTGCTGTACTGGTGTCCATACTGCCTGATGAGACTAGGTTAGCCAAGAACAAAACAAATTTTCTGACAACAGAAGCTAATATGGGTTCCCAGATATCCCCTTCCTGTACCCCGGGTTTACTATATTTAGCGCAACCGCATTTCCTTGTTTTTTGTGGTGATCGTGGAGCAATGGAAATAGGATCCGCATAATCTCCACAATGCCTCAACTACAGTTTAGTGGGTGCCGTGATCTTGACAAGGTCACAGTCATCAAAATGTTTTGAAGGCATTGCAGCCATTGGACAAACGAGCATTCTCTCCTGCCGTCTGAATTAGTGCCAAGAAGAGATTGCATATTACAAATACATACTCCCTGACCTAGGCCAGGAAGAATCTAACTCTTCAGATTTACTGTTGGTGCATTGGGACTGATCTGCCCGCTTCAAGCAAAGTAGCAAGAGGAACTGGTAGCCTGGAGCCACTACCCATCTCATCGAAAGGAGACTAAGTCTTCTCTAAATGTAGAGAATAATTTGAAAGACTCTCTTCTTGGATAGTTGGGTTTAGGTGTTCAGGGTTGTGGATAACTTCCATTTCAACATAATCATTTTGTTAAGCGTCACCTTGCTGTAGTCTACAGTCTTCTTCACAATATCACACTCACCTCAGCTGGTTTGGATAATGAATCAGGTCTATTGTCAGATGTTGTTTTGTTAAAGTTAACTGTATTGCATATTCCATTGGCATCTTCTTGCTGCACCTACACAATATGCACATGGAGAAATTAACAACTGTAATTATATGCTTTTGAGATTCTTCTTATACTAAAAATACTTAAATGAGTTTATAATTTAATTGAAATTAGGTCTTTGAGGTCTTGTTTTATAGAGTAAGATAATTTTCTAGTAAACGTTAACGTAAATTGTCATTATTAATGGTATCACAGTAGGAAAATTATGCTTACAAATGTTAGGATCAATAATGCATACAGATAATAACAGCCCATATAAAGCCAGTTGTTTCTTTAATCCAAAGCTGAAGATTCATTTGATTCACTGACTGTACATATTGACGTCATTCAAAGAGGGTGTGATAGAAACTACCTACAATAAAACTGCAATGATGCCTTTCAGATAGCTAAGTGTTCTATAGGGTTATGTTAGAATGGTGAATATGTAATAATGAGTCTGACATTAGGGGGTTCGAGGGAATGGCAGGAAATTGTCAGTTGGAAGGAGATACAGAAGTGGGAGGACTTGTGCTGCTTTGTTACTATTACTGCTTCTTACTTAGTAATAAATGTACTTCCAGTAACTGGAGTCTAGCCGCTTTATTGCCTGCAACAATTGGCGACGAGTTGCAGCACCTTACGGCTCTCAGCTAAAGTAAAGACGGCTTGCGACTTATCTGCTTATGAAATGGACTCCATCATCGTCAACTTCCTCGTTTCAGGAGTCTGCTGTAATTATATTACACTTACCTTTGCGCTCTTTGCAGTGCGGGTACGGATTGTTATAGCAGCACCTACGCTCACATTTCTATGGCCACTGGCACGCGACCCCTCAGCCTCAAGAGCAGTAAGATGCATTCCCGGCACTTGGCACTTCCGCTAGCTGCAAGATATGTTTGCTTGCACGTGGAGTTTTGTGCACTGAACCTCCACATGATCAGGAACCTGACGTCATCACGCGAGGTCGAGTTGTGTGACCTTACGCGCCTCCATTTTTGCTTCTAGCATTCGGATGTTATCGAGTGATCAGGCATTATTGGAGTGACTCGCTAACGCTAGAAACCCACTACGCTTTATCCCTGTCTAATACCCTGAATTTCAGGTGAGGCTTAGCTTGCTTGTTCGGCACAATTCATTCTGATGCGACCATGCTTTGTTAACACTCCACTAAGTATTACCTGAACCAAAGGTAATTTAACTTCATATTTTTGCTGTATGGTTACGCTCTTATGCAAGTTAATTCATGTGGATTCTTTACGTATTTTTGCTCTTCCTTCAACTACTCATACAGATATTTTCCTTAGTGGTGAAGAAAGGACATTGGACTAGTCCAATTTCTTGGTGAAGATTGGACACTGAACAATTCCACTTTTCTTACAAATGTCTGTCCAAAATATAAATATCAGTTCACCTCAACCTTTTTGGCCTTTAGGTTCTCCAGCTATATTAAAATGAGAGTGGAAAGAATACTTTTTAATTATCTTGCAGCCGTGGATGACACAACCGCAAAGAAAAATGTCTGCAGAACAGAAAAAACAGATTCTCTTACATTCCATTGGTCCTCATGGTCTTAAGGTTTATTCTCAAATGACCAAACCTGTGGTTGTAGGGGATGTAAATGTTTTTAATGCTGCCATTCATGACTGAAATTTGTATTTTAAACCTAAAGTTTGCATGGACCTCAATAGATTAACATTTTTCCAACGAAAGCAGAGAAAGAAGGAATCTTTTGATGATTATGTGGCTGAGTTAAAGAAAATAGCAATGGATTGTAGGTTTGGCACTTTACTAGATGAGCTTATACGTGATCAAGTGGTAATGCATGCGTATAATCCCGCAATTTAAGAGCGTTAGTGGATAAATGGTGATTCTTCTTTGGATGGTGTTGTTGCGATTGTACGTAAGGCTGAAATTTCTAGCAAATGCACTGTTGCGTTGAAATGAGAATCCAAAAAGAGAGAAACTATTTGCAAGGTGCGTAACAAAACGAGCAATAATTCAGCTAAATACAAAAGGGACAAAAAGCCTAAAGAGCAACTCAGGTGTTACAGGTGTGACAGCAAGGAACACTTAGCTTTTACAAAAAATTGCTCAGCTGCTAAACAGAAGTGCAGCAACTGCAGAATTTTACGCCATGCGAAAGTATGTAAGAAAAGCAAAAATGTATAAAATGTGTATGTGAGGATGTGAGTTTTGATTGTGATGAACCTTCCACGAGTGATTCCAGATGTTGTTATAATGTGGCGAGTTTATGCAACAAACAAGTTTTAAACATCCAGGGAGGAGTAGAAAGAACTAAACCTGAGTGTTCTATGACTATTGATGGCATACAATTAACGATAGATGCGGACTCTGGTTCTCCATTTACTATCATCAATGAAGAACTATGGAGAAAGAAATTTGTAAACAAGGTGGAGGAACATCGGAGAACATATAGATATGATTGCTTTCAGATGGTTTACTTTTAGGTTCAAACGTATAACTTGAATAACGGGGTAAATTGTATGTAGCAAGAAAAGGACCTCTGGTTCTTGGTTGGTTCGACCAGAAGAAGTCACATATAGTTCTTGACCCTCATAGTAAAGAACAAGTGCTAATAATGGATGATGACGTGAAAGTTGGTGGTACCATACTGGCAAGTTTTCCTATGGTTTTATGCAGCGATTTAGGGAAATTTAAGGGCTTTGAGCACAAAATATTTTTAAAGGTTCAGGCAGGACCGAAAATTCACGAAGCGGAGACATACAAGGATATACAAAAACTTGTTTCCTCTGGGGATATAGTGCCTGTAGAAAGATAAGACAATGTGTCGATTTGGGCCCTCTCAATAATAACATAGTTGTGGATCAATTTCCCCTACCAAGAATAAATGAAATGGTTGCTTCCCTGAAAGCTGCAAAGTGGTTTTCCATCTATCTACCACGAGATACCCTTGCCTACTGAATCTAAACTTTATACTACATTTGTAACACCAGAGGGATGTTTCCAGTTCAAACGCATGCCCTTTGGATTTGCTTCTACAGCAGCTGTATTTCAGCGTTTGATTTTCCATTTGTTTTCCAAAGAGGCAGGGTTAAATTTTTCCAGAACAATAATTTGATCTTTGCCAGGACTAGGGAAGAACACGATAAGAGATTAACTAATGTTTTGAAAATATTCGATTTTAGAGGATTAGCTGTAAAATTTTCAAAATGCAAATCTGCTGAAGAAAGAGTAACTTACTTTGGCCATGTTATTGATGAAGATGTTGTTAGACCAAAAGCTCTTTGATCAGAGCCATTGAGGATGCTTCATGTCCCACTGGTAATGATTGATGTACGTTCATTCATGGGAATATTAGAGTAGTGTGCAAAGTTTATCCTGAGATTCATTGAGAGAACATTTTACTTAAGGCACCTGTTAAAAAACTAATAACAAATTTGAATGGTCAGGTGAATGTGAGGAAGAGTTGCGTGATGTCAAGTCTGCCATTGCGAACGTTTCTTGCTAAAAGTTTTGATCCTAATGCTGATAGCGTCATTACCATTGATACTAGTAGCAAAGGGTTAGGTGCCGTATTATCACACGTTGGCAAAACTGGAAAGGAAAATGTAATTGCTTACGCATCTAGATCCCTATCTCCTTCTGAAGAAAATTTTCCTACAATTGAACGTGAGACATTGGCATGCGCATGGTATTTAAAACACTTTAGGACATTTGCTTGGAAGATACCTTGTGTTATACGGTGTGACCACAGACCCCTTGTGAAATTGTTGACCACAGAAGGTACTATTAAAGCTTCTGCCAGGATTGCTGGATCATCCATGCAAATTCAGGAATATGATTACAAAACAGTATATGTACCCGGTAAAGATAATGTCATGGCTGATTTTCTGTCAAGGATGCTGTTATGATATACTTACATGCCTTACATCATTGTTGTGATGTAAGCGCATTCCATTCTTCTTTGAGTTCTGCAAATCGAAGCTTGTGGCGAGGATTCTATTCTGCAGCAGTTGCCTTCTGACTGGAGAAGAGAGCACCACGTACCGAGAGTACCTGACATTTAACGGAGTTGAAATTACTAGGAGTATCACGTCTAATTACATTTTTGGCGATGATTGCCAGTTGTCATGGTTCTGCCCCAGGGGGAATAGCGGTATGTGTGAGGTTGGTTCCGGTACATGTGAAGCACGACACTGCTAGACAGGTCAGCGGTCTAGCGCTCAGACCAAAAAGTGCACCTGATCGGACGAGAAGCACTTCCGGGTGAGACCACATATAGCCGCAGCACTCATTCCCGTCAGTGCTTCCAGTACTGTACTTTGCCTGAGGTCTGCCGCTAGCTTCTAGCACCACGGACAAACAACCACCGGCTCCTCCCGGATCCCTTGCCTTCACGGACGCGCTGAAGCGTCATCCTAACCGACAGACCCTTGTTGGAGCACCCCCGTTAGTCCTAACCCGCGACACACACAGGGAAGCGTGGTCGCGGCTGCTCCTTGGTTATTTCCAGCGCAGGAGCGCTTGCTAATTTCTTTAAACCGCGACACGCACAGGGAAGCGTGGTCGCGGCTGCTCCTTGGTTATTTATAGCGCAGGAGCGCTTGTTGGTTTCTTTAAGCCGTGACACGCACAGGGAAGCGTGGTCGCAGCTAGTTCTTGTTTATTCACGACGCAGGAGCGCTTGCTAATTTCTTTAAACCGCGACACGCACAGGGAAGCGTGGTCGCGGCTGCTCCTTGGTTATTTCTGGCGCAGGAGCGCTTGTTGGTTTCTTTAAACCGCGACACGCACAAGGAAGCGTGATCACGGTTGTCTTTGTACCCTCATTACCGTGCAGGAGCGCCCTTGTTTTGTTTTCACTACTGTCCAGCTACCACGCAGGTGTGCGTAACGTTCCTTTCACCTTCCTGGCACAGACGTCGGGAGCACAGATACCACCCTCTTCTGGCGTGGCAGGAACTTACCTGCTTTCCTGTCATACTTAGTCTGAGAGACCTCCTATCGGAGCTCAAGTCTTCTTCCTTCAGGTGACTATACAACCTTGAATCAACCCCACATATTGTATGGCTGTTGTATGTGTATGATCAGGTTAGAAAGGAGGGCAGACACACTAACCGATTGATTGTTCCTTGTCTAGCTGGCGATACCCAGGAGAGCGCCCTCAGTCTAGTGAGACTCCTCACCTGGTCTTCACAGACGACGTCACTTCCGAACACCATTAGGCACCTTCCCCTGGTCCTATCCTTGCCTAGGTCTGTATATTTACCTTTGATCAGGTGGGGAGGGGGACGGTGGAGGTTGCTCACGTCGTCCCTATGAGATAACTCCACGAGTATAATAGGTAAGACTTGTGGGGCCCTGACAGAACTGGAAGTCCACGTTAAATATCTCGCCTGGACACCATCAGCAACCCTGACATTACCCTGCAGGATATTGCAGCTATGCTGACCTGTATACAGGCAGACAACCTGAGTCTGCGCCAAGACATCACAACTCTACAGGGTCAGATTGCAGTGGGGCAATCAGGGGCTTGGGGCCCAGACCCTGCTGTCAGAGCCAGACAGGGGGGTGTGTTACACCCTCCTGTGTTCAATCCTGGGGGGTCAGTACCCAATCAGCACGGCCATAGCCCGCCCATACAGGTCATAGCTCCTCACCCTATCCAGCTAGCACCCCCAGAACGTTTTTACGGTGATAGCACCAAGTTCAGCATTTTCCTGAATCAATGCCAATTGCACCTCATGGCACGTGCTTCCGCCTTCCCAGACGACGCCTCCAAAGTTGCATTCATTTTGTCCTATCTCGGAGGAGACGCTGCCCAGTGGTCCATAACATTGGTCGAAAACGACGACCCCATGCTATATAGCATTCTCGTCTTTAAGGAAACCCTGCGGCGAATGTTCGCCCGCCACACGTTTGTGCAAGCCGCAGACAATGAGCTTCTTAACCTAAAACAAGGCTCTTCCGATCTCCTGCATTACATTACCACGTTTAATAGGCTGGTTATCGAAGCCAGATGGCCGGAGTCTAAACAGGTATCCGTTTTCTACAGGGGACTGCGGGATGAGGTCAAGGACCTTCTCTCACAACAACCCGAACCCCCGGAGGATATCAGGTCCTTCATCGACCTGGTAATAAGGTTGAACTTCAGACTGCAGGAGCGAAAAAACTAGAAAACCAAAGGCACCGAGTCCCGATTCATGACGTTCCGAGAAAAAAGCAGGAGTGAACCAGGGAAGACCCATGAAGCACCCGAACCAATGCAGATCGGCGGAGTCCGTGGTCCCCTAACGACGAAAACAGAACTTATGCCTGTACTGCGGCAAAAGCGGACATTTCGTTAGGGAGTGCCCTGTTAAACCTGCCAAAACAAAAATCAATAAACCCTACGCTCTTTCTGTGACCCGCAGGGATGAAGCGGGAAACGACGAAACCCAGAAGGCGAAGGGGTTGGTCTACTGGGTTCTCCCTCCATGCGGACCCCCATCACCGAATCCCTGGCCAACATTCGACATATGGGAATGACGGTAACATTGCAATCACTGACAGGCCAGACATGGACAGTCACAGCCCTCATCGACTCTGGCGCCACCGGAAATTTCATTGACACTCGCTACATGGAGGGACTGGGCATACCGACTGTGACCAAGAAAACACCAGAAAGTGTGAAGGCTGTGGACGACACCGACCTAACCTCTGGGCTTATACGGTATCAGACAGAAGCCATGAGAATGACGTGCACGAATGGGCACATGGAGATCATTGCCTTTGCCGTAATCGATGCACCTCAGTTCAAGCTTATTCTGGGGCTTCCTTGGTTGGTGACACACAACCCCCACATCGACTGGAAGACCCGGATCATGACTCTGAACTCCTCTCATTGCACCACCGCCTGCTATCCGCAGGAGAACGTATCCGGTGGCCTTGCAATACAAGCCCGTTCGGTGCCCTTAACGGGGATGGGTACTGTCACCCAAGAAAACGTACCCGAGGCGTATGCAGACCTGGCTTCTGTATTTGATAAGAAGGGGGCTAATACCTTGCCACCACACCGCTCCTTCGATTGCAGGATAGACCTCATACCTGGTGCGACACTTCCATGTAGCCGCGTCTACTCGCTCACAGAAAAAGAAAACCACCATTTACGCACCTATCTGGATGAGTTCCTGCAAAACGGTTTTATACGCCACTCCAAATCACCCGTCTCTTCCTCTCTCTTTTTCGTGGCCAAGAAGGAGGGGGATCTAAGAACATGTATTGACTACAGAGCCATAAACACCATAACCATCAAAAACCGGTATCCTCTACCGCTCATTTCCAACCTCTTGGATCAAGTGAAGGACGCCACTATCTACACCAAACTAGATCTACGAGGAGCCTACCATCTCGTCAGGGTCCGAGAGGGCGACAAATGGAAGACCGCATTCCGGACAAAATACGGCCTATTCAAATATCGAGTCATGCCCTTCGGACTGTGCAACGCTCCGGTGGCCTTCCAATACTTCATAGACGAAGTATTGAGGGAGTACCTTGATCATTTCTGTGTCGTCTATATCGATGACATTTTGATCTTCTCCAACAGCGTTCCTGAACATATCAACCACGTTCGTGCTGTCCTGCAACAACTACAGTTGCACGGCCTCTACGTTAAACTGGAGAAGAGCATGTTCCACACCACCATGGTCGAGTTTCTGGGACACATCCTAACCCCTGACGGGGTCAGAATGGACACCAGAAAAGTCGAAGCAGTACTACAATGGCCATCGCCCTGTTCCGTCAAACAGGTCCAGAGATTCCTGGGGTTCGCCAACTATTACAGGTGCTTCATCACTGGGTTCTCTAGCATCGTCACACCCATCACCCGCTTGCTGCGTAAAGGGGTGAAGTTCTCCTGGGACCCTGAAGCCGAGGAGGCGTTTCTGGACCTGAAGAGAAGGTTTTCGAGCGCTCCCGTCCTACGGCATCCTGACCCGGAACAACCCTTCATAGTGGAAGCAGATGCATCGCAAAACGCCTTGGGAGGGGTGTTATCACAACGCAACGCCGAAACAGGTCTATTGCATCCTGTGGCCTTTTACTCCCGAAAACTACTGCCAGCAGAACGCAACTACACCATGTCAGACCGTGAACTACTTGCCATCAAGGCTGCCTTTGAGGAATGGCGCCATTACCTCAAGGACGCACGACACCCGGTGACCATTTACACCGACCACAGGAATCTGCAGTTCCTTTGTTCAGCCAGAGCCCTCACTTCCAGACAATTGAGGTGGACCCTGTTTTTTAACGAATATGAATTCCTGATCACCTATCGACCCGGGAAGGAAAACGCCAAAGCAGATGCCCTGTCCAGATTGGACGAAACCGACGAAAACGTACCGAAGACCGAACCCGTATTCATCCTTCCTGAACATTGCTTCCAAGGGGTGGTCCTATCCTCTTCCTTCTTCACCCAGCTACACGAAGACCTAAAGCAAAAAGAAACAGAAGAGTGGATCGGGGACCTAGCTGGGATCACTGCACGGGATGGTTTTTTGTTCAGAGGAGACCAGTACTACCTCCCGTTGGAAGACCATCAGCAACAGGCATTGTATATGTGCCACGACCACCAGTTATCTCTCCATCCGGGATTCCATAAAACCATGGACCTCTTACACAGACACTTCTGGTGGCCTTCCATGGACACCCCTGTTCGTTCCCACATCGCCCGTTGTACCGTCTGTGCTCAAGGGAAGATCCATTCCAGTCCCCTGGTAGGGCTCTTGAACCCAATTCCTGTACCTCCTTACCCTTGGCATACGGTGTCCATGGACTTCGTGGTTGAGCTACCCAAGACTAAGACCAGCTTTACCACCGTCCTCACTATCGTAGATCACCTAACGAAAATGGCACACTTCGTTCCTTTGAAGAAGCTGCCGTCGGCACTCGAATTAGCCTTGATCTTCGCACACAACGTGATCCGGTTGCATGGTGTACCCTCAGTGCTTATCACGGACAGGGGCTCCCAATTCGTATCTAGGTTTTGGGGTGAGGTGTGAAAAACATGGGCATGGAAACCCGTCTTTCCACGGCGTATCACCCACAGACAGACGGACAGGCAGAACGGACAAACCAGACCATGGAACAATACCTTCGATGCTTGCTGTTGTCCATAGAACAAGAATGGTCAGAGGCACTCTGGATGGTAGAATACGCATACAACAACAGCAAACATGCGTCCATAGGAATGTCGCCTTTCTTCTGTCTACAAAGGCGACACCCACGATCAGAGCCATGGGAAAAAATGCTGTCCTGCCACCTTCCTACCGTACAGGAATACCACGCCCTTCTACACGGCTTATGGCAGGAGGAACGGTTCGAGCTTGCCAAGGCCAAAGAATACCACAAACATTACGCCGATGCCCACAGACAAGCGGAACCAGAGTACAGGGTAGGGGACGAGGCATGGGTATCGATAAAAAATCTCAACGTACACGGACCCAAAAAACTGCTACCAAGATATGTTGGCCCTTTCCCCATCGAGGAAGTCATCAATCGAGTAGCGATGAGACTCACTCTACCCCAGCAGATGAAAATACACCCAGTGTTCCATGTTTCCCTCCTACGTCCCGTCCATCCGGAGACCCGTATTGCTGGCCCTCCGCCCCCCATCCTCAGGGACGATCACGAGGAATATGAGGTGAGGGCCATCTTTGATTCCCATAGGACCAGGGGGCGGCTTTTTTACCTGGTGGACTGGAAAGGGTATGGGCCTAAGGAGCGTTCCTGGGAACCCTTGTCCCATGTACGCCATGCTCCCCTGTTAGTTCGTGCCTTCCATGCTCGGTACCCGTGCAAGCCTCGCCCTGCTACCCCCGTGTAGGGGGGAGGGGGGTTTATCTTGGGAGGGGGTACTGTCATGGTTCTGCCCCAGGGGGAATAGCGGTATGTGTGAGGTTGGTTCCGGTACGTGTGAATCACGACACTGCTACACAGGTCAGCGGTCTAGCGCTCAGACCAAGAAGTGCACCTGATCGGACGAGAAGCACTTCCGGGTGAGACCACATATAGCTGCGGCACTCATTCCCGTCAGTGCTTCCAGTACTGTACTTTGCCTGGGGTCTGCCGCTAGCTTCTAGCACCACGGACAAACAACCACCGGCTCCTCCCAGATCCCTCGCCTTCACGGACGCGCTGAAGCGTCATCCTAACCGACAGACCCTTGTTGAAGCACCCCCGTTAGTCCTAACCCGCGACACGCACAGGGAAGCGTGGTCGCTGTTGCTCCTTGGTTATTTCCGGCGCAGGAGCGCTTGCTAATTTCTTTAAACCGCGACACGCACAGGGAAGCCTGGTCGCGGCTGCTCCTTGGTTATTTCTGGCGCAGGAGCGCTTGTTGGTTTCTTTAAGCCGCGACATGCACAGGGAAGCGTGGTCGCAGCTAGTTCTTGTTTATTCACGACGCAGGAGCGCTTGCTAATTTCTTTAAACCGTGACACGCACAGGGAAGCGTGGTCGCGGCTGCTCCTTGGTTATTTCTGGCGCAGGAGCGCTTGTTGGTTTCTTTCAACCGCGACACGCACAAGGAAGCGTGATCACGGTTGTCTTTGTACCCTCATTACCGCACAGGAGCGCCCTTGTATTGTTTTCACTACTGTCCAGCTACCACGCAGGTGTGCGTAACGTTCCTTTCACCTTCCTGGCACAGACGTCGGGAGCACAGATACCACCCTCTTCTGGCGTGGCAGGAACTTACCTGCTTTCCTGTCATACTTAGTCTGAGAGACCTCCTATCGGAGCTCAAGTCTTCATCCTTCAGGTGACTATACAACCTTGAATCAACCCCACATATTGTATGGCTGTTGTATGTGTATGATCAGGTTAGGAGGGCAGACACACTAACCGATTGATTGTTCCTTGTCTAGCTAGCGATACCCAGGAGAGCGCCCTCAGTCTAGTGAGACTCCTCACCTGGTCTTCACAGACGACGTCACTTCCGAACACCATTAGGCACCTTCCCCTGGTCCTATCCTTGCCTAGGTCTGTATATTTACCTTTGATCAGGTGAGGAGGGGGACGGTGGAGGTTGCTCACGTCGTCCCTGCGAGATAACTCCACGAGTATAATAGGTAAGACTTGTGGGGCCCTGACACCAGTGCGGCAGGGAAGTGGAGTACTCTCCCGTTACTTGGATTCTGAGAACCTACATTAGAGCACCAAGTAAAGTTAGGCCTAGCATGTGGCACTTAAGCAAAGAAGGGGCGCACTCGAACGTGACCCGAAGCGAGGAGCTGTTTAAGCTTGCAACACTAAGGTTTTAGGATAAGATGTCAGGAAGGAGCTATCAGTAGTTAGTGTGAGGTGCTTTTTTAATAAGTCATTTTGCACCATTTCATTTAGAAACATGAGTCTCAAATACAGAAACACTCTACCCTCTAAGTGTCAGACTGATGGAGCATGTTCTATGTGAAAGGAACTCACTGACTAGATGTTTTCTTGATTTCTGTAGTCCGAACATTCACCCCCCTAAGAGACCAACCATCTGGTGACAATCATGAAACATTTGAAACCCAACACACACCCTTTGTCCTATATCCCTCTTGTTGTCTGGGGCAAAAACATACAAATCCACGGAGGCCTTGAACATTAACAGTCTCCTTTCTAGTTCCTGTCCATGCCAGTATAATCCGAGACTTACTGGAATCCACTTTGGGGGTAGTTTTAGATTTCTTTGCCTGATCTGTATTCATTCTGGTTTCGCCTGGACTGCAATTGCCTAAAAAACAAAAGAAGGACAAAAACTAAAGTCAGAGTTGGTATGGGAAAGGTGTAGCCATTCCAGTCCAAAACAAACAAGGCAATTTAGCTTTTATGTATACACAGACAACCCAGAGATATGTACAGGAGACAGTGGGGGAATGTGATGTGAAACCTGCACTGCTTGAGTATGCTCTACTCCTACACCTAGCATAAACTGGAGGAGATATCCATAGAATCAGCTTTTAAATGTATACTTAATAACAACAACAATAAACCTAAGACTTTGTTAAAGAGCTGATTTCGAGTTTGGCGGGTGGCCTACGGTCAGTGTAGTGGAAGTAATTACCTCTACAACCTTGACCGGACTACCGTCCATCCCGTTTAGAGATCTTTGTTGGCATTGAGGAGATCTCTATGCCTTTAGAAGTGGCCCCTCTGAAGACACTGAAGGTTTCCTGAGCAGCCGCCATATTTCATGTGGCCACTGAGTAAACATTTTGGTGTTAAAAAAGAAACTCCCAAAACTGAGGTTGTTTTAAAAAAAAAAAAAAAATGCTAATAACCAGGGGTGAATTCAACGAAGTAAGTTTCCTTACCTAGGGATAGTTCAGAGACTCGTTTTGAATTAACCAGAGGCTTGTTATTCTATGAGTTAACTACAAACACACATGCACACACAACACCTACTTAGGGGTAGGTATGCTTGTATATTGTATGTAAGCAAGACCCTGTGTAGCTAATTGCTTGACTTGTTCATTGTCCTTTTACCATGTGTATTTTGCTGTGGCATTGCCCAGAATATGTGAGAGGAATTCCACTATCCTCTGAAGAACTCGAGTGCTGAAGAAGGAGAGGAGTTTATATGTGTTTCTAGATGTCACCTTCCTATTCTTAAGTGTTGCTGTTTTAAACACGTCCACTTTCCTCATGTGTTGTGGTGATAACTGAGCAGAGAGAGTGGGAATCATATAATCTCAAAAAAACACAAGGAGAAGATGGACGGAGTACTGAAACTTTTCAGACACTCACTCCAGTCACAGATCTGCGTTGAATCCATCATCATTCTTTAGCTCACTTCGCCACCACAGTTCATACACAGCTATATGCAAATCAGTTTTGGCCCTGCGCCTCATGTGAACAATCCAGCCCGAACTGCCAAGCCATGTCTTCCCTGGACCGGAAGCAAGCTTCCTGGGACCGGTTTCGGGGTAACACCCCTCTTCAGCCAGGCTAGCTTGAATCCAGTGGCAAAGTGAGCAAGGGATCCACGTCTGGGCATACCCTGCCAACTTCGGGCGAACAAAGCAAACACAATTAGACGATGGACGGAGCGCTGAAACCTTTCAGACACTTACCCCAGTCACAGATCTGGGTTGAATCCAGCATCATTCTTTAGCTCACTTCGCCACCCCAGTTCAGACATAGCTATATGCAAATCAGTCTTGGCCCTGTTCCTCATGGGAACAGTCCAGCCCAAACTGCCAAGCCATGTCTTCCCTGGACCGGAAACAAGCATCCTGGGACCGGTTTCGGGGTAACACCCCTCTTCAGCCAGGCTAGCTTGAATCCAGTGGCAAAGTGAGCAAGGGACCCATGTCTGGGCATACCCTGCCAACTTAGGGCGAACAAAGCAAACACAAGGAGACGATGGACGGAGCACTGAAACTTTTCAGACACTCACCCCCAGTCACAGATCTGGGTTGAATCCATCATCATTCTTTAGCTCAGTTCGCCACCCCAGTTCAGACACTGCTATATGCAAATCAGTCTTGGCCCTGTGCCTCATGGGAACAGTCCAGCCCGAACTGCCAAGCCATATCTTCCCTGGACCGGAAACAAGCATCCTGGGACCGGTTTCGGGGTAACACCCCTCTTCAGCCTGGCTAGCTTGAATCCAGTGGAAAGTGAGCAAGGGACCCACGTCTGGGCATACCCTGCCAATTTAGGGCGAACAAAGCAAACACAAGGAGACGATGGACGGAGCGCTGAAACTTTTCAGACACTCAACCCCAGTCACAGATCTAGGTTGAATCCATCATCATTCTTTAGCTCACTTCGCCACCCCAGTTCAGACACAGCTATATGCAAATCAGTCTTGGCCCTGTGCCTCATGGGAACAGTCCCGCCCTAACTGCCAAGCCATGTCTTCTCTCGACCGGAAACACGCATTATATGTGGAATAGTGGTTAGCGGGCACAGAGAACTCGGAGGGCCATAAGGATTGAACATTTTTGATGGCACAGAATAAGCCCATTTGCCAGACTAAAACATCCTCATCTAGGGTTCTGAACTAGTGCAAATAAAAAGTTTCATAATATGCATTCCCATTCCAACACTTGTGGCCAAGAAATACTTAACTCCTCGAATTTATTGTTAGAGCACTGGTCCTTATCTGGTCATGTGAGGTTAAGCAGAAAGAGGCACGACAATTAACAACTAGATTCATTGTGAGGGTGTGAAGATTTGGTAGCGTTAGTAAAGAGATCTTTGAGGAAGATGAACAGGATGGCCCTATCAAGAAATATTATTATTTTATTCCTCAGCATCTCCTCATAGGCTAAGTCTGGAATTTGGCCAAGCTATTGAAAGGGGAGGTTAACCTCAGATAATTTTTTGAATGGCTCTAGTTTTAGATAAATGGTTTTGTGTGTTCTGGAATGTTGAATAACCTCTACTTGACTTTACAATTTAGTTAACTTTACCTAACATCTTCTTCACTATATCATGCTCACCTCAGTATGTTAGGTTAGGTTAGGTTATGTGTAATTGTAAAGCGCACTATCACCCACGTGGGTATCCTGGTGCTGAGCAGGTGTGTTTGCCTAGCCCTGCCTATGGTAGGTTGGTTAAGTGACATTTTTAATGAGAAATCTTGAGCAATTTCATTTTGGCTCATGAATTGTTTCAGACTTGGTCTCAAGAGCAGGAATACTTATAATTGTGTGGTAATTGTACTTCTTTTGCCAGTCACTCCCTCATGCCATTTCATATGAATTCTGAGTTCTAATCACACACCCTTATCACATGACCCACCCCCCCCCCAGCCATCTAGAACCTAAGTATGCAATACTGCTCAAGACTAAACACTCAGCCTTTGCAACTTGTCCCTATTCTTCTTGGGGTACAAACAACCAGCTCCCCTCAGGAACTCAGCGTTCATAGAGGTAACATTTCTCATGTTTTCTTTCTCCTCCCAACCAGATAGTTACGTACTTACAGGTATCCATCTTGGGGCTGGTACCAGATTACTTTGCCTATTCAAGATTTGTTCTGCTTTTGTCTTCTCCACTCTTCCCTGGAAAAATAATAACAGACAAACGCTAACAGTAGAATCACTACATAAATGACACTGCCATCCAATCTAGAAACTCAAAGCCATTTAAACTGTACTGTAAAAATGGACAAACCAAAGACACAAACAGGAGACAAGGTGTAATGCAACATCTCACCTATGTTGTTTGAGAACTTTGGGATTATATCCCAAAGCTGGAGATCACACTGTTAGGCATTCAGATGATCTTGCTACGCACGCACTTCTGCCTCTGATGTATTAAAAATTGTCAGAATATCCCTATGGATCATACAGTGTTGGTTTTCTATGATTTGGGCTTGAGCTATGGGTAAAAATTGAAATCTAACATAGATGGTGATCATTTGACATGTAATTTTTAAATATTTTTTCTATTACATTTTGAAGTTCTCATACCTGCCTTCTCTTCATCTGAAGTACGTACATGAGCACTGACTGTGCAACCACAAGGAAACAGAAGCAGGTCCTTGCTGTCTCTCCTACAACAGGGGAGTGGAGAAGCAGGATTATGCGATGTAGACTCTAACAGTAGTTAGATTTTAGAGTGTGCATAAACATAGAGTATGATGCTATATAGACACTATACTATCTGTGAAACTTGGAATATAGCAGTAAATTCACAGCAACAGTCACTCAGCTTCCACCTCTCCAGTCTCCAACCTAAGAAATGTCTTGAGATGCCTCATTGACATAATAATACCTGTATCAGAGATCTCAGATGATAACACAATGGCCAGAGCAACACAGGTGTCCATGACAACAAGAAAGATGCGCCATGGCTCAGGATTCAAAGCTTCCACAGAACTCAAAGTTTACAAAAAGCACATTATCTGAAAGAGACACGTTAGTGACAGATTCCTTACCTTAGAATATCCCCAGGCGTCAGGCTGGATCCGGAAAGTTTTTGCGTAGCAGTACCCTTGCGCGTCGGTAGGCCGCGTCGTGCGGCTCCGCGTCCGTCGTCGGCGTCGGGACCGCCGGGATGATGTCGCGGGCAGTACTTAGACTCCGCCCCTGCGCGCTGACGTCAGTTCTTTCTTTTTCCGCGCCAGTAAGCGCAGATCCGGAAAGAGCAGTGCCCTAGTCATTATTTGACTAACTTTTTGGTGTTTTTTCACTGTTTTCTCGAAGTCTCTCGACTTTGAAGGTGTCGGTAGGGATGCCCGGCTTCAAGCCATGCGACGCCTGTGGTCGAATGATGTCGATCAGGAGTGTCTTTACTGCCTCGGCCGCGACCACGTCACGAAGTCGTGCCCCGACTGCCGGGCCTTGCACCCGAAGGCTTTGCGAGAGCGGTCTCGAAAGCTTCTCGAGGTCCGGCAGTCGACTCCGCGCCACGCCAAGCCCCGGTCACGTGAGAGGTCGAGGGGCCGGTCGCGGAGTCCTCATCGGTCGTCGGGATCCAAGTCTTCGCACTCCTCCGGTAAGTCGAAGCATAAGAAGTCTAAGAAGCGTCATCGCTCGACGACTTCCCCTCGCCGGTCCCGCGACTCGGCTGAGGGTCCTGTCGGCACCGTCCCCGCCCCCACGGCGCCGGGAGTGCCTATGGAGCCGCCCCCTCATTACCCGTCCTTCCCGGGTTCGGGGGCGACTCCGGCCGTGATACAGGAGTTCCTGTCGGCCATGGCCCGCCTCTTCGGGCCTCAAGGTCCCCCCAATGCGCCTTCGGGCCCCGCGGGCCCTAGTGGGGTTCCTACGGCGCCGCCGGCGACTCCGGTCCCGGCGCCGCCAGCGACACCAGCCCCGGTCCCGGCTCCGGCCCCGGCCTCGACCCCGGCTCCGGTGCTGCCACAACCCCGATCGACGCAGGTTGACCTGACGACACCTCCACCGACGCCGATCTCTCCGGTGCCGTTCATGACGCCGCCCGGGGCTCCGGGCGGCGTCGTTCCCCGGTTCTCTCTGGATCCGGACATGGCGCCGGACCGGCGCCACTCGACGCCGGCTCCGACGCCGATGGGACCTTGGGTCCCGCATGTCCCTCCTCCATATTTTGAACCAGAATTGGAGGACGCAGAGGACTGGGAGGGGTCTGATGACCCTCTCACACAGCAGTGTGAGTTTGATCAGGACTGGGCTGAGGAGCTTGGGGATCCCAGTGGTTTGGACACCTCCCCTGACCCTGGCATGCTGTCTCCTTCTTCCGTGGCAACGGAGGAGAGAGCAAACTTTGCAACGGTGTTGCGTAGAGCAGCTGGGGCCTTACACCTCCAGTTGCCTACGGTGGCTGTCAGGACTAACATCCTGACGGAAGTGCTTCAGCCGGCGGCTACCTCCTCGGAGCCACTGCTGCCGTTTAACGAGGCGCTTTCCGACGTTCTTTTGGGCACCTGGTCCAAGCCCACCACAGGGGCTCCTGTGGATAGGAACGTGGCCCGATGCCATCGCCCTGCTCCGGGCGACCCCCTGTTCCTCTCCCAACACCCCACCCCTGAGAGCTTGGTGGTCCAAGCCTCTGCTTCCCAAAGCGCCTTCCCTACCGCTCCCCCGGATAGGGAATCCAAACGCCTGGATCAATTTGGGAAGAAGGTCTTTTCTTCCTCCAGTGCTGGCTTGCGGTCCGTCAACACCACTTGCCTCTTGGGCCGATATTCCCACTCCTTGTGGGACTCGGTGGCGCAAGTTCTGCCCCAGTGTCCTGAGGAGGTCCAGACACTGCTTACCCGCGTCATTGCTGAGGGAAGAGATGCGGCAAAGTACACCATTAGATGTGGCCTTGATACTGCCGACTCGCTAGGCAGATCGCTTGCGACGACAGTGGCGCTGCGCCGTCACGCCTGGCTGAGAACCACTGGTTTCTCGGGTGATGTCCAAAACACTCTTATGGACATGCCCTTTGATGGGATCGGTCTTTTTGGGAACAAGGCAGACCATGCGCTGGAGCGTTTTAAGGACTCGCGGGCTACGGCTAAGTCCCTGGGCCTTTCTGCTGTACGCCCTCCGCAGCCATCTGCTTTTCGCCCCTTTCGTGGACACGGAAGGGGCGCCCAGTCACGTCCGCTGCCCAGCCACCGGCCCGCGCAGCAAGCGTCTTCGCGTGGCCGAGGACGTGGCTCCCGCCGTGGCGGGTCAGGCAACCAGCGTGCGGGTCAGGCCACACACCCCGCCCCGTCCGCGACCTCCAAGCCTTCCTAGTCCTTCCTTTCAGGTGCACAGCACGCCAGTAGGGGGCAGGGTCCGCCATCACCTTCACCACTGGCGTGCCATCACCTCGGTCAGGTGGGTCTTGGACATTGTCCGAAGGGGCTACTCCCTCCCCTTCGTGACTATCCCCCCAGCCATGCCACCTCAATTCCACCGCATGTCAGGGGATCACTTGGTGCTTCTTCAAAAGGTAGTTGCGGCCCTCTTGGCCAAGAGGGCAATCAAGCGCGTTCCGACCCCAGAAGTAGGACGTGGTTGCTACTCCCACTACTTTCTGGTGCCCAAAAAGGACAAGGAGGACATGCGTCCTATCTTGGACCTCCGGAACGTCAATCGCTTCCTCCAGAAGGAGAAGTTCAAGATGCTCACCCTAGCTCAGGTCTTGACTGTTCTCGACCCTGGAGACTGGATGGTAGCGTTGGACTTGCAGGACGCATATTTCCACATCCCCGTCCTGCCGGCCCACCGGCGTTACCTGCGGTTCACGGTAGGCCTCGAGCATTTTCAGTTCACCGTGCTCCCTTTTGGCCTTACCAGCGCCCCTCGGGTGTTCACGAAAGTGATGGCGGTGGTCGCAGCCCATCTGCGCCGGGCAGGGGTTCCAGTCTTCCCCTACCTCGACGACTGGCTGCTGAAGGCGGGCTCGTCCCAGGCAGTCGTCTCCCACCTCCAGACAACGGCCGAACTCCTGCACTCGCTGGGGTTCTCCATCAACGTGCCGAAGTCGCACCTGATTCCTTCTCCACAGCTCCTTTTCATCGGAGCAATTCTGGACACGACACAGTTTCGGGTTTATCCTCCCGAACGGCGAGTCCGGGATATTCAGGCTATGATTCCGATCTTTCGGCCTTTATCCTGGGTTTCGGTACGGATGACCCTGAGGCTGCTGGGCCTCATGGCCTCCTGCATCCTGCTGGTCGATCATGCCAGATGGCATATGCGGGCTCTGCAGTGGGACCTGAAGTTCCAGTGGGCGCAGCACCAGGGCAACCTGTCCGATCACGTCCAGATCTCGGAGGGGACTGCAAAACAGTTGCAGTGGTGGCTCTCGAACCGGCAATGGGTCATGGGCAGATCCCTCTCCCTTCCCCAGCCAGAGCACACAGTTGTGACGGACGCGTCCCTTCTGGGATGGGGCGGTCACATGGGAGAGGCGGAGATCAGAGGCCTCTGGTCTCCGGCGGAGTCCCGGCTCCATATCAACATTCTGGAGCTCCGGGCGATCCGACTTGCACTCAAGGCATTCCTTCCCTCTGTCAAAGGGACGGTAGTGCAGGTGTTCACAGACAACACCACCGCCATGTGGTATTGCAACAAACAGGGCGGGGTGGGGTCGTGGACCCTTTGTCAGGAGGCTCTGCGCCTCTGGACATGGCTGGAACATCAGGGCATATTCCTGATGGTTCAACACCTGGCAGGTTCCCTGAACGCCAGGGCGGACGAACTCAGCCGCAGGTGCATGATGGATCAGAATGGCGCCTTCACTCGGAGGTGGCGCAAGGTCTCTTTCAGCAGTGGGGAGAGCCTTGGTTAGATCTGTTCGCCACCGAGGAGAACGCGCAATGTCAGCAGTTCTGCGCGTTGGAATTTCCAAGGCGGCACTCGCTCGGCGACGCTTTTCGTCGCGAGTGGAGTTGCGGTCTGTTGTACGCCTTTCCGCCTATACCACTTCTACCCAGAGTGTTGAAGAAGATTCGGCACGACCGGGCCCAAGTCATTCTTGTGGCTCCGGACTGGGCTCGAAGAGTTTGGTAACCCGAGCTACTCAGTATGAGCGTCGATCCCCCGATCCGTCTGCCTCTTCGGGAGGATCTTCTGTCGCAGCAGCAGGGGACGGTCCTCCACCCGAACCTGTCCAGTCTACACCTGCTTGCGTGGAGATTGAGCGGCGGCAGTTGATTCCTTTCGACTTGCCTCCCGAAGTTTGTGATGTGATTCTGGCAGCCAGGCGTCCCTCCACTAAGGTGGTATACGCCTGCAGGTGGAACAAGTTTGTGGCATGGTGCACAGCAAAGGCTGTGAATCCCCTTTCTGCCCCTCTTTCGGAGGTTCTTCTGTTCTTTCTTTTTCTGGCCCAACAGGGTTCTGCCCTGGGTACCATCAAGGGCTATCTTTGTGCGATATCTGCCTTCCTCAGGCTTCCTGATCAGCCCTCCCTTTTCAAGTCCCCTGTGGTTAACAGGTTTCTTAAAGGCATTACACACCTCTTTCCTCCTGTTCCGTTTGTAATGCCTCAGTGGGACTTGTACTTGGTTCTTACCTTCTTAATGTGCGCTCCCTTTGAGCCTCTACATAACTGTCCTCTTCGTCTTCTTACTCTGAAGACAGCCTTTCTGGTGGCTATCACCTCCGCTCGGCGGGTGAGTGAGCTCCAGGCTCTTTCTTGTAAGCCCCCCTTTCTGTCTGTTCATCCAGACAAGGTTGTTCTTAGGACGCGTCCGTCCTTCTTGCCAAAGGTGGTTACTGCCTTCCACATTGGGCAGACCCTCACTTTGCCCACCTTCTTTCCGCCTCCACATCCTTCCAGAGAGGAAGAGAGGCTCCACCGTCTGGACCCAAAACGTGCGCTTTCCTTTTACATCAACAGCACACAACAGTTCCGGGTGGATGATCAGCTCTTTGTTGGCTACGTGGGCGCCAAAAAAGGTCGGGCGGTACACAAAAGGACCATCTCCCGCTGGGTCACCTTGTGTATCAAAGCCTGCTATTCTTTGGCTAAGAAGGAGCCTCCTGTTGGGCTGCGTGCCCATTCCACCAGGGCTACGGCTGCTACCACGTCTTTAGGCCGCGGTGTTCCGTTACAGGATATATGTCAGGCAGCTACGTGGGCCTCGCTGCACACGTTTACCAAACATTACTGCCTTGACAGTCAGGTCCGGAGGGACGGCTTCTTTGGCCGTTCTGTCCTCCGGGACTTCCTTGTCTGAATCTGTTCGCAGACCCACCACCGGGGTTGGTATTGCTGGGGTATCTATTCTAAGGTAAGGAATCTGTCACTAACGTGTCTCTTTCAGATGCACAAGTTACTAACTTGTGTAACGATATATCTGTAAGAGACAGTAGTTAGTGACAGATTCCTTACCGCCCCACCCATCCTCCCCGTTCTGCTAACTGATTTCTAGGGTTAAGGACATCCCTTTCAGGGCCCTAGTATTTTTCAGACACCTATGTCAGCTTCTTGCATGGCTCTGCGTTCCTGGCGCGGAAAGTCGTGTACAGAACTGACGTCAACGCGCAGGGGCGGCGTCTAAGTACTGCCCGCGACGTCATCCCGGCGGTCCCGACACCGATGACGGACGCGGAGCCGCACGACGCCGCCTACCGACGCGCAAGGGTACTGCTACGCAAAAACTTTCCGGATCCAGCCTGGCGCCTGGGGATATTCTAAGGTAAGGAATCTGTCACTAACTACTGTCTCTTACAGATATATCGTTACACAAGTTAGTAACTTGTGCAACTGTTTGGTAAAATGTGTAATGGAATCAATATCCTCAGTTTAAAGCAACCAAGGTCGTACCAAATTATTGAAGAAAGTCAATCATTTTCTATCCGTTATATTATTTGTCTGCTGTGAAGCTGTTTCTGTATGCCTCCATTATGAGGGCCTGTGTTGTTTTAAGTGTGTTAAGCTGTTATGAAGATGTGTTTGTAATTCTTAGGTTTCCGGAAGACAAAATTGTCTTCGGTTGAGGAAAAAAGCCATTTTTCACTGGGCAATTCTCTATGAAAGAGCTCTGCCTGTATCTTTTGGAAACGTTTGTGCCTGCTGCTAGCGAGAGGCCCAATATGGTAAGACGTCTGTGAAGAAGCCCTTCAGAACAACATTAAGCTATTACTCGTGGAGAGTGCCCTTTCAGGATTGGACAGAAATAAATTATAGATTGTTCCTTCATTCATTGATCACGCTTGGTCCAGGAGAGACTGATGCTGTACAATGGCATATACCTTTATTTAGTGAAATCCTATGCTCTATTTGCCAAATGGTTTTCACATTTTCATTTAAGAAATGGTAACACATCCTTTATTTTAGGAGCTGAAGTTGGTCATTCAGACCACTACTGCAGAGCAGACATACTACGAAAATGTTATTGTTCGAGTGGTTCTGTAGCGCAGGTTAGGACAGCAACCCATGAGTGCTAGGCAAAGAGGCGTTTTAAGGCATGAGCAAAGTGGGCGATTGCCCAGGGCACCCACCTTCTAAGGGGCTCCCTTGTAAAGTTAGTGGGGCAGTTTGAATTCCTGTCATAATAGTGCTGCAGGTAAAAAAAAAAATCTAATTTGACAGCCATAACAGAAACTTCGTGACCCATTTGCCAAGGATTTATACCAGGGCAAAGTCTCGCAAATTGGTGCAAATCAGCACAAATTCATGCAAGGGTATTTTTTGCATTCAAGCGCAAAAGTTATTTTGAGCTGGAAAGTGTGCCTTTCTTTTCTCAGTTCATGTAGCGCTGTGTCCTGCTTTGTACCACTTTGCGTTAAGGGAGTGTTACTCAAGTGTAACTTGAGTTTAGGGCAAGAACCCTTAGTTTCTAGCATAAAGCCTCTCCATCACTCTCTGTGCCTATATCAAATCTATCAACCTCAATTCCCTCTCTCTACCTCAATTCTCTTTCTCCCTGATCCTTCTCTGTACTTCACTGCACTTTTTCCACCTGACCTCTCTAACTCTCCTCCATCTACTTCTCACACAACTATATCTCTGTCTTTGCCTCACCTCTCTATCACTCTCTCTCTATCTTACTTCTCTCTACCTCTCTCTCAGCCCTTTGTCTACCTCTTCTCTCCCCCTCACCGCTGTCTTATTTCTGTAACTCGCATCTTCTTTACTACCTCATCTCTCTTTACCACATTGCTCTGTCTGTCACTAGCTAACTTTATTTTGCGTTGTTTACAATGCATAAAAGTGCAAACATCGCATAACATCAAACATATAAATTACAATAAAATCATTCAGTTATAGTTTTAAAACAGTTAATAAAATATTTAATTAATCAGATAACATCTTAATTCATCAAATCACATATGTACTAAAAATATTGTGCAACCCCCCTACACATCTCAGATGATTATAGAACACAGCCTTCCCTAATCTTCATCTTGGTGGCCAGCCATACATCAATACTATGTTGTGATAACTCTCTTGAGAGGCTATCCGCTCCAATATATTCAAATCATTGCCTCAGTCACGTATCTTGTTTCAATTGTCTACGTTTCAATACTGCCCACAAAAAGGATGTAAGTGCATAACATACATATGGGTCTTGCAACTTTCGAATAAAAGCTAGGGCTGGGTGATAATGCCTAAAATTATATTTCCGTAAAAAAGGTACTATCAAATTATTTCTTTGAGGGCCATAAAGAGAACAAAAGATTAAAATATGTGAGTTTGATTGTGCTGCCCTCCCATCGCATGGGCAAGGGGGTAACTCCTTCATAGAATATACATTGGAGGGGAAAACAAACATAAGCGGAATATAGTTTAGATGGACTCTTGTCAATATATATTTATGCTGGGAATTCTGTACAAAGTTCAGATAGGCCTGAGTTCCCATGTTCAAGAGTGGCAATGTATGGTACATGACTACCGTACTTTTGTCTTTGTTTTCCTCCCATCCATCCTCTGCAGCCTTTTATAGAAAAATCTCTTTTAGGTTAGCCTTCGAAAAGCATGCACACAACAACTGGGACTCAAACAATCTTTGGAGGCCTAATGCTGAGAGAGTGGTTTCCACGTAGCTCAGCCACAGTATCTTATGGGCATAGTCCATTGTTAGACAATCCCTAAGCACCACTTGATTCAGTGGTACGCTATCTCTTTTCCATATCGAGTGCCATAATAGTAGTGGGGCCAGTCTAATCTGATCCTCGAGGTATGGTAAACCTAGTTCACTATGAGGGATGTAATTGGTGCAGGTGTGAGGGAGTGATAATAATCTTTTACAAAACGCATCCTCCACCTGCTGCAGTGGTTCCACGTCCACCATACCCTAGACTGCTGCCCCATATGTAGCGATGGCTTTTGCTTTGGCCAAATAAATATAAAAAATTTCAGGGATTGGCTTGGCACCCAATTCTTTTGAAAATTTTAAAAATAGCCGCAATACTATTTTCTAAAAGGGCCACTCTATTTAAAACCATGTTTTCCCATGATAATTTCTTATTAAAAAACACCCCTAGGTAAGAGAATGTGCCTTCCACCTCCACCCTTGTCTTATCTATATAAGATCTTGGGGCTTTTTTAGATGTAATCCCAGCAGTTATCACATAAGATTTAGACTCTTTTACGAGCAAGTCCAAGCCGCCATAAATCTAGTATACTCCTCTATGAGCTTCTGCAGTGCCAATTGCATTCTTGCCAGAAGCACTGCATCATCTGTATAGAGGAGAATCAGGAGTGGGGATGTCTCGACATATGGAGCATCCTTGACCCTCTCCCTCAACAGCCCATCTAGCTTGTTTTTATATTCAGAGAAGAAGAAGGGAGCAAAGACGCAATCCTGTCTCACACCTCTTTCAGTGTTAAAAGGTTTTGTACACTCCCCTTCCCTGCCATCACGGAATGACGCAGTTGCGCTAGAATATAGCTGCCTTGTGAAGGTAATAATGGCGGGATCAACTCCCATGCTCTCCATGGTGGCCCACAGTTTGCTGTGGACCACACAGTCAAACGCAGCTGAAAGGTCCATAAAGGCCATGCATAGCTGACCCTTTTTTGCCATAGTATATTTGAAGACTATCATGGACAGATTTAAACACTGGTCAATTGTTCCCTTGCCCTTGCTAAAGCCGTACTGGGCCTCAGACAGAACCTTCTTTTCCCTTGCACATTCATCTAGCCTATTTAGTAGTACTCTTCCCATCAGTTTTGCTGTACCATCAATTAGGGATATGGGCCTATAGATTTTTGGATCCGATCTCAGAAGGCGTAATGTAGCAACCTCATTAAATACATTTGTCAATATTGGTCCCCACAGATCTTTAATCTCAAGGAAGAAATCCGTAGGGACCCCAGGGGCCTTTAACAGGCATGTCTGTTCCAAGGCTTGCACTACTTCACATATTTCAAAATGTATCGATGGATTTTTTGGCTCCTGCATGTTAATATTCTTAGTCTCAGACTCATTCACATTTAAAAAGATATTTTGAAAAAACGTGCCCCATCCATCCTCCTCTATATGTACGTCTAGCATTCACCACCTTTCAGAACTCACGACTTAAATCGTCCCAATCTTTTTCTTTCAGGGTTCTTAAGCGCGTCCGCCTCGACTCTTTGTAACTAGCGCGTAAGCTCCAAATTAACTGGACAGCCCTAGGCACTCCACGCAGTGCTCTGCAAAGGTTAGAGGAGGTTTTAGTGCACATCGCATCAAACCAATGCACTGGCAGGGCCTCTCTACTTCTACATGGTCGTGTTAACTGTTTTATAAACTCTTTTAGAACTTCTTCAAAGGCTTTCACCACTTGCTCCATGCTAGCATTGTCATTAAGGCAGGTCATAACCTCTTGTACTTATCTGAGATTTCTGCTGTCAAAATATCTTGTTTATTCACTCTATCCCATTTTAGAATGTATCAATTTTTCCTTGCTAAAACCAGTTTTGGTGCTCTCATTTCACTCTTGTTGGAGTTAAACACCCATTTCAGGTAACAAGCAATATAGGCATGGTCACTGAATACTGTGAAGATGACCTGCAGGTTACTAACTCTATCAAAATTTCGGATGATCATATAATCAATTGTAGAACCCCTCCCAGTGCTCTCAAATGTTTTATCCATGGCTCCTGTCACCGGATTTATGTTATTACTTATCCTCAGATTCCAAATGGTTAGAATCCTGTTTAATGCATTTCCATATATACTATGAGTAAAGTGAACAAACGGGTCGCCTTCACAATCCATAACCCCAAAGACTGATTTCCCCACTATGGGGCAATTTCTGACATTTAAATCTCCCAGAAAAATAACATTCACCGGTTTATAGTACCACAGAATCCATTTTCCTCTCAAAATTATTATTATAATAATTTATGATGATCAAATCCCAATCCCCTCTCTCTTCACATATCAAAAAATGGAAGTAGGGAGACCCATTACAAAATGTTAAAAGTTTGATGCTAAGAGTGTTCGCCATTAATGCTAGACTGCCTCCTCTTGCCCATCCAGCTCTGGATGGTGGTGCTGGGATGTGATAAGATCTATACCCATCCAGGGAGGTTGGAACTACCTCCCATGTTTCCTGGAGGCATATAATGTCATATTTGTCTATCATTTCTGTCCAATTTGTATCATCTCTCTTACGAGTAGGGCCAGCTATGTTCCAATTTATCATCTTAATGTTTTCTTGCCACACTATCTCCTTATGATACACCTTTTCCGAAAGTGGACTCTGTACCCCACAACTCCCCATCCCAATACCCCTCCCTAGAAGTCAGTAGCAGCCATCCAGGCTCTCTAATGCAGCTAACCTATTCCGGGTAGACAGATCTGTGATTCCTTCGAAAGGATTAAGATTAAAATTAAAATTGGGATAGAGGCGTGAAGTTACTGGAAAGTGGTTCGCCTCTTCTGCAGTTCTGAGCAGATCATGAGGTTTATAATAAAACTCTAAGGGTAAAGCATATTTCTGCGCAACCTCTGATTGTACGTAGGATATTTGACCTATCAGGTTACTCACTAGCTGTGGGCTGTCAAAATTTAGGATGATACAGTCCCCATCAATGGTTTTTAAAGCTGGTCCTACCAAAGAAACCTTCCTTGCCATCAGAATATATCTACCTAATAACCCGCCCATGCTAGAAAATTTGGACAACCAATGACATGATTTGTCCATGAGTTCCTCCGTGGATTCAAACTGTGACTTCCTTAACACTGGTACAGTAACCAAAATTAATACATATGGGCAAGCTGCATGCAGGAGGCATAATGTCTGACCCCTTACCCCCTTCCCCATAGAATTTTCTTCAATACTCCCCACCCCCCTTATGATCATCCTACTTTCGCCCCCGTGTGTGGTAGGTGGGTTAGGATGCATATGCGAAGCCCTAGATCGTAATGTCGGGTTCATGGATTGAGCGACCAAAGGACCTGATAAACCTAATTGCTGCGAGGTGGGCATTGTGTCTGTATTGGTTATGTCTGGAGTCTTCCCTACCTCCTCTAAGTGCTGTGTTTCTCTTCTTTGGTGGACTGGTAATTGCGTGGATTTTTGCTGGGGAAGTTGCTGTTGTTCACCCAATCCACTCATGTTGACCCCTCTCTCATCGCCCTGGGAAAATTCAGATACCCTTGGGTAAAGATTTGCAGCACTAGTAGTGACATTTAGGGGATTTTTCTGTGTTATCCCACCCTGTTCAATTAATTTAGCTAGCCGCTGCTCTATGAGCTCTAACCGAGCGTTCAGAGGGTGAATCTGGGTTAATAAAACACTTTCCAACCTTGCATATAGGTAATTCAAATTAAAAACGTTCAACCCCAATGGCTGCGACTGTAACTGTGGAGATAGTTCAATTGTAGGGCTCTTTCCCACTTTCCTCGCTTTAGGGGCCTGCTGTTGCCTAGGACCACCTTTTTCCTTTTTACAGGAGGCTCCACCGGTGACATAATAAACTTTTCGTTTTTCCCCACTTTAGTAAGGGAGTCCTCTGGCACAATGCTAGTGACATTGGATATCGTCGTTCTCAAGGGACTTTCTCCTACAGCTTCTCCACCTCTGATATCACCCAAAGATAACCTGCGCTCTGTGAGTTTAATTTCTTTGGATAGAACATTAGCTGCTCTTACCAGGAACGAGTCCAAAGTCTTAATAATTTCTCCTTTCGGCTCTGACTGCTTCAACTTCCATTTTTCCATTATCGGTGGCTATTATCCTCGCCCCCAGACGTTAGAGGGGTGGCCCAGCCACTGGCGGGCTCTGACGGGCAAGGACGGGCTCTCCCTTGTCCCGGCCGCGGCCTGGTTGTGTCCCGCACCGCGAGACTGTGGCATGTTTTTGAGCGCATAGGTAGTGGGTCACAATCACGGGGGAGAGATGGAATTTGTAGTTCCCCCTGCAGTGCGGCATACTCCAGGCAGCACGGCCTCCCCCCTTCTCCTTCAAGCAGCTACAATCTGCCGCGGGACTGCGACGCGCTTTTGACACACAACCATATCTCTGTCTTTGCCTCACCTCTCTATCACTCTCTCTGTCTTACTTCTCTCTAGCTCTCTCTCAACCCTTTGTCTACTTCATCTCTCCCCCTCACTGCTGTCTTATTTCTGTAACTCGCATCTCCTTTACTGCCTCACCTCTCTTTACCAAATTGCTCTATCTGT
Source organism: Calotriton arnoldi (assembly GCA_963921515.1). Classification (NCBI taxonomy): domain Eukaryota; kingdom Metazoa; phylum Chordata; class Amphibia; order Caudata; family Salamandridae; genus Calotriton; species Calotriton arnoldi. The sequence goes on from CAWUFW010003626.1 coordinate 472,757, forward strand.
CACTAGCTAACCTCTTAAATTCCCTAATAATGACTTCACTACCTTCCCTCTCTTTCTCTTGTACTACCTCCGTTCTGTTTTCTTCACCTCTCCAAATATCTTCCTTCTGTCTGGCTATCGCTATTTCTCTACCTCTACCCCTATTTCTCTATCATCAACTCCTCTTTCTCTCGCACACAAACACAGATCTCTCTGTTGACCTTCTTTTCCATTTCAACTCACCCCCTCAACCTCATCTATCTCTCTCAGCTTCTTTCTTTCTGTACCTCACCATCTCTTCCTTTATTCTCTCTCACAATTCTCTACATCTGTGTAAAACTCACCTTTTTTCCCTGTTTCAACTGTCTCTCAGTGTCATTTTTTGCTGTACACATTCCTCCTTATGCCCTTCATCCCATTATCTGCATTTCTCTCTTCCCCGCTAGCCTCTTCATCTGAGCTCTTCTTATTTTGCTCTCTCTTCCTTGCATGTCTTTGTTTTTCCTCAAGTCTCTCTGTCTACATCTACCTCTCTCTGTTTTTACATTTTTATAATTCCCATCTTATTAGACATTACCTCACTCTCTACCTCACCCAGTGGAGTACTGTACTCCCCTGCCTCTCTACATTTCCTTCTCTCAATTTCTTTCTGCCTCTACAGCCTTACCCATTTCTCTTACTCTCTGTATCTTCATCTCCCTTTTTCTACCTCTCCTTATGTTTCCATCTGGCTACCTCTCCTTTCTCTATTTACTTAATTTCTCTTTCTGCCTCACATATCTTTCTACACCATCTCTTTATCTACCTCCCTCTACTTTAATTCACTCTACTTTATGTTCTCTAGCCATGTTTTGTATCCTGTCCCATCCCATTTTTCTTACTCAGCAGGATCACAGGTAACTGTCTAGCCAGAGAAGGGCACTCACATAAAAAAGAGAAGAGGGATAAGGCAGAGGAAAATAAATTTTGAGAAAGCTATTAGTTTTTAACCAATGTAATGGTGAAAATCCTCAGAGCAGCGTTTAGATTTCAACTGTTACGACAAGAATGCCAGTAGAGAAGGGGGATACAAATGCACAACAATTTAAGCTATATTTTCAAGTGCTATATCCTTATGACGTACTTTAATAGTATGCAGTAGTCCAATAAACATCTTACAAGTCATCCATAGCATGTTTTTCCTTCAGTGGGAGTAGGCATTGAATTCAACATCAAGTATTGCTGTTGCATGTCAAAATTCTAGATCATAACTTAAAGAGAAATTTCTTTATCCTTGTTTGACACAAGGCAGCTTGAGCTTTTGACTGCTTTGGCATGCTCCACGTTTCTGAAGGTTTAATTTAAGATTTATATTGTTTTGCATCATGAGGGCTTGAATGAACTGAAAAGGGGTAATAATTTCAAAGTTGCCTTAAATAGGGGTCCCAAATATATATATATTTTCCAGAGCCCCTCAAATCCTTAAGACATCAGTTTTTTTCCCACATAGATATGGGCACTTTAAAAATACCTTATGCAGCATACTCCTGTCGCAAAATCTTTTTATTCTAGCTTTTTCAGAAGATGGTGACAGAAATACTCAGGGTGCATCAAAGCATTACAGCAGGCCAAGTCCTCTAGGGTGTATAAGGCATGGTCTAAGTGAGTTTGCTGTGTGCCCTTTTTCAGTGACTCACTAGACATAAGAACTATGGGGCTTATTTACAAGCCCAATGTGCAGCTGGTGCGTCACTTTTTATGTGATAGAAAGTGCTGCACTGACGGCGCACTGGGCTTGTAAATAAGCCCCTGTATTTTGTAGGAATTCCTGGCCGCAAGTCCTCCAAAGCTTTCCAGAGCTTTCTGGGTTTATAGAGGGCTTGCGTTGAGGGTGAGGTTTGTATGTCATGCACCACAGAGTTATTTAGGATGTCTCAAATATGGCCCCTCTCCCAATTCAGTACCTTCTAATAGACACTAAACTACAAACAAAACAACCTGTTAATCTTCTATCTCTCTCAAACCACTGGTCAATCTGAGACGTTAATGTAAGTTTGCACACAAAAATGATTTAAAAAGGTTTTAGTATAAAAACAATTCAGAAACAAAAACATGAGCAAATTATTATCTGTATGAAAAACATTTTTCAAAAAAAAGTTCTAGAAATCAAAGAAAGTATTTAAATTCTAAATCATTCTAGTGCTAAAAATAAACAGAACAAATGGGTGTATATGTATTGCAACTATTTTTGTGATTTCTCGATTTCTTTCTTCCTTGCTTTTGATGATTTTGGGTAGGTTTATTCTACCTTTCATGTATTTTTGGAGGGCATAGATTTCCTTCTTTCTGTCCCTTGTGCCCTTTTTTTTGGTCTATGCAGTGAGAAGACAGCCATGATATTTTTAAATTTCCTTTAGTTTTTAATGTTATGTTTTAACAACCAGACACCAGCCCTCTGACCTTTTTTGCTGGGCTCCTTTAGGAATCCCACCAGTGATTTCTGGAATAGTGGGGTTTGAATGATTGTAGAGCTAATGCCTGGCAGGCTCACATATGCTTGTGGTGGTGAGTGATTACATTTGACTAAATTCCTTCCTTGTGAACAGCAGCCAACTAATATCCAGATTGTTGAAACACATCTGCCCTCCAAGTTAGGCCCAAAATAGGCACAGGGCTGTGTTGATTCTCTTGAATGTTTTAAAAAAAAGCAAAATAAGGAAGAGTGTTGACTTTGTTATGAGTGTGTGGCAGAGCCTGACCAAGATGGCCTAGCACTGTACTGGACCAGCAAAATGCTAGAACACAGGTTGAGTTTTTTTTTTTTTTATTGAAAAAGTAACATCTTTATTGCTTGATTAATTAAAATCATTGCAATCACAACATCTTCACATCTCAATCTTATAACCAGATTAATCATAAAACAATTCATTACTGACAAAACATCTTCCCTTCACATAAAAACTGTCCCATATGTACAAGTTAAAACTTATCAGTAAACTCAGATCTAGCCTCCCAACATCATTAATTACATAGTCATATTGCACATTTTAAATTTTAAAATGTCGGTATGCGCAGCATAATATTTCCTTGTGCATAGCGGAAAAATAACTACTGAATAACCATTAATTTCTACTGCAAAACATAATACATATTGTATTACTAAGTGTTAATGATAAAGTGCAAAACTAACTGAGGCAGGGAGGTTTCTGTTATACATTTAGTGCACAAATTACATTTCAAAGTGCTAATGTGCAATTATTACAACAACCATCATATCAAAACAATAGTAAAGTGCATCAATTTACTAAAAGGTCTGATGTGCAATTATAGCAACAACCGTCATATAAAACAAGATTAAAATGCATCAATTTACTGTATGGTGACACTTCCATCGTTACATTTCAAATTGTCACCCTCACAACATAATATTCAAATGATAAAAGTATGGACCGCATAGCACTATTAGTCGGCAGCCATACAAATAGTAGAGAACTACCTTATTATATCAGACATTTTTCAGCTGCCGATAACATTTTTACCAGTTGACATAGTAATGGGATCGATTCACCTGATAGTGACATGATTAAAGCCTGACAAGCAGATCTCATCCCGCTCACCAGAAAAAATGGTCTCAAAACTGTACGTCGGAGATTAATCAAATTGGGGCACACACACACTATATGGATTAGTGTTTCCTGTGGCCAACCACAAAGTCTACAGTTAGAATCCGACCACTGCATGATCCAGGATTGCGTGCCCTCCTTTGTTGGGTTTAATCCCATGCGTAACCTTAAGAACTTATTTTTAATCTTCGCTGAAAAGAAGACATTCAGATACGGCTGAATACGCAGGGATTGGTATGTATTAATCACATACCATGCATAATTTTTCTCAGCTAGTGCATTTTTATCCAATCTAAGCGATTCAGCTTTAATATGCTTTTTAAAACTAACTTGTAATTGGGCATTTTCAGATCTTGCAGTTCAATTTGCAGGCCGATGTCTCTTATGGAAGTTAAAATGTAAGATCTCCATTTAGCTGCGTAGACAGACTTGTCTATTTCTTGCCAACAAATGGCCCCTAGGGATACGGGTGCTGAAGTTGACAATGCAACCATACATTTAATAAAAGCTCCTTTTGATACCAGGCTCTGACTCTGGAGACCAAACTCCAATCTTATTCCTGCCTGACACACTGATTTTGCAATCCCAAAAATTGCTTTGAAGACCTTGACGACCAATAGGTCAAGAACCTTCACATCTTTACCTCTAGTAATAGGAGAACCATATATGAGGGTTGGTTGTAATTTGGCTTTGATTACTTTAAAAATAAAATCATATGATTGACAGTTCAATGATTTTTTTAAACATTTAAAAGCATGGATCTGAAAGAGACACGTTAGTGACAGATTCCTTACCTTAGAATATCCCCAGGCGTCAGGCTGGATCCGGAAAGTTTTTTGCGTAGCAGTACCCTTGCGCGTCGGTAGGCGGCGTCGTGCGGCTCCGCGTCCGTCGTCGGCGTCGTGATCGCCGGGATGACGTCGCGGGCAGCACTTAGGCGCCGCCCCTGCGCGCTGACGTCAGTTCTTCTTTTTCCGCGCCAGTAAGCGCAGATCCGGGAAGAGCAGTGCCCTAGTCACTTTTTGACTATCTTTTTTGGTGAATTTTTTCACTGTTTCTTCAACGAGTCTTCACGACTCCTAAGGTGTCGTAGGGATGCCCGGCTTTAAGCCCTGCGAGGAATGTGGTCGCATGATGTCGATCACGGACCCGCACCTCGAGTGTCTCTTTTGTCTCGGCCGAGACCACGACACAAAGTCGTGTCCTGACTGCCGGAAACTTCATCCTAAGGCTTTGCGAGAGCGGTCTCGAAAGCTCCTTGAAGTCCGGCATTCGGCTCCGCGCCGCACCAAGCCCCGGTCCCGGGAGAGGTCGAGGGGCCGGACGTGGAGTCCCCGCCGTTCGTCGGATTCAAAGTCTTCGCGCTCCTCCGGTAAGTCGAAGCACAAGAAGTCTAAGCGGCGTCATCGCTCTAAGACTTCGCCTCGCCGGTCTCGCGACTCGGCTGAGGTCCCTGTCGGCACCGTCCCCGCCCCCGCGGCCCCGGACGTGCCTGTCGAGTTACCCCCGCAGTACCCGCCCTACCCGGGCTCGGGGGCGACTCAGGCCGATATACAGGAATTCCTGTCGGCCATGGCCCGCCTCTTCAATCAATCAATCAATCACGGCATTTATAGAGCGCGCTACTCACCCGGGAGGGTCTCAAGGCGCTGGGGGAGGGGGTAAGTTATTGCTCGAACAGCCAGGTCTTGAGCTGCTTCCTGAAGGAGAGATGGTCCTGGGTTCGCCGAAGGTGAGTGGGGAGGGAGTTCCAGGTCTTGGCTGCCAGGTAGGAGAAGGATCTTCCTCCGGCGGTGGTTCTGCGGATGCGTGGTACGGTGGCGAGGGCGTGGCTGGTTGATCGTAGCTGGCGGGTGGGCGTGTAGAAGGTCATGCGGTCGTTGAGGTACTTTGGGCCCAGGTCGTGGAGGGCCTTGTGTGCGTGGGTGAGGAGTCTGAACGTGATTCTCTTGCTGACGGGGAGCCAGTGCAGGTCTTTCAGGTGTCCGGTGATGTGGCTGTGTCGGGGGATGTCCAGGATGAGTCGTGCGGAGGCGTTCTGGATGCGCTGGAGTCTTTTTGAAGTTTGGCTGTGGTTCCGGCGTAGAGGGTGTTCCCATAGTCCAGTCGGCTGGTGACGAGTGCCTGGGTGACGGTCTTCCTGGTTTCAGTGGGGATCCATCTGAAGATCTTGCGGAGCATGCGCAGGGTGTTGAAGCACGAAGATGAGACGGCGTTGACTTGTCTGGTCATTGACAGGGAGGAGTCCAGGATGAAGCCCAGGTTGCGTGCGTGGTCCGTTGGCTTGGGCGCGGTGCCCAGGGCCGGGGGCCACCAGGAGTCGTCCCAGGCGGAGGGTGATGAGCCCAGGATGAGGACTTCCGTCTTGTCTGAGTTCAGTTTAAGGCGGCTGTTCCTCATCCAGTCGGCGACGTCTCTCATCCCGTCGTGTAGGTTGGCTCTGGCGGTGGTGGGGTCGTTGGTGAGGGAGAGGATCAGCTGGGTGTCGTCGGCGTAGGAGATGATGTTGAGGTTGTGTTGGCGTGCGATGGCTGCGAGGGGGCTCATGTAGACGTTGAAGAGGGTTGGACTGAGTGAAGATCCTTGTGGAACGCCGCAGATGACTTCGGTGGCCTCGGATCTGAACGGGGGAGGCGGACTCTCTGGGTTCTTCCGGCGAGGAACGAGATGATCCATTCCAGTGCTTTCTCTCGGATTCCGATGTTGCTGAGGCGCTTCACTAGGGTGCGGTGGCAGACGGTGTCGAACGCCGCGGAGAGGTCCAAGAGGATGAGGGCTGCTGTTTCCCCGTTGTCGGTTAGGGTTCTGATGTCGTCGGTGGCTGCGATAAGGGCGGTCTCGGTGCTGTGGTTGGCCCGAAACCCGGACTGCGAGGGGTCGAGGGATCCGTTCGTCTCGAGGAAGGCGGCAAGCTGTCTGTTGACGGTCTTCTCGATGACTTTGGCCAGAAACGGAAGGAGCGAGATGGGACGGTAGTTCTTGAGGTCGGTGGGGTCCGCCGTTGGTTTCTTCAGGAGGGCGGTAAGCTCGGCGTGCTTCCAGCTCTCCGGGAAGGTGGCGGTGTGGAAGGAGGAGTTGATGATGTCCCGGAGATGGGGTGCGATGGTGGCGTCGGCTTTGTTGAAGACGTGGTGTGGGCAGGGGTCGGTTGGTGATCCGGAGTGGATGGAGTTCATCGTGCGGGTGGTGTCTTCGGTGCTGATCGGGGTCCAGTTGCAGAGGGTGGTGGTGGCGGGCGTTGGTTCGGCGGTAGGGTGCGTGGTTTGTGCGTCGAAGCTGTTATGTATGTCGGTGATCTTGCGGTGGAAGAACGCGGCGAGTGAGTTGCAGAGGTCTTGCGAGGGGTGATGTCGTTGTTTCCGGCGCCGGGGTTGGAGAACTCTTTGACGATGCTGAAAAGTTCCTTGCTGTCGTGGGCGTTGTTGTCCAGTCGTTCTTTAAGTGCCGACTTCTTGGTGGCACGGATCATCTGGTGGTGTTTACGGGTGGCGTGCTTGAGGGCGGTCCTGTTGTCTGTGGTCTGGTCGAGTCGCCAGGTTTTCTCGAGAGTGCGGCAGTTCTTCTTGGATTCCTTGAGTTCGTTGGTGAACCAAGGGGTTTTCTTGCTTCCGGGTCTGCTGGGAGGGTTTTTAGTGGTGCGAGGTCGTCGGCGCAGGCGGTCAGCCACTTGGCGAGGTTGCTGGCTCCTTCGTTTGGGTCCGTTGTGTTGGTGGGTGTGTTCTGGCTGAGGGAGGCGGTGAGCTGCTCGGCGGTGATCTTGCTCCAGCTCCGGCGGGGAGCCTGTTGCGGGTGGTGGTGGGTCGCAGTCTTTCTGAAGCTGAAGTGGACGCAGCTGTGGTCGGTCCAGTGGAGTCCGGTGGCGTGGCTGAAGGAGATGTGCTTGCTGGAAGAGAAGACGGGGTCAAGCGTGTGGCCGGCGTAGTGGGTGGGCGTGTTCACCAGTTGCTTGAGTCCGAGGTTGGCGAGGTTGTCCAGCAGGGCGGTGGTGTTTCTGTCGTTGTTGTTCTCCAGGTGGAAGTTGAGGTCCCCTAGGAGGATGTAGTCGGCGGAGGGCATGGCGTGCGGGCTGATGAAGTCTGCGATGTCTTCGCTGAATAGTGTGCGTGGTCCCGGGGGTCTGTAGATGAGGGTGCCTCGGAGGGTGGTCTTGGGGTCAGTGTGTATCTGGAAGTGTAGGTGTTCGGCGGCGGTGAAGGTCTCGTCGGAGTTAGTCGAGATGCGGATGGTGTTCTTGTGTACGATGGCGATGCCTCCTCCCGTCTGGTTGACGCGGTCCCTCCGGGTGATCTTGTATCCGTCCGGGATGGCTATGGCGATGTCGGGCGCTGAGGAGGCGTTCATCCAGGTTTCGGTGAGGAAGGCGATGTCCGGTGCTGTTGCGTCGAGCAGGTCCCAGAGTTCCACGGCGTGCCTGTGGACGGAGCGGGTGTTCAACAGGATGCATTTCAGGTGGTTGCTGCTGGTGCTCGACTTGGCGGAGGTGGTGCACGTCCGGGGGCAGGTGAATCGGCAGGTTTGGCAGGTGAAGGGTCCGTGGGTGCGTCTCGGTGAGGCTCGGTAGCAGGCAGGGTTCCGGCCGGCATTGAGTGCGGTGAGGGTGGCGGCGTCGTAGGTCCGTCGAGTGGTGTTGCATCGGTGGGATCCAGGGGTTCTGGCGCTGGGCGATCCGACTTGCACTCAAGGCATTCCTTCCCTCTGTCAAAGGGAAGGTAGTGCAGGTGTTCACAGACAACACCACCGCCATGTGGTACTGCAACAAACAAGGCGGGGTGGGGTCGTGGACCCTTTGTCAGGAGGCTCTGCGCCTCTGGACATGGCTGGAACATCAGGGCATGTTCCTGGTGGTTCAACACCTGGCAGGTTCCCTGAACGCCAGGGCGGACGAACTCAGCCGCAGGTGCATGATGGATCACGAATGGCGTCTTCACTCGGAAGTGGCGCAAGGACTCTTTCTACAGTGGGGAGAGCCTTGGTTAGATCTATTCGCCACCGAAGAGAACGCGCAATGTCATCAGTTCTGCGCGTTGGAATTTCCAAGGCGGCACTCGCTCGGCGACGCTTTTCGTCACGAGTGGAGTTGCGGTCTATTGTACGCCTTTCCGCCTATACCACTTCTACCCAGAGTGTTGAAGAAGATTCGGCACGACCGGGCCCAAGTCATTCTTGTGGCTCCGGACTGGGCTCGAAGAGTTTGGTATCCCGAGCTACTCAATATGAGCGTAGATCCCCCGATCCGTCTGCCTCTTCCGGAGGATCTTCTGTCGCAGCAGCAGGGGACGGTCCTCCACCCGAACCTGTCCAGTCTACACCTGCTTGCGTGGAGATTGAGCGGCGGCAGTTGATTCCTTTCGACTTGCCTCCCGAAGTTTGTGATGTGATTCTGGCAGCCAGGCGTCCCTCCACTAAGGTGGTATACGCCTGCAGGTGGAACAAATTTGTGGCATGGTGCACAGCAAAGGCTGTGAATCCCCTTTCTGCCCCTCTTTCTGAGGTCCTTCTGTTCCTTCTCTCTCTGGCCCAACAGGGTTCTGCCCTGGGTACCATCAAGGGTTATCTTTGTGCTATCTCGGCCTTCCTCAGGCTCCCTGATCAGCCCTCCCTTTTCAAGTCCCCTGTTGTTAACAGGTTCTTAAAAGGCATTACTCACCTCTTCCCTCCTGTTCCGTTTGTGATGCCTCAGTGGGACTTGAACTTGGTTCTTACCTTTTTAATGTGCGCTCCCTTTGAGCCTCTACATAACTGTCCTCTTCGTCTTCTGACTCTGAAGACAGCCTTTCTGGTGGCCATCACCTCCGCTCGGCGGGTGAGTGAGCTCCAGGCTCTATCTTGCAAACCTCCCTTTCTGTCTGTTCATCCAGACAAGGTTGTTCTTCGGACGCGTCCGTCCTTCTTGCCAACGGTGGTTACTGCTTTCCACATTGGGCAGACCATCACTTTGCCCACCTTCTTTCCGCCTCCGCATCCTTCCAGAGAGGAAGAGAGGCTCCACCGTCTGGACCCAAAACGTGCGCTCTCTTTCTATATTGACCGCACAAAACACTTCCGGGTGGATGACCAGCTCTTTGTTGGCTACGTGGGCGCCAAAAAGGTCGGGCGGTGCACAAGAGGACCATCTCCCGCTGGGTTACCTTGTGCATCAAGACCTGCTATTCTTTGGCTAAGAAGGAGCCTCCTGTTGGGCTGCGTGCCCATTCCACCAGGGCAACGGCTGCTACCACGGCCTTGGGCCGCGGTGTTCCGCTGCCGGTTATCTGTCAGGCAGCTACGTGGGCCTCGCTGCACACGTTTACAAAGCATTACTGCCTTGACAGTCAGGTCCGGAGGGACGGCTTCTTTGGCCGTTCTGTCCTCCAGGACTTCCTTGTCTGATCTTTGTTCGCAGACCCACCACCGGGGTTGGTATTGCTGGGGTATCTATTCTAAGGTAAGGAATCTGTCACTAACGTGTCTCTTTCAGATGCACAAGTTACTAACTTGTGTAACGATATATCTGTAAGAGACAGTAGTTAGTGACAGATTCCTACCGCCCACCCATCCTCCCCGTTCTGCGAACTGATTTCTAGGGTTAAGGACATCCCTTTCAGGGCTCTAGTATTTTTCAGACACCTATGTCAGCTTCTTGCATGGCTCTGCGTTCCTGGCGCGGAAAGTCGTGTACAGAACTGACGTCAGCGCGCAGGGGCGGCGCCTAAGTGCTGCCCGCGACGTCATCCCGGCGATCACGACGCCGACGACGGACGCGGAGCCGCACGACGCCGCCTACCGACGCGCAAGGGTACTGCTACGCAAAAAACTTTCCGGATCCAGCCTGACGCCTGGGGATATTCTAAGGTAAGGAATCTGTCACTAACTACTGTCTCTTACAGATATATCGTTACACAAGTTAGTAACTTGTGCATTAAGGTCACAGCCTTAGCCCTTAGATCCTTAAGATGAAATTTAAAAGACACACGGTTATCAAACACCACCCCTAAGTATCTATACGTCTTAACAACATCAATTATACCTGCTCTGGCCTTCCAGAAAGTAAACTTCTGTTTAACTACACCAATTTTCATCACTTTGTTTTTTTTGACATTCAGTTCAAGGCCATTCTGTTGAGTATAGTCCTCAAAGGCGGTAATAAGTCTTTGTAGGCCGATAGGAGTATGATTCACGAGTATAGTATCATCGGCATACTGGAGGTAACTAATTTGCACCCCCCCCATCCTAGGGACATGCCCATTAACAACATCCAAATGCAGGGAAAGATCAGATAAGAATAGATTAAATAGACAGGGGGCAAGAACAAAACCCTGCTTTAGGCCATTATATGTCCTAATCTTCCTTGATAACGAGTTGCCATCGCCCAATTTAACTTGGACCCAAGTATCTGTATACAAAAGAATGGTAGCCTTCAACAATTTACTTGAGATGCCACGATCTAACAGTTTTTTCCATAACAAATTTCGTGGCACAGAGTCGAAGGCTGCCTTAAGATCAATAAAAGCAGTGTATAAATTTTGAGTTGCTTTGCTTGCTTCTTCCTTGTTTTCCAGTTCTCTTCAGCTCTATCATATAAATCATCTGACTATAAGAAAATATTCAAATAACTACAGACATTGTTCAGGTTTTTGTTTCTTCTGTATACTCAACTTTCCACAAGATTATGTTGGATCATATGAAATATCTTTCTTGTTCTTTCCTGCTTTTAAGCAAAATACTCATATAAATCCAGTTAGGTTCGACTTGGAGAAGCCTGCACCATGTCCTCCTACCTGCTGCACAACACCCACAAAGCATTTCCTGCTGCATGTGGCTCTTGTTCCCTATTTAGCCATTTTTTCCCAGTATTCTGTGTGGTTCAGACACCCAGTGCCCTCTCCAGATTGAATTTGAAGATTCACATCTACCTGATGCAGTGAAGAAGGGTTTGCCCCAAAAATAAAATTTCTCTAGTGCTTCTCACACTTGTGATTGTGAATATGATTCTCAGTATCTCGTACTAAATTCCTAGTTTGTCCTTAAATAAGTCTGTGTGCATCCATGCCTGCGTGAATTTTTAATTATGTCGGAGAAATTTGCAAAAAGTTAAAATTTCATGTTATGTGAAATTCATAAAATGTCTTGATATTTTGCATACTTTTTGCCTGCAGGAGACTGGTTTGCACAGAAAATGACTTGCCTAGGCACATGTTCTGCTAGAACCACACTCCTGCTGGTATCTCACTAGACTTTGTATGCAAGAAGTGCCAGGCTAGATACCAGCAAACCACATTACACCCTCAAAGCAAAGTATCGTAAAATGGTTACAGAGTTTCTTAAAAAACAATTGCACACCACTAATTTCATCTCTTTTGCATTTCCTTTTCATTAGACAATAACTATGGCACTCAACCTGCACCACTATTCTCAGCCACTCTTAAAATCTAGCACTCACAATTCTATTCACAAGATTGCTGACTCCCAGCACTCACTAACACTCCACAACACCAACTCGCAAAACCAGAACCCCGGAGAGTGTCACAGTTTATTTAATGCTTCAGTGCATTCAGTTACTATCTTGTACGTAACCTACCATGTGTGGTAGCTATTGCACAATTCGAATTCGAAGCTGTGGTTTGTGCATAAATTGGGATTGAGGGAATGAGGGAAACTGGTTATCACCTCACAGACTCTAGCCACTGTTAAGAATGTGGATGCTTGTGACCGTTAACCTTGTCATAAGTCATCGAATCCTCATTACTTTTTGCTTGAACATCCCCTTGCAGCACTTCATCATAAATCCTAGGTTTAATGTGACTTAGCATGTTCTTTTCCAACGCAGAAGGGGGGAGTCCTTGCGGGTGTGTAGGTGATTGATGCATCTCTCAAGTGGAATATGTAGTTCTCCGTAATTTTCTTGACAAGGAGAATGGCATGTGCCTTGGTTAATTTCCGCGCATTGGAGCATGTATCCATCGCACTTTCCGGAAGGAAGTCTCAGGTGAGTTACTTGAGGAATATCTCTAGCTAATTTTCAATTGGTGTTGGGATTATTGACATCCATGGTTGATCCTGTGAATGTGATGCATGTGCTTTATTGTCTTGATATATTTACAAGCAAAGCCTTAAACCGTTTTTTCAAACTTAGAGTGCCTCACAAAGCGATTTTTATACTGACAAACATAACAAACAAGTTACTTACCTTCGGTAACGATATATCTGTAAGTGACATAGATTAGTTATGGATTCCTTACCTTAGAATTACCCCCAGGCGTCAGACTGGATCCGGAGAATTTTTCTTCAGCAGTACCCCTGCGCGTCGGTAGGTGGCGTAGGTCGACTCCACGTTCGTCGTTGGCGTCGTGGTCGCCGGAATGACGTTGCGGTATCTACTTAGACACCGCCCCTGCTCGCTGACGTCAGTTCTTTACACGACATTCCACGCCAGAAGCGCAGAGCCATGCAAGACACTGACCACTGGTGCACAAAACTAGGGCCCTGCAAGGAAGTCCCTTACCCCTAGAAGTCAGTTCGCAGAACTGGAAAAATGGGTGGGGCGGTGAGGAATCCATAACTAATCTATGTCTCTTACAGATATATCGTTACCGAAGGTAAGTAACTTGTTCATCTGAAAGAGACAATTAGTTATGGATTCCTCACCTTAGAATAGATACCCCAGCAATGCCAACCCCGGAGGTCGGTCTGCGAACCAAGTCCACACCAGAAAGTCCTGGAGAACTGAACGGCCAAAGAAGCTGTCTCTCTGGACTTGGCTGTCCAGGCAGTAGTGTTTGGTAAACGTGTGCAATGAAGCCCACATAGCTGCCTGGCAGATGTCATGAAGGGGGACTCCACATCCCAAAGCAGTAGTGGCTGCCGTCGCCCTGGTGGAATGGGCACGCAACCCCACTGGAGGTTCCTTTTTTGCTAAGGAGTAACAGATTATGATGCAAAAAACGACCCATCGAGAGATGGTTCGTTTCTGCACGGCCCGACCTTTCTTGGCGCCCACATAGCCAACAAAGAGCTGGTCATCCACCCGGAATTGTTTTGTGCGATCCAGATAGAAGGAAAGCGCACGTTTTGGATCCAGATGGTGGAGCCTCTCCTCCTCTTTAGAAGGATGCGGGGACGGGAAGAAGGTGGGCAAAGTGATGGTCTGTCCTATCTGGAAAGAGGTAACCACTTTGGGAAGGAAAGAAGGCCTAGTGCGAAGGACAACTTTGTCCGGATGAACAGCCAGGAAAGGAGGTTTTGACGAAAGAGCCTGCAGCTCACTAACCCTGCGAGCAGAGGTGATGACGACCAGAAAGGCAGTTTTAAGTGTCAGAAGTCTGAGAGGACAGTTATGTAGCGGCTCGAAGGGAGCGCATATAAGTTAGGTCAGAACCAAGTTCAAGTCCCACTGAGGCATTAGGAAAGGAATTGGAGGATACAAGTGAGTAATGCCCTTAAGGAAATGATTTACAATAGGCGACTTGAAAAGAGAAGGCTGGTCAGGAAGCCGAAGAAAGGCCGAAATGGCCGAAAGATAGCCTTTTAGAATGCCCAGAGCAGAGCCCTGCTGGGCCAAAGAAAGAATGAAGAGGAGAACCTCTGAAAGGGGGGCAGAAAGGGGATCCACAGCCTTTGCTGCGCACCACACCACAAACTTGTTCCATCTACAGGCGTATACCGTTTTGGTGGAGGGACGCCTGGCTGCCAAGATAATGTTACAGACTTCGGGAGGAAGGTTGAAAGCTGTCAACTGTCGCCGCTCAATCTGCACGCAAGGAGGTGGAGGCTGGACAGGTTCGGGTGGAGGACCCTCCCCTGCTGCTGCGACAGAAGATTCTCCCGAAGAGGCAGTCTGAATGGAGGATCGATGGCCATGTGCAAGAGCTCGGGATACCAGACTCTTCGTGCCCAGTCCGGGGCTACAAGAATGACTTGGGCCCGGTCGGGCTTGATTTTCTTCAGCACTCTGGGTAGATGTGGTATAGGTGGAAAGGCGTATAGAAGACCGCAACTCCACTCGCGACGAAAAGCGTCGCCGAGCGAGTGCTGCCTTGGAAATTCCATCACGCAGAACTGCTGACATTGCGCGTTCTCTTCGGTGGCGAATAGATCTAACCAAGGCTCTCCCCACCGCTGAAAGAGACCTTGCACCACCTCCGAGTGAAGACGCCATTCGTGATCCATCAGGCACTGGCGGCTGAGTTCGTCCGCCCTGGCGTTCAGAGAACCTGCCAGGTGTTAAACCACCAGGACATGCCCTGATGTTCCAGCCACTTCCAGAGATGAAGTGCCTCCTGGCATAGGGTCCACGACCCCACCCCGCCCTGTTTGTTGCAGTACCACATGGCGGTGGTGTTGTCCGTGAACACCTGCACTACTCTCCCTTTGACAGAAGGAAGGAATGCCTTCAGTGCAAGACGGATCGCCCGAAGCTCCAGAAGGTTGAGGTGGAGCCCGAACTCCGCCGGAGACCAGAGGCCTCTGATCTCCGCCTCTCCCATGTGGCCGCCCCACCCCAGAAGTGATGCATCTGTCACCACTGTGAACTCCGGTTGGGGAAGGGAGAGGGATCTGCCGTTGACCCAATCCTGGTTCGTTAGCCACCACAGCAATTGGTGTGCTGTGCCCCCGAGATCTGGACGCAATCTGAAAGATTCACTTGATGCTGTGCCCACTGGAACTTTAGGTCCCACTGCAGAGCCTGCATATGCCACCTGGCATAGTCCACCAGGAGGAGGCCATGAGGCCCAGTAGCCTCTTGGTCATTCTTACCGAAACCCGGGATAGAGGCTGAAAGATCAGAATCATAGCCCGAATATCCCGGACTCGCTGCTCGGGAGGATAAGCCTGAAACTGCGCTGTGTCCAGAACTGCTCCGATGAAAAGGAGCTTCTGAGAGGGAATCAGGTGTGACTTCAGCACGTTGATGGTGAACCCCAGCGAATGCAGGAGGTCAGCCGTAGTCTGGAGGTGGGAGACGACAGCCTGGGGCGAGCCCGCCTTCAACATCCAGTCGTCGAGATAGGGGAAGACTGGAACCCCTGATCTGCGCAGATGAGCTGCGACCACCGCCATCACTTTCGTGAACAGCCGAGGGGCGCTGGTAAGGCCAAAAGGGAGCACGGTAAACTGAAAGTGCTCCTGACCTACCGTGAACCGCAGATAACGCTGATGGGCCGGCAGGAGGGGTATGTGAAAATAGGCGTCCTGCAAGTCCAACGCTACCATCCAGTCTCCAGGGTCGAGGGCAAACAGGACCTGAGCCAGTGTCAACATTTTGAACTTCTCCTTCCGGAGGAAGCGGTTGACGTTCCTGAGATCCAAGATAGGACGCAAGCCCTTGTCCTTCTTGGGCACCAGAAAGTAGTGGGAATAACAGCCACGACCTACTTCTGGGGCAGGAACTCGCTCAACGGCTCCCTTGGCCAAGAGAGCCATAACTTCCTGTTGGAGAAGGGCCAAGTGATCCTCCGACATGCAATGAAATTGAGGTGGCATGGATGGAGGGGTAGTCTCGAAGGGGAGAGAGTAACCCCTTCGGACTATCTGCAAAACTCACCTGTCCGACGTGACGGTGAGCCAATGGGGGAGGTGATGGCGAATCCTGCCGCCCACTGGCGAATGGTGGCCCTGAAAGTTCGGACTAGGAGGGCTTGGAGGCTGCTGCAGAGGGGGCGCTGGTGGACTGGCCCGCCCGCTGGCCCCCAGACCTACGACAGTGGGTCCCACATCCCCGGCCGCGCAGAGGTTGGACAGCTTGCACAGGCCTGTGGCTCTGGACGGAACGTGACGGGGCACCCCTTCCATAGCCACGAAAGGGGCGAAAAGCAGACTGCGCAGGGCGAGAGGTGGAAGCGAGGCCCAGGGACCTGGTTGTAGCCCTAGAGTCCTTAAAATGCTCGAGCGCGTTGTCTGCTTTGTCACCAAACAAGTGACGGCCATCGAAGGGCATGTCCAAAAGTGTAGCTTGGACATCACCCTAAAAGCCAGTGGACCTCAGGCAGGCGTAGCGTCGTAGGGCTACTGACGTTGAAATCGTCCTGCCTAGCGAGTCGGCGGTGTCCAGCCCACACCGTATGGCGAACTTCGCTGCGTCTCTCCCTTCGGCCACTGCACGGGAGAGCACGGCCCGGGCCTTCTCCGGGCACTGTGGCAGCACCTGCGCGACCACACAGAATGGGAGTAACGGCCCAAGAGACATGCGGTGTTCACAGACCGCAGTCCTAAGCTGGAGGAAGAAAACATTTTCTTCCCAAGATGGTCCAGCTTCTTGGATTCCCTATGAGGTAGTGCGGTAGGGAATGTGCCCTTGGAAGTGGAGGCTTGGACCACCAAGCTCTCAGGGGTGGGGTGTTGGGAGAGGAAAATGGGGTCGCCAGGGGCCGGGCAGTGGCGTCGGGCAATCATCCTATCCACAGGAGCCCCTGTGTTGGGCTTGGACCAAGTGCCCAAAAGGATGTCCGTGAGGGCCTCATTGAACGTCAGCAGGGGCTCTGAAGAGGCCGCTGCCGTTTTAAGCACCTCGGCCAGGAGGTTAGTCCTAACCGCCACCGTAGGAAGCTCGAGGTTAAGGGCCTCAGCCGCCCTACGCAACACCACTGCGTTGGATGCACCCTCTTCCGTAGCCACGGTAGGGGGAGAAAGCATACCAAGGTCTGGAGAAGTGTCCCGACCACTGGCCTCACCCAACTCCTCTCTCCAGTCCGGTTCTTCCAACTGGTCTGCCAGAGGGTCCACAGACCCCTCCCAGTCCTCCTCACCATCCTCTGGTAGCCACTCAGGGCGATAGGGAACACTAGGGGAGAACAGGGGTACACAAGTACCGGTCGGCGCCAGTCCCGACGTCAGTTGACGTCAGTCCGGCTCCGTGTCCACGTCGAGGAGGAGGCTGGGGTCGACGTCGGTTGGGGACACAACCGGCGTCAGAGGGGGCGGAGGTGTCGCCAATGGATTCGGCGCCGGAGGAGGTGTCACGAGGTCGACCGGCGCCTATCCGTATCCAGGCCTGCATCCCTGGGGGCCCTGCGGCGCCGGAGCCGAAGCCGCTGGCATCGAAGGCCTAGAGCCCCCAGCGGAGTCCGCGGGGCCCGAAGGCGTGCCGGAGGAGTCGGGCTTCCCAAAAATAGAATGGAGGGCTTCGTAAAAACTACGAAGTTGGGCAAGGGTCGCTCTGGCTCCCGGAAAGGGAGGGAGGCTCGGAGTCGACCCAACAGGCTCGGCGGGCGGAGCCGGACGACTACCTTCCGTATCCCGCATCTCGTTGGCCGACGGACGGGGAGAACACGAAGAGCGACGGTGCTTCTTTGCCTTCTTTTTGTGCTTCAACTTACCCGAAGACTTCGACGAGGAATGGTGGTGATGGCTCTGCGACCGGTCCCGTGACCTCCCTCTCGACCGGGACCTCGAGCGGCGCGGAGCCGACTGCCGCGCCTCCAGAAGCTTTCGGGACCGCTCCCGCAAAGACTTCAGGGCCATGGCCCGGCAGTCGGAGCACGACTTCGGGTTGTGGTCGCGCTCCAGGCACCAGAGGCACACAAGATCGGGGTCTGTCACCGACATCAGCTTGTGGCAGGAGCCACAAGGCTTGAAGCCGGTCCGCCAAGATGACATCCCTGTGCACCAGGAGTCGTAACGACTCAAAAAGACGTTGACAAAAAGTTGCAAAAATAGAGTCAAAAAGTGACTTGAGGTACCGCTCTCTCCGGATCTGCGCTGGCTGGCGCGGAAAAAGAAAGAACTGACGTCAGCGCGCAGGGGCGGCGTCTAAGTAGATACCGCGACGTCATTTCGGCGACCACGACGCCAACGACGAACGTGGAGTCGACCAACGCCATCTACCGAAGTGCAGGGGTACTGCTGAAGAAAAATTCTCCGGATCCAGTCTGACGCCTGGGGGTAATTCTAAGGTGAGGAATCCATAACTAATTGTCTCTTTCAGATCATGTAATCTTTATATAAATCTTAAGTTTAGGTGCTAGTGCTCAGCAGATTCTTCCTCCGTTCTTTCTAAATTTTCTGAGCAATCCCCCAGAAATGTCTATGAGAACTTTCTTCAGTCCAAACCAGTACAGTAATTGTCACTGTTTCTTGTCTTACTTTGCAGAAGATCAAGATGAGCTTGACATGTACCTAAATCACCTACAGCAAAGCACAGCCCAAAAATCAAACCTGCCTCCAATATGTGTCAAGTCCGCGCCTCGTCATATCTTCAGTGCTGTCCATTCTACTAGGGACATTCTCTCGCTGGTGGCCAAGGCAAAGGGTTTGGATGCTCCAAGTGAGTTTTTGAAGGTTTATGATCATTTTGTTGCTGTTGTGTTTGACATACGTCAAGCTGGTTGCAAAAGAGGGCATGATACTTGGGTATTTGCATATTTTTTGTAGAAAAACTGGTCTGGTCTGCAGGAGATTCCTGTTTGCTTCAAGTTTTAACAGCCACTCCCTCGCCTAACAGACATATCCTCTAACCTTTGCATATGTCCCTAGGTTCTTCATCAAAATGTACATTTCCATTCATGTAATGATCTTGAATCCATAAAATAGTACAACTTTTTTGTCTTTTTTTCCCTTTAATGACTATTTGAGCCAGTCAACTTTGTAACTGCCCTTCACGCCACTCACCAAAAGCTCTGTTTTTCTTTTTGACTGTAAGGGTCTACCCTGCAATCTACAACACACCATTGCTCCTTAAACTATTTCCTTTTCACCAATGAATAGATTGTCACAAGCGGGCTATAAATGATATTGGTTGCAAAAGATGCTGTTTTGACACAACTCGTGCTGTCTGTCTCTACAGTACATGAGTGAAAACTTGTACATTAACCTTTTTTTACCATCTACTTGCTTTGCTGGGCTGGTCTTTTTGAGAAACCACATAGCTGCGTAGGCTTACTATTTTTTATCAGATTTGCCTCCGTTTAGTGATGATTGTATTCCACTGTGGCAACTTTGTTTGCTTAACGGGGTTGAAAAGATTTCAGAAGAATGAATAGTCTACCTTGTTGGGTGAATATGGGAAGATCAAAGGGATAGGTGTAGCTGTTGATTATTTAGGGTCAAGCAAATTTATCCTTTTACTAGGAGAGCACTGCCACCAGTCGGCAGGTAACAAGGTAAGGTCAATGTTATTGTTTAGTTATTTAAAACCATAACAATTTTGACATAAAGAAACAAGGTAAACCCAAGCTTCATTGTTAACATAAGACTTAATAAACACTTCATCCAGCATTAATTTATGGTGCAGAAATGGACCAATAATTTTTTATAATTTAAAAGCGTAATGTGCAAAAGGCTAGCAAGGTCTAGAAAATGCAGTCTTCATTACAGACATAAACTTTCATCTAAAAATTGATTCAATGTGCAAAATTGGTAAGATAAATACAAACTTCATTCTTGAATTGAGGCATAATACGTACTAGATCCTAAAATTGATTCAATGTACAAAGTGAGCCAGTAACTCTTCAAATTGTAAGCGCATACAGTGTATTGTGCTGGCTAGGACTATCACATTAGGTCTTCCCTTTTTATCTTGTCCAGGAATCCAGATAGCCAGCTAGAGACTGTTGAAAGTGGAAAAGTATAAAAAGGTGCAATGTGCTGCATGGCAGAGCCCTTAAAATTCTATATCGACGAGGTATTCTTATTCATACCTTTATAGCATCCTTCAGGAACTTCATAAATTTAGCGTTAACTGGACATGTGTCCCACTTAGACATGTTGCTATTGCATTTTGACATTGCCTGATTCCTAAGAGGTGAAATGCAGGAGTTAACCAATAATGGCTCAAGTCCTTTAGTTTGTTACACACACAAACTACATGCAACAATGATTCGAGTTTATAACTACACAGCCTACAGTTCAAGGCCTCTGTACCTTTCAGTCGTCCATATTTATAGGCTTTAAGGGGTATAATGCTGCATCTTAGCCCGATTAGGTCTTTTTTCAGCCCTAGACTCATGGGGCAGGATAAATGGGCAGCCCTCCCGTTGGACTGATAGAAGGAAATACACAGATTCACATGGGCCTTTGCTGATAGTTCCTGTTGATCGTCATCTGCGGACCTCAGCCTTGTATTTTTTGTAAGCAACTTGGCACCTAATTTTGGTGGAAAATTCAGATCAAGGATTTCTTGAGCACCCACGGAGATGAATAAATTCATTGCATATGCTTTCGTGCAAGTTTAGTATTCTGCATGCGCAGCCTTAAGCTTGAAATAGTAATTTAAGAATCTGTTTTCCCCACGGTCACTTGCTTGCTTAAGTTGAATTCTAGGTAAATTTATGCTGATGGAGTGGCGTCCAGCAGCTGGAATAGTCTTCTATAACAGCAGCACTGGGCCTTGTCCAGCCAGGGGCCAAGACTGTCTTTAAAGATTAAGGAGCCGTATGACAATGTTGGAATGAACTTGGATTCAATGACTTAACAAATTGCAGACAGATCAGGCCCTCTCATTTGTTTTAACAATTTCTGAAAGCTGATAAGCAGACACCACGGTATTTAAAGGTAGATATCTGCTCCATATTCGCCTGAGCTAAGGTGAATTTTGGTTTTCTTAACCTGTTTCCTCTCGTACACCATTATTTGTATGGATATATGTGATCAAATAAGATTGTATCGTCTGCATATTGCAAACATTGTTGATGAGAGCCTGCAAATTGGGGTGGAAATAGGTTTACACCAGCTAGGTAATTGTTTAGGTCAGCCAAATAAAAGTTAAATAATGGTGGAGCCAGTATGCATCCCTGTTTCAGCCCTTGTTTGTCCAGATCGTTTACGTCACTCTATTGGCAGAGACCTTGACTCTCACTCAGGTCTTAATGTATGTGATGGCTCTTAGCAGTGTGGCCAGAATGCCCCAGTTATGGAACTTCTGCCAAAACCTCGATCTGTCTACTTTATCAAGGCAGGGGTGTAATCAATAAAGGCTACATAAAGGGCTGGCGCTTGTTTTTTATTTGCTACCTCAATCAGGGAAGAGAGAATTATCAGGTTATCCTCCGTGCTGCAACCTTGTCTGAAACCTGATTGTGTGGTCGCGTTTGATTGCGGCCCATTCTTCAAGCTTTGAATTGAGCGCTTTCGCAAAGCATTTCCTATCTACATCGAGCAGGGATATTAGCCTGAAATTGGGTGGCTGATTGACTGGACCTTTTTTGTGTATTGGGGATAATATGGATCCCCTCCAGCTGTCAGTAACCTCATTTGTTTGCCACCATTCTGCAGTCTTACCTCGATGTTTTAGGGTGACATTTCATCTGAATGTGAGAACTGGCACTCAGTGATGGCTCCCTCAGCAAAATAAAGGTTTCCACATGTTGGAGTGTTTAGAGCGAAATTTGCAGAGGTCTCACAGTGATTACCCATGCTCAGACATGGCTCAAATTCTATGCCAAGGGGACAACCACAAATGCTTCCATAACACCTGAATGTCGACTGATGTTGTTTTATCTAGAAATGTGGTACACATAGAACTGGCTACAGCAAACAAGCCAAGTTTCAAAACTGCTCGCAAATGGCGGTAAAAAATATGTCAAGCAATACATGAACTAGACTTTCACAGTAGGTGGGGATATAGACAGAACTGGAGCCTTATGTTCATTTTACTATTTTCATATCCTAAATATGTCTTAGCATCACTAAGATTTTGAAGAGATGACTGTTGAGTTCACCAAAAATTTGCTTTTATTTAATTTAGCTTCAAACGTCACCCTATTAGTTACTTTATTTGCAACCAGTAAAATACGGCCTTTTGTGTCACATATTATCTGGTCTCTCTAAAAACATTTTGATAGAAAAAAAATAATGGTTGGAAATGTTCAATTTAATCTCAAACTATGAGTTTCTCTGTGTTAGCATCTATCCCATCGTTGAAGCTAGTCTTTGCCAGTGCAGTCTTGTTGGACCTATGCCTCCTGGTCGTCTCACAAACTCAAAGTCATATTTTGGACCTGCATGTTGTATGAGGCTGGGTAATGTTCCATTTGTGCTGCGTAGATGTGCATCTGTACCTTTGTAAATAGTGGCTCAAATGCGCGAGTCTGGCCCCTCGTCATCTAAGTTTCAAGTTTTTTGCATTTTGCCAATTCAGGGTCCTACGTATTCACGACAGTGTTAAATTAAATCAAAAATAGCTTGCCAAAAACAAACTTTTAAAAAATCTTAGTAGTTTAGTAGCGGGAATCACCCATGATCAAATAAAATTTCAAAAATATTTTGCACATTTGTCAGGGCTAATTTTCTCACCCACGCACACTGCCTCCTATAACTAAACGTGGAAACTAATCAAAGTAACTTACGTTTTTGGAATTTGAGGGATAACCCTTTGTAGACTACCGATTAAATCTGTGGCAATTTGGTCAATCTAATCTTTCTCCATATTTATTATAGATGCTAGCAATTTATAAGTACGCAAGAGAAATAGAACAATTGTTGACATGTTTAATAGGGTCTCCTGCCAGATAAATTGCAACAAAAGAACTTCAGCAGTAGTTTGTTTACATGTTTTTCAGCTGCATCCGTGTCTTTGCCTACAAAAGTTTTACGCACACATCGGAAAACTATGAATCTCGTCGAAGCTTCAAAACCTGAAAAGGAAGAGGTAACAGTTTTTAAATGTGTTGGTTATGTGTATTTTTCCAACTCCCTTTTGTCTTTAGAACAAACATAGCAAGATGTACATGTGTCCAGAATGTGTCCTGGCATTAGACATTCTGAATTACTAGTCTGTCTACGCTTGAGCAGATTTGTGTAAATTGACTCCTCAAGATGGTGCTAGCTGTCAGGATAAGTGTAATGCCATTTAGCACCAAGGAGGGTATGTAAGAGGTTACATACCTTCACCCGGCTGGCTCTCCTTTACTTTTTCCCTTCTCTGACCATTTGAGATACGTGGTTCACAATCACACCTTGTATACCTGGCTATAGGTGAAACAGAAAAAAACTATATAGTAGTAATGATCTATATGTCATGAAAATAGTCAGAGCGGAAGAGAGGGGGAGAAATCCTTTCAGGACGAGAACCCTCACTCACCGTAAGGTGACATGCTTCATCATATGGGTTCCCTCCTCACACCTGGATCGAGAGGTCCAAGGTGTGGGCTGCGACTCCACTGACGGGGAGGAGCTGAGATGTTTTCTCAGAGATGAGCGGTGAAGATAGGTGGTGAGGGGCAGAGTGCAAAAAAAGTGATAAATGTATTGGTGAGTAAAATATCTCTTAAGGTCCACTTAAACTTTATTTGGTGACCCTTAGGATAAGGTTAAAAAGAGGACTGGGGATTAACCAAATATATCCCTCACAAGGGTCAGCATGTTTCTGCCTTAGTTAGGTCCCATACAAGGATCCAGGGCATTCGACAGGACCTCAGTGTTAGGTTGTCACTCTGCGATTATACGTATTTAGCTCAAAATCAATTAGAGAACATATATACTGGCCACCACTGGATCTGAGCGGACAGTATTGGCGACGACCCATATTGTTCTGTTGAGTTTGTCTACCTGAAATTCAAAGGTAAAGAAAATTTAAAAATTATTCCCCTTCTTGGTCTGACATTATATTGGCAGTGTATACCTTGTAACATCTCAGTGCTGTCTGTGTCTATGTAAGCATAGTAAAGCATGCTTACCTATTATCTGGTTTGAGAGAATCCACTCTCCAGCCTTAAGGGTACGTCTCGTAGTGCCCAGCTAAAAAGTAAAGTAAAGTGTACGGCAGTAACAGAGAGCCTGTATATGTGTTGGCTCAGTGAACACATTATGGCAGAAAGAAAAACATGGATATACTCATGCGTGTAGCGGTGGAATTTTAACTCAAATACGAGTGATTTGAATTCACTCGGTGGCTCCTAGAGTATGTACACCTGTCTATCGGCAATAATGTATGTGATTTTCTATGTGCATGTTGAAAATCTTATATGCTATATCTTTAGTAAGTTTACTTCCAGAGACAACAGTTCTAGTGAAATGTGGGTCTTAAAAACGAAGAAATCAGCTGTTATCTAGTGCAGGGATCGTATGCGATCAGCAGAATCGTGTGCGCTTACCTAGATAGGTTTGGTGCACCTCAGTAATGGACGTCCTGGCGAGAGTGAAACTCGTCTGTCCCAGGCGTCCAATATAGAAGGAAGTGGTTCTTACGTATAGGACGCAAGTGGCGCGTAAGGCGCATGACACGTGTATACTTTAAAAACGGAGTGTCTTGGATATGTAGTCCTCATTATAATCGCAAGTTGATATCTGTAGTGTTGAAACGAATATAGCCTTTTACATCGCATGTGCTTACAACGCATGCGCTTACAATGCGGTCGTTACATCGACCGCGTTGTTACATCGCAGTACCATTACAACGCAAGTCGTTACAACGACTTGCTCTAGGGGGCACGCTGGACTTAGGAATAGTATAATTTACTATTCCTCCTCCAGTGTGTGCAACAGTAGGGAAGGTGTTGGAATAGTAAATTATACTATTCCGTAGTTTAGAGCGCCCCCTAGAGCAAGTCGTTGTAACGACTTGCGTTGTAATGGTACTGCGATGTAACAACGCGGTCATTGTAACGACCGCGTTGTAATCGCATGCGTTGTAACCCATGCGATGTGATGGCTGTTTCCCGTTGAAACCTCTAATGTGGTTGTGTCTTTGTAAAAAGACACATATCCGCTTACCGTTGGAAGTTCGGTGCACCTTAGAAACAGATGTCCTGGCGAGAGTACCAAGGATCTAGTATGCACATCAAAAAACGCGGGTAGCGTGTAATGTGCATGTCACGTATGTTGTTCCTTGAATGGGGTGTATGGGACATGCAGTCCTCCTTCTAATCCTAAGCTAGTGCAAAAAAGTTTAAAGGTTTTCAGAAATCCTCTCAGGCGGTCGTGTCTTATTTTAAAAGACCGCAGATACTAGAGCGACATACAATGTTGTGTCTATATGATTTTCTATGTACATGTTGAAAATCTTATATGCTATATCATTAGTAAGTTTACTTCCCGAATCAACAGTTCTAGTGAAATGTGGGTCTTAAAAACAAAGAAATGAGCTGTTGTCTAAAGCAGGGATCAGATATCGGTCCCATATGTAGCTGGTAAAATAGGGGTCAAAATGCGAGCAGCAGAAGCGTGTACGCTTACCTAGATAGGTTTGGTGCACCTCAGTAACAGACGTCCTGGCGAGAGTGAAACTGGTCTGTCCCAGGCGTCCAATATAGAAGGAAGTGGTTCTTACATACAGGACGCGGGTGGCGCGTAAGGCGCATGTCACGTGTATAGTTTAAAAACGGAGAGTCTGGGATATGTAGTCCTCATTATAATCGCAAGATGATATCTGCAGTGTTGAAACCTCTAATGTGGTTGTGTCTTTGTAAAAAGACACATATCTGCTTACCGTTGGACGTTCGGTGCACCATAGAAACTGATGTCCTGGCGAGAGTACCAGGCATCTAGTATACGTGTCAAAAACGCGGGTAGCGCGTAATGCGCATGTTACGTATGTTGTTCCTTGAACGGGGTGTATGGGACATGCAGTCCTCGTTCTAATCTTAAGGTAGTGCTAAAAGGTTTAAAGGTTTTCAGAAATCCTCTCAGGCGGTCGTGTCTTTTGTATAAGACCGCGGTTACTTAGGGGACATACAATGTTGTGTCTATATGTTCAGTTTTGTGAAGGTTGAAGAGAAAGATGAAGCTGGTCATCTCGAAGCAAATTTATAGGAAGTATTACTTCATGTATCTATTTGTGGGTTTATTCTGAATCGTCTTATATAAGTGATGTTAATAGGAACAGGTGGTGTTCTGACTTCCTTATGTCAAAGGGTCAGCAAATCTCTGTGTGCTCACTAGTTCTAAAGTGGTTTAAGAACCAGTGAAGCAACTGATGATTATAAGGACATCAAGTATAGAGGGATTCATGTGTAGCCTATTTTCTATCTAAGGCTGGCCCATGGAATGTCATCATTGAGTCCGGACTTGTCACTACTCAGTCGAAATCCCATCGTTGTTCTCTATGGAATAAGACAGTTTCTAATGGGCCCATTTTTGGTGAGAAGTTAGGTTTGTCTAACACCATCCATAGAATATCATTAACTGTGTGACCAAGTTCTGAAAAATGTCTGGTGAGTTTGGTGTTTGTTTTTTTACATCTTATGGCACTCCGGTGTTCAATTATTCTTGTCTTCACCTTCCTAGTGGTCATACCCACATAGTTCAAATTACAAGGGCATCTCAGTAGACAGATTACTCCCTCTGTATTGCAGTTTGTGTGTTTATTTAATTTCCAGGGTGTCTTCAGTCCCAGATCTATCGCATGAAACACTCTGGTGTAAGGGCAGACTGCACAGGAACCTCATGGAAAATGTCCCATAATAGGGGGCTGAGACCACAGGGTGTTCAAAGTCGTCTTTTTTGGAGTTAAACGTGGCCTAGTATGGACGATCATGTCTCTGATATTCTTGCTGCGTTTTAAAGCAAAAAGAGGTTTCGGCAGAGACTTCGTTCCTGTGTTGAGAATCGGCCATTTTTTGTTGATTACCTTCTTCACAGTATTTGTGAGGTGACTGTAAGTCGTCACACAGACAAGTCTGTCTGATTTCTGTTTGGAGTGCGTCTCCAATAGGGTGTCCCTGTGATTGTTCTTTGCCCGTTTTGCTGCTCTCTTAATAAGATCTTGTGGATAGGATCTCTGGGCAAGATGACTGCTAAGAGTAGCTGCGTGCTCCTTAAATTTGTCCAGTTCAGTGCAGTTCCTTCTGAATCGCAAAAATTGGCCAACCGGTACGTTATCTCGCAGTGCCCGGGGATGGAAACTGTTGTAGCAGAGAAGCGAATTCCATGCCATGGGTTTTTTGTATAGCTCTGAGCAGATTCCTCCATCTTTAGGGTAGAGTAGGAGGTCCAGGAATGGTAATGATGTTTTACTAAATTCACAGGTAAACTTGAGGTTAGTGTTCCTTGTGTTGAGCCATCCAGAGAAACTCTGTAGGGAATCCAAATCGCCTTCCCAGATAACCAAGATGTCATCTATATATCTCCTCCATGTTTTGAGATTCCCTGTATATGGGTTATCAGGGGGATAGATGTATTTGGATTCAAATTCATGCATGTAGTGATTCGCCATGCTGGGCGCATAAGTGCTTCCCATGGAAGTTCCTGTTGTTTGCCAGAAGAGATGATCTTCATACTGGAAAAAATTATTCTTCATGGCAATGGTAGCACATTCCATGATGAAGGCTGTAGGTGTCATATCTCCTTCTAATCTCTGTTCTAGGAGTCTTTTAATGGTGGAAAGGGTGTCTGTGGAATATTCGTGTATATAACGATTCTACATCAAATGAGACTAAGAAGTGCTGTTCTGGATCGAATACATGTTTTGTGTCCTGTAGGTATGAAGGCATCTTGGATATAAGGGGACGCAAAAACCAGTCCACAAATTGTGATAGGGGTTCCAACAGGGACCCTATTCCAGATACTATAGGTCTTCCGGGTGGGGGTCTCCTTGGTTTGTGAATTTTTGGCAGTATGTAGAAGTAGGGTGTCTTAGGATTGATTGGTTGCAAAAATTCAAATTAATTTTTGGTGATCCAGCCTTCTTCTTTTCCTTTTTCTGCCAAGCTTTTAATACACCTCTGAAGGTTGGGTGTCGGGTCTTTCTGCAGTCGTGTATAGTACTTGGTGTCATGCAGTTGGCGGTAGCATTCATCGTGATACTCTTTACGATCTATGACAACAGTAGCCTGCCTTTGTCTGCAGGTTTGATGATGATATGCTGGTCTGCACCCAGATTCTTTAGGCATGTCATCTCTTCCGTCAACCGTGGGTCGACAGATTGTTTGGTCCCTCATTTGTGCCGGGAGGAGCCCGGCAGGATGATGAAACATAGGCCTGGTTTCGGGAGATAAGAGGCATTTCAGAAGCTTTTAACGCATATGTGCCACGTCTGCCCTCACTCTTTCAGTATGTCTACTAGTCAGAGTATTAATACCCACTGTGTTTCTTACTCGGTGTTGTTAATGAGGGGATTAAATCTTCTCTCCTAACCATTGTTTTTGCAACTCTTATAGTCCCTGACACAAGAGTTATAAAGAGCAAAGTCTCTCTGATCGTGAAAAAGAGTAGGTAGGAGGTCAAACAATAGGTTGTATGTTGAACTTCATCTTCATCACTATAAGACCTGCTACGATCCTCCAGAAATTCAGAAAGAAGCCTAGGACTCATCTCTTCAAATAGCACTAACATCCTCCATGATAGGAACCATTACTTAATTTGTAAAAAAACAACAAAAAAATAAGTGCCAGGGCCCTTGTCGAGAAGCCACTGCAGCTTGCATCACCTATTGCCCCTGCCAGCGCTACCAATGACAGTACAACACAACTTCTGATCATCACATTCCTGCAAGTGTGACAATTCAGACTATTCCAGGCCTCCAAAGCTATAAATTAGACAAAGAGCGCCACCAAGTGGCAGGCTGTCATACGTGCTGGTGCTGACAATTAAATGTAGGTCCCGAGCACTGGAAACCACCTGCTCAAATTTAGCACTGATAGGAACCTACCTCTCACCTGCCTCATTTTGAAGGATCTGAAATTGTGTCCCTAGCCTTTCTCCTAATGCTCAGCGCTCCATGTTTTCCAACTAGGTTTCTGATCTATAAGCACCTCTAAACATACTTATGTTCATATATACATACATAATAAAATCAGACCAAAGACCCTCCAAATGGTGCCCCAGATTCCCCAGCCTGTGAATCTTCATGTGCAACTACAATCTTTCCAACAACATGCAGTGAGGTGATCTCCCCCTAAGAAGACAACCTACCAGGGCTTTCACTAGGCAGGACGAGCTGAGGCTGCTTGCTCGAGGCCCCACTCTGTACAGGGCTTTGTCCTGCTACTATTAAATTGATTTATATATCAGAAATACAAGCCTAGCCTGCTTTTGTGATATATATTCATGATAAGGTAAGTAATGTCATTCAGTTCAAATAACTTTATTTCGGCTGCCAGGGCCATAAAAGTACAAACAAGTTTTAAAAAACAATAATAAATAGATACAAATATAAGACATTGTTGCGGACAATTACTCAGTTTAAAACAATTCAAAACAATATTAAAACACTGATTTTACAGGGAAAAGGACACATAATTCATACAACAAGATAGTACCTGGTAAACAGTACAAGCAGTGTTAAACTACAGCGGGAGAAAGAGCCTTCCTTCTAATTACCCACATAGCTCCCAGGAATTTGGCAACAGAGATGGTAACAGCTGGTGACATCCTATTACAGATGTACAATGGGGCAGATGCTGTACACAAATACGCCGGGTCTCCCCTAACCATCGCCATAAGTTGCTACACTTCAAATTTCTCTGGAGGGCCTATAAAACACCCAGTGCACTACATAAGATAGACCCATCCCGATCACATTTCTGCCTGAGGTGCCGCTCCCCGGATGCGGACTTTGCACACATTACGTGGACATGCGCCAAAATTAAGGGATACTGGGCGACAATATTTGGGGAACTTTCCCGAATGATAGACATGGTGCTTACTCCCACACCTTTTATGGCGTTGCTTGGGTACACTCACGACCTCCCCAAATCCAAATGGCGGTTTGTCGCCATTGCACTGCTTCTTGCCAAACGGGAGGTGGCCATTACTTGGGGTAGTACACACACTCCCACAGTTCACTCTTGACTGCGCAGTATGACATATTGCAATACTAATAGTGACACTTACGCACAGTTCCAGCCACCCACCTCTAGGCCCCTGGACATATGGCAACCATTTCACGCCTACCTGCGGGAATCACGGGACAACGATAACAAATCCACACCGGCCTGATACCCTCTTAAATGTGACGGGTGCGAGGATGGTAACATGGGACAGCTGTGATTCAGCAGGCATTGTAGCCCTAAATATGTATGTTTATCCCTCCCTGTAACATGGATCCTATGTATCAAATGTTCACCCTGTAACAACTGTCTGCTATCTGTCTTGTATTTACCCTTTTGTGGGTCTTTCCCTAAACTGCCCTTATCCATATTTGTAATATGTGTTTAAATCAATAAAAAAGAATTAAAAAAAGAAAGTGGCGAGCAGGCAACAAGCTTTCCAGCATCGCTGCCCAGCCACTCTCCACTTTTGCAACTGTGTCACATATTTGTCTGGTTGTCAAAATATTTATGTTGGTTTGATCCTAGAGAGGATTACACATCAGAACTTCACAAACGTTCTTATGCATTCCTTTTTTTGCAGCCACAAACAAATGCAAGCTGCTGTAGGAAGATTCCCTTTATTTGTTCTTCCATTTCAAATGCCCAAAGACAGTTTGGCAATCTGGCAGATGTCCATATGCTCTATGATACTTACAACCAATATAATTATCATCTGGGAGTGATACTTTTTTCTTCATGTTCAACTTCCAATATTTTGTCAGTGATCTCCAAATTCCATACTACCTCTGTTGGGAAACTCTTATCCTGTAAATACGATTACTTTACTCACTTAGGCACTCATTCCAAATTCATTTTGAATACCAATGGAATACATTTGCTCTCCAAATTAATGATACTGTGTAGGTGAGCATCAGTAAATTCGAAGATGCAGAATTACATTGTAATTATGAGTTGTTTTCTTGTGAGGAGGAATTACTATGGGAAATCGACATTTCTTCACCGATTTCCACAGATAAATTCTCAATTTCTGGTTTGTTTTCTGGAGACAAATTCCATCGGATTTGACTCGGCGCACCCGAAAATCCACACTCATAATTACCGTTAGTGTGATAAAGCACCCAACCATTTGATTACAAATGTACGTTTTTGGTCTGGAATGATGATTAACATTCAGGGTGCAAAATTACAGCACTTGTTTACGCATGCTTTCCTCTATTACCATACCATTTACCAAGCACAAATGTCACCTGTGCTTGACATCAAGAGCTGTGCCGGGGTTTTACTGCATCTCGAAATCCTGGGTACAGTGAAACCTTACCACCTGTAAACTTGTTTCCGACAAACTTGTTAATTTTTGGCTCGAAGTGTATTACCCTACAACTTCAAATATGGCCTCAAAGAAGCAAATTAATGTGGTCACTAATATTTAGACCAAGGATCTCCACAAATAGCTTGAGAGCTACCAGTAGCACTTCAGCTGCTAGTAAATAGCTCCCAAACATGGACCCCAGCCCACTACATCACAGGGTTTGGAACTGAGCAGTGCTCACCTCAAGGCACAACATGTTGGAAGCTAACTTGCTCCCCCACACTAATAGCAGGCCCGAAGCTCACACAGTCTGACCAGCAGCACACTCTTCACCATGGGTTAAATCCTCTAAATGATTACTCATGTTGCTGGAGCCCTTTCTCTGAACCAGACTATTGCCGTTATTACCAGTTGGCTGGAACAGTGTCCCCCAGGGGAAATACTGCTCCGTACAACTACAAGTTTTCTGGTGTCTCCGGGCCCTCAATCATCAGGTCCTCAAATACTGGACCTGATAATTTTAGGAATGGAGACAACAGACCTGTGGTCTACTGCAAAGCTGTGGGTTCCTGCCCCCTTCACCGGCCCGCCTCTATATCAGCTGGTAGGAACAGAAAAAGCTCCAAACAGCTGATATTAAAGGCCCTTTACCCCTACCACACCCCGCCATCGACCTCCACTCAAGGGCTAAGGAAAAAATGCCTCTCCAACATTTACCACTTTCTCCAAGCAGGTGGTAAACATATGCAAATTTAACTCAGTATTTCCCTTGGAAAGGGGAAAAACATGAAGAATTAACTGAGTAATTTCAGGGCTGCCTGTCTTCCTCATTCTGAGAGAAATAATTTGTAATCCCCATTAATTAACTTACAGAACCCAGGAAATGCCTGTCGTGCTTATTTCCCCCATTAACATGATGTATAATAAACTCTTCTCCAAGAGCAACTCCCTGGTATCACCATTAGCACCCTCAGTTAAAAATTTTGGTGCTAGCTTTTTAACGAGTTCCTTTTTACCCTATTGTTTCCATGTCCCCGGTGGCATTGGGTTATGACCTTACTGGTACACTGTATTGAGTGCTAGTTTGTAAAGGGATGGAATTCATAAGAAGGGTTAGATTATGAGAGTGGATAGGAAAGGCAGGCTAATCAAAGCAGGAAGGGTAAACAAGCATTTGCAATGTAATATGTCTTGCATTTGCGAGAGTTTGAGCTATTGGTGTTATAATTGATAATGTCTTTTACGAATGTGTTTTTGTTTGGAGTGGTGTGTATGTATGTGGTGTGTAGTGGAATTATGTGGGTTGGATTGGAATTGTTAGTTGTGGAACAGTGTGGTGTTGTGCATTTGTGCAGTGGAATTATGTGGCATGGTGAATAGATGGAAAGGAAGAAAGAGAGGGATAGGTAGTTTTTGGACGAAGTGGTGAATGAATTCCAGACAGAGGAGCAGAAATAGTGTGTGAGAAAGAGAGAAAGAAGGGCACAGCATGCCATAGACATATAAAGAGGGAGCGTCTGTGTATGCAGAAGTCACCCGAAGAAGAGGAGGAGAGCGTGGGTTTGAGGGACGGAAACCTTGAAAAGGCACGGGAAAGATATTGTGCTAGAAGCCCTAAATTGAACCAGATGAGAGAAGTAGGAATAGTGTGTGAAAGAGTGAGAGAGAGGGGTGAGAGATGGTACAAGAGAAAGCGAGAAAGAGAAAGAGACGAGTGGGAGGGGCACCGGGGGGTGGGGAGGAGAGAGGTGGAGCAGTGCACAGTGCGAGCATGTACAGGAAGGTAGCATGTGTGAGCAGGTATTATAGACAGGAGATAGTGAGTGTGAGGGAGGGAGGGATGAGGGGGGCAGTAGTGAGTTGAGGGGGTAGTGGGAGTGTGAGGGAGAAGGAGAGATGAGAGGAGTAATGGGTGTGTTGGGGAAAGACAATAGTGTTGGCGGAAGTGTGAGGAAGAGATGTGTTGGATTGGAATTGTTTGTTGCAGAATTGTGTGGTGTGGGGGGAGTTGTGTAGTGAAAATATATGGCATGGTGTGTTCTAGAATTATGTGAATATTAATTAAATGGTATTAAGTGTATTGGAATTATGTAGAGTGTGATTGGGTGTTATGGAGTTAATTATGTGGAATGGTATTGTGTGTTGTGTATTGGCATGTTGTGGAGTTGAATTATGTGGTGTGCTGTTAAATTTTGTGGCATAATGTAAAAATGGGTATTGTGGATTGGAGGTATGTGATGTGTTGTGGAATTGTATTGTCTAGTTGATGTATTTGGTTTGATGTGGAATTATGTGGGGTGTATTGTAAATGTGTGGAGTTGAATTGTGTGGCATGGAACTGTGTGGTGTTGTGTGAAATTATGATTTTTAGAATTATGTGTTATGGTGTGGAGTGCATTTATGTGGGTTGCTGGTATGTGACAAAGAGTGAATTTATGTGGGGAGTATGTATGTTGTATTGAGTAGAGCTTAATTATGTGTTTTGTAATTATGTTGTGCTGAGTGGTATTATGTAAAGTGTATTTATTTTGTGTGGTGTAGAATTGTGTGGCTTTGAATTGTGTGGTGTTGTGTGAAGCCAATATATCTCATCTCTGCGAGAGCAATTCTTTAATTTACTTTAGCTGTGTTGTACAGCACTGTGATTGAACAGTATGTTTAAAGTTCAATTCTAAATTGCTATGAGACAGCCATTATTCTTTTGTTATTTATTAATGCATGAGGAATGGTATGAGCTTTGAATTAAAATGTGAAATGGAAGTGAAGTAGTAACAAGAACAACAGCTGTCTTAAAAAAGTATTATGATATAGTGAAAACTGCACTTTTTTATGGGAGAGTTGGCGGGGCTTAATATAGAGAATGGGATGGGTAGTGCTAGGTAATAAGTAAAGTGTATAATGGGTAGTGTGATAGTAAATATGCATTGTGTTTAGTGGAAAGGACAGTTTAATTTTAATTTATGAAATAATTTAATTTAAAGTGATGGAGATGGTGTAAATTAATTAACATACTCATGTAAAAAGATTAATTAAATTTCCACTGTAACACTGCAAGTGAAGAGAGGTGGGAAGCACATTTTCTTGTCTCAAAGGAAATGGAATGCGACAGAGTCTGTGTATAACAGGCAAGCAGTTACCCAAATGTGATAATGTGTGCTTGAGCTAAGAATTAATGCAATTTGTTTTTAAAAGTACAGCAAAAGTGTCCCTGATGCTCGTTTTTTGACACAGTACAGTTTATAATAAAACAGATTGTGGGTGAGTTACAGTCGCAAATATTGTCTAAAGCTGTTTAACTTAACAAATGAAAGTCTGCATTGTCCAAGGTGGAATAAATGAAAATTTAAAGCTAAATGTAAATATTTCCCTCCTGGTCGCTTTTTGGACACCCATAAGCTAAAATAAGTGAAGGGTAAAATTTTCTAGTGTACCTTGCACACATCCTGTGTTTTGCAGTCACAACTATTGTTAATAGCTGTCTAGCAAAAGAATTGAAAGGCAGCATTGTTCAAGGGGAATAAAACTTGTGTTGTGGTTGAGATGCAGTCACAAATATTGCCTAAAGTTGTCTAACTTAAGAAAATGAAAGGCAGCATTGTCCGAGGTGGAATAAAGGTGAATAAATAAGCCCTCACATGCAAGGTCCCTTTTGTTTGAGATAAAGAAAATATGCTTTCCATACTGCTTTCACTTGCAATGTTGACGGGGGACTGTATTATTCTGTTTCTTCCATTTTCACATTAGGTTATTTGCACAAGAAGTTGTGGTGCTGCTGGGACTTGAATGGGGTTCCCCAACTTCAAAGGCCACAGCTCTGTACATACCGAAACACAAAGCAATGCGGGGTCTCCTTATCTGCAGATCAGTGGCCTTTGAAGCTGAGGAGACTGTATAAGTCCTGTAAAAAGATGAATGAGAAATTTCCCTGTAACTTTGCAAGTGAAGAAAGTGTTAGAAGCACATTTTCTTACTTCAAAGGAAATGGAGTGCGACAGTGTGAGTATAACAGGCAAGCAGTCCCCTTAATGAGATAACACATGTGCTTGAGGTAATAATTGAACAAACACTTATGTGTAAGGTCCCCTCACAGTCACGCCTTGAACACAAACTCAGGCAAATTATAATTGTTTTTAAAAAAACATAGTAAGGATGTGGCCGAGATGCATTTGAAAACAGTGGTGTAAACTATATAAACAAGGGTGGGAGCACAGCAATGGGATGGGGGAGGAGGAACAAGCAAACATAGACAGAACGCGATGGAGCAGACAGAGCCAACTAGGAAAGCTGCAGTCTGTACAGTGGCTCAACAAAAAGAAAAAAAATAGGTCCCAAAAATGCGAGCAGTGTAAGAACACAAGTACTTGGGCCATGCTCTAGGGGAGGGTCACATGCAAGAAGGGAAGTGCCGACCACATAGCTGACCAGCAGGAAGCAAGCAATTGAGAGTATCTTTCAAGCCCACCAATGGTAAGTAATGAGAGTGCTCCAAGCCCGTTAACAGTAAACAAAATGCCTCGAAGAGACAGCGGATGTGCTATCTACGCAAGACCTAAAAAAGGACTCAATGAAGAACCTTGAGAGTCGTGATCTGCGAGATGAATGATCTATTGAAGCACATAGTCTATTATTTCTTTAAATCCCTGTGTAATGGCAAACATGAGCAAAACAACCGGACAATCAAACATAAAACACTTGATCCTGTAAGGAATCAAGTTAAAAACACATAGGAAAAGGGCAAACTACATTGGTCTGGAAGTCCATCTGTTAACATCAGTATAACAAATGAATCCCTCACTCCTGCATGCTATGAGAGAGTTGTGTTTTTCCTCTTGTGAAAATAAGGCTCCAGAATATAGACGGTCAGGCGCTCCTGCTGGAGATACTCAGGCTCCATCTAACAATGTTTCACTCTAAAATCATATTTGAGTTACAGAAAGTATTGGGATGTCAATACCCACCCAACATGTGTCCTCTTTTCGGACAGATCCTCTCTGCTAGGTATTAGAACCCTTTAGTCTGAATTTCAATATGTTCGAGGCATGTGAGCTGTAGATCACATGCTGTGCATAGATCACCATCTAGTGTTGGGTCCGGATGTTTGCACTTTGTTTTTCTTCGAAGAAGTCTTTCCAGTCACAAGGTAGGTGACTCCTCCTTTCGGTGATAGTGCGCATGGGCATCAACTCCATAGTTAGAATGTTTTTTTCCGCCATCGGGTTCGGATGTGAATTGTTACGCTCCGGTTCGGCACCGTTTTCGGGCTCCCTTCGACGCGCAATCCACTACCCTCGACGGTAGTGTTTCTCGATCGCGTTTCCCAATCTCTGCGTATCGTCTACCCTTGAAATCCTTCGATTGGTAGATCATGGAGGGCCGTTGGGCCTACCCGCGCCGGGGTCGATAGCAGTCGATGGAATGGACTCCATTCAAGCTCTGTCATGGGTGTCGCGCTAAGTTTCCGCACACCGACTTGCACGAAGTGTGCAACCTTTGCCTATCCCCGGAACACAGCGAGAAAGACTGCGACGCGTGTCGGTCGTTTCGATCGAAGAAGACGCTCCGTGACCGTCTGGCTCGACGTCACGAAATGCACCAACAAAGTGGCTCTGCATCGGATATCGTCGGAGACGACTCCGAATACGATGAATCCCACACGCAGGAAGCCGTATAGGATGAAGAACACATCTCCGTGTCTGAAGCCGACTCCGATGCCAAAGACCTCACACCGGGCCAATGGATCGTGAGTACAGAGACTTCACTCCCCTACCATCTCCTACACAAAAAGGCTCCGGTCCCTTCTCTGCCTTCGGGCCAAGGTCGGCACCGAGAAAAGGTTTTGAGCGCCCGGCCCTCGGGCTCGGTGCCGAGACACAAAGAAAAGCCTTCCGGCTCGGGCTCTACTCGTCCCCATGCCGGTGCCAACCCGAAACCTTCGGCGTGGAAATCGAAACATGTGCTGGTAACCAATCCACCGTTATCGAAGAGTAAATCTTCGGAGCCGAAAACTTCGAAGCCGAAAACTTTGGAGCTGAAACTTTCCACGACAAAACCAACATCTAAAGAAACCAGTTCAACCAAAGAGCCTCGGTCCGATGTTCCACCTTCGGATCCGAAACAAAAGGAACTGGTGATTAATCCAGAAACTGGGCATATTTATGCCAAATTCCCTGAAAAAAGGAAAATGGGCATACAAGAGGATTACCACATTCCTCTAAAGAAGAAAAATGTGGGTACTAACCCTTCTCCACCTTATATTCCGCCTCCTTCACCTATTGATCCAAACTTGCTCATCACACCCACTCATTCACCACCACCACTATCACCTGACCCACAAGATATAGGGGGTGGGGATGAGTATACACCACAGGATACTGACCCATGGTATCATTACAACACTGACCCTCAACCGGATAATGACCATGACTTATATCCGTCCAGACCTTCTCCTCCAGATGACAATATTGGATTTATTGAGCTACTTAACAGAGCTGCACAGTATCATAGGGTAGAATTACATAAGGAGGCTTTAGATGAGGATTTTTTGTTTGAAACCCTGAGTTCCTCTCAGAGGGCTACCCAACACTGCTGATGCTAAAAGATATGCTTAAGCATACAGATGACATCTTTAAAGATACTGTAAGGGCAAGAATCATTACTCCCAGGGTGGAGAAAAAGTATAAACCTGCACCTACTGACCCCGTATATATTAGAGGTCAGTTGCCCTTGGACTGTCTTGTGGTTTCCAACGCTCGTAAGAGAGCTAACTCCCAGACCACAGGTGAAGCCCCTCCTCCTGATAAAGAGTCCAAATTAATTGATGCCTCGGGCAAAAGAGTAAGGTCATAAGCAGCCAATCATTGGTGCATTGCTAATGCTCAAGCTCTATTAGCTAGATATGATAGAGCTCATTATGATGAACTCGAAAAGCTCATGCAATTTCTTCCTGATGAGCATAAATCTAGAGCTAATGACCTTATTCAAGAGGGTAAACTCGTAACAAATACCTCTATCAGATGTGCCTTAGACGCAGCAGACACAGCAGCCCGAGCAGTAAACACTTGCGTACTGCTCCGTAGGCATGCTTGGTTGAGAATTTCAGGATTCAAACCTGAAGTGCAAGCTTCTATTCTCAACCAACCATTTGACAAGGAACACCTCTGTGGTCCAGCAGTTGACACCTCGCTGGAAAAAATGAAGAAGGACACTGAGGTTGCAAAGTCCATGGGGGCTTTACAATCACCTTCTACTAGGGGATCCTTTCGTCACTCATTTTACAGGGGTGGCTCCAAAAATACATCAACAGAAAATCCCTCCTCCTCTTACAAAGGCAACAATCAATCGCCCTCTTCAAGAGGTTACTTTAGAGGTGGATATAGAGGAAACATCGGAAAGGGAAGAGGCAGAGGTAACTCAACATGCACTTCCCCTGCAAATACCAAACAGTGACTTCCTTTCCCTACCCCCCGATCATCCCACTCCTATCGGGGGACGTCTTTCCCAATTTCTACCCATTTGGAATACAATTACATCAGACAAATGGGTTCTACAAATTATCCAATCTGGTTACTGCCTGGTGCTTACAAATACTCCACCGAATATTCCTCCAAAATCACACCTCATGTCACTAGAACATCTCACCCTTCTAAAGCAAGAAGTTCTCTCTCTGTTGCAGAAAGGGGCTATAGAACCAGTCCAATTACAATACCAAGGGGCAGGGGTGTACTCCCTCTACTTCCTAATTCCCAAAAAGGACGGCTCTCTCAGTCCTATATTGGACCTCAGAGAACTAAATCAGTACATTCAGTCGGACCACTTTCATATGGTGACACTCCAACAAGTGCTTCCGCTCCTTCACAAGGCGACTTTCTCTCCACTCTGGATTTAAAGGACGCCTACTTTCATATCCCAATAC
The DNA here is from genome assembly GCA_963921515.1 of Calotriton arnoldi. Classification (NCBI taxonomy): domain Eukaryota; kingdom Metazoa; phylum Chordata; class Amphibia; order Caudata; family Salamandridae; genus Calotriton; species Calotriton arnoldi. Next base: position 512,177 of record CAWUFW010003626.1, read on the forward strand.
ACCCTGCGCACCGCAAACACCTCAGGTTCGTGGTAGCAGACCAGCATTATCAATTCAAGGTGCTCCCATTCGGAGTAACAACCGCACCCAGAGTTTTCACCAAATGTTTGGCAGTAGTCGCAGCCCATCTACGAAGGCAACACATTCATATCTTCCCTTACTTGGACGACTGGCTCATAAAAGCCAACTCGCAAAACAACTGTCTACGCCACACACAAAAAACAGTGCAGTTGCTCCACAAGCTTGGATTCACAGTAAACCTGTCCAAGTCCCATCTACAGCCATCCAACACACAGGCATATCTGGGAGCCACAATAGATACACAAAAAGCTTTGGCCTACCCCAATCCGACCAGAATCCGCAACGTGCAGACTCTACTCTGCCGGTTTCAACCCCAACACTCATTGCCAGCTCGAGTGTTCATGCAGTTACTAGGGATGATGGCATCTTGCATTCTAATAGTCCCTTACGCAAGACTGCAAATGTGTCCCCTTCAGGAGTGCTTAGCACGTCAGTGGAACCAGGCTCAGGGTCTGTTATCAGATCTAGTGTTGGTAGACGGCTGCACCCATCGCTCTCTGCAGTGGTGGAACACACAAAACCTTTTAAAAGGGTGGCCCTTCAGCGACCCGGTTCCACAGATAGTGCTAACAGCAGACGCATCACTGACAGGTTGGGGAGCTCATCTCCAAACCCACACAATTCAGGGCATATGGAGCTTACAGCAGAAGCAGCTCCCCATAAATCATCTAGAGCTGCTAGTGATTTTTCTAGCGACGAAAGCGTTTCAAGTTCATCTAGTAAGCAAAACTGTCTTGATTCGTACAGACAACATGACAGCAATGTACTACATACAAAAACAGGGGGGACACACTCTCTCCAACTGTCACAGTTAGCACAGACCATCTGGAAATGGGCCATACATCACAAAATGTATCTCCTAGCAGAACACCTTCCAGGAGTAAACAATCAGATGGCAGATCTGCTAAGTCGTCAAACACAACAAATCCACGAATGGGAACTACACCCTCAAGTTCTCCTCCCATTCTTTCAAATGTGGGGCTTCCCAGACATAGATCTGTTCGCCACACACCTAAACGCAAAATGCCCAAGCTTCGCATCCAGGTATCCACACCCATTGTCCAAAGGCAATGCACTATGGATGAATTGGTCAGGGATATTTGCTTACGCTTTTCCGCCTCTCCCACTCATTCCATTAGTGGTTCGGAAACTCAAACAATTGTCCCTGACACTAATCCTAGTTGCTCCCACGTGAGCACGTCAACCGTGGTTCGCAACCCTGTTGGAGCTATCAGTAGTTCCTCATCAAAAACTACGTCTTACACCCAATCTCCTCACACAGAGCCATGGAGACATAAGACATCCAGACCCCAGTAAACTCAACCTGGCGATCTGGCACCTGAAGTCCTAGAGTTTGGCTACCTTAATCTACCGCCAGACTGTATGAATATTATCAAAGAGGCTAGACGTCCTACCACAAGAGCCTGCTATGCAGCGAAGTGGAAGCGGTTTGTAATATACTGTACTAACATCATATCAACCCGCTTGATGCTTCTGTTCAAGACATTATATGTTACTTATTACATCTGCAGCGTTCAAATTTAGCGTACACATCCATATGCTTCCATCTGGCTGCAATAGCTGCATACCTCCAGAATAGACAACATCTATCTCTCTTTAGAGTGCCTGTTATCAAAGCATTTATGGAGGGACTTTAAAGAGTCATTCCCCCAAGACATCCACCTGCTCCAGTGTGGAATCTCAACATTGTTCTCACCAGACTAATGGGTCCACCCTTTGAGCCATTGCACAGATGTGAACTGCAATTTCTCGCATGGAAGGTAGCTTTCCTCACAGCTATCACATCACTGAGGAGAGTGGGTGAGCTTCAGACACTAACTATAGAAGAACCTTTTTTACAGATACATCAAAATAAGGTGGTTCTTCGGACCAACCCTAAATTCCTACCCAAAGTCATTTCTGCCTTTCGTATCAATCAATCTGTTGAGCTGCCTGTGTTCTTCCCTCAACCAGATTCTGTGGCGGAACGTGCCCTACACACATTAGATGTGAAAAGAGCATTACTCTACTACATAGAAAGGACAAAACCTTTCCGTAAGACAAACCAACTTTTTGTCGCTTTTGCTCCACCACATAAAGGCAATCCCATATTAAAATCAGGCAATCCCATATTAAAATCAGGTATTGCAAGGTGGATAGTCAAGTGCATTCAAATATGCTATGCAAAAGCTAAACGAACATTAACAGTCCCCCTAGCGCACACTCTACACTCAAACTGGGGGCTTCTATGGCATTCTTAGGGAATATACCCATAGATGACATATGCAAAGCTGCAACATGGTCTCCACCTCACACATTCACAAAATACTATTGTGTAGATGTGTTAGCAAGACAGCAAGCTAGTGTGGGCCAAGCGGTTTTACGTGCATTATTTCAAACGACTGCAACAGCTACAGGTTAACCACCGCTTTGGGAGATAACTGCTGGGTAGTCTATGCACAGCATGTGATCTACAGCTCACATGCCTCGAACGGAAAATGCTACTTACCCAGTATGCTTCTGTTCTTGGCATGTAGAGCTGTAGAGTCACATGCGCCCACCCGCCTCCCCGGGTACCTATACCTGTTGCAGTGACATCTTACTTAGATACATGCATTCATGGACATCTTTTTTTACTACTCTTACTAACTCCATTATCACCCTCTGCGGGAAAACAATTTAACTATGAAGTCGTTGCCCATGCGCCCTATCACCGAAAGGAGGAGTCACCTACCTCATGACTGGAAAGACTTCTTCGAAGAAAAACAAAGTGCAAACATCCGGACCCAACACTAGATGGCGATCTATGCACAGCATGTGACTCTACAGCTCTACATGCCAATAACAGATGCATACTGGGTAAGTAGCATTTTCCTTATGTATTTCCTTAGTTTGTTTAAAGCTTTAACAGAAAAACAGTTTGGAAAAAACCAAATATTAACTGCATTACATTATAAAAAAAAGTTTCAAATTCACTAAAAACATCCAAAAACACTTTAAAAAAAATGAAATTCTTAAAGCAATCTCGAGGGAATAAGGAATGTATGAATAATCAAAAGCATGTAATAGTCCTAATAATGTTTTTTTTTAAAAGGTCTTAAATATTTTCTTCATTTTACAGACTAAAATGACAGTTCAACATTAAATTTGAGATTTTAGATACATACCTGAAATTACATAAACAATTCAAACAAAAACGATTTTGATACTGGAGGTTCAGGGTTTTAGTGTATAGGAAGTAATGGCGCTCAGCAGATTTACGTCAGTGTATATGGGTTGCCAGAGTGCGAATGGTGCTAACCGGGAAGGGGAAACCCTTGTAACCCCTTGATGTGTGTAGGGAAACCCTACAGCAAACAAATATAGCTAAATCCCGTGAACACATACATAATTTTAGACAAGAAATACAGGTGTCATTCAAAGCAAATTATACAGAATTCTTGGGTGATGTAGTAATTTCTTTATTCTGATGGAAACACAACCAGCCGACACGTGTTTCGTCAGGGAAAAGTAGTCCCACGACTCTTCAGGGCTGAAAAGGAGTTGTCAGCAAACTTAGATGTCCCTAGGCCGGTGATAATAACAACCCGGTAGGGCACGAGTACAAGATATATTATGGATTTCCAAGATAATTAGCGATAGGGCGTCTGAGAAGTGGATCAGAAATGTTGCGTGATCGGAATGCCGGTGATACTTCCAACCCGGCAGAACTCAATCTGGGTTAAATTGCGCAAAACGAATATTCTGTGATAATCTTAAAAAGGTTAACTGAACGGCCAGAACCGCCAGTGGAGTGTAGATGAAAAACCAGTAAGATATCCCTATAGAATATGAGCAAAGATAATTTCACCTATTGGTCGAACTATGATAAAGTCAAGGCTGAACACGTGTGTGTGTTCACCAAATCCGTTTGGATCAAGAGAGATGAATGCGTCCTGGCGGCGCCGATTTCCTAGTTAGACTCTAACTAGGAAATATTCTATAGGGATATCTTACTGGTTTTTCATCTACACTCCACTGGCGGTTCTGGCCGTTCAGTTAACCTTTTAAGATTATCACAGAATATTCGTTTTGCGCAATTTAACCCAGATTGAGTTCTGCCGGGTTGGAAGTATCACCGGCATTCCGATCACGCAACATTTCTGATCCACTTCTCAGACGCCCTATCGCTAATTATCTTGGAAATCCATAATATATCTTGTACTCGTTCCCTACCGGGTTGTTATTATCACCGGCCTAGGGACATCTAAGTTTGCTGACAACTCCTTTTCAGCCCTGAAGAGTCGTGGGACTACTTTTCCCTGACGAAACACGTGTCGGCTGGTTGTGTTTCCATCAGAATAAAGAAATTACTACATCACCCAAGAATTCTGTATAATTTGCTTTGAATGACACCCGTATTTCTTGTCTAAAATTATGTATGTGTGCACGGGATTTAGCTATAAAAACGATTTTGATGATTATCATAAGAATTCAGTGTCAGACACATCCCATTACAGTCAAATGGCTTAAGTCAAGATTGAGTTTGATAGTTAAGTGCCTTTCTTTTCCAAACGTGGTCTTATGCATATAGAGAAAGTTTAAGGATTTTTTTCTGTTAAAATACTGTAGATTTCCATTAAAAGTATTTCCTTCAGCACTATTTTTAAACGGTTCTTTAACAGCCATGGAATATACAATATCCCCAACAATGTCCACATCTAGACTACAATTATATTTTCGAAGTAAATTAAACCTCGACTATGAAGTGATAAAACATATTTAATCCAGGCATCTAGCAGCTAGAGATTGCACTTTATTTCTTAGGTACATAATCAAAAACATAATTCTCAATACTATAACTTCAACCTGCAAGGAACAAAGACCATATTTCAGGCACAACTGGAATAATTTGCCCATTGCAGCTTCCAACCCTTGCACTCCAGAGAATGGTCACCTACAGGTAATAGTGAACTCTCCATGCTCATTCTATCCTTGGCCTCTGAGTACACCATACCCAAGTGAACATGGCATCCAGGCCTTCTTTGCTCCCAAGATCAGGCTTCTCTCTGGAATGGATATTTAGTGGTGCCAGATCGCTCCAACTGCACCCATCTGTATGCAGTCGTGGCTTTCTTTTCATAAACCACTTTTCATCAACTGGGTCAAAAGAATCCACCAGACCACAAATCTCAGAAGGAACCAACTCATTTAATGAAAGTATAAGATTGGAAACAGTGTTTAGGGTATGGGTAAATCAAACAATTCCTACTGTGCACTTCAATTTACATGCATCAACTTAGCCAGATTTTTTTATGTGGAAGATTTTAACTAATTACTTGTTTTGGTTCCCTAAATGAATGTACTTATTTTAACACCCTGCAACAAAGTATAAGGAATCTTTAAATTATCCCACACTTCTTGGCTAGAAAACGTTCTCCTCAGTATGCATTTGTTTACATTAATAGCTGTTAATGGGCGCAGGCGACACATCTTTGAAAGTGGAAACCAGGGGTGAAAGAGTTCCGAACTGCATGTCTTGTTTACATAAAGAGGCAGATACACTGATTTGGTGCCAGGACCTCACCTGGGTCCTGCGAGCAGCAGATTAACGTAGTAAGAGACCATTCGAAGGATATGGTGCCTAAGCCGCATTACTGAACACTCTCTTTTAACCAATTGTGAAGCCAGAAACTGTGCATAGCCTACCACGAGCGGTGCCACCTCTTAAATGTCTGGGCATACCCGCCTCACTCAGGGTAAAAAAAGCAAGGTGATGGATGGAATGCTTGAATTACTTCCTGTTCCTCTGGAACCTAGCTACCCCTCGACTGAAGAGCCCCAATCGGGTGGAAACAGTTGGAGGTGGGGGAGTCCAGAGTGCCATGCCTCCAGTACAGGAAGAGCTGCATTTCTTGCGCCCAACAATGAAAGCGATTCATTGTTTAAACCATCTATTACACTCCACTCATGCACTACTAATGCAAAAGTTCACCCAAGTGCTGTAAAACGCTGGAAAATAACTAAGATCAGTAAAACGAAAAGCAAAAAAAAGTGCCAAACCCGTTGGCTTCCACAGTGCATATTTTACAATACTTTTATTTCCATTCGACCTCTGAAAGAGGCGCTTCCATGCCCCAATACCACACCGTGATACCACGAGTGTGCACATCACACACAATCCATTAGTGTGACCACAGCTCTCATATGAAATGACCCTAACAGACTCCCCTCCATGGTGCACACTTACAACCCGCTTATAGACTGCAACGAGCATTCACCAGTTCCTTTGATGGACTCCACAAAGCTAATTTTCCCTCCGTGCCTGACCATAGTCAATCACGCCTCAGCCATCAGGCCGGGCCACAAAGGGTCACCGTGAGTCTACTAAGCGCCTGATTCACTCGAGGCGCGGAGGACACCGCCCAAACCTTACCTCCTGCTACTGTACCGCAACACAGAACACTTCCTCTTGCAGTTGTTTACCACCAAGACGCAATCTGGCTTTTTATGTAAACAAATTAAACCATTCTGCCTCAGGCTGACAGATATAACGTTCTCCTCTAGCCACGATAAATAAACATTCGCTTCTGATTTACACAGGCGATGCCTGGAGGGGCAAACTATTTCGAAGTAGATCTAGTCAGCCAAGCTGCAATATTATCCACCTATGCTCTTAAACACACTGGCACAACACACTCTGTGATCAGGAGCAGCTCACAGGCTCGATGTAGGCTCGGGCTACCCACCGGGCAGTTCACAGGCCCTGGTTTGTCCGCCTGGACATTTGTCACCAACAGCATGGCAAGTGAGCTGCTCTGTCTGCACAGTGCCCACACCAAGCCCTACCTAACACAGTCTGCCACCTGCACTAGCTAACAATGATCCCACGACATCAGAGCCTCTCTGACAATTCCTGCGCTCCTGCCATTCCAGTTGCTTAAAGGGACTGCAAGGAGTGGCGGCGCTGCGCTCTTCACAACATGGGTTCTCTTGCTAGAACATATGTCTACCAATAGGAGTCGGCCATGTTAGGTGTAAGAATCCTGCTTCGAATAACTAACACTGTCCTGCAGTGCGCACAGAGTAGCGGGCAGGACTTTGATTTCCCAAGTTGGAGGTATATCAACTTTGGAGTGTGGCGTTTTGGTATGATGATTTGCCGGTGTTCTGACGTACTGTGGTGCTTGGCATACTCTGTCAGGGAAAAAAATATATACTTGTTCAACTTGTACTGTGTAAGGAAAATTCACACTCGCACGGTGAAACCACCAGATGCCATGACCTGTTGCCCTTGCCCTTCCCCATGCGCAGCCAATGATAGACAAACCAAATGAAAAGCCGGATGGGCTAATGAAAACAAATGGCGCTTGGCGCTGGAGCAAATTAAAATAGCAGCGATCCTGAGGAGGGCTTGTTAACCAAGGAAAAAGAAGTTCTTAAAATGAGGTATAGTGGAGAGATAGTGTACTTGGTCCCCGCTCTCAGGGAGCAGTAAATTCAGAAGAGGCATGACAAGTGCATGCCATGGCCAAATGAGGAGAAAGAATACCAGAGCGACAATGCGGCCAGCAAATGGGAAGCCTGTAGGCGGGCTGAAGCCCCAAAGTAGATATGGCATGTCTCTTCAAGACAGCGCAAGCGCTGTCCAGCTGAGATCTAAAAAGGGGGATGGAAGAGGGTGGAATTAGGGCTGTATAGTAGCAGTATGGCAGCAAACCCATGTGTGGAGTCTGAGTCGCCCTCGGTAGTGCTTCTACAGGTGATTTACTGTTCTTCAGATGGTCACTGATTGTGGAATCAAGACATCTTTCAATAGTGGAGTCAAGGTTCTTTTCTTCATGGCATGTGGCATTTCTCTTGCATCCTTCACACTTTGGGCCCGATTCTGATGCGGGTTGGAAAAGCTTCCCGACCGAGGGCCTGATTCTGATGCGGTTAGGAAGGCCTCCTAACGGCATTTGCTCCTTCCAAATCGGATCGGGAACGTGTCTTCCCGACCGAGGGCCCAATTCTGATGCGGTTAGGAACAAATGTTCCCATTGAAGTCAATGGGAGTTCAACCAAATCGTATCTGGAAGCATCCGGGTGCATCCTACTCCGCCGGTCGGACTTTCCCGATCCGAGTGGGTCGGACACCATTTCCCAACCGATTCGGTCGGGAAGCTTTTCCAACCCGCATCAGAATCGTCCCCTATGTGTTTGTGTGTATGATATATAGAGATACGCATACAAGCTCACTGTGTGTGTGTATTATTTATATAGATACACACACATATACACACACACATTTAGCATATTAGAAATAATCTTTGTGCACGTATGAGAGCAGTCATCAGTGTACTCACTTGACTGAACTGCGATATCCAAAATAGAGACTATTACAAAAGTAATTGTTGTTTGTGCTTAAGGATAACCATGTTGTATGTGCCTTACATATGGGAACATACCCATACAATGAACATCTTTGAAAGACCTCTTATTTTGATAATTCTCTATTACTGAAACATGTTTCAAACATCTGTTTTAAGAAGCTGCATACATTAGCTTCATGATAATCAGAGCCACTGGATTTAAGCGATTATGTGGCTGTGGAGTCTTCTGCGCCGATTGTGTATTCATCTCAAATTGCTAAGAAAAAAACGTGTCACTCCAAGTGCATTACACTCACAGAAATTTAGCAAAGTTTAACAGATAACATTTTATTTGCTGTTACTGTACCGAAGTGTTAAACTGGAACTATTGAGGTAAAACTGTTGCCCAAACAGTAGCCATGTCCCCATTTGAACAAGGCTGGGCTGAAACGAAAATCAACCCTGGGAGAAATTTTAAAACTAGCCCCACATTGCAAGCAGCCATGAATAATGAATAGAGTGGGAGCCATGGTGGCAGAGTTGGGCTTTGCCAGCCCATGTTCTGTAAGCAGCCTCCTTGCCTGCAGTGAAATCTAGAGTAGTACAATTGCCAGTCAACCCCTTCACTTGCTGTGCTTCCATCTGCAGCATAAAATAAACCCTCACATATCTAACTATAATAATTAAAACATGGTGGGAATATTGATTCCTTATTTTGTCATGAAAATGCTTCCAAGCAAAACAGATTATTATTCGTTGATAAATACAATTTTTAATAGGATCTCATGATGGTATATTCTTTTCTTGCTTAAGAAACCTTTCATTTTGCATAGTTTTCAGGTTAGTTTTTTATATCAATGTATGTTAAAACAAATTAGTTAATACTGCTGTAGATCGTGCTGCGCAATGCTGCATAATTCGTACGGCCATGATTCATATTTTGGCCCTCCAGTTCCACAATTGATGACAATACACAGGAAGTTAAGAAACCAATTCCTGTAACAATCAATAAACATTTAGGCCCCTGTGTGTTCATTTGTAGACAAACGATCTCAAGGCAACTATTTCTTGGGTTAAAACACCAAAAGCTATACTACTCAAAGCGCCTTTGAAAATTCTCTAGTCATGATATTGAAAGAAGCGGCCTTCTGCACGTCATCAGAGGTAGTGCTGTTTGGTAAATGTCCAGACAACCAAAAAGGGAGCTTCAGCAGGTACTGCTTACCATGCCAAGAAGGGGTACCAACAATTTTGATGCAGTTGACAAATTTTCCATTTCCGTATTCTTTTTTTGTAAAATGCCCCAGTCACTGCCAAAGAAACCATACAAGCAGCACTGCATTATCAAATATTATTTCTAAGTAAAATAAATTAATGTGGGCATATTTAGCTGCCACTCTACATGTTGATTTGGAGTCCTGGTGTTCAGTTGCCTTTAGTATACATGAAAACAGTAGCGGTGCATCACAACGTCATTGTACGGATTATCAGAACAAATGACATTGAAGCTTTTGTGTGTGAAATGGTCAGTTTATCAGGGCAACTGTGTTTACTGATCTTTGTGCTTGTTTTGCTCAATAGGATCCCAGTAGCGGCCTCCATTTGCCCAAAGACGAGCATGGCAATGTGGACTGTATGAAGTTGGTGGAACAGCTAAAGGAATGTCCTACACTCCAGGATCAAGCAGACATACTGTATATTTTGTGTGTCATCAAGTACGTTGACAGCAATAACGTTTTCACCAATTTCACTTTGATGCTCAAAATTTGTGACTGTGAATATTATTTAGTTACTATAATAATATTGTAAAACATGATTATCCAAAGTATTATGTTGGGTTTTTAGCGATTTCTAAAACTAAAATGTTTAGTATCTGATCTCAGTGATGGATCAAATCTAGTTCAGAGATGCAAATGCATTTTAAAAAACTCAGGTTTTCAAAATCAGGAGATCAAAGATCATGTTGCAGGCCTATAATCAGGGCCACTAATCCATAATCTCCTGCATAAACTGCAGATTTTAGCAGAATACATTTTTCTTCCTTAAACAGATCAAAAGTCATGAAAAACATGGTGATATGTGTTCCCGCGCAATGGGAGGCCCTTTGCAAAAGTTGACTAGTCATCTTTTAGTTGCTTATTGCTGCATTTGGTTACTAAACGGGTACTGTTGAGGTCAAATCTTTGCCCAGACCGTGTTACCATAATTAAACATGACGAGATAATGAAGTAATCTCAACACAGAATGTGCTGCTTTATGCCGCATAATTTGCCCTTGCTTGTGGCGTAATTTAGTCAATTCTACCACATAATTTTGTGCTCTCCTGTCATATGTTTTCAGTGGCCCTGCCTATAATCATGATGGTACTCATCAGAAATCCATGGTTGAATCAGATAAACGTAAGATCTCCTAGATGTCATGACTGTCCACATTTAGACATTCATTTCACTGTTGGTCAAAATAGTCCAGCTCAATCACCAGAGTGTTCATCTGATACCTAGACATAGACTTTCTTAATGTTAGTCAGCCCAGGCTCCAGATTGCCTTCCCATGTGGCTGCTGAACCAACAGCATCCACCAGAGAAAATGGGGATCACTTGACGTTGTGATCACCTATACACAAATACCTCAAATGCATCATAGTCAACACCAGATCCTTAAGGAAGAATGGAAACCACATATGTTACTCCTGGTTGGGCTTATGGGACTCCTAGCTGGGCCTTCACTTTATCACAGAAGGTTGGAAGTGAGACTGCACACCAACTATACTACCTAAAGCCATCCCCAATGGCTACCTAATAATTTACAAAAAGATATGAAGGTGGACTGGCTGTGGTGTACAAAAACTCTCCAATCAGTGTAATGGTCAATGATCACTTAAAGCAGAGTTTGAATCTTTACTTTTTAGCTGCTCTTTACTGCCGGCCTTCTCTGCCTCATTTCTTCTTGTCTAAGGAATACCTCCATGTAATACAGCCTTCACTAGTGCCCCTTTGGAGTCAGTATTGGATATTGCATTCTGCCACAATAATCTATGTATCCTCTGAGAGCTCGATATCTTGTTCAATAAACCTGCTCCCCACCAGACCTCAGGCCTATTCACTAACCTTGAAGCACTAATTTATCACCAGGTTGTCTCTTGAGCAACAACTGTTACAAGCCATACCCTCATTGACATATTTGCTTCAACAGATCTAATCACAATTAAAAGTATCCTTCTCATTACCTGGAGAGATCATCGCATCATTACCTTTGATTTAAATCACCCAACCACCAATCCAACGCTTACAACACCTAACATAAAAATGTCTATTACCAGTCCATTGAAGAGCATCAACGTGGGTTGAACTCTTGGTAAAGTGACCATACAATCCACTGATATCCTTCAACCACTGTCATCACTGGCTCACCAAGACCTTTGACAAAGTGGTGCCTTTAAAAGCCTCACAACACCAATAGGAACGCCAGAAGGCTGGCTTTCGCATGGTGGCCATAACAGTACAAATAAGGGAAATCAGAAGGCTTGAAAGAGCTGGTGAAAACGGCTAGAAAGAACAGGTACAATAGCAAAACAGAATTACAAATCAATCATAAAAAAGCAAAGAAATAAGCTCACTATTCACAGAACATTTCGAATACCAGTGATCCAACCACAGAACTCTTCAAACTCATGTCATGATTGTGATGCCACAGTACACAACTGATTGCTCCAACCACTCTCAAGAATTCTGGAACTCCATTGCAGTCCATCTGATTAAAAAGCCAAAGATCTAGAGATTTATCTGACAACAAAGGAGGTCTGTAATAACATCTCAATACTAATAAGGTTCACAATAATACAATATTAATGTTCTGCTCATTCAACCCTCCTTTCATAAAAAAAACTAATTAACTATTTAAACTATCACCATAGTTGAATCACCTTTTAGCTATGCGCCTCACACTCGTTCAAGAATGTTCTTCAAGCATCCTCTGCAACCATACTGGCCTGAGCAGTAACATAGGAGTCACTTTCAACAGGGAATTCTCCTGTAAATTTAAAACATCCTAAACCAAGCCATTCCTGAGGAAAAAAGATTCAACCCAGACAGCCTGCCAAATAACATTAATGAGCTCAGGAACACAGTAGATTCAGCGAAATCCTCCTGCTTATCATCTTAGCAGCTGTTGACACTGTTGACCTCCAACTACTACGCCAAAGACTAAATGACATAGGAATTAGTACCCAGCCCTAAAATAGATTAACCCGACCTCAAAGACAGAATACAATTTGTGACACTTCATTCTTCTCGGCATCGTTCTCACAAAAGGATCTCTCCCATAAGTTTCAATTATCTCCCACCTCTCTTCAATGTATACTTGTTCTCATTTAGTCCAAACTGCAGCCAGCATCCGTTCAACCTTGCATTTGAAGGGTGCTCAAGAACCTGCAGCAGATTGGAGCACGACATGACCTTTTCAGGGCAATGAGGAACTAAATGATATATAAGAAGTAGCTACTTACCAGACTATCCAGAATGTGCTTTGAACCTTGAAAGGGGAAGGAAATCGCCATATACATACCAGTAAACTACAATATAATATATTACGTTAAGGTCTGACATAGTATTTTTAAACATACTTTCCTTTTACTTGAATTAGATTTTGAACTTAAATGGAAGTCATCACAGTCTTGTTTGGTGCCTAAGACAGACCTTTGAATCTTGTGGCAAAAAATGATGCTTTGTCTGTATTTTGCCATCTTTCAAGAAGGTGTAATAGATACCTCATCCGTCCTGCACACGGCATATTGGCACAATGGATCTTAGAATTTGCCATAGACGAGTGATTCTCAGAAGTATTAAATAGAAGCACTAATCTCAGAATCCTGTTTTGAAAGAAGATGGCCTTTATCACTACCTTGAACATAGACTGGATCACTGACTTGGTTTGGTAATTTAATTCCCACGTTGTTGTCCAGTGGAAAAAATACTATCTCTATTGTTGTGACTCACCACAATTTTGGTGCCTCGCTTTCATATAAAGCTAATGGTGAGAATCATCTGAGTTCTACCCTTATTGAAAGGTTATGTTCGAGGCATGTGAGCTGTAGATCACATGCTATGCATAGATCGCCATCTAGTTTTGGGTCCGGATGTTTGCACTTTGTTTTTGTTCGAAGAAGTCTTTCCAGTCACGAGGTAGGTGACTCCTCCTTTCAGTGATAGTGCACATGGGCATCAACTCCATCCTTAGATTGTTTTTTTCCGCCATCGGGTTTGGATGTGTATTGCTGCGCTCCGGTTCGGTACCGTTTTCGGACCCCTTCAACGCGCAATCCACTACCCTCGATGGTATTGTTATCGATCGCGGTTCCCCATTCGACACGCATCGTCTCACTTCGGAAAACCTTCGATCGGGAAACTCGTGGCAGGCCGTCGGCCTAACCGCACCGACCGCACTAGCAGTCAATGGAACGGACTCCATTCAAGCTCTGTCCCGGGTGTCGTGCTAAGTTTCCATGCACCGACTTGCACGAAGTGTGCAACCTCTGCTTGTCCCCGGAACACAATGAGAACGACTGCAACGTGTGTCGATCGTTTCGATCGAAAAAGACACTTCGTGACCGTCGGGCTCGACGACACGAAATGCAACACCACAGCGGCTCCGCACCGGACATCTTCGGCGAAGATTCCGACACTGAACATCAACCTCAAGAAGCCGAGGAAGAAGAAGAACATATCTCCGTGTCTGAAGCCGACTCCGACATGGAAGAAGAGGAGCAGATTACTCTGGGTCAGCGTACCGTCAGTAAAGATACCCCTTTGCCCCCTCAACATAAGACAAAGGCTCCGGTCCCTCCTCTGCCCTCGGGCCAAGGTCGGCACCGACAAAAAGTTTCCCACGCCCCGCCCTTGGGCCCGGCTCCGAAACAGAAAGACAAGTCTTCCGGCTCAGGCTCGAGCCGGCCCCACTCCGGTGCCAAACCGACACCTTCGGCGCCGAAACACAAGTCCAAGTCTTCGACACCGAAAGGCTAGGAGCCGAAACCTTCGACGCCCAAAGGCTCGGAGCCGAAACCTTTGACGCCGAAACCTGCTCATAAAGAAAAAGACTCTCCCACTAAAGAGCCTCAGTCCGATGCGCCGCCTTCGGATCCGAAGCAGAAAAAATTGGTGATCAACCCTCAAACAGGTCATATTCATGCCACTCTTCCAAAAAAACGGAAAATTGATCTATCAGAGGACTACCACATTCCTCTCAAAAGGAAAAGTGTGGATACTAACCCTTCTCCCCCTTATATTCCACTTCCTTCTCCCATTGATCCTAACTTGCTCATTCCACCAGCAAATTCACCACCACCGCCACAACTTTCACCTGACTCACAGGAGGAAGGTGATGGAGATGGGGATGGGGATGAGGATCAGGATAGGTTACAGGACACTGACCCTTGGGACGATTATCAGACAGACCCAATCACATGTAATGACCCTGATTTGTATCCCTCCAGACCCTCCCCACCTGACGACAACATTGGGTACATTGAGCTCCTTAATAGGGCCGCTCAGTATCATGGGGTGGAGCTCCATAAAGAGCCTTTAGAAGAGGATTTCCTCGTTGAAACACTTACTTCTTCCCAAAGAGCTACTCACACCTTACCAATGCTCAAAGGCATGTTAAAGCACATGGATGAGGTATTTAAAGACCCTGTAAGATCCAGGATAATTACACCTAGAGTGGACAAAAAATACAAACCTGCTCCTAGCGACCCTGTTTACATTAGAGGCCAGCTGCCCTTAGACTCTCTTGTAGTCTCCAATGCTCGCAAAAGAGCTAATTCACAAACCACAGGTGAGGCCCCTCCTCCTGATAAGGAGTCTAAGCTAATTGATTACTCGGGCAAAAGAGTGGCTTCACAGGCAGCAAATCACTGGTGCATTGCCAACGCTCAAGCTTTGTTGGCTCGCTATGATAGGGCTCATTACGATGAGTTAGAAAAACTCATACAACATTTACCTGACGAATACAAATCTAAGGCTAATGACCTCATTCAGGAAAGTAAACTTATTACCAATACATCCATTAGGTGTGCCCTAGACGCAGCAGACACAGCAGCTCGTGCAGTCAACACCAGTATACTATTACGTAGACATGCTTGGCTTAGAATATCAGGCTTCAAGCCAGAGGTGCAAACCTCCATCCTTAACCAACCGTTCGATAAGGAGCATCTCTGTGGTCCAGCTGTTGATAACTCGCTGGAAAAGATGAAGAAAGACACTGAGGTCGCAAAGTCCATGGGGGCTTTGCAGTTACCTGCCACTATGGGCTCCTTTCGCCGCTCCTTTTACAGGGGTGGTTCAAAAACAGTGTCCACCGAAAATCCCTCCTCCTCTTACAAGGGCAATAACCAATCCCCCTCTTCACGAGGTTATTTCAGAGGAGGTTTTAGAGGAAACGATTGTAAGGGAAGAGGCAGAGGTAACTCTACCCGCACTTCCCCTGCAAACAAACAGTGACTTCCTTCCGTTATCCCCCGATCATTCCACTCCTGTCGGGGGACGACTCTCCCAATTCCTGCCTGTCTGGAATTCAATCACCTCAGACAAGTGGATACTACAAATTATCCAGTATGGTTACTGCCTGGAGCTTACAGACACTCCCCCAAATATCCTTCCAAGATCACGTGCAATGTCACCAGAGCATCTCACCCTCCTAAAGCAGGAGGTTCTCTCTCTCTTGGAAAAACACGCTATAGAACCATTACAATACCAGGGGACCGGAGTATACTCCCAAAAAGGACGGCTCTCTCAGGCTTATACTAGAACTCAGAGAACTAAATCTGTACATTCAGTCGGACCACTTTCACATGGTCACACTCCAACAAGTACTCCCACTCCTTCAGCAAGGTGACTTTTTGTCCACCTTCGACTTAAAGGACGCATATTTCCATATGCTCACCAGAAAAACCTCAGGTTTGTGGTGGACGGACAACATTATCAATTCAAAGTTCTCCCATTCGGAGTAACTACAGCACCCAGGGTTTTCACCAAGTGTCTGGCAGTAGTCGCGGCTCATCTAAGAAGACAGCGCATTCACGTCTTCCAAAAACCTAGACGACTGGCTAATAAAAGCCAGCTCGCAACAGAGCTGCATAAGACACACGGAAAACAGTCACACTACTTCACGACCTGGGGTTCACAGTAAACCTCTCCAAATCTCATCTCCAACCATCCAACACACAAGTGTATCTGGGAGCCACAATAAACACTCAAAAGGCTCTAGCATATCCCAACCCAGTCAGGATACGCAACATGCAAACTCTAATAGCGCAGTTTCAGCCACAACACTCATTACCAGCTTGAGTGTTCATGCAATTGCTAGGAATGATGGCGTCTTGCATTCTAATCGTTCCTTATGCAAGACTCCAAATGCGTCCCCTACAGGAATGCTTAGCACATCAGTGGAACCAGGCTCAAGGTCAGTTATCAGATCTAGTGTTGGTGGACGGCCGCACCCATGGCGATCTGCAGTGGTGGAACACACAAAACCTTTCCAAGGGGCGGCCAATCGTCGACTCGGTTCCACAGATAGTGCTAACAGCAGACGCATCGTTCACTGGTTGGGGAGCTCATCTACAAAAACATACCCAGGGCATGTGGACTCTGCAGCAAAAACAACTCCACATAAACCATCTAGAACTGCTAGCAATTTTTCTAGCATTGAAAGCCTTTCAACTTCATCTAGTAGGCAAAGCTGTCCTGATTCGCCCAGACAACATGACAGCAATGTACTACATACAAAAACAGGGGGACACACACTCTCTCCAGCTCTCACAGCTAGCTCAGACCATCTGGAAATGGGCCATACCTAAAAAAATATATCTCCTAGCGGAACACCTCCCAGGAGTAAACAGCCAGATTGCAGATCTGCTCAGTCGTCAACGACAGCTTCCACGGATGGGAACTCCACTCTCAAGTTCTCCTCCCATTCTTCCAAATGTGGGGCTTCCCACAGATAGATCTGTTTGCCACCCACCTAAACGCAAAATGCCCAAACTTCGTATCCAGGTATCCACACCCATTGTCCAAAGGCAATGCGCTATGGGTAAATTGGTCAGGGATATTTGCTTACGCTTTTCCGCCTCTCCCACTCATTCCATAAGTGGTTCGGAAGCTCAGACAGCAGTCCCTGACACTAATCCTAGTTGCTCCCACATGGGCCCGTCAACCCTGGTTCACAACCCTATTGGAGTTATCAGTAGTTCCTCACCAAAAACTACACCTTGCTCCCAATCTTCTCACTCAGAACCATGGAGAGATAAGACATCCAGATCCCAGTCATCTCAACCTTGCGATCTGGCACCTGAAGTCCTAGAGTTTGGTTATCTTAATCTCTCCGCCAGACTGCATGAATATTATCAAAGAGGCTAGGCGCCCTACCACAAGAGCTTGCTATGCAGCAAAGTGGAAGCGGTTTGTCGTTTACTGTAACAACAATCAACTCAATCCGTTAGATGCTTCCATACAAAACATTATTTGCTATGTATTACATCTACAGCATTCAAATTTAGCGTACACATCCATACGCTTACATCTAGCTGCAATAGCTGCATATCTACAAAACAGACAGCATTTATCTCTTTTCAGAGTGCCTGCTATTAAAACATTTATGGAAGGACTTAAAAGAATCATTCCCCCAGACTTCCACCTGCTCTAGTGTGGAATCTCAACATAGTTCTTACAAGGCTCATGGGTCCACCTTTTGAGCCATTGCACAAATGTGAACTACAATTTCTCACTTGGAAGGTAGCCTTCCTCATAGCCATCACATCTCTGAGAAGAGTGGGTGAGCTTCAGGCACTAACCATAGAAGAGCCATTTTTACAAATGCATCAAAACAAAGTGGTTCTTAGGACTAACCCCAAATTTTTACCTAATGTAATTGCTGCCTTTCATATCAACCAATCTGTTGAGATACCTGTGTTCTTCCCTCCACCAGATTCAGTGGCAGTTACGTGCTCTTCACACATTGAATGTCAAAAGAGCATTACTATACTACATTGAAAGAACAAAACCTTTCAGGAAAACAAAGCAACTTTTTGTTGCCTTTGCTCCACCGCATAAAGGCAATCCAATATCAAAATCAGGTATTGCAAGGTGGATAGTTAAGTGCATTCAAATATGCTACATTAAAGCTAAACGCACTTTAACAATTCCCCCCAGGGCGCATTCCACTCGCAAACTAGGGGCCTCTATGACATTTTTAGGAAATATTCCCATAGATGACATCTGCAAAGCTGCAACATGGTCTACACCACACACCTTTACAAAACACTGTTGCATAGATGTGTTAGCTAGACGACAGGCTAGTGTGGGCCAGGCAGTTTTACGTACACTATTTCAAACAGCTGCAACAGCTACAGGTTAGCCACCGCTTTGGGACATAACTGCTATATAGTCTATGCATAGCATGTGATCTACAGCTCACATGCCTCGAACGGAAAATGCTACTTACCACAGTATGCATCTGTTCTTGGCATGTAGAGCTGTAGAATCTCATGCGCCCACCCACCTCCCTGGGTACCTATACCTGTTGCAGTACTATCTTACTTAGATACAATATACATGGACATCTCTTTTCTTTCCTACTCTTACTAACTCCATCATCACCCTTTACGGCAAAACAATCTAAGGATGGAGTCGATGCCCATGCGCACTATCACCGAAAGGAGGAGTCACCTACCTCGTGACTGGAAAGACTTCTTCGAACAAAAACAAAGTGCAAACATCCGGACCCAACACTAGATGGCGATCTATGCATAGCATGAGATTCTACAGCTCTACATGCCAAGAACAGATGCATACTGTGATAAGTATCATTTTCCTTCTTCTCAACCAGTCCTCCATCCTAAGATACCCTTTGATTTCTCAATGTGATCATAGGCATTATTGACACACACATAAACCTGTGCATCATCAGTGTAAAGATGGAATGAAAGACTGTTTTTTGGTCAGATCTATGGGATGATTACAAAGGAGAGGCAGTACATGCTAGCGTAGAAAGATGATTTCATATGTGACATCAAATAATTTCTGCCCGCAGACTGTGTGACTCAGCCACTAGCAGGTTTGTTCCTTCTGTCTGCTGAAAGCAACATATCAAGATTTTAAAAAAAACACAAAGTTTTGTCCTTAGTGATGACATCCCTTCACTGCCCTGTGATTAGCAACGTGCCGACACTAATTGCTCCTGCCTGGAAAGTCTGAATTATGTATTTGTTCACTTTTCATCTTTAAGACCATGACATCCTTTCCCTTCCTTTCTGCTGCCAGTTACACTGGGGCTCACTTCATCTGATTCCGACATCAGGGAGATTGTGCAGGATTCTGGGTCTAGTTGGGAGAAGGCCAAGATCATGGGATGGATGCATCCTCTGCGACTGTTATAGTCAAGTAGTATCACCACAGGGATGTGGACCTTTATGGCAGATGAGCCAGTGAAGCACATATCAGGCCTTCACTCAGTTGCACAGTTCTCTAACTATTTAACTATTGATGCTTTGGTATTCAAAAGTCAATTTCACTCTTAATTTCATGTTTTTCTACCCTTTTAAAGCTAGTAAGATTGCTCAGTTAATCGCATAGTCCTGAAATCTTTTGTGACTTCCATGTTATGCGTTTGAAGGCCACTCTGCCTTTCATCCTTCTAGTTGGGTAATAGTAACACCTGTTATTTAAGTGCTTAGAAAAGACAATGCCTGATGCCAAACCAACTAAAGTTCATTAAGCTGCAAAAGGGTTATGCTTAGTAAGCACCCATAAGAAATCTCTTCAATCTACTTTGTAGGATGCAATGTAGTCTAACAAAATCCTAAACCTCTGTGTTATAGCAGGCCTAGCTGACAAATTCACCTAAGCCTAAGAAGAGCACGAGAGATTTTGCAAATCCACTGTCATAACTATCACTGAGCAATATAGCACTTTTATGGTTAAAAAACACAATTTCCGCTCTAAAGATTATCTTTTTTTTTTGCAGAGTCTCTTGGCTTCTTTAACATTCTATGTGTTGAATCATGTTGAGTTAACCACCTATATATCACATTGTTTCCGTGTATGGACTGTATGTGTGTATTCACCTTTTGTGAAGCGTTAAGAGCAGCCATTGAAGGAAACTGGTCAAATTCATTGTAAGTGCACTTCAAACATTGGTGCTGAAGTTACTTTCATAACAATTTCCTGATCTGAAAAGTGCTCCCCAACTGCCACTGGATCAGGACTGTTCGCCCAAAAAGTAAGTAAGTAAATTGGTATCTGGAGTAGTGGATCAATAATCACTTTGGACTTTCAGCACTTGGGTCAGATTTTCAGAAATGTCCAACATTTCTGAGATTCAAATAACCATCCTCTTGCTCACGTGTTTATCTCTACCTTTTCAAAGCAGAGACATCTCTGCCCTGTGTTGCATTATATTCTTGACATAGAGCGATGCATTGTCTAAATTGTATGTCACATGGTATTTTGACTATAAGGCATGCTGAAAAGGTTAACGCACACATCATACTCTGTGAAATATGCTGGAACTGTGCCAGTGAGCTACTAAATATTCTTGATTGAAAAATAAAACATTTTGCATCACTATGTGCAAATTGTGGGCTTTTAGAAATCACACATTGGCTACTCAATGTTGCCAAGTTTTCCTACAAGGACCTACAAGCTGGCAATGAGGATGGAGTTGGGTATTGTTCCTCTGGGAGATCCAATAGGCATGAAGCAACTTTTGTTCTGAGTATAGTTATGCCTTAACCAGAGATCGACCTTCTTTCAGGACACTTTAAGGGAAGTGTGTGCCATGGACTGCGCTCCTGGAGGATGTGCTGGTGTGGATGCATCTGGAATCAGCCATCCATTTTGAAGCTCAGTGACCTATCAGACACACCTAGCTCTGTATCAAAAGTGGAAACAGTGAGTGTGAGTGAAGCTTTTAAAGCACACTGCCCGGAAAGGATGACTATTGTAGTGGCAAGTAGTGTTCAAGCTATAGAATATTTCTGTGCTTTTGTCTGACATTAAGGCGCCAAAGTGGCAAATTTATAGTAGAATTACGTGGTCTAGGTTGCCTTGAGTATAAAAGTAGACAGTTTACAGATTAAGGGTGAGCACAGTGTTTCACAAAAGTATTTTTGTAACTGGAACAGTTGAGAAACAATGATAGACTTGCTTTTATTATGGCCTTTATTTGTAGACATATAAGAAGGGCCTGGATATTGCCTATTTGTCTGGGGAATTGGTTAGGAGAGTGATCACTGCCATGGAATTGCTCAATTCTAGTTATTTAGCACCACATTTTGGCAACCATTCTAGTTATGACCTGTTGGTTCTATGCTTGGGGTCAATTTTATCAACACTTGGTGGTAACGATGAGTGTGTCAGTTTAAGGGTATGTGCCGATTCGAATGTCCTGGGGTACACATGATTTTTAGAAATGATTGTTTTTTTAAATGTAAAATGGTATCTGATGTCAACTTTGTTCATTAGTTTTAATGTCTTTTATATTGTCTACAATTTCTGCATGATGTACATCAAATTTTATAGCAGCAAAATATTATTACTTACATTACAAAATATTTTTTATTTATCATTTCTTGACCACAGAGGTCCTGACTGGGACACCAATCTCTCCGGGCAGTATGGAATCCCAGTACACAGTCTCCTCAGTGAACTCTACAGTAAGGCCGGCCTGAACCGGGAATGGGGCCTGATCCGTTACATCTCTGGCATTTTGAAGAAAAGGGTGGAAGTGCTTGCAGAGGTACATCATTTAAAACCTTGTGTAGTCCCACAAACTAAGCGTTCACTAGATATGTGTGTAAATAACAGCATTTGGAAAATCTGTTTTCAAATAGATTTAAAATTTGTTTTTTTTAAATAAATTTCCATTGTAAACATCACAAGTGACAAAACGGATACATTATGAATTAAATACAGGTACAGCATCAGTATTTCTAGATTTTGTATTGTAAGAAACATATTACAGTGCAGTCAACATGCCACATTTCAGCAAATAATGTGGGGTCAGACACGCCACAGAACAAGTACAATTTACTACCATCCTCTATCCACACAGTGCATTTACATATTGGAGCGTTAGTCACACACTGTCTGGTGTTCCAGCTCCTTCAGTCGTTTCTGTAGTGCATTGAACTACATATGCCTCATATGGTCCCCATATGTTTTGTGGTCTGGGCATGGGTTGCATCACCGGACTGTAATTCTCATTTGCTTCATTACACTTGTGCTATTCTCTTATTGTTGGTATTGGCCCCTTACCCCACCTCATCGTCACTGGCTTGTTAGCTAATAATGTCAATGCAGTGAACTTTCTAACAATGACTGGTATATCCATTACATATCCTAGGAAAGCAATCAACAGATTGCGTGTTACTGGGATCCCTATTACTTGGATTATGTCAGTGAATATCTTGTCCCAGTAAGCCCTTATGTCCGGGCATTCCCATGCTATGCATGTAAAGTCTGCTTTCATATCCTGATATCTTGTACAGGTGGGATTATCCCAAAAAACAGACCTTTGCAATTTAACGGGCGTGTAATAATATCTCTTCATCTCACTGTGTCTATTGTGTAGTGATATATTTTTGATTGATGAGTAGCCTTATAGCCATTGTTAGTCGGTAATGTGTTGTTTTAAATCCTTGGGACTTTTTTGTGTTTGTAGAGAAGGTAATGCTTTGGGTTGCTCTTGCTATTTCTGCTGCTGTGAAGGGAGCCTGCAGCATCTCTCTGTGTTCATTTTCAAGCTAGGCGATGGTCAGATCGTCTAAATATTATTTTGTTTCTTGTGCAGTGGAGCACGTGCAGGAGGTATATGGATCTGTATAATATTGTCAGAGTCGAGGGCGTGGTTTGCCGAGCCAAGATGGCGGTCGCACCTTGAGTGCGCTCCCGGACCCCTCCGCCATCCGCTCGTTATCCGCCCAAGGAGAGAGCCATCCAGCTATAATTCCATCGGAGGAGCGCCTGTACGATGCAGATTGTGTGATCGGCGGGCCTCGGCCTCCAAGATGGCGGGCCGCCGCCGTTGATCGGCGAGCTCCGCAGCTTCCCGACTCATTAAGCACCTTCACGGCCGGCGCTGGACGGAGGCCCCGAGGAGTGCTCCCCGCAATAGGGGAGGTCTGGTGGTGCGCTGCGAGCCCCGGAGTGCTGCTGGCCCTTCCTGGGGCACTTGTCCGCGGATACGTGGCTGAAGGCCCGGCCGGGCCTGCTGATTGGGCGGACTGTGTGCGGCGAGGAGCTGCCGGGCGGGCCCTCCTCGCCTGGGATAGCCGCCGCCATCATCTCCCGGGGTCCCAGTGGCGGGACGTGCCCTTCGGCCGCTGTTTCGAGCGGTGAGGACGGCTGGCCGCATGGTGGCGGCCTGAGCGGCGAGGATTCCTGAGATCGACTGGGGCCGGTGCCTGCATCCGACCCGAGTGCCCCCGGCCCGCGCCTGTGTGCGTCGCCGCTGGAGCCGGCCGCCGGAGGGGGGGCCCATGACCTGAGGGCCTGAGTTGCAGTGCATCATCTGTGGCGGTAGGTCCCGGCTGTGGGAGGGGGTCCCGTGGTCGTTGGGAGGGGGCCCCCTCTGCAGGCACGGGCGGCCCAGCGCGGAGGGAGGCCCTGGGGCCCGAGCTACGCCCTAACGAACCTGGGCCTCCTGAGTCCCGTTTCAGACGCAATCCCATATCTGCGGCGGAGCCCCCTGGCCCTGGGGCAGGGGGCGGCGAGGTGGTATCGGCCGCTTCTTCGAGCGGCGGGGGGACCCTTGTGGAGGTACGGCCTTCCTGCCTTCAGGCCCAGGCCCTGGGTCCACCAGGCCTACGCTCCCCCTGCTTCTCCAGTGTCACTACACTTACCTGCTCTGCTTCCTGGATGGTGCTTTGGGGACAGGGGTGATCAGCCGCGTGTATCGGGCGGCGAGGGGGGGTCCGTATCGTGGGCCCTCCTCCACCCTGGGCCGGTGCGGAGTTTGGGGGAGGGGTACTGGTGACTAGCATCTTCTCTGGAGGCTTGCCTGAATCCTGGGCCCCCTTCCTTGGAGACAAGGCCTGATCTTTTGCAGCTCTCCTTTGGAGTCCCTGGTTCCGGCTCCGTGAGGGTCCTGGGGCTCGGGAGACCGGGTGGTATTGACCGCTTCATCGGGCGGTGGCGTTGTCCCGGTGACTGGTTCGTCCCGCCGGGTCTCGGCGCTAGGGCCCTGGACCCATTGGGCCCCAGACTCTTCGGGCCAATCTTGGCACTGGGCTCGGCGCCTTCCCCCCCCCAGGTTGGTGCGGCGAAGATAAGGGGTGTTCGGCTGCGTTTATCGAGCGGCGTGAGGGCCTCCTCGCGAGTTCCCCCCCCCCTGATCCGCGTATTAAACCCTGGTGAACTAAATCCGACGACCTCCCCAGCGGCCCGCCTTCGCCTTCGGACCTCACCCTCCGCCACCCCACCGGGTGTCTCCATATCGGCCGCCTTGGTTGGGCTGCGGATTGCCTCGGAGGGGCCGCCGTGGGTTGCCCGTCGGCCTCGGCCTCCTGAGCGACCTGTTGGCCCCCCTGTGACATCTGTGCCTCGAGCCTCTTTCAGGGGCCCTCCCACCTGCCCGCGGAGCGCCGCCATGGGCCGGAACGGGCCGGTCAAGACTCCGGCCACCCAGACCAAAATGGACCGCTTCACGACCACTGACAATGGGGCTACGGGGGTGCCACCGACAGGGACGCACCACCGGCAACAGACCTATCCACCATCCTGCAAGCCATCCACACCTCGCAGTCCTCGGTGGAGGGGAAGATTGCGGAGGTCCGGGTGGACATGACCCTCATCCGGCAGGACCTCCGGAACGCCACGGCCAGGATTACAGAAACTGAATCCCGCATATCATCAGTGGAGGACGACGTTCAACAACTTAAGGGGCAGGTGGCGCGCCTCCAGGCGCACACCCAGGAGCTGCACCGGAGGGCCGAAGACGCTGAAAACAGATCGCGCCGCAACAACCTCCGCTTGGTGGGGTTTCCGGAGGGGGCAGAACAGGGCCGCCCCGCCGAATTCATTGAGAAATGGCTGCGATCCTGGCTCCCGGAGGGCTCTCTCTCTCCGTGGTTCGCAATAGAGAGAGCGCACCGATCCCTTGCCCCGAAGCCTCCGGCGGGAGCGCCGCCTGTCCGGTCATAATGAGAATCCTCAATTACAAAGACCGAGACTCCATCTTGGCCGAAGCCCGCAAGCAGCGACGCCTCCCTTACGAAAATCACTCGATCCTGATCTTTCTGGACTACACTCGGGAGGTCCAGGGCCAACGCCGCTCGTTCGGGGAGGTCAAACAGAAGCTAAGAGCCCTCAATATCCAATATCGCCTCCTCTTTCCGGCACGCCTACGTGTGGTGTTCGCCAACAAAACCTTGTTCTTTGACTCTCCGGCGGATGCATGGACCTGGGCCACGGAGGAGCGTCCCCTTCGGCCTAATGATCAGATTCCTCCCCAGGATGGTGCAGAGGGTCCGCCCGCTCGCACTGGCTTGCCAGCACCTAGGCCCCAGCGTAACCGCTCCCGTAGGCGCCGTGGGCACAGGAGGGCCCGCTCTGACTCCCCGTTGATTCCTTCCCAAGTGACTGGGCCGACCCGGGGGGACCTTCGGACTGTGCGACGCTCAGGCTCATCTGGCCGCTTGGGTCGTGGAGGGACCTCACCAACCTCCTCCATGCCTGATTTTCCGGACACTGATCTTTCTCGAAGCCCAACTCTTCTCAGTAATCCAGTTTGAGTCCGCTTCTGCCCGCCGGGCCTGGCTCCGCGGCCGGAGGCACGGGCCAGCTTACCCTGTTCTCTCTCTTCTTGGACTTGATTATGGACATCCTGTTATGAGGAGGGGTCCTCCACGCCTTGTTCGATCCCAAGCATTGTAGTTTGGTTCTGTACTGTTGTTAATGTTAGGGCGACAGATGCTTCTGTTCCTGAAGTATAGGGTGGGGGTGGGGTGAGGGGGGGGGGACCGTTGTCCCATGGTTTTTGACTTTGGTTTTTTGTTGCCTTTTTATTTCACCACACCAGCATTCACAGGACGCCCGTCCCGGGCATCAAGGGGCATGATTCATGGTATCTGTGCCCCAATCGCGCGTCCCGGCGTCAACGCCCTGGGCCGAGCTCCCATCCAGGGCCGCCCCCCCTCTCGAGACAGTCCACTAGGATGACAGTCATGTCACAGCAAGGTGTATCCTTACGCCTCCTGTCCTGGAACGTCAATGGTCTCCTCGACTGCCTCAAGCGATCGGCGGTTCTTCGCTACGCACAGCGACAGGGGGTAGAGGTTTTAATGCTGCAAGAAACACACCTGCTGGGTAACCACTACCCCTTTTTAGCGCGATACGGGTACGACAGGGTCTGGCATTCGGGCTTCACACGCGGGTACCGCGGGGTTGCGATTTTGGTGCAGCGTTCCCTTCCGTTTGTGGCGACGCGAGTCGTCCATGACGACCAGGGCACCTTCTTGGCCCTGTCTGGCTCCCTGAACGGTTTCCCCCTTAACTTGGTGTCATTGTACTCTCCCCCATCACGATTGACCGCGTCTCTGGCCGCCTCCGTTGGACTCCTGGCTTCCTTGCCCCCGGGCCCTGTCTTCCTGGGGGGGTGATTTCAACGCGGTTCCCTCTCCTGTGCTCGACACGACTGGGCCCCCTTCCCATGGCAGACTGGCGCAGGCGAAACACCTAACGGACTGGGCCGATGTGGGTTCATGCCAGCGTGTGGTACCCATCATTGTTTGCGGAGGCTCCACACAGCTTTGGCTCACCGTAACCTGCTCACCCCCTATCTATCACTCCTCCTGGTAGATTTTGAGAAAGCCTTCGATTCGGTAGACTGGGGGTTCTTGGACGACGTCTTGGCGGAGATGGGTCTCGGACCGCGCTTCCGTAGTTTCATCCGACTACTGTACGCTCGACCGAGGGTCCTAGTGAATGGAGTTCTGTCCGAACCCTTTCCGATCCGCAGGGGAATGAGGCAGGGATGCCCCCTCTCTCCCCTGCTCTTCGCTCTGGTGATGGAACCCCTGGCGGCCCTGATACGTTCGAGCGGGCAGGTGCAGGGTTGGGAATGGCCCAATACGGCAGTAGATAAAATCGCCCTTTACGCGGACGATGTCCTGATTTATTTGGCGGACCCCGCTCGTTCGGGCCCTCACTGTCTCCAGATCCTTCGGTCCTTTGAGCAGGCTTCGGGCCTCCGGCTTAATCCGGAGAAGTCGGTCTTGGTTCCCCTCCACATGTCCAGGGAGTGTTTTGATTGGCAGTCCACCATACCACTCCGTCCTCAATCCTTTAAATACCTAGAGATATGGGTGAATTTACTCCCTGAACTCAGCTGGGCCCTTAACGTCACCCCCCTGGTGAAGCGGGTCAAGGCGGACCTGTCGAGGTGGCAGTCACTACCTCTGAATCCCATGGGAAGAGTCGCTCTGTTTAAAATGATGATTCTTCCCAGATTCCTTTATATGCTCCAAAACACCCCCATTAATTTTCTGAGATTGTGGTTCCGAGAACTTGACAGCCTGGCTTCCAAATTCCTCTGGGGAAAGGGCAGGTCCCGACTGGCCCTGGGCGTTTGTCGGATCCCCTCCTTTGACGGGGGCTTAGGGATGACCCATCTATACTTGTATTATCTAGCCACACGCCTGCTCCCCCTGCACGACTTGCTCAATGGAGGATGGTCGGATCCGGCATACAGACTGGAACTCAGTGAATTGGGCTTGTCCAACCTCCAGTCGATGATGTATGGGGCGCCTGTCCCGTCTCGCCTGCCAGAAGTGACGCGTTCGGTGTTCCTGGCCTGGCGAGCCGCGCTGCGCCACACCGGGTGTACCCGCAAGCTGACCCAGTGCGCACCCCTGTGGCAGGGTACCTGGCTCAGAGAAGTCAACGGGCTACAAGGCTTTCGGTCCTGGGACCTCATAGGCATTTCCCAGCTAGGCGACATTTTGGTGGGTGACCACATGCGCTCCTTCCAGGACCTCCAGGCTAGACATTCAATGCATCACTCACAGTTTTATAGATATTTGCAGCTTCGCCATGCCCTTCAAGTACACTTAGCGACTGGTACACGACTCCCGGACCATAGCCCTCCCAAGGCACAAATCATGCTGGGGGACCTGGGGAGAGGGGGCATCTCCCGCATTTACCGGTCGCTCATTAACAACACTCCAACATCACTTGACCGATTAAGGGCTCAATGGGAGGAATGGGTGGGTTCCTTGGAGGAGGAGGACTGGCGCGATGCCCTTATGGCCCCCAGGACAGTCACTGCTTCTGCTAGATTGCGTTTGACACAGCTTTATTTCCTGCACGCTGCCTATTTGACGCTGGCGCGCTTGCATCGCGCGGGGCTCCGACTGACCCCCTCCTGTGATAGGTGCGGTCATGAGCCCGCCGACTTCTTTCACATGGTATGGACGTGCCCACGCTTGGCGCGCTTCTGGGAAGACATTGAGGAGGAGCTCACTGAGGTGTTGGGGTGGGAGATCCCACACGACCCAAGACATGCGCTCCTGGGCATCACAGACGGGTTGGATGGGCCCAGAAACGAAAAACTGTTTTACACTACGGCAATGGTTGTGGCCAAAAGAGACATGTTATGTTATGTTATGTTATGTTAAGTACTCTTATAACGCGCAACAGCTACTCCGAAGAGTGTCCCGGCGCGGGTCCAAGAGGAGTCCCTAAACTACACCACTAATAACTATGGAAATAGATGAGTTTTTAAGAGTTTCTTGAAGGCCAGCGGGTCCTGAGTATTACGTAATGGAAACGGAAGGGCATTCCACGCCTGGGCAGCCTTAACAGCCAAAGAGCAGCCACCCAGCCTATGGCGGGAGAAGCGGGGGACCCTAGCAAGAAGAAGGGCTGAGGAACGCAATTGTCTCAGAGGGACATAAAAGGTAAACCGCTTCTGTAAATAGGGGGGTCCAAGACCGTAGAGGGCACGGTGGGCAATGACCAGGGATTTAAATTTGACTCGGTCCGCCACGGGTAGCCAATGGAGAGCGCAAAGATGTTCACGCACACTGCTCCTTTTCGCAATTCCCAGAAGCAGCCTAGCGGCCGCATTTTGAATGACCTGGAGTCTATTCAGAGAGTAACCGGGGATGCCGATGTACAGCGCATTAGCGTAATCCAATCGAGAGAGGATCAAGGCACGGATAACCGTCTCTTTGGCAGACCTGGGAAGGAGAGGCAAAAGCTCCTGAGTGTTTTGAGAAGGCCAAAACAACTACCTGAGAGCTTTTTCACCTGAGCAGAAAAGGAGAGGTTACCCTCAAACCATACTCCAAGGTTTTTAGCGGATTGCCCATTGGAGGTTGGTAGCGGAAACCCAGGAGGCCAGATCGAGTCTCGAAAGCCAGGGGGAAATTCCCATACAGAAGAATCTCTGACTTGTCTTCGTTGCATTTGAGTTGGGCCGCCGCAAGCCACTCAAAAACCGAAGACAAGCAGTGCTGTACAAAAGATATGGAGTCCTCATCCTTTCCCCACGTGAAGAGAAGCTGAGTATCGTCAGCATAGGCTATCACCTTAGCCCCCAGGTCCTCGGCTAAGTAGACCAGAGGAGTAACATAGATGTTAAAAAGAAGGGGGCTAAGGGAAGACCCCTGTGGAACGCCAGTGGAGACCGGCAGCGGGGATGAGGCGGCCGGTGGCAACCAAACCTGTTGAGTCCGCCCTTCAAGGAAGGACCTTAACCAATCCCAGGCCGTGCCAGAGACACCAATCTCATGAAGTCGGGCGAGCAGCAGGGAGTGCGGGACCGTATCAAAAGCTGCTGGCAGGTCGAGCATGACCAATGCTGCTCGCCCACCAGCATCTAAACAGTCACGGATGGCTTCAGAAACCTCCACCAACGCAGTCTCAGTACTGTAGGAAGAGCGAAACCCAGATTGCGCAGGATGCAAAATATCGAACTCTTCCACAAACTCCGTCAGTTGCCTGGTCACCACCTTCTCGCAGACTTTGGCTAAACTGGGAAGAAGGGAAATAGGGCGATAGTTCCCCGGGATCAGGGGGTCAAGAGTAGGCTTCTTAAAAGGGGAAGGATTTTTGCCTGTTTCCAATCCTTCGGTACCCGAGCCTCATGAAGGGAGGCATTTATGATTGAATTAACTCGGGTTAATAGTCTCCGCGACTGCAGCAAACAATCTTGCTGCACAGGGGTCCACAGGTGACCCCGATTTCAGAGCCTTCAGGATTTTAAGAGAACTAGACAGATCCACCGAAGAAAAGGCTCGTAGAGCGTGCCTGGGAACAACAGGCGGTACAGCAAGAGCAGAAGAAGGACCAGGGCAGGCAGTGAAAGTCGCCTGAATCGTGCGTATTTTGTCCATGAAAAAATAGGAGAGAGTGTTGCACCAGCCCTCAGAGGCTGGGAGAGAGCATGCTTGTGCTGCAGGAGACGTGAAACTCTGAACTATAGAGAAGATCTCCTTGGAGTTGTTATGAGCCTGCTCTATGCGGGTTGTGAAATACTGCTTCCGCCTGGAAGTGTCCTGACCCTCCCTCCGTAAGGAAGTGGCGGGCCGGGGTGGACTGGTGTGCCACGCAGGAGAAGACAATGTACATAACACGTGGCTGCCCCAAGAAATACCGTAGGGCCTGGGGGAAGTGGTTGGGGGGATTGGTCTGATCTCGATGGGGTTGCTCCAAATCTGTCCTTTTGAATTTGTACGTCTTTGGCCTTTGGGTTGTCCAGATTAATGCAAATAATCCTTTGTTATCATGGTATCTTGGTGATTGGCTGGTACTCTCTGTGAAATCAATAAAAATGTGTTTATCAAAAAATATTGTCAGAGTCTGTCTGCTATGTGTTGTGTTTCGTTTAATATCTCACCAGTGTCTAAGCGCACACTGGTGATCACTCCTTCTGCTTGGGGCACATTATGTGTCCCAAGTGAGCGCCCAGCCTTTCCCCTTCTCCATATGTTCTGGCAACTGCATATTTCCTGATGTACCTCATCTCCCTATCTGCCAGCTCTTGGTATTCTGACAATTGTTTCAAATCCCCAGTGCACATTCATCCCATGATATTTCAAGCTGTTTTTCCAGTCGAGTTAGGTCGACCGCCGGTCTAAACAAATTGTCTTGTATTGATTTTAATACTCCTGCATGCTTGGAAATGCTCACCCCTTGGATGTGGACCTTAAAGGCCTCCAAGGCCCTCTGAAAGCTCCATACAGACCTTATATTGTGTTCCACCATAGCAGCGGCTAGTTCCACAGAAAATATTGAATCGAGTAGAGAAGTCGACAAGAATCGCCAGATAAAACTTATGTGCCACGTGCTAGGTAGTGCAAAGTCTGGTGACACAATGGAATGATCTGAGTGTGTGCTTGCTAGTTGCTCCCACTAGCAGGTTTGTTCCTTCTGTCTGCTGAAAGCAATATATCAAGATTCCCCTTTCAATTTTTGTCAAATGTTCAGTGTGGTATTTGGGGCCATTTGTGTTTCCTGTAGGAAAGCAATTTCCACTGCGTGTCTCCTCTTCTCGACTTTTTATGGTTGTTAAGGCCTTGGACATTCCATGTGAGAAGTCGTTAAGTAGGCTGGCCTGTGCCAACTCTTTGTACCATAATCGCAGTACTACGCTATTCTGTATGCTTGGTGAGCACAGTGCTGCCTGTTCAAATCTAATTTACAGCTGACCAGTATATTCCACACATATGAAGAACTGTCAGTAGGTCTCCCCCAAACTTCTCCCACACACCGCTGTCCCCATCTTGCAGTGAACTTTTGCCTCTTTCCTGTCCATCCATTCCCTCCCGCTTTGAACGGTGGTGGGGCACACACAGGGGCAGTGCATGTAAGGCTGAACCCCAGTGCTCATGCACTAGGGGCCACATGTCAGGTTAGTGGTCGGCCAGCCCAGGGAAAAATATATATCCTGTTAATAGTATTGGCAGGAACCTGACCCATACCAGCATCTGGGCGCGCACATCAATCTTGCTTTCAACTATTGTGGGACAGCTATCAATGACATTACAGCATAGAACAATCAGATGCATAGATTACTCTTGTTGCTTCATGTGCCTATGTCTCTGATCATTATTTGCTCAATAGTTCTTTCTCAGCTTAACGTTATTATCCACTGTGTACAATGTAAGCACCCCAGCAGTACACTGTATACAGGCAGACATTGATGCACTTTTAGTCAGTTTCCTCAAGACCAGATGACCCAGGGAACCTCTCCTTTGTATCAGCAGTCCAATCCTGAGTTGTATTTTGATTCTTGAGCTCTTTCAGCACCGCCTGTGAGTCATTGTTGACACAGGTCTTGCCATCGATAATCATTCTGAGGTGGCAGGCTATATTATGCTGTACTCATTGTTAATTTCTTGTAGCTTACTTTTAGTTGGGAGCAGCTGCGGCCCGTGCAGGTAAGAGCGGTGGGGCGGGATGAGGTGGGATTTTGACGGACGATGACGAGGGAAAATTAAATAAATAAATAATTTTCCCTCATGATCGTCCGTGGAAATCCCCCCTCACCCGGCCCCACTGCTCTTACCTGCACGGGCCGCATCTGGTTGAGAGTAATGCCCTCAGTGTAGTGTGAAGTCAGGGTACTGTGATATCGCCATGCCAGCATGTTGTAATTTCTTTAATTCCCTGGTTTGCCTCAAAGCTGCATCACTGTCCATATAATTTATTATTCTTGCTATTATGAGATGTTGGTTCTCGGTATTGGTTTTAGTGCCAAGGATCAATGGCGCGTCCCATTATGAAGACTCCAGAAAAATTGCCTTGCCTAGAAGGACAAGTAGTAGTTTTTCCACAAATTGCTCCACGTTTCCTATGTTTGTTGGTTTCAGGAACACCCATAATACGGAGATTATTGTGCTGGGAGCGCGCCTCTATATCATTATTTTTGGCCTGGACTGTTGCAAGTGTTTTTCCATCTTAGACCGATTTGCTTTCTATGCTGCAGTCTCGTCTTTGACTTCTGAGTCATGTGGTTCGACCATGTCCAGCCTAGTTGTGTGCGTGTCCAATCTCAGACATCCTTTCCGTCCTTAATTTTAGAGCATCTATTTGACTCTATATAGTTGGCAGGCTGTGACGCACATCTTTTAGCAAGGTTAGGATATCGTCCATTCCATCTTCTCTGAGGTGTCCTCATACTCCCTTCTGCATGTGGATTTTCCGGCGGTCAAACGTCAATTTGGGTTGTGATTTATCTGTTTTTCTCATCTTGATCAGGTCACCACCACGTGGGTGTCAGATCATCGCGATGAGCACTCCGCGTCCCCAACAGCACGCACCAGGGGTTCTGTTGTGAGTTTTTGAATGTCACAATGGAGCGAGTGGTATCTGTCTCACTGTCCTATTCGCATCACTGTGTGTTTCAGCCCCAGTGCACTCATCCTGTGTCCCATCAGCCTGGGTCCAGGCCCATTTCAAGCAAGCTGCTGACTGACCTGCAGTGTCATATACCTCTTTAGGCTGTCAACCCTAGGGTTGCGCTGATTTTTCTCACCCAGTGCTGCACCTAGAGTGGATATTGGCAGCCTCAAGGGTGCAGTATTTGTTTATTGTTTCTGTGCATCACAGGGTGCTGTTGCCAGTAAAGAGACACAAAGTGCGCAGCACTCATCTGAACAGTTCTCTAGCGGCAAGCGGTTAATCAGCGTTTATTGTTCCATTGAACAATCTCATGCATGTTATATTGGATCACTGCTCTCCGTGTTTCGATGTGGCTCCTTGCAAGGCTGCTCCACCAGTTCTCTTCAACTTCATGGGCTCCAGGCGTCCATATCCTCAAAAACCCATACTTCTGACGGGCATTCACGTGGGTGCTCGCTCCGATCCAGGTGCCTCTTTGTCCCTGAATCTTCGGGCTGCCATTTTGTGCATGTGTTGCCTCAGCCCAGTCTGGAATTCTCAGCATTACATATCCCCGGACCACTAAAGTCAGCAACACCAGCGTCCCACTATCTTCAGCATTGTTACCTCCCCTGGGGTGCCCTGCCACCGTAGTAACTGAAGTATTTTAAATGCAACCAAAGGAACCACCCATACAGACGGTCATCTTCAAGCCAGGCAAGCGACGCCTTCCCTTTCAAATTGAAATGTAAGAATATTTTGGAGTGTGGCCGAGCCGAGGACCAAGATGGCTACTCGGCTCTGAAGCTCCCGAGAAGCTGCCGCCTGCGTCTACCTGCTGCAGTCCAGCGCAGTCCCCCGGGGTAGCGACGGAATGTGGAAGACACCCTGACCACGGCGCTGCTTGGTCCGACGAGCCTCCGCTCCCAAGACGGCAGAAACACGCTCCGGCCAGCCGGCAGCTGTGGCCTGACGTGGCCCCCGGAGGCCCAGCGACGACAGGGGTCACGGGTGAGCCTCAGGGTGGGGCTCCGGTTGCGTCTGGCGGGCGGGAGCAACTTGCCGTTCGGCCTTCCTGCCTCGCGGAGGCTGTGAAGGTGAGGTCTGATGTTCGGTGAGTGGATCATCCGCACTTATCGTGTGTGGACGACGGCTGCAGCTTTGCAGGCAGACTGCGCCCTTTGATAGCTGCATACTTTGCAGCCGACTCTACATGCGGCCTAGGGCCTGGCCCCCGCCACTTGCATCACATGAGCCGCATTAGGCTAGGGGAGCCCTGGAATCCTGCATTGGGCTCCAATTTACCCTCTGGTTTCTGCTCCATCAGCACCCCTTGCCCTACTGGCCACAGGACATACGACTGCTGCCCTCAAGGACTGCCCCTAAGTCTACTAAATATGGGGCCACTCGCTGGCTGGCTATTAACCTCTCATACACTGGGGATGCTTGCCTGGCCATTGTAAGACCTGTGACACCGCTTGCGGTTTCCCCAGTTTGGAGTGCCTGAGACATGCCCAGCTAACTCATCGTCATACTTTGCCCTTTGCCTCACCAATATTTGCACATATCAACCAATTTCCCATTGTCATCGGCCACAGAGGGCACCAGATATATAATGGGACGCAGCGACCCCAAACAACGGCAGCTCTCTTTTGACCCCGTGAAACCCCCCCAACGCGGTGGCGCTGAGACCCCCATGGAAGATGCATCTGGTTCATCTATGAATAATGCCCCCACGCCGAAAGGCACAGCGGCACTCATGGTTAAATTAAAAGCCGGGTTTAAATCTATAAATGCACGTTTTGACGCACTTGCCGCCTTCCTGGATGGTATGCACAAACGTATTGATGGCCATGAATCACACCTAGATTCTGCGGAGCGGCGCATCTCTGACGTCGAGGACACGTGCTACCACACTCAAACGCCTAGAGAGAGAGAGCGAAATAGCTCCTTAAAACAATGGCTGCTAAGACTGAAGACTTAGAAGCGCGCTCTTGACGAAATAATATCCACATTGCCGGAGTTGCGGAGTCAACCAACATTGGCCGCATAAACACTTATGTGGAAAATCTGCTTTGTGAATTTTTCGGTGGGGAAGCATTTTCCTCTGCATTTGTGATAGAGAGGGCCACAGAACCACAGGGGCTAGACCGCTCCAGGTGCGCAGCTTCGCCTCATCATCGCGAAGTTGCTCAATTACCATGATCGTGACACAGTACTCTGCCTTGCCCGTGAACAGGGGCGCTGCAATATCAGGGCATGGCCATATCCTTTTTTCCTGACTTAACCCCTTTAGTGCAAGAGGCCCGTGGCAAATACATAGATGTTAGGCACACACTTCAGAGGGCTAACGTGCGCTATGCAATGCTATACCCGGCACCCTACACATCCATGTGGATGGCAAGCAGCACATCTTTGACTCCCCTGCCGACGTCGTCACCTTCTGTAAGCGGCACAGCATTGGAGCCAAGACACCAGCCGGTGGATCGCCAGCTTCTGCACCCATGCAGGCCGCAATAGACCCATAGTCCTATCTTTGCTGCTGACGTAAACTATGGCTGGCCTGGGCCGTTCTGATTTCTGTCCTGGGGTCTTTCTATGACTATTCGCTCCTGCAAAGAACGTTGCCTCGTCACTACCTGCTCTTTCAGCCGGCAGGCTGTTCTATCCTATGTTCAGATTATAAATAATCGGCATTTCTCCTTAGAGTGTTGTCACCCCCCCCATGGAGATCTCCACTGGATTGTTTTTTCCTTGTTTCTTGGGGTGTTGATGGGTTTCGCCGGCTACTGCCTGTTAATTGTTCGGTGTAGGTGGGGAATGGGTATCTTCTTTTTCACAATGATTCTATTGTGTTTTCTCTCCTTTACAAGGGTTCCACGATGATACATACCATACATTTCTTTCATGCTGACGCACATGCTCTAATGCTTTTCAACCTGGGCATACATGGCCCCAAGAGATAGAGGAACTGTGCCTCTAGCCTTGCGATGCGTGACGTGGAATGTGAGGGGTCTGACTAACCCGCACAAAGGGAGGCAGATCTCGGCATATCTCTCCAGACACGAGATTCAATTGGCTTTTTCACAAGGAGCTCATTGTGCCCCAACCTCCTCCAATTGCTATGCATACACTTGGGGAGACAATCACTTCTTTGCAAATTAA
This sequence comes from Calotriton arnoldi, assembly GCA_963921515.1. Lineage (NCBI taxonomy): Eukaryota > Metazoa > Chordata > Amphibia > Caudata > Salamandridae > Calotriton > Calotriton arnoldi. The sequence goes on from CAWUFW010003626.1 coordinate 549,132, forward strand.
AGCACGTACTCTAGGAGTGTCTGTATTTTGGTGCACAGGAAGGTCCCATTCGCTCCAAATGAAGTGATAGTGGACCCTGAGGGTTGCTACTTATTGGTGGCTGGCATTCTGGCCTCTAAACCCATCGTGCTGGTCAATATTTATGCCCCCAAAGTGGGGGCATACATTTTCATGTCCTCTCTGCACACATCACCCGACTGAAACCAGACTGTCTACTGATGGGCGGGAACTTTAACTTAACCCTTTCCCCCTCTCTGGATACCACTGTCACGAGCCTGGTGTCCAAACCTCACGCGACTCAGGCACTAGCCTCTATTTTGCAATCCTTCTATTTTACCGATGCTTGGCGCTCCAGACATCCCTGAGATAGATGATACACCTTTTACTCCTCTCCTCATGGCACTTGGTCCTGTATGACCATTGGTACCCCACCCCGACCTGCTACTTATGACGACTAAGGTTGACCATTTACCATGCACACTGTCTAATCATTCCCCAGTCCTGCTGACCCTACAGCTCCAGGCCCCGGCATCCTCTATGCCTACCTGGCGCTTCCCGACTAATGCCTTACTAGACAAGGAATTTAGAGTTGAAGTATGCAATGCCATTACAGAATATTTCAAGCTCAATACAGGAACTGTCAAACACCACTCAACACTTTGGGAGACGTTTAAGGCCTATATTAGGGGGGTTTATATCGCCAAACACGCAGGAGTGCTTTGCTCCATTAGAAATGAGCTATCGATCATTGAACAAAAGCTCAGTGATTTGGATCGACAGGCTGCTGAGCCCAGCTCTTCTCCGAAACTGCATAGAAGTGCCGCGTTGCTGCATGAATTCCAAGACTGGCTCATCGTGAAGTACTGTAGCTGAGCAAATATTCAAGAGCATGGGTCTATGGGGAGGGTGAGCGGCCTGGGTGCGCGCTAGCTAGTCTTATCTGGCTGGCATATTAGAGATCTTATATCACTTGCCTACAACAGGATGATGGCTCGCTGGATACAGATGGTACTAGCATATCTGTTGCCTTCCTTTCCTATTACACTCAATTATATACGTCCCGCCATACGGCTAACGATGAAGCGCTTGCAGAAGTGGCGATGGTATGGTTGGACGATAGTCATCAGCAATTTCTGGCCTCACCCATCTCTTGCGAGGAAATTTGGCAAGCTGTGGACGACCTGGGCGGAGCTTGCGCCCCAGGACTTGATGGTTTCACAGGCGATTTCTATAAAGCCTACAAGCGACTACTGGTCCCTCATCTGCCTGAAGTCTATGCGGAATCCCTTGAGCATGGCATTCTCCCCCCACACTTCGAGAGGCCATGGTAATCCTCCTACTTAAACCTGGTAAATCTCCACAACTATGCGTGTCATACAGGCCCCTTTCGCTTTTGAACCACGACAATATGATATTTGCTAAGGTCCTTTCCACACACCTCTCCCTATTCGGGACAAATCCTTTACAATCAGGATTTGTCCCGAATCTTTCCACTGCGGTGAATCTGCACACGGTCTTTGCTGTTAGTAACCAGATTATTCGCTAACTCCCCGCTGCGGCAGTACTGCTAGATGCTGAAAAAGCATTCGATTCTCTTGAGTGGCCGTTCCTACACGCCACTCTGTGCAAGCTGGGTATACCTAACGGATTCCCTGATCTTATTTGGCTACTTTACACGGAACCACGGGCCTGTCTTAGAATTAATGGTACATTGACCGAACAATTTTCGTTGACACGGGGCACAAGGCAGGTGTGTCCCTTATCACCCTTACTCTTTATTATCGCAATGTACCCTCTGGTTCGCCATTTTCAGGAGACTCACTTGACTCGCGGACTACGGTTTCATAGACGCCCTGTGCTGGCCTCTTTGTACTCCGACGATATTATGCTATTCATTAGGGATCCCGAAACTAATCTTTCTCCTCTCCTCTGCAAGATCGTCCGATTTGGGGGCTCTCCGGACTCTCTGTTAATTGGCGTAAATCAGAACTTTTCCCTTTGACTGACCCCACGGTCCCCTGTTCTCTTGAATTCCCCCTGCAATGGTGCACGGACTCTCCGAGGTATTATATCTGCACATGAGTAGTCAGGAGGTCATTTGCTTGAACTATGTCCCAGGAATGGATCGACTGTCCACCTAATTTGACCGCTGGACTAAGCTCCCTCTCTCCATTGTCGGCAGAATCGCCATTATAAAAACGGTAGTGCTACCCTGTTTTTTATACCTTTTTCTTAACCTATAGTCCTTACTAGCAGCTTTTTTGCTACCCTGCGAAGCATGCTGATACAACTGATTTGGGCGGGCAAGCAACCAAGAATCAGCTGGCATATGCTGACCCTACCCTACGTTCGTGAAGGTTTTGGAGTCTCGAACTTTTATTTATATTACCTTATAGCCCAGGCACACTTTGTGTACTATTGGTAACCCCCTGATGCACGCTTGCAATATCTAAAACCAGGCCCGTCCACTATCACTCTCCACTATCATACCGATTGGTCTGGCTAGGAATCCAACGGATATGCAGATGGTACCCACGACGTATTGGGCCTGGACCAAACTCCAAAGATATCTGGGCTTTGACTTCCTATACTCCCCTCATATCCCCCTACCCAACATCCCCTGGCTGCCAATGACCGGGGAATTATTAACGCGGCAGGCACTGGCTGCCCATCAATGCCATACATTAGGATACCTGTTTAGTAGTGCTTCTTTACGCTCCCTGTCCTCCTTGACTGGAGGTCATAATGTGACCTATATGGACAGTTTTAATTTGCACCGCCTGCACGCCACTATACGCACCGTTCTTCCCTCTTTCCCGGCTGAACCAGCAGACTTCCCCCCATTAACTATAATCATCACGGCCCTGGATAGTTCCCGCTTGGTTTGCTTTTATATGCTTGAAACCTATTGGGGTGGAGAAGGCCAGAGCCGCATGGCGGAGGGATCTAGAAAGCTCTTTATCAGACACAGTATGGTACTATTGTTGCGAAAAGACGCGTATGGTTTCCAGTAACCATAGACATAAGTTGCTACATTTCAAATACTTGCACCGCGCATATGCCACCCTTTATTCCAAGGCTAAGATCAATCCCACTAGATCGCACCGCTGCCCCCCGGTGTGCGGTCGATCATGCTAATTTTGCCCACTTGGCATGGAACTGTGCACTGATTCTAACTTACTGGGAGGCTGTGTTTTCCACCCTATCACTCATTGTAGATACTCCACTTGAACCTTCCCCTCTCATGGCCCTACTTGGATATGTTAAATTGATACCAGTAGGTGTCCAGCGCTATACTGCCCTTGCACTACTATTAGCTAAATGTCAGGTGTCCCTGTACCACCACTGTCCCGACAGTGGACACTTGGATCCGGGACATGATATACTGTGACACTACAAGTGAAATCTATGCCTCGCTCCAGCCGCCTTCCTCCCGACCTAAGAATATATGGCAACCCCTGAAAGACTATCTCTTGCACATCAACCCTATCACAGATGATAACGACTCGGACTGACTCACATTCAGCTCTGGCAATTGCCAAACAGATGATTGCATACATGTGAAGGCAGGTGAGCCCACCACTCCGTCTGATGCTATACATTTGCTCATTCACTCTCTATCTTTCTCTTTGTGTTGTCTATACTCCTATTATAATAGCACTGTGCAAACATCCACATATGATATGTATCAGCTTGCCTAACCATTTATCTTTTCTTCTACTCATTTATATAATGGAACGCCCTTGTATGTATCTTTTCCTTTATGCTGCCTGTTATGTCTCACGCTTTTGGGATTTTTAACAAAACTTTATAAATAAAGTTTAAAAAAAAGAAATGTAAGACTATTTATTTAAAATTCACTTGAGGTATTCTGGAAGTTGTGGCAGAGGCCATAAGTGCTGGACCCAGTCTTGTATGTTGCGCGACGTGGATGTGGTTGTGCAGCAGTTGTTAAATGTACACTATTCCTGGGCTACAGATCTGGGCCCCTGAAGAGCTTTTTTGACTTGAGCACAGGAGACTATTTCCCTCAAACTTCTCGCCACCCATGGAGAATCATCCAGGGATTTCAATAATTAGTCATGAAAATGGTAGCACCTCTACTATTAGATTCTAAAAGCTTCATCACTTTACTGAAAATTGATAAAATTCAGGCTCCACCTCATTTTAATTAGAGTTACTGATACCACCCCACACAGCTCCATATCTGATTTCCGATGATTACTTCATAATGGCTAGAAATTAAACCAGATTGATGATAAAAAGAAAGTCATTGAGAATCAGTGCTCGTAATAACCTGAGAAAAAGGACAAGTGCTTGAGACATGGCGTGCTGGTGTAATGCCTAAGATTTGCTATTTTTCCCTGCAGAAGAGCACACAGAAAAGAAAACTAACTGCCTGCTATGGTGGGTAATACTTGTACATACTATAAATTATGGTCAATGGGATTGGAATGAATCTCAAACTAAAAAATTATTGATCCTCATATTAAGGTTTCAGATAGTAAATGTTTGGCTGTAGGTTTGTTTCCTGTCACAAGTCCTGCCAATTATATTTTATAAGCAGACCACCCTCCATCGAATCATATTAGAAGAAACAAGGAGGAAAATAATTTGAAGGGACACTACTCAGCAAAAAAAGACCTGCTCCAAGATAACCAGACAGTTTCAGTATTAACAGTTCCTGACCGCTAAAATCTATTTTAGCGAAGGGTACTCTATTTTAGTCACCAGGTTTCTGCCCTGATTCCAGCAATATGACACTGCTCTCTTTGTGTGGGGTAATTGTGCATTGCTGTTGCTCTTGCCATAACCATTCAGTGTATGTGAGTGAGGGTAGCATATACTTCCTCTGCTTCTGTTGCAGCTGTTCTGTGCGTGAGAGGGAACATTGATTTTCTTTAAACATGAACCACCTGTTCTGAATGTGTGAAAGGACCTTCATTCATTGCTTCTGCCTGCACTGTACTTAGTGTTTGTGTGCATGTGTGTGTCTATAATTGTGTGCCTTTGTGTGTGTCTGTGAATTTTAAGCTTGAATTGCTGTTGCCCATGCTGTATCTGCACTGTTTTCGGTGATAGTAACACTTGATTGCCCTCTCCAGTTTACAAAAGCCAAAACTAATGTTTTTGTCAGTGCATGGTAAAAAAAATTAAAATCTTTTTCACATACCTCATTCACAACCTGTGATTCAATGTTGCTAAACAAATATGTCAACAATAAACTCATGAGTGGCTATGAATGATGGGGTGAATGTAAAGGGTAAATTTGACCCTTATAAACGCCTCATAATTCAATTCAACTCTAAACAAACATTAGACAGACAAACATATAATACGCTCCTACTGACCTTATGCTTCTTCTGTTAATACTAAGAAGGCCTCAAAAGCCTTCAAAGACAGCCTAGAAATTTATGGCACAGATCAAGCAGAATATAGTCAGTTGGCGTCAGTGGTAACATGAGCGCCCTGCTCACACCATTTACATCATTGACTCCAGAGCAAATCCTTTTTTTTCTCCATCTTTCACTGTGTTCCAAAGTGTCCATAGAACCAGAGATCCCCACTCACGCTGTGATCCTTATGGCGGTTATTAGACATAGAGTAACTTGACAATCTCATTGAACAAGGAAAGCCACTAACATTGGAAAGCAATGGAAGGAGATGGCTGATTCAGTACATTTGTTTTTGGGGCTAAAGCAATGGAGCTTAATCAGCAAGTATTTAGATGGTCAGACTGCTCCTTTCTCTACTATCCGAAATGGTGAAATCTTCTATCTTCAGTCTCGAGTGATGGGGAGTAGGTTGTGAAGTTGACATATTTCCAAATAATGGAAATCTTTCCTGTAAGAAATGTGGGTATTCGTTGACGGGGGGATGTACCCACTTCAAGTAATAACCATAATCCTTGTCAGAGTGAACCCCTAAAGTCACTAAATAAACATGAGCTTAACCCCCTGGTAGCTATGGCATAGAGCAGACAGGCTTAACTTAGAGGCAATGTGTACAGCATTAATGCAGTAATAAAACAGTAAAGTCTAAATACAAAGCAATAACATTCCCAAAATGAATTTGACAAATAGAGGAAAATGTAATAAACAAAGTTACGCCGAAATGACAAAAACTCATTAAGGGGAACCGGAGATACGATTTTTAAAGTTGTTGAACTTGACAGATATCCACAGTTTAAAATTGCATATCTCTAGTTCTACAGATTGGATTTTTTTCATTTTGGTCTAAAACTATTTATTAAAGTCTATTCTATTGTTTCTAAATTGGTGTGGGATTTTTCTTGTTCTGTTTTCACTTTATGACTTTTTGAAGTGCTGCATATATACTTTACACATTTCCTCTAAGTTAAACCTGACTCCTCTGTGCCAAGCTACCAGAGGGTTGAGCAAAAGTTAATTTGGGGTTTGCTTGTGAATTCACCCTGACAAGGATTGTGGTTGCTGCTTAAGTAGGGTTTCACCCCCCTCGACCAATAACCCAATTTCTTACATAGGCCTGCCATTGTAGCCTGACTGTGACAGTTTAAAAACTACAATTCGGTCTGCCAAAATGAACCCTTTTGATAGGTCTAGAGCTTCCTTTTAAATAGTAATAAGTCATCCCTAAGTAGGCCTTATATCCCTTAAGGCAGAGTGAATGGTATTTAAAAGACATGTAGAAAGTTAATATTAAACATGTCCTTACAGTGACTAGCACCTAAAAGCTATTTTCACTGTAGCAAGGCTGACTGTCCCATAAAGAAACACGGGAATGCTCTATTCAATTTAATAATGCTATCCTCGTCTAGGAAACACCTTGAAATTTCATTCTTGGACTCTTTGTAATATTAATTAAAAACCCAATTTACTAATGAAGTCAGATATTGAATAAATATTAAGGAAAAGGTACATTTAGAAAGTTACCTTTTCCCTGCCTAAAGCCTCTGGAGGATGCATTAGCCTCCAGCTGCAGCTCTCTGAGTGCTCAAGCCGTGAATGAGGTGGGAAATCTTCTCCCAGAGCAAAGATAATGGGCTAGGCTGGTGTTTCTTTTCCTCTAGCAGGATGGCCATTTGGACCGTACCCAGGAACTTAATTAACTTCAAAGGGGCCTACCCTTTACAGGCAGATGAAACCTGGACAGACCCCCTTATTTATTCCATCAGTGAGGCAGGCTCCTATCCCAGTGAGGAGGGACCTCCCCCCAGGGCTTGTTTGAAGTGACGAGAGATGAGGGGTTGCTTGTTTCCCTGTCCACACTGCTGGGGTGGGCACACAGGCTCTGCACAATGGGAGAAGGTTTTCACAATCTTTAATTTAGGCAGAGAGGGACACTGTGACATTGCATGCAGCAGGGCACACAGGAACTGCTGCAAAAGTGGGTAGGGTTACCCCTGGGAACTTCTCCCCATTGGTTAAAGAGCAGTCTGTAGTCACACCCAGCCCTAAGCTTGTGCCAGGCATAAATTTGGCACACCTGGGCACCTTCTTCAAAATACTCTGGACTAGAAAAAGAACAGAAGAAGGACTGTACCTGCCGTTTGAGACCTGTGAGCAGACCTGAAAGGCTTGACCTGCTCCCTCTTGTAGTTATGACAAAGAAGTGGACTCCAGTGGTCAGATGGCTGGTCTCCTGTTAAGCTATAGGGCCACAACAAACTGCAAAAGCCTTTTCTTGAAGAGCCCAGCTCACCAGTTCAAACTGGAGCTGCCCTGCACCCTTCTGGTGGCTTTGGCCAGAGTGAGTCTTGACCCCCAGGGCTGTTCCTGATGTCCTGGCACACTTGCTTTTGTCAAAGTGTACCCCTCCTAACATCGTGACAAATCTGGGACTTAAAAACTTTTTGTTTCCAAAGAGGACCAGAGGACCAGGACAAACCTATCAAGTCAATCTGACTAAGATGTATTGCAGCAGGACTGAAGATTCAGGTTTCTTCTGCCCAGAGCTCAGCAGCAACTTCTATTCAGCGGGATTTCGCAGGGAAGGTATCCAACATTGTGGAGCCCTTGCCACCTAAAGTCTGCAGCCTTGTCCCCTGAAGGTTTCCAAGCTTTACAAAAAGTGACTAAGTATGAATATAGAAATCTTGACTGGGCGAAGGTGCCAAAAGTATCCAGCCGGCGAGAGGACATCACTGGACTCAAATTATGAACTTTCCCGCTTGGTGCTTCTCCTTTCTAAACCAACGGCTTTACAGGGACCTCGTCTAACATGTATCCAACGTTGTAGAGACCTTCTCAGATACAGCCTGCAGCTTTACCCCACTCAAGGACTTTTGCTTCCACTTTCAAAACTTAAGTCCGAATATAAGATCTTCGAACCTGGTTGCTGTATCCGACCCACGCTCTATCGCGGTCGGCCCCAAGTCGGGTCTAGGTCCCAGTCTACTGTGACAAGTTGACCCTCATTTGCGCTTAATGCTTTATGGCACTATTTTAATTCAAAACTTCAAAAATGTATATCCCCAGTTTCCCTTCATTTTGAAAACTTTACTGGACCTAACAAGTTAGTGACATTATTACTTGTAGTGAACTCCCAGCCACACTCAACTAATAAGCCACTTTCTTACACTAATCCTTCTGGGAAATGCAGAAAATTTCAAGACATTCGAATTATCCATTTGTATTTGGTTCAAATAGCATTACTACTCTCTTTTGAGTGCACAACAATAAGATCTCAAATGCATACGCAGGTCCTTCTACACTTTCTGCTAGAGCTTCCATCTATCTGTACCCAAAACAGACACATTCTAGTACACCTCTATCACTTTGTAATGCTTGTGTGACCCCCATTTTCTTTGTTGCTCTTTTGCACCCATGGTGCTGATCCTGTTCAAAACCTTGAGAGATACTACTGCCAATGGCAGTGATCATAGTATGAGACAAAAGACATTGTTGAGGACCGAGGTGAGTATATGCTGCTGAACAGGCCAGGGACGTTGACTGATGAGATAGAAACAGGGCTCCCTTTTTACACTCTACATCTATGTACCCACACAAAAAGGGGACCATCGATAATAAATCATTAACTGCCTTTCCAGTTCCACTCTCCTAACTGGGCATTTTCACTCTTACTTTGTTTTTCCTTCTTCAGAATGAATGTTTTTTCCCTTCTGGTTTGGCTCCTCATCCACTTATGGTGCCAAAAGATCTGCTTTTCTTTTCCTAGTAGTTTTTGATTTTCTAAAGTAAATGCTCCCTCTTGGCACTATAGGAATCATTCTGCATGTCCCTGCTTGTGCCTAATGTTCAGAATTATTGAATTGTGAGTCTATTTTTGCTGTTTATAGCGATATGATGAATGATTTACTTCACCTGTATGCTTCCAGGCATGTACAGACATCCTGTCTCACCAGAAGCAACTCACTGTGGGGTTGCCACCTGAGCCTCGTGAAAAGACCATCACAGCGTAGGTATCATTCTAATAGTCTCATTTACTCTCTTTTGTATCAGATATTTAATATCACTCATCTGCTTCATGTAAGAGTTGACACCTAATGCATACACGTTACTTTAGGCGTATAAATCAGCTTAAGTTAAGAAGTTTATCTAGTAGCTCAAAACAGTGCATAAAATATACATACATACTTTTATACTTTCAGCCCTTTACCTCCAGATGAGCTCACAACACTCATTTACAAAGCCAGTGGTGATGATATCAGCATAGCAGTTCTGACACAGGTAAAATGCATCAGACACAGTCTATGTTCTTGTTCTAACCAGAAGACATGGTTCTTGAGCTAAGTTGCTAAAAAAAACTAATGTTCTGAATCTACTTTCTCTGTCCCTATGTCTGTGGCAGGAAATAATGGTCTACTTGGCTATGTTTGTCCGGTCACAGCCCAGTCTCTTTGGAGAGATGCTCCGGCTCCGCATTGGGCTTATAATTCAGGTGATGGCTACAGAACTTGCCCGCAGTCTGAACTGCTCAGGTACACCATTGCAAAGATTGTGTCAAGTCTATTAGTCTTGTACTCTGCATCTTTCTTCTCTTACTGTATGTTTAATGCAATCTGACAGCAATAGGAATTATGTCAACAGTATCTAAATGATGTATTAGAATTACTAGTCCGTTCACCAATCTCTCAAGAATTCATCCCTGTTTCATAATGGACTGCAAAAAAAGACAGCATACTGTTGGTATCTAAAGGCAAAGCGAAATGCATAGATGGTAATTTTATAGGGTAAAAAAGGCAGAAAAGGTATTATTGGGGTGACTGTAGATCAATAGTGTTGTCAGTGGAAGCATCTTTTTGAGGATATGTGGAACCACTCAGAGTTTGATCCACTGTATAGGGCAGGTAATGAATAACTGGTGGTCAAGCCATACATCTGTGTACCCAAAAGCTCTTAAGGTGAAGGCAATAATTAATATTCCACATCATCTTCCTTTTGTCGCTTCTAAAACATCATTCGAATTAACAAACAGGCAAAAAATATGTAAAAATAACCTAGTTGTTGGGCCAACCAGAATAATAATTAAATGTGTATCTGCATCCTCAAGCATCACCATCCTCATTGGTGCCATTAAGACCCCCTACCATGCCAACTCTGCATAACTGTTTTGTGCATCCATCCAACTCTTTCATGCACTGGTCTCTCCATCTTCAAGATGCTTTTGTTAAAGCCATACACGTATACCATAATGCTTCCAACTTTAAGTCCGAATAGAGGACTTTCCCACCCAATCTTCAGACCCATGTGCAAAGACATTGGCCAAAGTCATCTACTGGCCTATTTTGAAGACACAGTAGACACTCTTCAATCCTCCACTGTTTCTCAATTTCCATCAAGCCCCACTGCCTAACCTTGCACAATATATTTGCAACTTCATGTAAAGACTCCATTGTTAGGCTATTCAAGCAACTAAAATCCTATTTGGCTCTGTGAGTCATCTGTAGCTTGAATTGTAAAAGAGATAGTTTCCATCATGTTTCGGTGTGAAACTTATGCATGAATCCTCCTCGGCCTTTCTTCAGTTTGTACCCCTGTTTGTCATGACACACTTCTTGGCTCTTTTGAAGGGATTTTCAGAATTGGAGGAACTATCCTCCAGTGGTTCTTGTCCTTTTTTTTGCATTGTACCGACCATGTCAAATAAACCTTCTTCCTTTTCGAATCCTTCAAAGTCTCATCTGGGGTGCTCAGTGGTCCATATTGTCTTTGACAATGCAGACCTTCTAACAAGCCCCACCACTATTGACTAGCATATCATTTGTTGATATCAAGCATGTACAGATTAGAATGTGAAATAATCCTGAGAAATGTTGGCAGTCTATGGAGAGTCTCTTGCTTGTACAACAGTGGATGCAGTGGAATTGACTGTGGATCAACGCTTTTAAAATTTAGTTTTACTACTTGAGCAATTGGAACTGATACACACAGGTAAATATACATGTTAATTTACTCATGTGTATATTTACTCCCATGTGTAGGTGTGACTCCTCACCTTTTTTCTATTTACCATTTCTGAGTAATAATTTACACCTTTGTGTAGACTTACGTAGCTCCACCCCCTTGAGTGAGGGTGTGGGGCACCACACAACAGAATTTACGAGGTTAAAGTTTCCACTAGTAACTTTTCCGCTGTTGTTGGAGCTCTTTACCACCGGGGTCTCTAAAATCTGCATTGGAAAGATTTAAGGAAATTTAATAAAGTGTACTATTTAAAAAATAATAATAGCACTAATTAAATGTATAGCACAAATACAGATTAATTGCAGATATTTATTAATATGGATGATAAATGCTGGAGATAATGTTGCTCAGTGACCAAGACAGTATCGTTAATGGAAGATATAGGCTAATACATTTTAAATATGTCAACAGAGTATACTACACTCTGGAAAGACAATTTAGATATGGATTGCGAGAAGCTGCGGAATGCCCCAGGTGCAGAGAACACACGACTGACTTTATACATGTAGCATGGCACTGCCCCGGAATAGCTGCATTTTGGGATACTGTATTTAAGGAAATAGAGAACATTACTGGCTCCACTTTGGCATTAGACCCAATGCTGGCACTACTGGGATATGACAAGAGGGTGGGCACAGAAAACAGGAAGTTGGTATCCATTAGTCTGCTCCTAGCCAAGTGCAGGATAGCTATGCGCTGGGCGTTGGGCCCAGCCCCTACGATAGCAGAGTGGCATACAGATATGATGTATTGCAGTCAGATGTGTATAGTGAACTATTACCAATTCAGAGCCACCCCAAAAACATCTGGGGACCATATTAAACGTACATAGTGGGAAAGGAGACAGGAGAAGCGGAGGGAGAAAGTGAGAATATATTACATCACACACACAATGGGGATCAATGAGAGGTGAGGGAAGAGAAACAATGTGAGTCCTGTCAGTAAGAAATGAAGGGAAGATCAAAGATTAGGGTGCAAGCAATAGAGTGCCAAATATGGAATTAATATACAGTATAAGATGACAACGTGCAAATGAAAAAGAAGTACATAGTAGAAAGGAACTCTGAATTATAATATAACACTGTCTCAAGCAATGCATGTTATAGTAAAGGATGTATATGACAGCACGGTAGAGAATAATGTACAGCATCAATCCAAGTCATGTGGTAACAGTAAATGTCTAATGATGTGTAGTGTTTCGTTAATAAATAAATTAAAAATTAAAAAAAAGAATATTTTCCTCATTTGCTCTTATTTGAATTATAGTTGCCGTGAAACCTCTTCTTTCTCTGTACAAAAATACTACAATGAGGTGTGTGAAAATTCAAAAGCTCCATGTCCTAAATAGCATTGTACATTGTCTTATTGTTGTCATCATCTGCAAAATCATCAAAGTAGCATGTCAAGATAAAACTCTATTTTGTCATTGCCCTCTTGTATCATTACTAGGTGAAGAAGCCTCTGAAAGCTTGATGAACCTGAGTCCATTTGATATGAAGAACCTCCTTCATCACATACTGAGTGGCAAAGAATTCGGTGTTGAAAAAAGCAGTAAGTGATGTATTAGGGCAAGGGAAAAAGAATCCACACTAAAATTTGTTTTGATGATGTTCAAGTATCACTCATGGATATGCCTTTTGACGAGTCTTGTCTCTTTGGTGAGAAGCTGAACTCCACCCTAGAGCACTTAAAAAAAAGTAGAGCCACAGCGCTCCGTTGGTGTCTCCACACCCGCGACACAGAATCCTCAACAATTTTGCCCTTTTTGAGGCATTGCCAGAGGTTTTGCCTAAATGCAGCATTAAGGCCCGCCACCAATACAGCAGGCACCCCAGTCTTTTCAGGTTCGGGTGGGAGATCCAGCAGACAGCGTCCAGGAACACAGGGACAACAAACCTCCCAGTCTCCTGACCCTATGGCAGCAGCCTCTTAACCGCTTTAGTTTGCGCTTAGCAGAACACAGCTACCCTTTGGGAGGCGAAATCAGTAAATAGCTCCACAGGTGGCAAGCCATAATATCCAACATGTGGGTCGTTCGGAAAGCCATAATATCCAACATGTGGGTCCTGCAGATAATTCAACAGGGCTACCCCTGCCATTAATGTCTGCCCCTCTGCATCTTCCACCCACATCAGAGGGGCTTTCAGAGGACCATTTGTCCATTTTGCTACAGACCGTTCAGGCTCTTTTGAAGAAAGGAGCCATAGAGAGAGTCCAGGCCTCAGAGACCAGAACTGGGTGTAACTCCTGTTATTTCCTAGTGCCAAAGAAAACAGAGGCCTTCTTCCCCTTCTAAATCTTCGACCTCTCAAATTCTTTGTGCGGAAGGACATATTCAAGATGCTCATCCCGGCCCAGGTTCTGTCTGACTTGGATCCAGGAGACTGGATGGTAGCGATGGACCAGCAGTACACCTATAGCCATATTTCTCTGCTGAGGTCCACAGGAGCTACCTGCTGTTCAAGGTGGGCCACAAGCAATTTCAGTTTGCCATGCTCCGTTTTGGCCTCACATGTGCCGCTTGGGTGCTCATGAAGGTGATGGCGGTGGTCTCGGCATTTCCCTTTAGGACAGGGGTATTAGTCTTCCCCTGCTTTGACAACAGCTGTTGAAGGTGGGGTTGCCACAGTCAGTAGTGGACCACCTCTAGATGACAGCAAACCTCCATACATCACTGGGGTTCACAATCAATATGCTTAAATCACAGCTGACTTCTTCGCAGAGGCTCCCTTTCATCAGAGCCCGGATACGGCGCATTTTCGGGCCTTCCCTCCGGATCAACGAGTACAGGTTATTTGGTCAATGATCCCAATGTTTCAGTCTCAGTCCTGGTCTCAGTGATGGTGGTTCTGAGGCTTCTTGGCTTCTTGGCTTTCTGCACCCTATACGTCAATCATGTCAGATGGCACATGTGGCTCTACAGTTGGATCATAATTCTCATTAGGCCCATCACCAAGGGAACCTGTCACATCCCATCCAAGTTTCAGAGGAGGGTGAAAAAGATCTGCAGTTCTGGCTGATTTGGACAATTGGACCAGTGACAGACCCCTCTCCCTACCCAGCCCAGAGCTGGATTATGGAGGTCATGTGGGAGAGGTGGAGATAAGAGTTCTCTGGATACTCGTCTCATCAACAGTTTGTTGTAGTTGTGGGCCACTCACTTGGCATTGAAAGCTGTCCTACCGCCCATCAAGGGGAGACTGATTTATGCCCTAATGGACAACACCGCTGCCATGTGGTATTGCAAAAAGCAGGGTGGGGTGGTTCTGTGTCTCTGGATCTGGCTCAATCATCAGGGCATTTCTCTTGATTTTTCAGCACCTGTCCGTATCTTTAAACACCAGGGTGGGCAGACTTAGCAGGGGAAGCCTAGCGGATCACGAATGGCAATTGAACCCAGAGGTTGTTCAGTGCATATTCCAGCAATGGGAGAGCTCTGGTTCTAACTCTTCTCCACCCCCGCGAACGCACAATGTCAACACGTTTGCGCACTGGGGTTCCAAAGAATGCTGTCTCTCGGAGATACGCTCTACCTAGAATGGAGCACAGGACTTATATATGCCTCTGGAACTTCTGAGCATAAGCATCTGTCTTCCAAACAGGCTCAGGCTGCCACTTCTGGAGAAACTCCTGTCGCAGCAGAAGGGAAGGGTTTTGCACCCGGCCTGGCGAAATCCACACCTTCATACATGGAGATTGAGCAGCGTCAATAAACTTCATTCGATCTCCTTCTCAAAGTTGTGGATGTCATCCTTGCAGCCAGGCATCCTTCTACGAAGTCTGTGTACTCTGGAACACATTTGTGGCCTGGTATGGTACACATAATACAGACCCATTTCAGGCTAAACTGTCAGATGTTTTGCTGGTCGTTTTGTCTTTGGCTGTGCAAGGACTTGCTGTGGACACAGTTAAAGGCTGTCTGTTGGCCATTTTGGCCTTTTTGAGGTTAACAGAGCATCTGCCCTTGTTGTGAAGCGCTTTCTTAAAGGTTTAACCCACGTTTCCTCTTAAACCCTTAGTGATGCGACAGTGGGACATTAATTTGGTACTTACTTTTCTTTTGTGCGCTCCTTTTGAGCTGCTGCACAGCTGTCTCCTATGTCTCCTGGCCCTCAAGACGGTCTTTCTCATTGCGATAACTTCAGCACATCGCATTAGTGAGATTTAAACTCTGTCAATGAAGCCTCCCCACACCACGTTCTATATGGACAAACTGATGCTGAGGACTAGAGCAACATTTCTACCAAAGGTTGTGACTCCATTTCATGTCGATATTATCACAAGGACAACCCTTTCTATGCCCACGGGGACCAGGATCTATAATCATTATATGAACAACAAAGTCCACCGTGGGACTCTTTTCTGAAAAAGTGACCCCTTCCTGCACCTGACTGAGGGAGTCAACACTCAATGTAATATTTGGAAATTCCAAGTGGTAAGTACCTACTTTGGTAGCGTTTTACACAAAAAGAAAATAATGATACTCAAACTTTCTTAGCGAAGAGTGGTGTTGGACCGTTTGGCACCACACTCTTTGACGCAAAGTGCTGAATATTGAGGACATTTTGTGTAGGTGAAGTTGTTGACACCATTGAAATACGCACTGGCTGAGTGACATATGCTATGTGGATGTGGTGGTGACATTGGAGCCACTTGGTTATAGTGGAACGTCCATGGAGGATTTTGGACAGGCTTACCTCCTGTTCCTTTCACCCCCGTTTTGAGAATTGTCCATGTACAGCTGTTGCTATTAGTTGATATTTAGTCAAACGACTTTTGTCCTGAGGAGACCCCGAAAATCACTAGGGGTTGAAACGTCGACAATGTTTCACTTAGCTACTGACCAATAATGATTCCATATGTTGCAATGCTATATGCACGTCATCCGTTTGTAAATATTTGTAATTATTTGTGATTATTTGTTTTGTGTCCTTTGTATATATTCTATATTTATTCTCAAACTGGAGCACTGTGTTGCCTGCACTTATGTTAGTGTTGTCACAGTATCTGCATATAAATTTAAGAATATTAAAAAAAAATTATTTCTGAAACCCTTCTGTTCAATTTGTGATCATTAACGTATGTCTTTTTTGAGTATCATTATTATTTTTTGTGTAAAACGCTACCAAAGTAGGTACTTACCACTTGGAATTTCCAAATATTACATTGAGTGTTGGCTCCCCCAGACAGGTGCAGGAGGGGGGTCACTGTAGGAAACTGGCTCTATATATACTACACCAAAATGAGGTATAGTGTGTATAGAGTCCAGGTGACCCCAGAGGTAGGCAGAGGTTAAAGTTTAGATAGAACCTTACTCTCTATTTGTGGTAGAGTGGTCGAGCAGTAAGGCAGTATCAGAGGACAGTGTTAAGCATTTGATGTACACACTCAGTCAGCAAATGAATTCACACACTCAAGAACTGTACTCTAGGCCAATTGTTTTTGTATAAAAAATATACAGTTGTTTTATTTTAGAACCAAGCAAGCCTGGCACAGGTAAGCATAAAATACTTTGCAATAATAAGTTGTTGAATATACAACAGTTTGAAAATGCAATAGAAATTGTACTTTGTTTGATTTACAGGGGATGCAGTAGGTTGCAACACTTAGCAAATACAGTACATTGAAATGAATAGGCTTTTTCAGTAAATTACAGGTAAGTTACTTTTTACGTTACTTTTTCTTACTCAGTGCTGGATACCTAGATTCAGCACTGGGACATTGCCTGCAAACAGGTAAGTAAACATGTTTTGGTTATTTGTGCGATTTTTAAAGAATATTTTTAGATTTCAAAACTCCACACTTAGAAACTTTTTGGAGAAAAAGTGTCAATGTTATCCTATGGAGTAAAAACAGGTTATCAGTTTGTAGGTAAGTAATCGACTGTGGGAGTTAAGGTTCTGGGGTTAGACTCAGGGGTCCCCCAGGGTCAGTGATGCACTTTTGTTTCACCCTCAGCGGCACTAGGGCGGCCGGGTGCAGAGTGTTGAGGCCCAATGTTATCCTATGGAGGATAGGGGGCCTCCGGTTGGTGGCTGCTGGCAAGCAGGGCACTGGGTTGTGGGAGCAAAGCTCCTAGGGTTTAGGTCAGGGCGAATAGGGAACCAAATTAGCACCAAAGGTGCACCCTCAGCGGCACTAGGGCGGCCGGGTGCAGGGTGCTGTTTTGAGGTCGGGTGCCCTGTTGTTTTCAATGGAGCAACTCCGGTTAGAAGAAACGCTGCAAGCTCGGGGACGAGGATCTTCTGGGTGCGACCACCACTTCGAGGGGTAAGTTGGGATGTCTTGGGTTGGTTAGGCACCGTTGGTTTGGGCACACAAGGCCACGGGGCGTCGGGTGCAGGGGTGCCTTGGGACGTCGGAAAGTCTTACCCTCTCTTGTCGCGGTAGAGGGGATCCTCTGGATTGAGCCTGCAGGCGTCAACTGGAGGCTTGAGGCAGGTCAGGAGTCGCAGGATCTCTGGTCAGGATCGCCGGGGTGAGCTCCTCGTGGTGTTTTTCCACTCGAGCTCGGGCCGGGTTCGGCGGGGGCAGAGTGGGCTGGATTTGCGGTATCCGGCCGGAGCCAGAAGCTGCAGTTTGAACATGTCCGGTGTTCATGGGAGAAGTAGGCTTGGAAGTGAAGGCAGGCAGGTCCTCCGGGGTTTTTGAGGTTGCTGGCTGCAGGACACACCGGAATTTTGCAGGAGCAGGTTAGAGGGGAGACAAGCCTGTAGGGCTGGGGCCAAGTCAGTGGGCGTCGTCCTCTTGTTAGCTCTGCACGGCTCTTCGTCCTTCTTCTTCTTTTCTTCTTGTTTCTTGTCTGGATCTGAGGAAGCAAGGTTCAGGATGCCCCCTAAATACTAGATTATGGGGCGTTACAGGTAGGTAATGGGCAGGGACCAATGGGTCCCTTCCCTGGGGTGGGTACACCCCCTATCGTGCCACCCTCTAGTGGGAGGGGGGCAGGAGCCTGTCCCTGGTTGGTTGGGTCCCCCCATCCTCAAGATGGCGGGGACTCAGAGTTGTGCTTCACCTAGCCTCCCCCACCTGAGGGGTGGAGTTGGCAGAGGTGGGCACACCTCTTTCCCTCACTTGTTTTTCCCGCCGGTTCTCCTGCCCAAAGTGGGGGGTAGAACCAGTGGGGACCAGTTGCTGAAAGCAGCATTTGGTCTGGGGAGGCTCACAAAGGCGGCATGCCTTTGAAGCTTCCCCTTCGTGAACCCTGCCCATCCTGGGGGAGGAGGCTTGGCACCTCGTCCCAGGATGTGCATTGTTTCAGGCCCCCGAGAGCAGCAGGCTCTCGACCCAGGGGTCCAGAAACATGTCTGTTGGTGGCAGCCTAAGCAGCCACTCAGTCAGGTCACTAGAAGTTGGTCGAGTTTCAGGGGGTGGTAGATTTGGGGGTCTCTAGTTGGCAGAGGTAGGTACCTTTGACTAAATAGGGACCCTTGCGTCTAGTCAGGGTAAGGGGCTACACTTCTAAAATAACCCCTGCTCACCCCCTTGGTAGCTTGGCACGAGCAGGCAGGCTTATCTCAGAGGCAGTGTGTAAAGCATTTGTGAACACATACAGTAATATAGTGAAAACACTACAGATGGACACCACACAGGTTTAGAAAAATAAGTATTCTTTATATAGACTTAACACAAGACCCAAACGACAAAAATCCACAATACAGTATTCAAAAATAAGACTTTAGAATGGTAGAAATAGCTTAGTTCACTTTAGATTGTAAATGCGACACTTTACTCTCAATGTACCTTGGATGCGAAACGCAAAACAAACAAAAGGGTCGCAGGGAAGGTGATGCGTTGGTTCCTTACACGCAAGAACGGTGATGCGTCGGTTCCTTGCTTCGGGGGAGGTGATGCGTCGGTTCCTTACCAGAGAGGAGGTGATGCGTCGGGTTCTTTAACATGTGGGGAGGTGATGCGTCGGGTTCTTACTGCGCTCCGGTTACGATGCGACAAGATGGCGCCTCGATGCGTTGCGACGATCCGGTGCGATGCGACAAAATGGCATCTTTGATGCGATGCAACAACGTTGGATGCGATGCGTGCACGCCCGACGGCCGTGCAGCGAACTCGGTAACTTCTGAGCCTCGACAGGCCCTGCGACATGCTGCTCCGGTGATGCGCCGGCAACCTCTGTGGCGGCGACACGCTTCTCCGGGGATGCAACGCGCTTAGTCGGTGATGCGACGGCGAACAGCTGCGGCGGCGACACGCCTCTTCGGTGATGCGACGGCAACTGCTGCGGCGGCGACACGCTTCTCCTTGTTGCGTCGCACTTCCAGCTCCCAGCAACTCGCAGTCTCTCAGAAGGCCCAACACAACAGCAGGCACTTCAATTCCCAGCAAGGGAATTCAGGGGGGAGCTGGTAGTGAAGTCTTGTATCCCTGAGACTTCAGGCAGGAGGCAAGCTCAATGTTCAAGCCCTTGGAGATCTTCTTCAAGATGATGAAAGCCTTTTCTCCTTTCTTTGGCAATGAAGCAAGCACTGCAGGCCAACCCCCAAACAGCACACAGCATAGGGGTAGTCTCCTTCAGTTTCCTGGTTCTTCTCCTTAGCAAAGGTTCGTCTTGATTCCCAGAGTGATCTAAAGTTCTGGGGTCTGGGTCCCCCTTTTTATACACACAAATCCTTTGTCTCTGAAGGCAGAGAGTGTCTGTACCTAGTCCAAACCAGTTCTGGGTGTATTCTGCCAGTGCACAACTTCTTCCTTTGTCAGTGTGGGCCAGGGTCATCAGACGCACCACAGGAGGTGGAGCCAGCATTGTGGAAGGCAGGCACAGCCCTATTCAGGCCCAGGTGCTACTCCTCCCACCACTCCCAATGCAGAGAGGTCTATTCAGCCTAGTGCTGACTCACCCTGTCTCCTGGAGCCACCCCAGCCCCTCACAAACCAGACATGCAATACACAACCTAGCAGAGGCAGGCTGGATGGTTAGGTAAGAAAATACCTACTTTCTAAAAGTGGTATTTTCCAACACAGAATGTAAAAATCGCCCACACTAAAAGATGTATTTTAACATTCATGAGTTCAGGCATACTAAACTCGAATTTCTACCTTGTTGTTTGGTATCGCTTTGTTCGCCCTAAGTTGGCAGGGTATGCCCAGACGTGGGTCCCTTGCTCACTTTGCCACTGGATTCAAGCTAGCCTGGCTGATGACGGCTGAATAGCCAGAAACCGGTCCCAGGATGCTTGTTTCCGGTCCAGGGAAGACATGGCTTGGCAGTCCGGGCTGGACTGTTCCCATGAGGCACAGGGTCAGACTGATTTGCATATGGCCATGTCTGAACTGGGGTGGTGGAGTGAGCTAAAGAATGATGATGGATTAAACCCAGATCAGTTGACTGGGGGTGAGTGTTTGATTAGCTCAAGCGCTCCGTCCATCATCCCCTTTGGTATCGCTTTGTTCGCCCTAAGTTGGCAGGGTATGGCCAGACGTGGGTCCCTTGCTCACTTTGCCACTGGATTCAAGCTAGCCTGGCTGATGACGGCTGAATAGCCAGAAACCGGTCCCAGGATGCTTGTTTCCGGTCCAGGGAAGACATGGCTTGGCAGTTCGGGCTGGACTGTTCCCATGAGGCACAGGGTCAGACTGATTTGCATATGGCCATGTCTGAACTGGGGTGGTGGAGTGAGCTAAAGAATGATGATGGATTAAACCCAGATCAGTTGACTGGGGGTGAGTGTTTGATTAGCTCAAGCGCTCCGTCCATCATCCCCTTTGGTATCGCTTTGTTCGCCCTAAGTTGGCAGGGTATGCCCAGACGTGGGTCCCTTGCTCACTTTGCCACTGGATTCAAACTAGCCTGGCTGATGACGGCTGAATAGCCAGAAACCGGTCCCAGGATGCTTGTTTCCGGTCCAGGAAAGACATGGCTTGGCAGTTCGGGCTGGACTGTTCCCATGAGGCACAGGGTCAGACTGATTTGCATATGGCCATGTCTGAACTGGGGTGGTGGAGTGAGCTAAAGAATGATGATGGATTAAACCCAGATCAGTTGACTGGGGGTGAGTGTTTGATTAGCTCAAGCGCTCCGTCCATCATCCCCTTTGGTATCGCTAAGTAAACCAAATAAGCCAATCATGGAGTCACTAATCCAGTACATCACTTTACAATAGGGAGCACTTGCACTTTGGCACTGATTAGCAGTGGCAAAGTGCCCAAAGCATCTAGACCAGCAAAACATGTAGCAAAAACACGGGAGGCAACAGCAAAAAAATGGAAGGGAGACCCACGCCAATGATACCAGGTCTAACACGTGTCCCCTCCAGCTGAAATGTGGGGAGAACTACCCTACCTGTTGGGGGTTCTCATCTCTAAGGCGGAAAAATCTGGACAGACCATCAGCATTGGCGTGTTCTTTACCAGGGCGGTGTTCCACCGTGAAGTCCATCCCCTGTAGGGAAATGGACCACCTCAACAGCTTTGGATTCTCACCCCTCATCTGCATCAACCATCTGAGGGGCCTGTGGTCTGTCTGAACCCGGAAGTGAGTCCCAAACAAGTATGGTCTCAACTTCTTCAGTGCCCAGACCACAGCAAATGCCTCACGCTCAATCGCACTCCACCTCTGTTCCCGTGGAAGTAACCTCCTACTGATGAAGGCTACAGGTTGGTCTAGGCCCTCCTCATTTATCTGTGAAAGAACAGCCCCTACACCATGCTCTGAAGCGTCTGTTTGGACAATAAACTCTTTTGAGCAGTTGGGTGCCAGGAGCACGGGCGCCGTGCACATGGCAGTCTTCAGGGCATCAAAAGCTTTCTGACAGGTGTCAGTCCAGTTCACTTTCTTGGGCTGCTTCCTCGAAGTTAGCTCTGTCAAGGGGGCAACCGCGCTGCCATACCCCTTGACAAACCTCCTGTAGTACCCGGTGAGTCCTAAAAAGGTTCCCACCTCTGTCTGGGTTTTGGGGGGTTCCCAAGCCAGGATGGTCTCAATCTTGGGCTGTAGAGGCGCCACCTGGCCGCTCCCAACCAGGTGTCCCAAGTACACCACAGAACCCTGCCCGAACTGGCACTTACTCGCCTTGATCGTGAGGTCTGCTCTCCGCAGCGCCATCAACACTTCCCAGAGGTTGCGCAGATGTTCTTCCCAACTGGCGCTGAACACTGCTATGTCATCTAGGTAGGCGGCCCTGAAATCTTCCAGTCCAGCCAACACCTGGTTGACCAACCTCTGAAAGGTGGCAGGGGCATTCTTCATCCCAAAGGGCATAACCCGGAATTGGTAGTGCCCATCTGGTGTGGAGAATGCTGACCTCTCTCTTGCCCCATCAGTTAAGGCGATCTGCCAGTACCCAGACGTTAAATCAAACGTGCTGAGGTACCGGGCAGCCCCTAACCGATCAATGAGCTCATCAGCTCTGGGGATGGGGTGCATGTCAGTCCTGGTGACTGAATTGAGTCCTCGGTAGTCCACACAGAGCCGGAGTTCGGGTGTGGCACCAGGCGCGGCAGCCTTTGGGACCAAGACCACTGGGCTGGCCCAAGGGCTGTTAGAGGACTCAATCACCACCAATGCAAACATCTTGGAGACCTCCTCCTTGATGCAAGCTCTCACCCTGTCAGTCACTCTGTAAGATTTGTGCTTAACAGGAGGACTGTCCCCAGTGTCCACATCATGGACGCACCAGTCAGTGACACTAGGGGTCAGGGAGAACAGGTCAGGAAACTGTCCCAACAGTTGGCGACAATCCTCCTGCTGCTCAGGGGTCAGGGAGTTAGAGAGGTTCACACCCTCCACTAACCCATCTTGCTCCTTGGCACACAAGAGGTCAGGAAGAGGCTCAGTCTCCTCTTCCATTCCAGCATCTGTGGCTAGGAGCATGCCCACTTCGGACCTCTCCAAGTGGGGCTTCAGGTGGTTTACATGCAGGACCCGCAAAGGGTTCCTAGGAGACCTCAAGTCCACCAAGTAGGTGACATCACTCTTGCGCTCCACCACCTCAAAGGGTCCGGTCCACTTATCCTGGAGCGCAGAGGGCTCCACTGGGGACATGACCCACACTTTCTGACCAGGCTGAAGCTCAATCAGAGTGGCATTCTGATCGTACCACCGCTTCATCTCCTCCTGGCTGGCTTCCAGATTCGCCTGAGCGAGTTGCCTGAAACGCCGGGTTTGGTTTCTGAAGGCCAGCATGTAGCTATATACATCCTTGGGAGGTTTCCTGGGGGCTTCCTCCCAGCCTTCCTTTACCAAACTCAGAGGTCCTCTTACCGGGTGTCCATAGAGAAGTTCAAAGGGGCTGAACCCTAGGGACTTCTGTGGCACCTCTCGGTAAGCAAAGAGAAGGCATGGCAAGAGGACTTCCCACTTACGCCTCATGGGTTCCTCAAGACCCATAATCATGCCTTTAAGGGTCCGGTTGAATCTCTCAACCAACCCATTACCTTGGGGGTGGTAAGGAGTGGTGAACTTGTACGTTACACCGCACTCCTGCCACAGGTAATTCATATACTTGGAAATGAAGTTTGTACCACGGTCTGACACCACCTCTCTGGGGAACCCCACACTGGAGAAAATCCCCATCAACGCACAACCCACCACGGGGGCCGTCACCGACCGGAGAGGGATGGCTTCCAGGTACCGGGTGGCATGGTCCACCAAGACCAGGATGAACCTGTTGCCCATGGCTGTCTTGGGATCCAGAGGCCCCACAATGTCAATCCTCACCCTTTCAAAGGAGGTGCTGACCACAGGGAATGGCTGCAGAGGAGCCTTGTGCTTCCTCCCACTCTTTCCACTTGCCTGGCAAGTCTGGCAGGTCCTGCAATGAGTGTCTGAACTCTTGCGCATCTGGGGCCAATAAAAGTGGGTGACAAGCCTCTCAAAGGTCTTGTCCTGCCCCAGATGTCCTGCTAAAGGTACATCATGAGCCAAACCCAGTAGGAAGGCTCTGAAGCGCTGGGGTACCACCAGCACACGGGCTGACCCAGGCTCAGCAACCTTAGGCTCGCTATACAGGAGACCATTCTCCCAGTAGAGCCAATGTGATCCAGACTGATCACCTGCTGCCTGGTTTGTGGCCTGTTGCCGCAAACCCACAAGAGAAGGGCACTTGTTCTGCTCCTCACAGAACTCTTCCCTGGAGGGACCTCCTTCTTGCTGCCAATGGGTCAGCTCAGGCAGGTCTCCCAGTTCAGCAACTTGCTCCCCTGTAGGTTCCAGGGCATCCCCCTCAAGGTCTGCCTCCTCCTGGACCGTGGGAACTTCAGGGGCCGGTTTCCCGCTCCCCCTAACTCTCCTCTCTAAGGCAGGTACCTGGGCCACTCTCTCAGGCTCCAGGTCCTCTTGAACACCCTTACATGGCTGCCATTGACCGAGTGGTCACACACGCCCACTCAGGCAGACCCAACATCTCCAAATGAGATTTTCTCTCCACTAGCCCAAGGTGAACTTTCCAAGTCGTTGCCCAACAGACAGTCAACGGGCATGGCTGGCCTCACAGCTACTTGAAGGGTACCTGAGACCCCCCCCTCCCACTCAAAGGGAACCTGGGCCACCTCACAGTGGCTCTCTGAGTTGTCAGCGGCAACTACAGGGAAGTGCTCATGGGGGATCACCTGCTCCTTAGACACCAGCCGACAACTGACAGCTGTCACACTGGCTCCGGTGTCTCTCAGAGCCTCCACCCTCTGGCCATTGATGGTCACCCACTGCCTGAATTTCTTAGTGTTATCAGGCAGCTGGGTCCTGGGGACCATCTCACAGTCTCCTAAAAAGACAAGGGACATCTCTGCGGGACCCCACCCACCTTGGGCACCCATCTCCTCCCCCAGGGCTACACTAGCCATCTGCCGGGGTGGTGCACCAATGGGTGCGGTTTTCCCATACAGGGGACATCTAGAATCATAAGAGCAGTGGCCCACTTGACCACACTTAAAACAGGTCTTGAGCCCCCTGTGAACAGGCTTATCTGTCGGGGCCCCTGCCTTCTTCTCAGGGGGATGCTGGGAACCTTTCCCTTGGTTCCCTTGGGGATTACTTTGGGGCCCTTTCTGGAACTCCCTCTGTTTACCCTTGTCCCCCCCACTCCTCTGCTGGGGATCCTGCCCACCTTTAGCGGAGTCTCCCATGTGACCCTTGTGGACCCGGGTGCTCACCCAGCGGTCCACCTCCTCAGCAAGCTTCCTAGGGTTAGTCAGCCTATTATCAATAAGGTGCTGGCATAGCTCTGGAAAACAATTTCCTGACAAGTGCTCCCATGCAATCAAATCAAAGAGCGCGTCAAAATCATTCACTTTGCTACCCTTCACCCAATCATCCAATGCTCTGCAAAAAAAAATTACATATTCCACCCAAGTACTTGACTCCAACTTTTTGCAATTTCTAAACCTCTGCCTATACAGTTCAGGAGTCAACCCATACCTGGACATCAATGCTTCTTTCATATGACCATAAGAATTGTGGACTTCAGAGGGCAAGTCTAACAAGGTATCCCGCCCCTCACTAAGGAACCGCCCCCACAACCCCGCTCCCCAGTCCTTCTCAGGGACCCGGTGGGAGGACATAGCTACCTCATAGGCCTTGAACCACTGACCAATATCATCATTTTTATAAAATTCTTTCACCACATCTTTAGGTATATACACTTGTGCTTCAACAGGCATAGACGGTGTGCTGCCACCAGAGGGAGTAATCGCTAAGCTCCTGGCTTTCAATTCCAACTCCCTCAAAATTCTCTCATGCTCCAACTGCATCCTCTTTTCCTTTAGGACCAATTTCTTATTTTCCAATTCCAACTGCCCACCCATCTTGAGCTTGGTTAACTCTATTTCATGCACCCTACTTCTCTCCCTGTCCTCCAGCTCTCCTGGGGACAGGCCCTTGGAAGAAACACTGCTACCTGTTGGGGAAGGTGCTTTCCTCCCCCCTGGACCCAGTGGCCCATCTAGCTGCCCCTCTGCCTCTTCAGCCCCCTCCTCATGCTCTTCCACATGCTCAGGGGTACTTCTTGCTTCCACCCAGGCCCTCAGCGCCTTTTGGTACTCATCCTTCTTGGTGAGGCCTGGAGTAGCAACTTTAAATCTCCTGCAGAAGCACTTCAGCTGTTTCACAGTGTAGGTTTCTAGCTTTTCTTCCTCAAAGTCTAAATCTATAGATGCGATGGATGCTGCTTTGCTCATGGTGTCAAAAGTTGGCAGTTCTTGGCAAAAATAGAAATCCCAGGAAAAACAATTACCAAAATGTATGTGGTTGCGTTTGGTCTGCACTCACTAGTAGTGTACACAAATCACTGAATATGAGTCACAAATGCAAGTCCAATTCCTCACCGCTGACCACCAATGTTAGATTTGGGGGTCTCTAGTTGGCAGAGGTAGGTACCTTTGACCAAATAGGGACCCTTGCGTCTAGTCAGGGTAAGGGGCTACACTCCTAAAATAACCCCTGCTCACCCCCTTGGTAGCTTGGCACGAGCAGGCAGGCTTATCTCAGAGGCAGTGTGTAAAGCATTTGTGAACACATACAGTAATATAGTGAAAACACTACAGATGGACACCACACAGGTTTAGAAAAATAAGTATTCTTTATATAGACTTAACACAAGACCCAAACGATAAAAATCCACAATACAGTATTCAAAAATAAGACTTTAGAATGGTAGAAATAGCTTAGTTCACTTTAGATTGTAAATGCGACACTTTACTCTCAATGTACCTTGGATGCGAAAAACAAAACAAACAAAAGGGTCGCAGGGAAGGTGATGCGTCGGTTCCTTACACGCAAGAACGGTGATGCATCGGTTCCTTGCTTCGGGGGAGGTGATGCGTCGGTTCCTTACCGGAGAGGAGGTGATGCGTCGGGTTCTTTACCACGTGGGGAGGTGATGCGTCGGGTTCTTACTGCGCTCCGGTTACGATGCGACAAGATGGCGCCTCGATGCGATGCGACGATCCGGGGCGATGCGACAAAATGGCATCTTTGATGCGATGCGACAACGTTGGATGCGATGCGTGCACGCCCGACGGCCGTGCGGCGGACTCGGTAACTTCTGAGCCGCGACAGGCCCTGCGACACGCTTCTCCGGTGATGCGCCGGCAACCTCTGTGGCGGCGACACGCTTCTCCGGGGATGCAACGCGCTTCGTCGGTGATGCGACGGCGAACAGCTGCGGCGGCGACACGCCTCTTCGGTGATGCGACGGCAACTGCTGCGGCGGCAACACGCTTCTCCTTGTTGCGTCGCGCTTCCAGCTCCCAGCAACTCGCAGTCTCTCAGAAGGCCCAACACAACAGCAGGCACTTCAATTCCCAGCAAGGGAATTTAGGGGGGAGCTGGTATTGAAGTCTTGTATCCCTGAGACTTCAGGCAGGAGGCAAGCTCAATGTTCAAGCCCTTGGAGATCTTCTTCAAGATGATGAAAGTCTTTTCTCCTTTCTTTGGCAATGAAGCAAGCACTGCAGGCCAATCCCCAAACAGCACACAGCATAGGGGTAGTCTCCTTCAGTTTCCTGGTTCTTCTCCTTAGCAAAGGTTCGTCTTGATTCCCAGAAGTGATCTAAAGTTCTGGGGTCTGGGTCCCCCTTTTTATACACACAAATCCTTTGTCTCTGAAGGCAGAGAGTGTCTGTACCTAGTCCAAACCAGTTCTGGGTGTATTCTGCCAGTGCACAACTTCTTCCTTTGTCAGTGTGGGCCAGGGTCATCAGACGCACCACAGGAGGTGGAGCCAGCATTGTGGAAGGCAGGCACAGCCCTATTCAGGCCCAGGTGCTACTCCTCCCACCACTCCCAATGCAGATAGGTCTATTCAGCCTAGTGCTGACTCGCCCTGTCTCCTGGAGCCACCCCAGCTCCTGTCACTCACAGACCAGATATGCAATACACAACCTAGCAGAGGCAGGCTGGATGGTTAGGTAAGAAAATACCTACTTTCTAAAAGTGGTATTTTCAAACACAGAATGTAAAAATCACCCACACTAAAAGATGTATTTTAACATTCTGAGTTCAGGCATACTAAACTCGAATTTCCACCTTGTTCCCTGGGTCAGTTAGGATTATAAGATGTTATAATCAAACTGCCCATTCTGGCCTATGGGAGCAGGTAGCCTTGCATTAGTGAAAAACGAAAATGGCTGTAATTCACTATCAGGACATGCCACACACATCAGGGCATGTCCTACCTTTCACATACAATGCACCCTGCCCTTGGGCCTACCTTAGGTGTGGCTAACATGTAGAAAAGGGAAGGTTTGGGGACTGGCAAGTGTGTGCACTTGCCAAGTCGACATGGCAGTCCCAGACTGCACAGAGGCTCTGCAATGGCAGGCCTGAGCCATAGTTTACAAGCTGCTCCGGTGGGTGGCACAATCAGCGCTGCAAGCCCACCAGCAGCATTTGATTTACAGGCCCTGGGCACACACGGTGCACTGTACTAGGGTCTGACATGTAAACCAAATAAGCCAATCATGGAGTCACTAATCCATTGCATCACTTTACAATAGGGAGCACTTGCACTTTGGCACTGATTAGCAGTGGCAAAGTGCCCAAAGCATCTAGACCAGCAAAACGTAGCAAAAACACGGGAGGCAACAGCAAAAAAATGGAAGGGAGACCCACGCCAATGGTACCAGGTCTAACAGGGGGCATCTCTAAGATGCCCTCTGGTGTGCATTTTACATTAAATCCCACACTGGCATCAGTGTGGGTTTAATGGGCTGAGAAGTTTGATACCAAACTTCCCAGTCTTCAGTGTAGCCATCATGGTGCTGTGGAGTTCGTGATGACAAGCTCCCAGCACCATATACTCTTAATGGCAGCACTGCACTTACAGTGCCCAGGAATGGACCTGGGTACTGTAGGGGTACATGGCTCGTGCACCTGTACCCTCACCACTGGCATAGGGCACCCAGCTAGTGGGGTGACTGATGTATGCCAGGGCAGTGGTTTGTGGGCATGGCACACAGGGATGTGTGCCATGTCGACTCTTCACTTTGTTCTGCACCAAGACACGCAGCCTGCAAAGGCAGTGTGTGAGTGTCAGGGTACAGGTCCTCTAAGGGTGGCACAATAAGTGCTGCAGCCCTTAGAGGCCTTCTCTGGTCACAGTGCCCTGGGTACCTGTGGTACCATTTACTAGGGGCTGACATGTGGCCAGAGATGCCAATTGGGTTTAGGCTTCAATGCAATTTTAAAGAAGGAACATAGGCCCTGGGCACCTGATTAGCAGGAGCCCAGGGCACACTCAGTCAAAGAACATCAGCAATTCAGCAAAAAGTGGGGGCATACCATGCAAGAAAGAGGGCACTTTCTCACAGTCACTTTTTCAGAAAAGAGTCCCACGGTAGACTTTGTTGTTTATATATCCATTTCATGTTGGACGATCCATCACGCTTCCGACATTCTTTGTTCTGCCTTATCCCTTGTAAGAGGAGGAGAGACTCCAATGTTTGGACCCTAGAAGAGCGCTGAGATTTTACATTGATCACACCAAAGACCTTAGGGTGGACAATCAGCGTTATTGGGGTACTCTGGGGCAAAGAAAGCCAAGGCAGTACATAAAAGGACTCTGCCATGATGGATAGGCCTCAGCATTAGGATCCTCTACACTGGACAGAAAGTAGCCCACAGAGGGTTTGCGGGCCCATCCAATCAGGGCCAAAGCTGCTACTACTGTGCTCGCATGCGGAGTGCATGTCCTTGACATCCTCCAGGCTGTGACGTGAGCTTTGGTACACATGTTCTCAAAGTACTACTGCCTTGACAGCCCGGTCGGACTAGAAGGGCATTTTGGCTGTTAGGTTCTGCAGGAATATTTGGTCTGAGTCATTCCACAGACCCACCACTGGGGAGGTACTGCTTTGACGCAGATCCACATGATGCCACCTACCAGCTCTCAGGGGCCATGTTGAAAACTTTTCCAGTTCCAGTCTAGTAACTGGGGATTATCTAAAGGTGAGAAATCTGCTGTTAGATAGAGTATCCAGTAGAAAGAGCATTACCAAAGGTAAGTAACTTGTTTTTTAAAGTTAAGACATGGCTGTTACATTTAGAAGTAATGTGTCGGTCATCTTGGAATGGTATAATAGTGAAATGCTATGCACAATTACTATTTAAGTGAAGATTACACTGTGTGCCCATCTTGAATGGTATTGTGCATAGAGTGTCGTTGCTGACATGTTGCCTCTTATTCTGTTGCTACATGGAACAGTAAAACAATGATTCACTGCAAAGCCATTCCAAGTTGACCACCTTGATTACAATCAGTGGCTGCGTCGGATTTAGTTCAATGACGAGGAAATAAGCGGGAAGTGAGCTGCCCGATAACACTATCTGGGAAGGTGACAGCTGCTATTTAAAAAATGAAAGGATGAAAAGGAGAAAAATGAAACAGGACCTAACAAAAGGATAAAATAAGAACCGAAAGGACTGACACACCAGCCCTGTCACTGAAGTATCCTCAGTTTCAGGTAAATGTGCACATGTAATCAGACAAAAGGCTGTCATTCACAAGGTATTAGACCTAATAACTGATGTGGGTTAACGCATTCTCCAATGCTATATGCTGTCATGAGTGGAAAAAGAATGTGAATGACTCTTGAACAAACCAATAGCAGAAGAGCGCTGACCCAAAGGTCCTCTTGCTGTTTCTTTATATGTATTTTTCTGATTGCTTTGCTATATGAGCCCGGCAGACAGCTAATTGTGTCAGGTCACATCTGAAAGGTACTTTAATACATACACAGCTAAGAACTTTGCATAAAATTGTAAACGCCAAAATCCTTGCCTACTTGCCTTCCATGTAAATTAAAATCTGTTTGCATGTTATAAGACATTGAAATAACAATCATTTCTTAGAGGCCTAAAGGGTTTAACATATATTTTCACTACAAATAAGTCAGCCCTACTACCTAGTAATTTTTCTTCATTAATAAATGAGATTTAAGGTATCTAACATAACTTTCACAGTTCAGAAGCCAGGCCAATATCCTTTATAATCCATATCCAACTCAAGCCTACTGAATTGAGCACAAATTTATACAAAAGGCAAACATCAGTCATAGTGTAAAAAGTTAGTAAATGTGATCAAAATCACAGTGGGCACAAAAGTATACAACTATTGTGTCCCCAGGATTTCTCGTAGTGGGTAACCAACGCAAAAACCCTTGCCTACTATTGTAAACTGTCAAATTCCATGCAACAAAATACCTGTCTGCAGGCTTTACAAAGTGTGAAAATAATCCATCCTTAAAGGCCTGTTAGCTATAAAATATGTTTTTCAAAATAAGTTAGCAGGCTTCCTGCCCTTATCATAACCTGCCGTAATAAACAGATCAGATCTATGACTCCTGGTGTAACATTCCCCAGTGAACCAATCCGGCCAATAACCTTTACCACTTATTTGTCAAAATAACCAGCTTACGCCCACTGTATTAACCATAAGCTTTTTCACAAAGCAAGCAACAGGCAATAACAAGTATGTGCAAAATTGTACTTGCCAAAACAATGTAAACCTCCGCTTAAAAGAGCCCAGCATACAGTGCAAATCGTCTACCACCAGGTTTTTTCAGAGTGGATAACCAATCCTACAATCCATGCTTTGTAGGGAAGTTGTCAGATTCTATGTAACAAAATACCTGCCTGTAGGCTTTAGCACAGGTACTAATAATCCACCCTTTAAGACTTATTTGCTTTTACACAAGCTTTTCACAATAAGTAAGTTGTGCCTTTGTTGCCTTTTTAGGAATTTTTCATAATAAATTAATCAGACCAATGGCATTTGATAAATGGTATAATAGGCATGCCACCATAATCAACTCAACCCTACTATGTTTAGAAAAAGATTTCAAATGAGTCGTAAAGTACAATACAAACATTCTTTTTCAGTAGAAGCACCCAACTTCTGAGAAATCAAATGCTTTAGGGAACAATATCAACATGAGGATGGAGCTAAATCCTCTCTCTCAGTGGTGCTTCTTAAAGCTCTTCTTTTATTGGTGACCTAAGATCTGGCGACAACTCCAATGTCAAACAAGACATAAAAGAATCCCCTTAAATCAGTAATGGAAGGATAGAACTCATCCAATCAGAACACTGTGAGACCGAAATGCTCCTGATTTTGGGACAAACACAGAATAGGGAGGCATGCTATTGAATGACGAGCAC
Source organism: Calotriton arnoldi (assembly GCA_963921515.1). Taxonomy (NCBI): domain Eukaryota; kingdom Metazoa; phylum Chordata; class Amphibia; order Caudata; family Salamandridae; genus Calotriton; species Calotriton arnoldi. The sequence goes on from CAWUFW010003626.1 coordinate 581,646, forward strand.
AGACCTAAGATAGACAAGAAAACCATCCACTTATGGGCAAGAGGCTGAGCCAAGTCGACTATAGGCAGATGGAATGTATTGGAAACAATATCTCCACAACAGATGCCTCTCTTGCCTATATCTAAAAACAGTTCTTTGATCGCATTACATTGCACTTCTCCAGTGGCAGTATATGGAATGCTATTTAAACTTAGAACGTTCACCTAAGTGCACAGTTTAAAAAAATCAATGTAACTAATACTTTATCCTTTGACTTTTGAGCAAGACAATTTTGCTTTCTTTCTGAAGTGCGACCGATCCATTCATCGGCTACCAGTCCTGCAATTTCAATCCATGAAATGGGCCACACAGGAGCGACCAAGACAGAGAGAAGCGGCATAAGCAGACTGAGGAGTGAGATGAAACAGGTGAGGCACCACCCACTGCTTGGTGATCATCTTTAATCACAAATCTTTTCTTCTAGCATTGTATCATATTAGATGTATACTGATTAAACCAGTGGGCAATTCTCAAACATGCTTTAAGTTCCTCATAAAGGATTTAATTGAGATATATGACTTTTATTGATACACCAAAGCCTGAGGCATACACCAGAGAAAAATTAGATTTTTGGTAAATTGCTGGCATATGCCTTTGTAACTTAAGCCTACACTTGCAGATTTACTACAGTGGAAAATCGGCAGGCGTAGGGTTAAAGTAAACGTATTATCTTATTTTTAATTAATGAATATAATTTTCCTTGTGAGGACTTCGATTTCTTTTTATAACCCCTTTAAATGCATTAGTAAATTCTTCCTTTCTCAAAGTCTTCACCACCAGTTCCACCTATTCTGTGGTGGCATAAATGTAGAACTGCAAGCAAATGTGGACAGGCCTTGTGAGCATTTTTGTGTTTTAACGAAGTTCTAATTTGATTGGTGGTAACTCCATTTGCATTGCCCGCTCCCTTTCCCACTTCATTATTCTCTCCTGCGAACAACCACTTCCCCAGTCCTTAGTGTTTCAAATGTGATTTCCAAAGTCATTTCATGACATCTGTTCCCATCAAAATCTGGATCATGGGTTTGTATATCAGGTCAAGTGATTTAAAAATTTGAATTTTTCACTTGTTTTGGGTTTGACTTATACTTAGGTGTGCAAAAGGAATAGTGAATCAGATCCAAGGTACCCTGTTGATAAACTAGAATTTACATCCTGCAAATAATTGTGGACTACCAACATCCCACGCTCCCAGGACCTCTGCGACAGACTCAGCGCCTTCTTCCATCACAAAATCAAGACCATCTATGACAACTTCGACGACGACAATCTTCACGAGGAACCCACGCCCACCGCTCCCCACACCACGCAGCCGACACTGGACAGCTGGACCGCCCTCAGCATCAAAGACACCCTAAAGATTATGAAGGCAACCCACTCCGGGGCCCCCACGGACCGCTGCCCCCACCACATCTACCACATAGCCGCAGACGACATCGCCCCCGAGCATCAACGAATCATCAACCGCTCCTTCGAGACCGCCTCCTTCCCCGACGACTGGAAACACGCCAAGATCAACCCTCTCCTGAAAAACCCCTCAGCGGACCCCACCGACCTCAAGAACTTCAGACCGATCTCCTTACTCCCATATCCGGCGAAAGTCATGGAAAAAGCAGTCAACAGTCTACTCGCCTCCTTCATAGAAGAAAACAACATCCTCAACCCCTCCCAAACAGGCTTCAGGAAGAATCACAGCACTGAGACCGCCCTTCTCGCCGCGACAGACGACATCCGCTCCCTCCTTGACAGAGGAGAGACTGTGGCCCTCATCCTCCTGGACCTCTCCGCTGCCTTCAACACAGTCTCACACCACACCCTAGCCAGCAGACTCCACGACGCAGGAATCCGGATCAAGGCCCTCGACTGGATCCACTCATTCCTCTCCCGCAGAACACAGAGGGTAAGACTCCCTCCTTTCCTCTCGGAACCCACAACGACCACCTGCGGAGTCCCCCAAGGATCCTCCATCAGCCCCACCTTGTTCAACGTGTACATGGCCCCACTCGCATCCATGGTCAGATCACACGGACTCAACATCGTATTGTACGCAGACGACACCCAACTCATCCTCTCCCTCTCCAACAAACCCAATATATCCAAACACAACTTCCAAAAAGGAATGGAAGCAGTCGCCAGGTGGATGAAGAACAGCTGCCTTCAACTCAACTCAACTCGGACAAATCCAAAGTTCTCATCATTGGCCCACACCCCGACACCTGGATCGACACCTGGTGGCCCCTGGCTCTCGGGAACCCTCCCTCCCCCACGGACCATGCACGCAACCTCAGAATCATCCTGGACTCCGAACTCAAAATGGACCGCCAGATCAACGCCGTCACCTCCTCCTGCTACCACACCCTCCGCCTACTCCGAAAGACCTTTAACTGGATTCCCCTCGAACACAGGAAAACTGTCACCCATGCCCTCATCAGCAGCAGACTAGACTACGGCAACGCACTCTACGCCGGGATCAACAAGAACGTCACCCGCAAACTCCAGAACATCCAGAACGCCACCGCCAGACTAGTCCTCAACCTACCGAGCCACTGCCACATCAGCCAACACCTACGGTCACTACACTGGCTCCCTGTCGAGAAGAGAATCACCTTCAAGCTTCTCACCCACACCCACAAGGCCCTCTACAACACCGGACCCACCTACATGAACCACCACCTCTCGTTCCACGCACCCCAAAGATCCCTCTGCTCAGCCCAGCTCTCTCTTGCGACGGTACCACGTATGAAGAAGTCCAGAACAGGAGGACGCATCTTCTCATTCCTCGCGACCAACGCATGGAAAAACCCTCCCGCTCCACCTCCGTCAGACACCAACACTCTCCAAGTTCTTGAAGGACCTCAAGACCTGGCTTTTCGAAGAATCCCTGTGAACATCCAGAAGCTGCGCACCTCCCACTCCCCCTCAGCGCCTTGAGACCCTTCGGGTGACTAGCTGCGCTTTACAAAACCCTTGATTGATTGATTGATTGATTGAAAAATTAAAATTTGACTTCATGTAACTACATTTATTTTTGCCTCTTTAACTATACACACTACGCCCTTTTTGGTTTCTAACCCTTGACTTTAAATCTTAGTATGGTTTTTCCTACAAACGTGTGGGCTATATGCCAGGGAAGGCAACCCGAGTACACAGTGCTTGAACGCGGGGCTAGCAGGACTCTGGATTAGATCTAAGTTTAGGTTCTCTGGAGTGGCACATTATGACATGAAGGTATTTACGTAAATGTCCCTAGTGACCCCATTACTCTCATGTTGCATGACCCAGTTATAGGCCCCATGTCAATCCTATCATTCTCTGCATATTTTTTGTTGGGGGCCTTCCTTTGGTTCAGCTGGGAAAGCATGTCGTTGATCAAGAGATCCCTATATTCTCTTTTGTCCAACCTCCAACTGCTTGGTGGAAGACTGTCTTGCTCACGCCACTCCCGGGGCAACAGTCTCTCTAGGGAGTTTTGCTTGTTGCAGCCCCCTATGAAGGTGGGCCAGAGTTCCCCAGAGGTGACAACTGATTTGTTCTAAACTTTTCTAACCTTGGCAGTGTGATCCTATTCTACAGTCACAGGCTGTGCATTATTCTGCCATCTAGTGTTTTGGTCCAGAAATATTTCTCAAAGTAAACAATGTTTTGTTTTAGGCATCAACCATAGACTGAGCAAGTATAGCTCACTATGACATTGACCTTAAGCTCACGATGCTTCAGTCTGTATCCATCATCATCCAGTATAATTAGAAAAGGCTTCCCACGGCAAACTATCAGTTCAACAGCTCAACAATCTCTTAAACCAGTACGTATGCGGCACAGAAAGCACAATACAATCCACTTTAGCTTCTGATTACTTTATTATTTGTTTTTTTTGTCCTCATAAAATTATTCACATATTACATTAAAGATTCAATCGACTTTTTATATATCTTATCAAAATTATGCAAACGATGAAAGACACATTATTATCAGGTCAATACAGTTGGGTCGTACTTGGGAGAAGTTGCTAATACAATATATAAAAAAAACTCATTCAACATTTTAGCCAATCCAGGCATATACTCCTTTATTCATACTCACGCATCCTATTAACATTCATAAATTGCATCACATCAATAAAAATGAGAATCGAAACGGGTCCTCTAAAACAGTGTTTGTGTTATATATTGTTCTGTATCATATGCCAGTCAGATATGCGTATTTTCACTTATTCAATCCTATAAAGGATATCGTGTTGCCATGCCACATACTTTTCTTGTATTTTGATACAACTAGCATTTCTTGTATTTTAATACAATTTTAACACTGTAACCATTTCTGTATATATCCAGTGCATTGTGTGGCCTTTGCATGAAAATCATCACCCTGTTCTTTTTTACCTATGAGTTCTGAAGCGAGACAGAGAGCTGCTAGTTTAGCACTGATTTCAGAGGCAGAATGAGACAAACGACAATATCATATACTGAAGATGAAGACAACAGTACTGATGAGTAGGGCTGGGCATTTAAAGATCCAGGTTTTAAGCAATCCTTGAAGATATGGAGGTCCAGGTCGGAAAATTAATGTTTTGGTGAAAATTGTTTGGTCGGGTCTCTTCAATGCCATTTTAATAATATACTATGGAAATATCCCTTTAAATTTTTTCAAAGTTGTCATAGAATAATGGTTCTAAATAATATGTATGTAATATATGCCAACCCTATGGCAAGTAGTCAGATGATTGTGTGCTAAGCTCCTAATTTAAACCTAAATAATTGAAAAACAGGAACAAGAGGGGATAAGGGGATGGCCTTCTAAGATAGCGGTTGCAGGTTGCGGAGTCTCTGGCTCCACTCCCGGTAATTCTGCATTTATCCTGATCAAAAACTATTTCTGATTCTACTGAAGGGCATCCCACCTCCGTTTACGGTGAGGGGCACTTACCTAGGGACCCTTCTTGGACATGAGGCTGACTACTCATGATCCCATCAATGGGTCGATGCAACAGACACCTGGGAGCGGGCAGGTGCGTGACGTCTGTGAACATGAATCCATGTTGGGAGACATGAAATTCACAGGAGAGAGCCAATGATGGGTTAAAGACATGAGCCTCATCACACTAGTGGTCTGTGGTGCAGGGAGAGACACAGGATGGTAAATCCTTTTGGTGTGGCCACAAGTTGGTGGTACTGTGGTCATTCTTCACCTTGGACTGCACAAGGACTCTGCCACTAGCGTTGTCCCAATGATGACCTTGTTGCCCCTTCTACCCTCTGCTGAAAGGTGGTGCTGTGGTGGGAAGAGAGTGTGCTGGGGCTGCAATACACACCTAAATACCCTGTGATTTGTCTTACTGTGAGACTTTCCTGACTGTTGTTAGGTAGTACGTACCAGATATTAGGGCAGGGGCCGTTGGTTTGGGGCAGTGCTTAATTTGTGAAAAGATAAGTGCTAAGGCTCTCGTCAGGTGGCCATTGCAGCTTGCACCACACATTACCCCTGCCATGCTCCAGTGATACTAACAACACAACTACTAACCATCACACTCCTACAAGTGTGACAATTCAGACGATTTCAGGCCCCCAAAGCTACAAGAATGGCTTGGGCGGCAGGTAATAGTCTTTTTGAATGTATATTGAAATAATAATTAACTTGTTGTGGTCATCTCTAAATTAGCCAGAGTGCGCCACCTTGTGGCAGAGTGTCACAAGTGCCAGTGTTGACAATTAAGTGCCGGTGCCGAGCACCGGAAACCACCAACTCAAATTAAGCACTGGTTTGTAGTGGCTACTTTCTGGCTGCTAGGACTTGTGGCTGCTTGCTGGGCCTTGGCCTATAGTGAGACTGCTGTTAGAATTTGGGTGGAGACCAAGGCCGGCACACAGGTGTCAATTCAATATATACTTTATTCGGCTAATATAGCCATAAAAGGTGCCACAATACAACATACATTTAAGAGTACAGATAATACAAAAGGTGCAACCATAAAAACAATATACAGCACAATAAAAGCCTGCTAAAACATACAGTGGAAGCAGTCCCACTCTGTAACAAATAGCTCTTAATTCATAACCAAATGAAGGAAGAATCACATATACATAAAATGTACATTTCTGCATGCATACGGGCTTCCAGAGCTCCAAAACGTCCTCAAAGAGTGGATAGAGTCACATTTCTTACGCCGTATCCCATTTTAGATTATTTTACCAATTCTTTCAAGGACTCCTGTATTGCAGTTAGAAATCTTCCTATTGCACATACAATATTTCAAAATCTCATATTTATCCACAGACTAAGAGCTTGATCCCTATTCTTAATTTGATAAGTAATAAAAAGAAGTTTTAAAAATTCCTTCCGATTTGCTAGAAACCACAAACAGTCCAGCAAGATATGTGGGCCACTGCATTTTACCTGTAATCCACATGTACGCAGACCCTGTTCAATTCTCATTACGGTTTTTATCTTCCTGTCTGCATTACATGGGTTCAAGCCAACTATAAATTTCAATACCGCATTTCTAAGGTTCGGACTTGGCATGGTCTCGATGTAGGAGAGCATATGATCATTATTCCACCCAATTTCCAAGAACTGGGTGGACGATTTGCTCGCCAGATAACATAAGTCTTCTTCACGAGCCTTTGTGTTAATAATAGCATGTAGCAACTGTTTGGGGATCTGCTGCCCTAGTTTCCATTGTTCTGGTTCTAGAGACAGGTGTGCTTCCTGGGGTGTGTGCAGCCAATGAATGTCGCAGTCTTTCCAAGCGAAATTGGTGGGTTTGTGTGCAAGAAACTTGGGAGTAGATTTTTTTTTTTTTAAAGGTCTTTATTGGCATTTCTATGATTAATCCAACATTGCGTTTCCAGTTAGTACGCCTACTTATGACATTACTCCAGGCGTATCTAGTTCCAATTCTCATTGTAAATAGTCTTTGTAAACATTACACAGCATATTTCAGTGGTAGTTTACACATGTCACATAACAATGAGAATATTCCTCTGTTGCAGTACTAACATTAGATTAACCTGCATTACAACAATAACTGTACCATACTTCTATAACCATAACTCCTCCCTCTCCTCCCACCCTCCTGAGTCTTGATGCCTTACTGTCATAGTCATATCTGGGGGGCGATAACCAGCAGCCGGTTGCAGCACCACGCAATCATCTATCTCAGTTTTTATTCCAGAGCTTACTGGGAGTCTCCCTCCTCTCCTCCCTCCCCCTCCTGAGATTCTCTCAGGTCTGCAATCATCACAGACCACGCCCGCACATCCTCTTCTAGTCTATCATCTCTCCTGATATGTTTCATCTGCACCAATTCAGCGGTTGCCCACTCTTTCATATCACACAGCCATCATTTGTTTATAGAGGGAGGAATCGGGCTAAGCCACGAGATTGCTATCCTTCTCTTTGCCATCACTAACCCCAAAAGCACGAACCTCCTACTCAGCTTTTTCTTCTTCGGTGCAGGAATTAGATTCAGTACGACTGAACGTATCGTTCTGGGGATAGACCATCCAGTCGCCGTATGTATAAGCCCCAGCACCCCTTCCCAAAGCGTACTAAAACTCTTACATTCCCATACCATATGCACAAAGCCTGCTGTTGCTTCCCTGCACATGGGACAGGCGCTTGAGCGTCCCGGGTAGATTTTACTTAGTCTGTGGGGAGTTAGATATACTTGGTGCACTATGTTATATTGAATTAACTTGAAGCGTGCGTTGGAGCTGACTTCACTGACTCCTTCATGTACTTTCGCCCACTCTCGTGCTGTTATGGGTTCCTCTGACACCTCCTCCCACCTTTCCTGGACTGGAAGGGCTGTAACCAAATATTCATCTCGAAGGGCCCTATAGGTATGGGAAATCAAGCGTCGCCCTCCCACCATTGATATAATGGTAGTGAGAACAGCCGTAGAGGGGGGGCTCCTCTGGGAAGGTATTCCATAATTCCTGGGTCACCGACGCAATCTTGCCATACTGTAGGAATTGTCCCACACCCAAGTCAAATGTGGCTGCCACCTCCTCTCGAGTCACAAATGTGCCATTATTATACAGGTCCCCCATTGTAAGACATCCCCCATCTTTCCATCTCTGGGCGGACATGGTCTCCGCAATTTTTTGGAACGGTTTTATGACCCACAAAGGCATGTCAGAGGAATAGGGTGCCTTCAGGATAACTCTCTTGACTGTGTCTTCCCAAAGTCTCGCCACATATCTAATCATGTATGGGTATGTGTCTGGGACTGCAGCTCCCATCATGAGCAGCTCCGGGAGAGTGTCACTACCATAAGTGCCCTCCAACAGGTCCTTCTCCCAGTTGCTATCCTCATCCTGCCAGTAGACAACGTATTGCAATTGGGCCGCCAATTAGTAGAAGTATAGACTGGAAATCTCCACCCCTCCATCCACCCATTTCCGTTGTAGAGTGTCCAGTTTGACACGTTTCCGTTTATTCCCCAACAGCAACTCCGACAATAAGCTATCCAATGCTGAGAAATATGATTTGGGGATTTCATAGAAAGAGTGCTGCAAAGTGTAAAGGCAGCGGGGTAGTATTATAATTTTTATAATTGCCACCTTTCCCATTAGAGAGAGAGGCAGGGACTTCCAAAATCCTACCGACGTGCGCACACCATTTAATATTCTCCCTATATTATGCTCTAAGAACCCCAGAAGTGATTGCCATAGGTGGATCCCTAGATACCTCATACCCTCCTTCTTCCACGGCAAACCCACTTCAGGGTATGCGTCATTTGCCTCCTATGCCATTTTCCCAATAGGGACTAGTAACGATTTGCCAGGGTTAATGTGGAGTCCGGAGAACTCCCCGCACCTCCGTAGTTCGTATAAGAGGGCTGGCATCACCTGGGCTGGGCTTCTGAGGAACACCAGCATGTCGTCCGCGTTCAGGGAGACGACATGTGTGGTACCCCCCATGGGGATCCCATAGCCTTCCATATTTGTCCTGAGCATGGTCGCTAGGGGTTCCATCTCCGTCGCAAAAAGCAGCGGCAACAGAGGGCATCCCTGTCTTGTTCCTCTGGACAGGGTAAACTTATCAGATATCACCCCCCGGAGTCGCACTCGGGCTGTCGTGTTCATATACAGCAGCTCAGCCCAACGGAGAAACCCCTGTCGCATCCCCATTTTTCGGAGGACAGCCCAGATATACGTCCACTCCACCGAATCGAAGGCTTGCTCAACGTCCAGCAGAGCTAGGGCGCAGTCCTCTTGTTGTATTACTGGGGCGTGTCATATGTGTGCAAGTCGCCTCAGGTTATGCGTGGTACTTCTCTTAGGTATAAAATAAATCCTGCCTGGTCCGGATGCATTAGGTGCGACATGTGCGGCAGCAACCTAGTTGCCAGAATCCCGCTCAGTACCTTGAAATCTAGATTTAGGAGTGAAATCGGCCGATATGATCCCGGCTGTAGGGAGCTCCTATCTGTCTTTAAGAGCATAGACACCGTTTCCTCCATAGAGCCAGGCAGGGATCGACATTCCCACGCCTCATTATAAATCTCTAATAATTTGTCAGCTGCGATTGGTGTGAACCGTTGATAAAATTTGGCAGGGAGACCGCCACTTCCCAGACATTTAGCCGTCCTGAGATGTCTGATAGCAGATAAGACCTCCTCCTTAATTATGGGGCCTGCGAGGGCCTCTGCCTCTTCTGGACCCACCTGGGGAAGCTCAATACAATTAAGATAATCTTGTATTATTTCTGGGGATAGAACTGAGTTGGTTTGACAGGCAGTAGCTATGTGGTGGGCTAAAGTATCATCTACAATTGCTCGCTGGGTACAGACCAGCTCTCCATTTTTGTCCTGTAATTGTAGGATAGGGGAAGGGGCGGACTCCGATTTAATCAATCTAGCTAGGAGGGCCCCAACCTTATCTCCCTCCATATGGAGGCGCTGTCGGTATGTTATATATTTATGTTTTTCCAATCTCCAGAGGAAGCCAGCAGTTCCTCACACACTTTCCTCCAAAGCTTGCAGGTTTGTATGCAGGGAAACCTCCAGGCTACTCAGCCTCTGTCCCTACGCCCCAGTATCCTGCTCTAGTTGGTGCCTGACTCCATATGTAGTTTTAATTGCTACCCCTCGGATTACAACCTTCATGGCCTCCCATTCTATTGCTCTAGTGGGTGCGGTCCTCCAGTTTTCATTGAAGTAATGTGTAAGGGCTTCCTTAAGAGTGGCCTCGTACGGAGGGTGCAGTAACGCCTCTTCACGCAGACGCCATAATGTTATCGCTGGTCGCCCTACTTCCATTTTTAGACTCATTAGTAGCGGGGTATGGTCCGACGGGTATCTAGGTAAATATGAGACCCCCATCTACCACCTGGAGCCAATCCTGAGGAGATACGGCAGTAGTCTAAACAGCTAAATGTGTTTGTTGCGGGGGTGCGACAGGAAAACACTCTCTTCGAGGGGTTACGCACTCGCCATATATCTAAGAGCTGTAGGCCGGTCAGGGTATCTACTATTACTCGGGTTCTGCGAGGTTTAGTATTCTCTCTGGGCAGGTCCCTATCCAGCCGTGCATCTAGAGCACAGTTAAAGTCTCCTAACAAGATCACCTCCGCTCCTAAGAATGAGGCAGCTTCCTCCAACAGTGTTGTAAAAAAGTCAGACTATCCATATTGGGGGCATAAACATTAATGAGGCATATCTCTCGTCCCTCCCTTGTCCCATATAGTATCACGTAGCGTCCCTCCGGGTCCGTCACATGTTGTTTGTGTTGGAAGGGTACCCCGGGAGCCACCCATATGTGTCCCCCTAGCAAACCCAGAATAGGAAGTGGCATACATCTGGCCTCTCCAACGCATCCTGACACATGGAACCTCATCCCCCCAGACATGTGTTTCTTGTAAACATGCAATTGCCACTTTATAACGTTTCAAATATTCCAGTACCCTTCTCCGTTTCTGATAATTTGCCATACCCCGTACATTCCATGTTATTATTTTTAGCTCCTGTAACCTCATATGTGCATGCAATCACTCCTGGGCATCCCAAGCATTACACCGCTGGTGCCGTCCCCCTCCCTCTCCATCTCTTGGAACATTTCCCGAAATCAGGCACACGACTCTTCAAGTTTAATGTAGTCATGCATCCCCCTTGAAACAGAACAACAAAACCCTTTGTATCCCCCCTCCCACCGGCATTCCAGTGAGTCTCATCCCCCTAGACGGTGCGGGATATCGGCCTACTGGTACGCACAACTCCACCCATCGCACCAACAATAGAACTTAGCTTAACCAATCGTATCCCACCTTAGACAAGGGACCGTCTTCTATCAAGGAGCCCTTAAAAGAAACTTATTGGGTGCTGCGTTAGCGGCCCGATCACCGCAGAGGACGCGAGGTATAGACCTACAGCTTTCTCCACAGGAACAGGCCCCTGTGGGGGGTGGCGTCCCTCCTCGGGACAGCGTTGCATATCAATCCCATATCTCTGTGTAACTTACATGCATGCTATATCCATAACTGGTACATATCAGTGCTACTCTCACCTTTACTGTACTTCTCTACTCCTACCCTTGTGTGCGGCATACTCATCCTTCAAGTCCCGCTGTATTCACTCATTCAACAGGTTCCTCCAACCCCCCCCCCCCCAGACCAGTGTCTTGGGTTCCGCTCTCAGATTCTTGTATGACCTCATTATCTGAGGCCTGTAGTGTACCATCAGGGCGGACTCGTATCCTGCCGGGGCTTACTCGTCGGGATAGTGATTTCTGCCCCTACGTAGTTCACAAGCCTTGTCCCCCGGTGCCGAGTATTGAGATGATCCTGTGGACGGGACCAGACATGCCCCCCGGTATCCCACTGGAATCCAGCCAGTCACTTGCCTCAGCAGCTGTTTGGAAAAACAGAGTGCGCCCATCTTTTTCGACTCTCAGCTTTGCAGGGAACACCAGACTGTACTTCATATTGAGCTCACAAAGGTGCCTCTTGATGTTTAGGAAGGTCTTCCTCTGTTCTTGCATTCACTGCGTATAGTCAGGATATATCGATATGGGATGACCCTCAAACAGAATCGGTCCCTTGGTACGTGTGGCCTGCAGGATCACATCCCTATCCCTGTAGTTAAAGAACCTAGCAATGATGGCTCTCGGCGGTGCCCCGGGCCTCGGAGGGGCGGCTAGTGATCTGTGTGCTCTCTCAACGTTAAAGAACTTAGATAAACGCTTGGGGGCCAGTTCGTTCAGGATTCACCCTTCGAGGAAGAGCTCAGCGGAGGGGCCCTCCGCCCTTTCAGGGAAACCCACAAACCGAAGGGTATTCCTCCTAGATCTCTCCTCCGAATCTTCTGCTCTAGCATCTAGGTGAACCACTCTTTTTTGCAGTGCTATTACTGTATCTCTGAGAGTCCGCACCTCTGTTTGCAATGTCTCTACGTTCTCCTCCATGGTGGTGCCCCTATCTACCACTTTCCGCAGGTCACGTCTGAGGAGTTTAACATCTATGGCCACTGCGTCTATTCTGTGCACCACATCTGCAAGGGTGGACTGAATCACCTGCAGCTCATCCGTCAGCGAGGGGGGCTCCTTTTCCTTTTGGTAGTCTTCCAATGTCTCCCCCATCCAAATTCTCGTCTCGAAGTTCTGGGACCTGTGGGAGGGGCAGCGCATAATTGCTTATTTAGTTAGCTTGTGCCTTTGCGCCCTTGTCTTTCACCATGATGACTGCTGAGGGCAGAATATCCTCGTCTTGGCACCTCCTGTAAAGCCTTGGGGGCAACCAATAGATAGCACTTTTAAGATGTCGTCTGAAAGTCTGCTCAGCCAGGACACTGGGCCCCCGTTGAACCTCCTGAGTATTTGTTAGCCTCCAGCCTCCGTGCACCAAGCCGTAGGACTAACTGGTACACCATGCGTACCAGGACTTCCCGCACTGCGTCACAGTCCGGTCCGGAAGGTCTGTGTTCCACATTCCTCCACTCTTCGCAACAGCGGGTATGGGGCTGTCCTAGGCGTTACTTAATTCACAGAGCACCCGACCTGGAGCCCTGCACCACTACCCTCTCATCGGCGGTTGCCGCAAGCTGCCCAGCACCGCCTGCCCGGGTCCTCCTATCACTCTCCAATCCGCAAGGGACCGGTCTGGCCGACTTAGTTAGTACACAAGGCCGACCCTGGGTCCCGCGTGAGGACGCCTCCACCAGTAGTGATGTGGACCGGCCCCTCCAGAAGTCTGCGTGAGGCCGCCTCCGTCCAGGGCACAGGCCAGCAGCCACCCGTTTTCTCTCCCTCATATTGTGCAGTCTCGATCACTCCTCCAGGAGACGTGGTCTCGATCCCATGCACTCACTGGTCTTCAAGTTATATCCCAGTCTCTCAACACCTGAAGGGGCCCTCGTCCACTTAGCCGTCAGTGAGCGGGGTTGCCAGCACATCCAGTTACCGCTCCCTCACTGAAGTATTCTGCGGTCCCTCCACTGCCTGGTTGGGCCGGGCCGCAGGCACCCGCCAGGCCCCCGGCTCCTACCTCAGTCACGGTGCCACACCGTGTCTCTGCTGTCCCTCCTCACTGCAGCGAGCCTCAGCACGTCCCCCCGGGTGAAAGGATCTAGTGCGCTGGCGCTCGTCAGGGCCCATGGGCGTTCGGGGTCTCTGCTTGGCCCCCCGCCGGCCAGCCCTTTTCCGTCTCCTCAGGTCTCCGTAAGATCTGGGCTGCCAGAATCCAGCCGAGAGCACTCCGCCTCACGTCTCCGTCGGGCCCATGGATGAGCTCGGCCGTCCCCTCTTTCCCGAGCCTCAGACCGCTTCCTCACCCCGGGTCACAAACAGTATCAGCGGCGCCACAATCGCGGACTCCGAGAGCAGCGCCGCAGGAGAGAAACAGCCTCCGATCCTCCTCACCTGTCTGGTCGCAGCCCTGCACACCGTCGCAGCTGGGCCTCCGAGGGCCCCCAGCCCGCACCGCCACATGGCCAGCTCCGGCGACCGGATCCACAGCACGCCTCACCCCGCAGGATACCGTCCAAACCAGGCTATCCCGCACCGTCACACAGTCTATGGGTGAGTCGTATTATCCGCTTCCATATTACACCTACATATAGCCAGGATTGCTGAAGGATATTATCAAATTACTCTGCTGTCCCGGGGAGCTACACCAGAGACGTTTATACGGCCATCTTGGTTGGCCACGCCCCCCTTGGGAGTAGAAAATGTGTCCCTGCCCTCTCCCCTTTTGTAACATTTCGTCTGAGTTGTTCCTAGGTCCGATACTTGATGGCTAGCTTGTCGGCACTGTACGGACCTAGATGGTAGTCACTGGGACTTTATTGGCAGTCCTCCTATTACCTTAGAGATTTGGGGCTTACCTTTTGGCGTTGGACTAAAAAGGCATTAGAGACTGCTGCTGCAGAGGGACCCAGCCTGTTGCTCTGGACATGGCAGCAACTCCTTTCTGTTGCTGTTCCCCTCACCACTTGGGCAGGCTTCCACTGCTTTGTGCCCCTTGAGTATATCCATGGGGACCTTTATCACAGCAAGACATTGAATTTCCTGATTATGTGGACTTGAGGTCTGAACGATATTAAGTTACAGCTACAATTGGTGAAGTATAAGACCCATGTTACGCCTACCAGGGGCAAGTTTGCTGCTGGAGGTGGTGCACAGCATGTCCTTAAAGATGACAGGGATCACTCCCTCCTCTTTAGAGGCCATTCTTCAGCTAGAGCTGATTAAACTGGCCTCTGTCACAGCTGTCTGTTGTGACTTGCCTTGGTTGCAATGCATCCTTCCCAGAGTTTTAGGTCCCTTCTGCTCAGCCAGTGTGTGAGGTCATTAAAATGTTGAGAGTGTTTGTGGTTGGATGAGTATCAGTTGAAGGAATGGGCTGAGGAGCAAGGATGCTGCTCCTGGTGGGGCGTTATCTGTAACTTGGAACAAGCTTAATAAACCTTCATCTTTAATCCATACGACTTGGCTATGCACCTCACTTTATTCATTACAACACTGGCATCTGAAAGAGACACGTTAGTGACAGATTCCTTACCTTAGAATATCCCCAGGCGTCAGGCTGGATCCGGAAAGTTTTTGCGTAGCAGTACCCTTGCGCGTCGGTAGGCGGCGTCGTGCGGCTCCGCGTCCGTCGTCGGCGTCGTGATTGCCGGGATGACGTCGCGGGCAGTACTTAGACGCCGCCCCCGCGCGCTGACGTCAGTTCTTCTTTTTCCGCGCCAGCAAGCGCAGATCCGGGAAGAGCAGTGCCCTAGTCATTTTTTGACTATCTTTTTTGGTGAATTTTTTCACTGTTTCTTCGAATCGACTCCAAGGTGTCGTAGGGATGCCCGGCTTTAAACGTTGCGGCGCCTGTGCTCGGATGATGTCCATCACAGACCCGCATCGGGAGTGTCTCTTCTGCCTCGGCCGAGGCCACGACACGGAGTCGTGTTCCGACTGCCGGGCCCTCCACCCGAAAGCTTTGCGGGAGCGGTCTCGAAAGCTCCTCGAGGCCCGGCAGTCGGCTCCGCGCCACACCAAGCCCCGGTCGCGTGAGAGGTCGAGGGGTCGGTCGCGGACTCCTCACCGGTCGTCGGGATCAAAGTCTTCGTCGTCCGGTAAGTCTAAGCACAAAAAGTCCAAAAAGCATCGTCGCTCTAGGACTTCGCCTCGCCGGTCTCGCGACTCGGCTGAGGTCCCTCCCGGCACCGTCCCCGCGGCCCCGGACATGCCTGTGGAGTCGCCCCCGCAATACCCGTCCTTCCCGGGTTCGGGGGCGGATCCGGCCCAAATACAGGAATTCCTGTCGGCCATGGCCCGCCTCTTCGGGCCTCAAGGTCCCTCCGGTGTGCCTTCGGGCCCCGCGGGCCCTGATGGGGTTGCCCCGGCGTCGCCGACGGACCCGGCGTCGCCCGTGCCTCCAGCCTCGATCCCGGCTCCGGCCCCGGCCTCGATCCCGGCTCCGCAACCCCCATCGACGCCGGTCGACCTGACTACGCCTCCGCCGACGCCGATGTCTCCGGTGCCGTTCTCGACGCCGCCTGGGGCTCCGGGCGGCGTCGTCCCCCAGTTCCTTCCGGCTCCGGACATGGATCCGGACCGACATCGCTCGACGCCGGTTCCGGCGCCGATGAGACCTTGGGTCCCAAATGTCCCTCCTCCTCCTTATTTTGAACCAGAGGAGGACCAGGAGGACTGGGAGGGGTCTGACGACCCTCTGGCACAACAGTGTCAGTATGATGAGGACTGGACAGAGGGTCCAGGGGATGCCAGTGGTCTAGATACTTCCCCTGACACTGGCATGCTGTCTCCTCCCGTGGCTACGGAGGAGGGAGCCAATTTTGCAACGGTGTTGCGTAGGGCGGCTGGAGCCTTACATCTCCAACTCCCTACTGTGGCGGTCAAGACTAATCTCTTGACAGAGGTGCTTCAGCCGGCAGCCTCCTCTACGGAGACTGTGCTGCCGTTTAACGATGCCCTCACTGACGTTCTTTTGGGCGCCTGGTCCAAGCCCAACACAGGGGCTCCTGTGGATAGGAACGTGTCCCGACGCCATCGCCCAGCTCCCGGCGACCCCCTATTTCTCTCTGTCCACCCCACTCCTGAGAGCTTGGTTGTCCAAGCCTCCGCTTCCCAAACCGCCTTCCCTACCGCCCCTCCGGATAGGGAATCCAAACGCCTGCATCAATTTGGGAAGAAGGGTTTTTCTTCCTCCAGTGCTGGCTTGCGGTCCATCAACACCGCTTGTCTTTTGGGCCGATATACCCACTCCTTGTGGGATTCGGTGGCGACTGTTTTGCCCCAGTGTTCTGAGGAGGTCCAGACACTGCTTTCCCGCGCCATTGCGGAAGGAAGGGATGCGGCCAAATACACAATACGATGTGGCCTTGATACCGCCGACTCTCTGGGCAGGTCTATTGCAACGACGGTGGCGCTGCGTCGCCACGCCTGGCTGAGAACCACTGGTTTTTCAGGGGATGTCCAGAATACTCTCATGGACATGCCCTTTGATGGAGTCGGTCTTTTTGGGTCCAAAGCAGACCATGCGTTGGAGCGCTTTAAGGACTCACGGGCTACTGCCAAGTCCCTGGGCCTTTCTGCTACACGCCCTCCGCTAACTTCTGCTTTTCGCCCCTATCGTGGCCACGGAAGGGGCGCCCAGTCACGTCAGCAGCCCAGCCACCGGCCCGCGCAGCAGGCGTCTTCGCGTGGCCGAGGACGTGGATACCGCCGTGGCGGTTCGGGCAACCAGCGTGCGGGTCAGGCCACCACCTCCAACCCGTCCGCGGCCTCCAAGCCCTCCTAGTCCCTCCTTTCAGGTGCACAGCACGCCAGTAGGGGGCAGGGTCCGCCATCACCTTCACCACTGGCGTCCCATCACCTCGGACAGGTGGGTCTTGGACATTGTCCGAAGGGGCTACTCCCTCCCCTTCGAGACCACCCCCCAGCCATGCCACCTCAATTCCACCGCATGTCAGGGGAACACTTGGTACTTCTGCAAAGGAAGTCACGGCCCTCTTGGCCAAGAGGGCCGTCGAGCATGTTCCGACCCCAGAAGTAGGACGTGGTTGCTACTCCCACTACTTCCTGGTGCCCAAAAAGGACAAGGAGGACATGCGTCCTATCTTGGACCTCCGGAACGTCAATCGCTTCCTCCGGAAGGAGAAGTTCAAGATGCTCACCCTAGCTCAGGTCTTGACTGCCCTCGACCCTGGAGACTGGTTGGTAGCGTTGGACTTGCAGGACGCTTATTTCCACATCCCTGTCCTGCCGGCCCACCGGCGTTACCTACGGTTCACGGTAGGCCTCGAGCATTTTCAGTTCACTGTGCTCCCCTTTGGCCTTACCAGTGCCCCTCGGGTGCTCACGAAAGTGATGGCGGTGGTCGCAGCTCATCTGCGCCGGGCAGGGGTTTCAGTCTTCCCCTACCTCGACGACTGGCTGCTGAAGGCGGGCTCGTCCCAGGCAGTCGTCTCCCACTTCCAGACTACGGCCGAACTCCTGCACTCGCTGGGGTTCTCCATCAATGTGCCGAGTCGCATCTGATTCCTTCTCCACAGCTCCTTTTCATCGGAGCAGTTCTGGACACGACGCAGTTTCGGGCCTATCCTCCCGAACGGCGAGTCCGGGATATTCAGGCTATGATTCCGATCTTTCAGCCTTTATCCTGGGTTTCGGTACGGATGACCCTGAGGCTGCTGGGCCTCATGGCCTCCTGCATCCTGCTGGTCAATCATGCCAGATGGCATATGCGGGCTCTGCAGTGGGACCTGAAGTTCCAGTGGGCGCAGCACCAGGGCAACCTGTCCGATCACGTCCAGATCTCGGAGGGGACTGCAAAACAGTTGCAGTGGTGGCTCTCGAACCGGCAATGGGTCATGGGCAGATCCCTCTCCCTTCCCCAGCCAGAGCACACAGTTGTGACGGACGCGTCCCTTCTGGGATGGGGCGGTCACATGGGAGAGGCGGAGATCAGAGGCCTCTGGTCTCCAGCGGAGTCCCGGCTCCATATCAACCTTCTGGAGCTCCGGGCGATCCGACTTGCACTCAAGGCATTCCTTCCCTCTGTCAAAGGGAAGGTAGTGCAGGTGTTCACAGACAACACCACCGCCATGTGGTACTGCAACAAACAGGGCGGGGTGGGGTCGTGGACCCTCTGTCAGGAGGCTCTGCGCCTCTGGACATGGCTGGAACATCAGGGCATGTTCCTGATGGTTCAACACCTGGCAGGTTCCCTGAACGCCAGGGCGGACGAACCTCAGCCGCAGGTGCATGATGGATCACGAATGGCGTCTTCACTCGGAAGTGGCGCAAGGACTCTTTCTACAATGGGGAGAGCCTTGGTTAGATCTATTCGCCACCGAAGAGAACGCGCAATGTCATCAGTTCTGCGCGTTGGAATTTCCAAGGCGGCACTCGCTCGGCGACGCTTTTCGTCTCGAGTGGAGTTGCGGTCTGTTGTACGCCTTTCCGCCTATACCACTTCTACCCAGAGTGTTGAAGAAGATTCGGCACGACCGGGCCCAAGTCATTCTTGTGGCTCCGGACTGGGCTCGAAGAGTTTGGTATCCCGAGCTACTCAGTATGAGCGTGGATCCCCCGATCCGTCTGCCTCTTCGGGAGGATCTTCTGTCGCAGCAGCAGGGGACGGTCCTCCACCCGAACCTGTCCAGTCTACACCTGCTTGCGTGGAGATTGAGCGGCGGCAGTTGATTCCTTTCGACTTGCCTCCCGAAGTTTGTGGTGTGATTCTGGCAGCCAGGCGTCCCTCCACTAAGGTGGTATACGCCTGCAGGTGGAACAAATTTGTGGCATGGTGCACAGCAAAGGCTGTGGATCCCCTTTCTGCCCCTCTCTCTGAGGTCCTTCTGTTCCTTCTTTCTCTGGCCCAACAGGGTTCTGCCCTGGGTACCATCAAGGGTTATCTTTGTGCTATCTCGGCCTTCCTCAGGCTCCCTGATCAGCCCTCCCTTTTCAAGTCCCCTGTTGTTAACAGGTTCTTAAAAGGCATTACACACCTCTTCCCTCCTGTTCCGTTTGTGATGCCTCAGTGGGACTTGAACTTGGTTCTTACCTTTTTAATGTGCGCTCCCTTTGACCCTCTACATAATTGTCCTCTTCGTCTTCTCTCTCTGAAGACAGCCTTTCTGGTGGCCATCACCTCCGCTCGGCGGGTGAGTGAGCTCCAGGCTCTATCTTGCAAACCTCCCTTTCTGTCTGTTCATCCAGACAAGGTTGTTCTTCGGACGCGTCCGTCCTTCTTGCCAAAGGTGGTTACTGCCTTCCACATTGGGCAGACCATCACTTTGCCTACC
Source organism: Calotriton arnoldi (assembly GCA_963921515.1). NCBI lineage: Eukaryota > Metazoa > Chordata > Amphibia > Caudata > Salamandridae > Calotriton > Calotriton arnoldi. The sequence continues at coordinate 601,441 of CAWUFW010003626.1, forward strand.
TTCTTTCCGCCTCCGCATCCTTCCAGAGAGGAAGAGAGGCTCCACCGTCTGGACCCAAAACGTGCGCTCTCCTTCTATATCGACCGCACAAAACACTTCCGGGTGGATGACCAGCTCTTTGTTGGCTACGTGGGCGCCAAAAAGGTCGGGCGGTGCACAAACGAACCATCTCCCGCTGGGTTACCTTGTGCATCAAGACCTGCTATTCTTTGGCTAAGAAGGAGCCTCCTGTTGGGCTGCGTGCCCATTCCACCAGAGCAACGGCTGCTACCACGGCCTTGGGCCGCGGTGTTCCGCTGCCGGTTATCTGTCAGGCAGCTACGTGGGCCTCGCTGCACACGTTTACAAAACATTACTGCCTTGACAGTCAGGTCCGGAGGGACGGCTTCTTTGGCCGTTCTGTCCTCCAGGACTTCCTTGTCTGATCTTTGTTCGCAGACCCACCACCGGGGTTGGTATTGCTGGGGTATCTATTCTAAGGTAAGGAATCTGTCACTAACGTGTCTCTTTCAGATGCACAAGTTACTAACTTGTGTAACGATATATCTGTAAGAGACAGTAGTTAGTGACAGATTCCTACCGCCCCACCCATCCTCCCCGTTCTGCGAACTGATTTCTAGGGTTAAGGACATCCCTTTCAGGGCCCTAGTATTTTTCAGACACCTATGTCAGCTTCTTGCATGGTTCTGCGTTCCTGGCGCGGAAAGTCGTGTACAGAACTGACGTCGGCGCGCAGGGGCGGTGTCTAAGTACTGCCCGCGACGTCATCCCGGCAATCACGACGCCGACGACGGACGCAGAGCCGCACGACGACGCCTACCGACGCGCAAGGGTACTGCTACGCAAAAACTTTCCGGATCCAGCCTGACGCCTGGGGATATTCTAAGGTAAGGAATCTGTCACTAACTACTGTCTCTTACAGATATATCGTTACACAAGTTAGTAACTTGTGCGACGAGCTGAAAAGAAACTACGTGTGAGGAACAAGAAATTAAGAAGAAATTAAAGAAATAAGAAGAAACTGGAGGTGCAGAAAAACTTGAGGAGGATTACAAAGAAAACGAGATTGAAGCCTACATGGAAGAATTGCGCCTAGTAGCCCCACCAGTGTCTATGCACATCAGACAGCCTGCTATCCAGGGCAACTGAACCGTCCAACGTAAAGCGCTCATCAGAGTAGAGTGCGGTAATTGAGTTTACAAGAGCAAAAAAGAACAACTGATGGGCGGAATGCTGAACAATGCAAACCTTCACCCTCAGTCACAAAGATCTGAGTTTGATCCCTTGTTTTTTTGCTCACCGCCCTAGTTTGGACCCAGCCATATGCAAATCAGTCTTGACCCTGTTCCTCATGTGAACAGTCCAGCCCGAACTGCCATGTCAGGTCCTCCCTGGACCAGAAACAAGCATCCTGGGTCCTGTTTCGGGGTATCACCCCTCATCAGCCAGGCTAGCTTGAATCCAGTGGCGCACTGAGCACTGGACCCATGTCTGGGTATACCCTTCCCACTTAGGGCGACAAAAGCAAAAAGAACAAGTAATGGACGGAATGCTGAACAATGCAAACCTTCACCCCCAGTCACAAAGATCTGGGTTTAATCCATCATTTCTTTTGCTCACCACGCCACCCCAGTCGGGACCCAACTATATGCAAATCAGTTTTGACCTTGTTCCTCATGGGAAAAGTCCAGCCAGGCCAGGTCCTCCTTGGACTAGAAACAGGCATCCTGGGACCGGTTTCGGGGTATCACCCCTCATCAGCCAGGGTAGCTTGAATACAGTGGCACAGTGAGCACAGGACCCACATCTGTGCATACCCTTCCCGCTTAGGATGAAAAAAGCAAAAATAACAAGGAATGCTGAACAATGCAAACCTTCGCCCAGACGTGGGTCTAGGTATATGCTGGTCATCACTTCCCTGATTCATCTCGATCCGAAAGACTCTATCCCGGGACATGCTACAAGGCATTGCATTAGGCGAGTGCAGGTGGCTATGACCTACGCGTATCAGCTATTTGTTCATAGTGTCTTGATTTTGGTATAATTCAAACAGGCATTATACTGCCTAAAGTGGAGCTTCTGCTTTCACATTCTCTACAAGATGAGTTTTGGTCTCTGTGTTTTAGCCTTTGTAAAGACCTTTTCTAAAAATCAGTGGGCCAGAGTCTGGATTAATGCTATACTGTCTGCAGCCCTTCTCATAGGAATGGCCACCAGGCACAGATTTCCCTCTGTCCTCTGCTGTTCACTCTTGCTGCTGAGCATGTCTCAATATAGATTAGGGGGGCAGAACTAACAAAAGTGTCAAACTTCCCTTACCTGGAGGTGCTGTTTGATGACCGAGGGACTTGGGCTGCGCAAAGAACACATAAAAAGAACGTTCTGGCAAGAGCTGTGGGGGCAACCATGGACTTTGCAAAAAGATTGGGGTCAAAGCCCGTACCACCCCTGCTAAAGGTGTACATGGAAAAATGTGTCCCTATGGCCATGTATGGGTGTGATGTATGGGGATATAAAGACGCGAGGGACATCCAGGGGGCAGAAAACAAATTTATGCGTAGGCTTGTTGCTGCCCCCCCCCCCAGCACTCCAGCTTTTATCGTGCATGAGGAGCTTGGCGTGGGGTACTTCTCTGACCTTACTGCTGTTGCGCCCCTACTGCGCTGGCTGAGAATTTTGGTCTAGCCCAGCCACCACTTTAAACCAACTTGACGTAGCGGACTGTACTGCACTTGAGGGGGCCCTACGTTTCCCCTGGTTAAAGTACATTATGGAGCAAATGAGGTGGCTAAGTTACCCTGACATGTATGCCAACCCCAGGCCTTGGGGCCCAGCAGCCATTAGGAATATCAAACATCTGTTTTTGGCTAAGCAGCAGGGGATAAGGGAAGACAAGGAATTAGTTAAACCCACGGTGAGAAAGTATGTCATACTGAGCCTGAGCCCACAGGTGCAGCCTTATTTGTCACTGGTCATTAACGTGCACCATTGCTTTGTGTTAACCAGATTCAGATTGAATCTGGTACACAGGCTATTAGCCTTTCCTAAAGGCTACACGTAGCCTGGTGCCCTAAAGCCATGTCCTTGTGACAATTTCTCTGAACAAGACACTTTACATTTTACTGTTTTCTGTGAATTTTATGACCCACTGCGTAGTAAATTTATTCACCACTGCTTAGATCAAGCCAATTTGTTCAAGTAAGGCCTGCACTATTATACCTACAAATGCTTTCCTCCCCCATGGTTTGTTTTGGGGTTGCGAGTTTTTTTACAGGGGCCCTAAGACTCAGGAAGAGGATGTTTATGCAGTAGTTAGGCTGTACTCGTCTAATGCTTTTTGGGAAATATATGTGCCCACTTTTGTGCGTGATATGGTGTGATTATTCAGTCAGTTTACCAAGCTAATGTCTTATTACTTTTGCGCTTAATCTGTTGTATTTTATTTTTAGAGCGGCCCTCGGTATCTGTTTTTAACACTGAGTTTTATCTTCATCTGTTTGTATATAGTTAGCCATAGTCAAACTCATTCTTAAATGTTTTATATGTTTGCTTCTATGGCTTTTAGTGGCCGAATATATCTGTAAAAAAAGAAGAAAAAAAAATAGATATGCTTTCTTGGTACAAGGCTTTTAGTAGGTTAACAACACTGATGACTGTTTGCTCCTGAAGGACAGACTGATGGACATCTTGGAAATCTTTGGGGAAGATGTGGGCTTAAAAGTAAACTAAGAAAAACACATCTTTATCCCCATTCAGGGAGAAGAGACAACAACTAATTCACAAACTAGGTTGCACACCGACAGTTTCAATACCTGGGTGTACACATTTCCCTTGACACTGTATTGCGTTGAAAGCGCAAAATGGTACATGTTGGAGGGACTAGGTAGGGGTAAAATTGGATACCCATCAATGTCATGGGAAAGGTAGCTTTGTTCAAAATGATTGTACTACAAAGGCTATTCTGCGTCCTGCAGAATTATCATTATGGGATGCCTGCATAGTTCTTCAAAGTTGTCCATTATAGTTCTCTCAGCTTTTTATTGGTGGGTAAAATGTGCTGGATTGCATTCGATAAATGTACTTAATCATTTTACAACCAATGTAACTGCTGGGAATGACTTGCTATTAAGATATACAAACAAACCCACATTGAACTAGATTTGTTCATTGGCTCCAACCTGTTTTGATTTCTTTATAGCTCCCTGGTACCCATTTTGATTCATCCTCCACTAGAGTGGTTTTAGGCTGCTGGTACAAAGAGTTGTGCTGGCCGAGCAAGTTAACACAAGGAAAGCACTGTGACAGGGAACGTGGTGAGTCCACTTGGCAAGCTTGGCTGGCTTACAGTTGTAGTATCAGTGGTTTACCATGTGCAGTTCTGGACTTACTACTTTTTTTTATTAGTCACACTCGTATATGTAGCTTCTTCCCCTTTCTCAGGGTAAATTTAGACTAGGATTTTTTGAAGACACTCAAAGGTGTAAGAGTAGTTTACACCTGTAGATTTACTTTCAAGTGTAATTTACCTTTGTGAATAACCCCATAAATATATTCGTAACTTAATATCTGATTTCCATATCAATCAAACTATTCATTTAGAAACGTTCTTCCAACTTCTGAGTACACGAGCTGAAAGAGGGTCACATGCATTGAATGTCAAATAGTAGCCACCACTACATTCAAGACACCAAGTCAGTATGTAATACTCAAGTTTTTCATTACTTATGCACGACAAGTTAAGATACACCTTTGACAAAGGATACATAGAAAGATGGAGTGTACAATAATATTGTTATGTTAATCATTAACCAGGAAAACATTGGAAATAAAAAGAAAGGCTCATTCAACAAGGAAAGGGTATTGTGTCACTGTAAGATATTTGTGCAGCTGTTGCATTTTTTTCAACACACATGTTCAGGAAACAATATTATGTAGACATTGAGTCTCCAAGAGAGTTACAAGTGGGCTAGATGTTTTTACATCTGCGTGGAGTTACTCACCCCCTCCTCCACAACGGAAGAGCACTGCAGTATAAGCAGTGCATTGCATATTACTCTAGAATAGGTTCTCCCTACCCAAAAAACTATTTGCTTACCTGTAATACTTTTTGAAGGTTAAAGACTCTACATTCAAATGTGACCCTCCTACCTCCCCAGTGAAGAAGGAAAGATAATGCAAACATGTTTGCCTATACTTTTATCTAATATGCACACTTTAAAATATTACATTACTCTCTCGATGTGCATGTTAACTTGATATGCCAATGTGACAATAAAACCAGATTTAAACCTAAAATAAAACATTGCAAGGGTAAAATGGCTCCAAAGATGGTGGATGTGGGCATACATTTGCCGTCATAGCGAGTCATATTATGTTATGGGTCAATGCCTGCAATAAAAAGATTATTTAAAATATTTTTTCCAGACCCAAAGACTAGATAGCAGAATTAGACACAGCATGTTAAATGCTTGTAGCCTTCGCCTTCAACTCACAGTATCTTGAGGTACGCGCCCATGTTTTTTAATCAGACCTTAACACGTGTTGAACACTGTGTCACTCATGTCTTGCAGCCTAGTGACCTTGTATTGTCAGTGTCAATCAGTTTGTTCTCTCATCGCCTTATTCATTTTCAATTTAATTGGGATTGTGCTGAGTGTGTTGCAGGTGAGGCATGAGAGCAAGAGCTTTTTACTTGGCTTGCTTGGTTAACTGGTGTGTATGGCAACTTATGAGACAGGCAGGTTCATGGAGAAAAGACTTCAGGGGAGTAAAGAAGAGTATGGGAAGATGGTGAGCAGACTATTGTCTCCATCAGTGTGTGAAAGAACGCAAGTTAGTACTGTGGAGGAAAAGCTTCGAGTTGGGAGAAAGAGTTTTATCCTTTGTAAAAGCATTAGCTGGTACCAACTTCCCAAGGTTGAATGAAAAGCAGAAATTGATGAAAATGGCCGGATACTTGTCATTTTCTGTGAGAGGGCGGCGGAAAAGCGAGCCACTTGCGTGTTATTAAACGAGTTGTTGATTTGGGGGTCTATGTTTGCCACAATCTATGCTGTTACCTTGCTTCCCTCTGTGAAGTCACCTTGGGCCTGATTGACAAAGGTAAATGTGCACTGTTGTGTAAGTTTACTAAGTTTGTGGTAGTCACAAACTATGATTTTAATTTTACTAATAGTAATTTTACGATTGTGGAGATTTTCCAGTCAGGGCAGAGAACTCTGCACATAAAAAAATAGGATGAGCTTATCTTTTTATTTGCTGAGTCTCCGCAACGAGTGCAGTCTCCGCAGTCATAAAAATTACTATTAATAAAATGTAACTCGTATTGGTGAGTGCCAAAAAAAACATAGTAAGCTTACACAAATGTCTAAGTTTACCTTTGTGAATCAGGCCCACCTTGTTGCACCATAGGCAGGTTACAATTCTCAAATTATGATGTAGATAATTGTGCATATTGTTGTGTGCTTCAAGTGGTTCACCCACCAACATAAAAACTGAAAAAAACATAAATATTGCTGCCAAACATTTTTTGAGGGATTTCTTTGTTTTTCATTACAAACATATTGGAATTGGGATTTCAGGTTCAAAGTAGTGGAACTTATCTTCCAATGGTTCCTGTTGACTTCGACTCCTTTCAGAAACATAGGGCATCATCTGCCTGGAGAGCTCTGTAAATATCCATCAGTGTGCAATTTTGTGCAACTCTTCCTAACATGGAAGCAATGGTCAAAGGTCTGTGCAACTATATGATCAAGCCAAAGATTTTCATTGTCATACATTCACTTATGAAAATATGTACATGGAAAAAATCTTAGGTTTCAAATCCACAAACAGCTGTACATGCATATTATGCAGAGCATCCTCAATTGTATAAACAGAAAAAAATCCCACCTAAGCATGAGATGCTTGATAAATAGGAAAAAAATCCGAATGAAAAAGTCATCTTGAACACTGTTTTACATTGTTTTGTTTTATCATTTATTTGTATTTTCAGATGGATAGGAGGCTAAGCACTGATGATCAGGTGATATAATCAGAGGCATTTGCTAATTATTTTTTTTTGCATGCGAATACTTTTTTGTTTTTCCTCTCACTAATAATTTTGTTTGCGGTGCCTCTCAGGTTGATACTAACATGAAGCTCATGCTTTGTTAACACTGTTTCCAACTAGGCATACTAACGTCTGCTGAGAGATTGCAGTTGATCTAATGGGACGGGGCAACAGTATTTACTTTCTAACTTATCAAACTTGTTTTCTTCAAAATAATGTAAAGGTACTCATCCACTGCGCATGCCTTTAAAATAATGCGTGTTTGTTAAGGACAGTGCAGCCATGTATTCCAAAGGATATCTACACAAGGTACAATCATTCCAATAAATTTGTGGATAAATGTGTTTGTAGCATGTGTTGCTGTAGATCTCATGCTTTTCATACTCCTGCAAACTAGTGTTAAATCATTACAACTAGTTTTTTAGGTCTAGCCTGGTCAGCGCATGCACGACGTCTCTTCGTGACATGCTGTATCTAGAATATAGCGATACCAAAGGGGATGATGGACAGAGCGTTAGAGCAAATCAAACACTCACCCCCAGTCAACTGATCTGGGTTTAATCCATCATCATTCAAGCTATCCTGGCTGATGAGGGCTGAAAGCCCGAAACCGGTCCTAGGATGCTTGATTCCGGTCCAGGGAAGACATGGCTTGGCAGTTCGGTCTGGACTGTTCCCATGAGGCACAGGGTCAAGACTGATTTGCATATGGCTATGTCTGAACTGGGGTGGCGTGGTGAAGCAAAATAACGATGGATTAAACCCAGATCTGTGACTGGGGGTGAATGTTTGCCAATGTGCAACATTCCGTCCATCATCTTGTGTGTTTTGCATTTCGCCCTAAGTGGGAAGGGTATGCCCAGACGTGGGTCCAGTGCTCACTACGCCACTGGAGTCAAGCTATCCTGGCTGATGAGGGCTGAAAGCCCGAAACCGGTCCTAGGATGCTTGATTCCGGTCCAGGGAAGACATGGCTTGGCAGTTCGGTCTGGACTGTTCCCATGAGGCACAGGGTCAAGACTGATTTGCATATGGCTATGTCTGAACTGGGGTGGCGTGGTGAAGCAAAATAACGATGGATTAAACCCAGATCTGTGACTGGGGGTGAATGTTTGCCAATGTGCAACATTCCGTCCATCATCTTGTGTGTTTTGTATCTAGAATATGGGCATCAAGAACCGCCCATCTTTTTCATTGGCTCTTGTTATTGTCCTTTGTAAATGGTGGCTTTTGATTGGTGAATACACTTAGTAGTCCCTCCTTTTGGACATTTATAACCTCCCATGAGGACTGCCCCTGTTACTTGTGCTCCTACTCATCATTTTATTTATGATACCTTGTGGGCATTCTTATTTTTGTTGATTTTTCACTTTCGAGCTAACACGCACAGCATTTGAATTTCCTTGTTTCCTGCTCATCGGACACGCACCGAGGGCGCCTGTTCCGTGCACTGCCCCCTCCCGTGTTGGCTTTCGAGCTAACAAACACACATTGCATTTGCATTTCTTTGTTTTCTGCTCATCAGATGCGTTTCAAGGGCGCCTGTTCCGTGGACTTCCCCCTCCTGCTTGTTTTAAATTGGGACGAGCACGTCCCATTAGTGATCATGTTTTGTTTTCATGTTTAGTGCACTTTATTATGAAGCTACGTACCGCGCAGCACCCACTTCACGGCCGCCACGCTTTATCACACAGCATAGCGGCCGCTTGGGGAGGCTGCGCGCCTTTCTTTTTTTCTACACAGCGCCTCTTCCTCCTCTGAACTGAAGACCACAGCAAAACCTCCTGCAGGCAGCGCGCAAACAGAGCAGGCTGCCTAAAATAGCTTCAGCCTGATGCCGGTGTTTTAAATTTACATGGCGTTTTTCCCTTTAGACGGTGTGGAGTGTCTTTTTGTGTGCCGTCTCACGTGAAACTCTCAGGGCAAGACCGCAGAGGACTCCACACACCCCAACCCCCAATCAGTGGCACTCTATGTATTAGCTTTTAGCATACATATCTGAAAGAGACTATTAGTTATGGATTCCTTACCTTAGAATTACCCCCAGGCGTCAGACTGGATCCAGAGAATTTTTCTTCAGCATTACCCCTGCATGTCGGTAGGTGGCGTTGGTCGACTCCGCGTTCGTCATTGGCGTCGTGATCACCAGAATAATGTTGCGGTATCTACTTAGACGCCGCCCCTGCGCGCTGATGTCAGTTCTTTCTTTTTCCGCGCCAGCCAGCGCAGATCCGGAGAGAGCGGTACCCTTCGTCTTTTTTGACTAGAGTTTTTTCGACTTTTGTCGACTTCTTTTTTCGAGTAGTTCGACTCCTGGTGTAGTGTAGCTCCTATTTCCCTAATAGGCTCTGCGCATTGGAATAATATATCCTATAGGTTTGACATAGGACTAAGGTCAGTATGTCCCTATCGAGTATATTAAACTTAATTACTTGTGCCAGCTAGCTCAGAGGCCACTAGAAACTCCTTGACAACAAGAAGGGAGTAGTTTCTGGCAGCCGCAAAACATGACCACTATGTTTCCCTTTAGAATCAGAACGTGTCCCAGAGTCGTGGAAACAATAGATAACTATTTCACTCAGCTCAATCGTGCATGCTTAGTTTTCCTCAGATTTACACAGAAAGAATAGACGGGCGTTTTCAATAAAATATTTATTGAACAGTCTTGTTTCTGGTGTAAGTATAATGTGCTGTTACGATCACAAGACAGTATGCGAGATAAATAATGTACAGGGTGAGCAGTAGAAATAAATAATACTGCGAGAGCATTATCTTTTAGTACAGATGCTGTTACATAAATAACACAGACTAAAAATGCGAGTACTCATACGATGCGTTGCTAAGCTAGTTCTACCCCAATGTACCTAACCTAACCTAGGTGTAGGACGAGGTATGAAGTAGGTGAAGTATTCCTTACTATGGTATACTAGGAGTATGTTTAAGCCTAGTATGCCTAGTATGCCAAGAGTCCCTCTAGGTTCTTATCAGCTCCATACCTGAAGAATGAGAGAGGTTGGAATCTCTTTGCCAGACTCGAACTCCAACACCCCGCAAGGGAAGTCAGATCACTGGAAGCGGGACTCTCTGCGTGCAGGGATGACAGCGTCTTCTCAGTGCGTCAGGCCGGGATACGGGCTCCTCTGAAGTCGAGGTCTCCTCTAGTTTACAGGGGCTAGGGAAGGTATATTTATACCTGAGAGTACCTTAGGAATGTTAGCATTGACGTGAATTGGTCAGCGAAAGACGTCATGAATGAACCCCTAAGGAATAACGGTTCATACATAATATATGAGTCCTTGAAGAAATCAATAGTCCTGGACTAGGGAAACTCCCGCAGCCTAAGGGTCTGTTCTTCATGAACTCGTTGTGACGTTAGGGTGGACGGATGTCGGAGACCATGCCTGTATTTGGAGTGCATGGTTTAATGCCTAAATAAGGCCTGGGATTTTGTGCCTATATAAGGGCAGGGCGATTTGTGCCTATATAAGGACATGATATTGGAAAGCCCGTTATGGACACCCTAAGAGGAATACAACACCCACTCCACTTTCGTGTATACGATAATACATAAATGCTAAACATTTAAAATGCTAAACATAAAAATGGAGTACCGCATATTTCTAAAATATTTCATAAAACCATTTAAAAAAGGCATTTAAAAAAAAAATGCAAAAGGTACTGTACATTCGAAGCATTGCTTATCATTTCTGGCATAAAGTTTTCCAAAATAAATGCAGTCGGAATGAAAATAAGCAGTAATATTTACATGTGACAAAAAAATGTTCGATAAGTTGTTCAAAAAATCAAAGTCATTTCATGTCTTGAAAATCAAATGAACTGGTTTTAGACACATATGATGACTAAATGTCTGTGGAAGGACCGCCAAGTCTGTACTATAAGGCTAGTTTTACTTTAAGCAGATTGAAGTACCATTTTCGTTCGAAAAATGGGAAAAAGTTCAATTTTTGGTAGAGTTCCAAGTTTTTGTAAAATGAAGGCCAAATTGTTGCTGTATTTCTGGAACACTGTATGCTGAATCAGAGTCAGTTTACGGGTCTGGTGTAAACATGAGATCATCTATTTCTATAGACAAAACATCATCCACTGTAGTTGGTGTGAGTTGGAACACCTCGTGAAGCAGGTTAATCGCACAGAGATGTGAAGCATTGCTTTCAATTGTCGCAATGTTCGCGTCCGTTGTTACCTGTGTGCCTGTAGTTCTTTCTCATACCTCAGCAGCAGCCGGAAGCGTCTGTGAGATCTCAATGAATGCTGTCATCAGGTTAGGAAGCCGCTGGGGACAACACATAGCATGGGCCGTTATCTGGTCCAGCAGAGTATCGACGTCCGTTGGCGCATCCGATGGAAATGTTAGAGAGGTGTCCAACACGCATTCTACACCGCATAGCAGGCATCGTAGAACAGGTAAGATGCAATCTTGCCAGATTGGTCGGAATGACAGGAACCACGTGGTATTAAGGTCCCGTAGACGATTTATGCCCAAAAGCTATACTATTTGCTCACGGCACTTTCGTTCAAGGAGAGCTTTCTCCATGTCGCTCGGAGTGATGTCGGCGAATTGGCTGGCCATAGCGCAACAGCAGGAAGAGAAATAGGATTCCGGCAACAAGTGCTAGAATTAATGGTATGCCACCAAACACCGAATGTGCAAAGTTCGGGATGATTCAGAGAATTGCTTGGAAAGGTGCTAACAGACCGGAGCAGATGCTCTTAAATACATGTACAATTCCTGTTGTATCAGACATGTTGAAGATACGTGATATCATTTCTACGAAATGTATAGGGCAGTTTGTACGTATTAAAGTCTGTATCTCAGCCGAAGTCCTTGCTATTTGTAGATCATAGGTTTCTTTGGCCGAGGTCAAAGGCACTGTTTGCTGTAAAAGCATGGCTTTCATTCTGCTTAAAGTATCAAATCTTATAAAAGAGACGTTCAGCGAAGGCCATAGAGGCGACTCCCTGACTGTGTTTATTGGGGCAAACAATACTTGCATACAGCAAGTGACCCTGGAGTTGACCGTTACTAGATATGGGATGCCTGGCAGCATGCCACAGCAACTCTGATCATTCAACATGAGGTAACTCCCATTAGAAAGTTGTCCAAACGTTGGATTAATCACAGCAGCTGGTGTACCCTGCTGATGGCAAGACAAATTTGCCACAGAACCATTACAAGCCCCGTGCAAGGAAATGTCCTGACATACAAGTGAACCGCTTAGTGCACGTTTACAGTTTTTACCGCTCAAAAACACTTCACGATCCCCGCTCCAACATCTATATGTATACGGCAAAGCCCAAGATGTCTTAATGTATTCCTTACCCAACCTTTCATATTTGCCTGCTTGCATTTGTCTGAGGCAATACTGAAACTGAAAAGTAGTCACAGGTAGTGTGATTTTGCCATGAATAAGCCATTCTGTAGCTGGTTTTTCTGCCACTGTGAATGGTACCTTTTCCAGTTTTTCAATGCTCAGCACTGTATACTTTGCTCCTCTTTGTGCCATTTCGATCTGTTTATCAGTTAGATTGTATTCTGCAAACAGAGCCGTTGTGTTGATGAAACGTCAAGGCACATAGCCCGCTCGCAATGATTGCAGCGTCCAGCTTAATAACATAATAGAACGTAATTGAGATTGGCCTTGTTGTAACATCGCCAAATCTTGTTCTAGTATGTCGATAGCAGAGGATACAATGCCGTCCAGTGAATAAATTCTGGAGGACAAAGTTGTTAACCCATTGTCGACCACAGAGAGTGTTTTCTCTAAATTAATACGATCAAGTTCACGTATTCGTTCTGCGGCCTCTATCTGTGACACCTTCCATGCTTCATTGTAGGCAGCATAAATGCCGGCATATATGAAACGTTTTTGACGAGGTTTTCTTGGTGCAAGCAAGAAATCCCTAAGGTCTGCGTCTTTTGCAAGTAAGGATAAGTGTTGTTTCACATCCTGTAGTGTAGATGTATGCAGCCAATCGAGGCATAATTTCCCTACACTGTATGTTGTTACTACCCCCGGATGTTGTCTTTGGACGTATCTTGGGTCTGGCCTATGAATGGTAAAACCCTGAGTTTTATTCAGGAATCTTTCCTGACAGTTATTCGTGTCTGTGGGCCAGATCAACCATTTTTTCCAATCAGGATTAGATCTGTTGAGTTGTAGTATATTGTCAACTGTCACCACTGCCTGTGTTTCGTTATTTTTTGCAGGAGTCGGTACAGAAGGTGTGTGTTCATCTCTTTGATCTTGGCTAATCCAAGACAAGATGTTTGTTGGATTGTTTCATTCAAAAACATCATTTGTACAGGGATGATGCAGGCTCTAAATAAAGCTTCTATCCCCTGCACTTGCCATTCTTTAGTACCCCACAAAGTTTTTGTGTCTATTGTGTCTTTCCAAAAGTCGAAACCTTGTCTAGACAGTTGGGCATTAAATAATGCAGAATAAATCTGTTTTGTATTTGTTAACACAATTTTCAGTCCTGTCTTGTTTACATTTTTATAGTAAAACATTTCTGGATCAGATGTATTGTAACCTGAAAAATATGGAAACTTACTAGCAAATGTTTTTGAACTTCCTTTAGGTGGTGTAGGACAATGTTCCCATTGGTTAAACATAAACACATTTCTTGGATATGCAGATTTATGCAAATAATGATGACCATAGTGGTTATAACAATACAGTTGTTCATAGTCTGATGAACCCTCTAAATATTCATTTTTAGAAAATGCAGCAGATTTTTCTAGGTCAAACATAATGTCAGTCACAGTCTCAAAGTCCCAATCATCAGAATAGGTACTGGACGAGATTAGATCACTTAGTGAAATTTTAAACAAATGTGGAATGTTCAATTGTTCATTCGGGCCGAATATATCATAATCTGTTTTGTCCCACACTATACCGTCGTGTATAGGAACAGCTGTGATGTTCACTGATGACAAGTCTCTTGCTTCACGATGAGAAGATTTATGAGGTTTCAAAAGTACGTTTACATCTTTGTTTTCAGTGTTCGCATGGATGTATCTGCCACTAATAAGCACGCTCACAGTTGTAACCAAAGCTAGCCAGAGCAGGAAAACAAAAAGTCCAGATATAATCCAGAGTTCAATCCATGGAGAAACCAAATAAGTCTTTTTCAGAGAGTGAAGAAAGTCTTGTATTTGCTGCTTGAATTTTAATGATGCTGGCGTCGTTTCAGGTTCACTTGGATCTTCTGAGAACGCATCAAAGTTTATGAAATAGCCAGAAGCACTTCTATCAATTGTTGGAATTGCATCAGGATTCGTAAAAATCACTGGAACCAGTTCATCACGTACCACATTGGTGTAGACAGGTGTATTTGGACAAACTGTTACTTGTTCTTCAAGAGGGATGATTTCCATAGCATTGTTGCTTAGTCCTTCATCTGTTTCTGCTGAATTTTCGATTGTTATCAGTCTTTCAGTATGAACCTCTTGGATAGTAGCGAGAGGAGTGCGTTTGCTACTAGGTCGGAGTCCACGAGGCCTACTATTTAGTATTGGCCACATACTGTGGTTTGATGAGGTCGATGGACACAAATCTTTTCTCCTTTCTTCCAGCAAGGGGCGGCAGTAGTACTGTTCTTGTTCCTTGAACTGCTAGGACAGGTACTGGTTGTCTGTAAGAAGGTCCAAATTCCTTCTTGTCCGCAATTTTTTCTCTGACTAGATCCCCAACTTTTGGAATCCAGACAGGCCTTGCTGGGACAGCCGGTTGATCCCCAGCGGTGGTTGGCTGTAGGAACACGTTCCTTTGTTTCGTTCTTAATTTGTTTAAGTCCTGTAAAACAGCCAAACGATCTTTGATATCAAAGGGTTTATTTTCCACCACTGTGCCTATGTTTTCTAAGTCTGGTACCCACATTCTTGTCCCAAATAGGACCTCATATGGAGTTACCCCCCCTAGAGAACTTCTTGGCAGGTTGTTCAAAGCACGTTGAACTCCACTAAGGTGTTTGACCCACCCGTCACCCGAGCCTAATACTCTAGCTGTTATAGACTGCTTTATGTCCCGGTTTTTCCTTTCCACAACCGAATTTCCCTCAGGATGGAATGGAGAGGAGTACCGCAATGCAACGCCCAGACTGGCCATGGCGTCTTTGTAAGCCCGAGAGCTAAACGCAGGACCCTGGTCAGAATGTAACGTGCCTATTGCGTATATGCCGATAAAGACTCGCAAATCTTTTATAACAGTTCGAGCGTCAGCTGAGCGCTGAGGCCATAACCATAGGAACCTAGAGCATGAATCCACTGCAACCATGATATATTTATAATTACCGTCCCTGTGCAAGGGACCGCAGTGGTCCAGGTAAACACAAGCTAATGGTTTGTCTGAAATTAGCAGGGGTGTGTGCGCAGGACGTTTCACTGTTGACACTTTCATCTGTTGGCAAATATCGCATTCTAAAACATAGTTTTTAGTTTGTTTCCGAATGCCAGGCCACCAATATCTTTGCTTAAGTAAAGATACTGTTGCTGAAACACCTGCATGTGCAGAAGCTATCCCTTCGTGTGCTGCTAGGATTAGTCCTAATCTGCGTTCCTTGTTTGGAATTACCCTATCCCCCACTCCAGGGATTCGAGCAAAAGGAACGTTGTTCGCATCAATTACATAGGAGTACTTGAGTGGAAACTTTTTTGGTAACGCTGCACTGCTGCCTTTGCTTGAAGCATTGACAGCCAACATTATCTCACCGTCTATTTTTGTTTTTGAACGAGTGATCGCAGCTACGGAAGCCGTTTGCACAGCCCCTTTGCGGCTTCGTCAGCCAATGAATTCCCTGCAACGTGAACGCCATCACGTTGATGACTCAGTGTGTGGATCACGTGAGCCTTTGGTAGTTCGTTTTTCAACTGAACTACTTGTTCCCAAAGCATTTTGTGCTTTATTGTGCCACCTTTCGCATCTTTAAAACCGTTTTCAAGCCAGTTTTGTATATATTCATTATACGACTGCACACAGTAAAAAGAATCGCACACGATTAGTGTGGGGAATTCGCGATCTGTAGTTTCAAGTGCCAGTTTGAATGCTTGTAGTTCAGCTCGCTGAGCTGTACAATCTCCTAGAGACTGCGTTTTTGTGACCATAGGTCTGAAGATGCCATCTCGCATGCGACCTTTAACGATAGCACACGCTGCACTGTAAGCTTGCTTACTCCCGATTGCGGATTGTGCGGATCCGTCAGTGTAAATTATAAATTCGTACTGATCGAGAGGCAGAATTTCAGTAGGCAGGGTACATTCATGTTCATACTGCAGGAATGCTTGTGTTTTTAAATCTGGATCAAAAACATATTCAACATCTGTTGCAGCAAGAGAATTAACCCATTGTATCCATCTTGGATGTAATGCTTTAGCATTTGGAATGCTTGCTTTTGTAACCGCTTCTAAAGCAGGTACCGGGGTTACGACAATAATGCGTTTCCCTTGGGCTAAGGCTCTTTCTTTTGCTACAGCGGTTTGAACTGCTGTTAGAATTTTTCAGTTGAGCTGAAGCGCATTTCCGCTTGTGTGTACAAGTGTGATTTATACGCTATTGGGATTTTCTCACCCTCATTGAAAGTTAAGTAGGTGAATCCGCATTGACCCGAAATTATTCGGATCACCAAATTGCGTTCACTTACGCGTGTTTGTAAGTGATTTGTTGCTAACATGTTAGCTTGTAGTGAACGCAAGATTTCTGTGTGTTCTTGTGTCCAGTTTCTGATCGAAAAATCAGGTTTGATTAATGCATAGAGAGGTTTAACCCTTTCTGCATAATTTAGAATGTATGTTCTTCCAAAATTTAGGAAACCCAGGATGGATTGTAAGTTTTTTAGCGTCTTTGGAGGTTGGATCAGCGCACACTTTTCTAAAAGAGTTAGCTGCCAAGCTCTTGCCTTCACTTGAAAGCTCATATCCTAGAAATAGGACATTGAGATGGGCAATTCTGGACTTTTTAAAGTTGAACTTGTAGCCCTCAAAGGCGAAACCCAATATAATGGTGCTCACCCTGTTCAAGTGTTTATCCAAGTCATCGTCTGTCAGATAGATGTCATCGACATAGGACAATGCCTCATTGTCATAAATTTGTAGTAACTCCATTACCCTCGCTGAGAATAAACCTGGGCTATTCTTGAACCCTTGTGGGAGTCGACAAAAGTGACGCTGGGTCCCCATTATGGAGAATGATGTTAAGTACCTGCTTTCAGGTGCTATGTTTTGACAAAAGAAACCATTTGAGATGTCTAATGTTGTTTTATATTTTTTACACACAATGTTATTCATTAATGCTGTGCTATGTGCATTTTGCACTGCAAAGGTTTTAGAACAAGTGTTTAGGTGTCTGTAATCCAAAACTAGACGATATGTATTGTCTGGTTTGGAGACAGGAAACAAAGGATTGTTCATTGAGGAGGTGCATGTTTCAATCACCCCTTGATATTCAAGTTGATCTAAGATCTCCCTGACCTGTTTTTTAGCTTCTTGCTTTATTGGGTACTGCCTTTGTGCAGTAGGTTCATGTTTCAGATGTATTTTATGGTGAGGTGAATCCTCATCCCATCCTACATGATTTTTATATAATGCTGGGGCCTGGGCTACTGCCCATTTCCTGGCATATGTATATTTTAGATTTATTGGAATATGGTTGGAGAAGGCTGGCATAATAATGTCCTCGCCATGTGGGCACTCCCTGACAAATTGTGGTGGCCAGTCTTTTTCTGCTAGAAGTATGTCATAGCCCTTTGATAGTCTTTCCCAAAAAAGTGCTTTCACCTGTCTAGGTTTGTCTCCCTCCATCCGGAGTGTTATTTCAAATAACCTTTGTGGAGTACTAACCCTGGTGTCTACAGTCTCTACTTTAATGTATTCATTCAAGTCCACTATCTCCAGAAGTTCCTTCACGTTCTGGCGAACTATTGTGACTTCTGCTGCACTGTCCAGCATGGTCTGAGCCCATTCTCCGTTCTTGAGTTGTGTTCTCAGTATTCTTGGCATATCTAATCTTTAGACCTGCTACTTTCTTTTTGGAGAATTGAGGTTTTGCTTTAGTTTTTGGAGCGTGTTTGTCGTCTGTCGATTTCACGCGTTCTTCTCTGTGTTCCGTCCGTCCTCTTCTTTCCGAAGTCTGTGATGAGATTTGAAAGGGACGAGAGGAACGTGTATCAGTATCATGATACCTATCAGGTTTTCTCAAATTATCCCTATTCCTGAGGTTATACATCCTTTCAGAGGGCTCCTTTTGAGGAGACCTACCTCGGGATTGAGAACGCTTCTCGTTTGAATTTTGTTTAGTAGACTCCCACTTCTTTTAGAAGATGTAGGAGTTTGTTTAATTGAGTCCTTCTCAGGACTTTCAGATAGTTTCGGCTTCACTGGTCTTCCACCCAAACTATCTCTGCCTAATTCTGCATAAGATTGTTCTATTATTCTGGGTAGCTCAGTTTGATGTTCTGTAACATTGAATTCCCTCAATTTTTGGCGGATCGCCACTGCTGCTGCCTCTCCTTTAATATTAGATAATATTATTGTTGAGACCTGGTCGAAATTTTTCAGTAATTTCATACCTAAATTTAGAGCAGGCTCTGCCCCGTATTCGTTTTGAATTTGTTTTAGGACATCAGCTATTACCGCTATTGACGGAATGCCATGTGTTTTAGTATAGATGGCAGCAAAGACTGAACCCCAAGTGGTGCAGTCCTCCAGTTGTGGTGTGATCCCCATTGGTAAACTGATTGTTAGGATTCTGTGTTTCTCATACGGGCTAGTATTTGGAAATACTTCTTCGATTTGAGTAATTTTTTGAGCTATCCAAAACGGAATTTGCTCACGTTTTGTGGGCATTTTACCCATGACTGAGTTGAGAGTCTGTGGTGTTATTTTTAGTGTAATCCCCTGATGAGGGGTCTGATTTTGAATAGTGAATGGTGGTTGGACTGTAATAGTCCGCATGACATATTGAACCAATTGTCTGTAGATTTTTATTAACTCTTTTATTTGAGTATGTAGTTCCTCATCTGTCATTATATCCAGTTCAGGATGAGGTGTGTAGCCGGCTAAAATCGGCCATGTTGCTCCTGGTCTACCTAGTGGACTGAGCCTGGTAATGTTTTTGTGATGTTTTAGGGCGCCTTTAAACCAGAGCTGATGCTCCTGGTATGTTAATGGAATTTCAATATCCTCGAAAGGAATGTATTCCTCTGGTGGATCATCTTCTTTGTAGAAGTGAAATGTGTGTGATATTGGATTGCATTCAGGAAGTATTACCCATGAATAGAATACCTCTGTCTGAAAGGATTCATGTGCCTCTATCACGAAAACTGCTCTACCTCCTCTTGGCGGTAGGCCATGTTTTATAAGTTTTAGAGTGATGGCTCTTCTTAAGTTTTGAGGGATGTCTATAACACCCTCCTCGGTTTCATTTAAACCTGTATTGTTAAAAACTGCTGCTTGGGCTTGATCAGCCGCAGCACCACCGTTTTCGGTGTTATTGACTCCGTCAGGCATTTTGTTTTTTGAAAAATGTAGAACAAGTTTCAAGGAAACAAAGATAAGGTGCACAATATTTTGGAACACTGTATCCTTCAACGTTGAGCAAACCAAACAGCTAATATATAGGGTACTTCCCTATGTAGCCTTGGTGGATACTAAACCCTGCCCACTCCAGACGTCTTTTGGAGTATATGGGTCGGGGTCTCTGAGAGAAAAAAGCACGGCTGAGTTACTCAGTATCTAACGTTGAATTACCGCCTTACCAAACCGTTGGGCGCCATGTAGTGTAGCTCCTATTTCCCTAATAGGCTCTGCGCATTGGAATAATATATCCTATAGGTTTGACATAGGACTAAGGTCAGTATGTCCCTATCGAGTATATTAAACTTAATTACTTGTGCCAGCTAGCTCAGAGGCCACTAGAAACTCCTTGACAACAAGAAGGAAGTAGTTTCTGGCAGCCGCAAAACATGACCACTATGTTTCCCTTTAGAATCAGAACGTGTCCCAGAGCGGTGGAAACAATAGATAACTATTTCACTCAGCTCAATCGTGCATGCTAGTTTTCCTCCGATTTACACAGAAAGAATAGACGGGCGTTTTCAATAAAAGATTTATTGAACAGTCTTGTTTCTGGTGTAAGTATAATGTGCTGTTACGATCACAAGACAGTATGCGAGATAAATAATGTACAGGGTGAGCAGTAGAAATAAATAATACTGCGATAGCATTATCTTTTAGTACAGATGCTGTTACATAAATAACACAGACTAAAAATGCGAGTACTCATACGATGCGTTGCTAAGCTAGTTCTACCCCAATGTACCTAACCTAACCTAGGTGTAGGACGAGGTATGAAGTAGGTGAAGTATTCCTTACTATGGTATACTAGGAGTATGTTTAAGCCTAGTATGCCTAGTATGCCAAGAGTCCCTCTAGGTTCTTATCAGCTCCATACCTGAAGAATGAGAGAGGTTGGAATCTCTTTGCCAGACTCGAACTCCAACACCCCGCAAGGGAAGTCAGATCACTGGAAGCGGGACTCTCTGCGTGCAGGGATGACAGCGTCTTCTCAGTGCGTCAGGCCGGGATACGGGCTCCTCTGAAGTCGAGGTCTCCTCTAGTTTACAGGGGCTAGGGAAGGTATATTTATACCTGAGAGTACCTTAGGAATGTTAGCATTGACGTAAATTGGACAGCGAAAGACGTCATGAATAAACCCCTAAGGAATAACGGTTCATACATAATATATGAGTCCTTGAAGAAATCAATAGTCCTGGACTAGGGAAACTCCCGCAGCCTAAGGGTCTGTTCTTCATGAACTCGTTGTGACGTTAGGGTGGACGGATGTCGGAGACCATGCCTGTATTTGGAGTGCATGGTCCTTCCTCTCCGGCAGAACACAAAGCGTCCGCCTCGCCCCCTTCCGATCCAAAGCCACCAAGATCATCTGCGGCGTACCCCAAGGCTCCTCCCTCAGCCCAACGCTGTTCAACATCTACATGGCACCCCTCGCCCACGTCGCCCGACAGCACAACCTCAACATCATCTCCTACGCCGACGACACCCAGCTGATCCTCTCCCTCACCAAAGACCCTCACACCGCCAAAGCCCACCTCCACGAAGGAATGAAGGCCGTCGCCGAATGGATGAGGACCAGCCGCCTGAAGCTGAACTCGGACAAGACGGAGGTCCTCATCCTTGGTTCCAACCCTTCAGCCTGGGACGACTCCTGGTGGCCAACATCACTGGGAACAGCCCCGCCACCCACCGACCACGTACGCAACCTAGGGGTCATCCTCGACCCCACCCTCTCCATGACTAAGCAGGTCAACGCCGTTTCCTCATCCTGCTTCAACATCCTCCGAATGCTCCGCAGGATCTTCAAGTGGATCCCCACCGAAACAAGAAAAACAGTCACCCAGGCCCTCGTCACCAGCAGGCTGGACTACGGAAACGCCCTCTACGCAGGAACGACGGCTAAGCTCCTGAGACGGCTGCAACGCATCCAGAACGCCTCTGCACGTCTTATCCTCGACATCCCCCGACGCAGCCACATCACACCCCACCTGAGAGACCTGCACTGGCTCCCTGTCAACAAGAGGATAACCTTCAAGCTCCTCACCCACGCACACAAAGCACTCCACAACTCCGGACCAGCCTACCTCAGACGACTCAGCTTCTACACCCCCACCCGCCAGCTCCGCTCGACCAGCCTCGCCACAGTCCCCCGCATCCGGAAAACGACCGCCGGCGGCAGATCCTTCTCCCATCTCGCCGCCAAGACCTGGAACACCCTCCCCACCAACCTTCGGCAGACCCAAGACCTACTGGCCTTCAGAAGACTCCTCAAGACCTGGCTCTTCGATCAGTAGCAGCACCACCCCCATCTTCCCCCAGCGCCTTGAGACCCTCGCGGGTATGTAGTGCGCTTTATAAGTGACATGATTGATTGATTGATTGATTGGTTTAATGCCTAAATAAGGCCTGGGATTTTGTGCCTATATAAGGGCAGGGCGAATTGTGCCTATATAAGGACATGATATTGGAAAGCCCGTTATGGACACCCTAAGAGGAATACAACACTGATTTAAGGGATGTCACATCGACGGACCGGCTTCAAACCTTGTGACTCCTGTCACAAGTTGATGTCGGTCACGGACCCACATCTTGTGTGCCTCTGGTGCCTGGAGCGCGACCACGACCCGAAGTCGTGCTTCGACTGCCAGGCCATGAACCCGAAGTCTTTGTGGGAGCGGTCCCGAAAGCTTCTCGAGGCCTGACAGTCAGCTCCGCGCCGCTCGAGGTCCCAGTCGAGAGGGAGGTCGCGGGACCGGTCGCGGAGTCACCACAATCACTCCTCTTCGAAGTCTTCGGGTAAGTCGAAGCACAAGAAGAAGGCGAAAAAGCACCGTCGCTCTTCACCTTCTCCCCGTCCATCGGCCGACGCGACGCGGGATGCGGAAGGTAGTCGTCCTGCTCTGCCCGCGGAGCCTGTTGGGTCGGCTCCGAGCTTCCCTCTCTTCCCGGGAGCTGGGGCGACCCCTGCCCAACTTCGTAGCTTTTACGAAGCCCTCCACTCCATCTTTGGGCAGCCCGAATCCGCCGGTGCGCCTTCGGGCCCCGCGGACTCGGCTTAGGGTTCTAGGCCTTCGATACCGGCGGCTTCGGCTCCGGCACTGCAGGGCACCCAGGGATCCAGGCCAGGATCCGGATCGGCGCCGGTCGACCTTACGACACCTCCTCTGGCGCCGAATCCATTGGCGACACCTCCGCCCCCTCCGATGCCGGTTGGGTCCCCAGCCGGCGTTGACCCCGGCCTCCCCCTCGACATGGACATGGGGCCGGACCTGTGTCGACCGACGCCGGTACCGGCACCGACCAGTAACTTTGTACCTCTGTTCTATCCTGGCGTTTCCTATCACCCTGAGTGGCAGCCAGAGGAGGGTGAGGAGGACTGGGAGGGGTCTATTGACCCTCTAGCAGACCAGTTGGAAGAGCCAGACTGGAGAGAGGAACTGGGTGAGGCCAGTGGTCTGGATACATCTCCAGACCTTGGTATGCTTTCTCCCCCTACCGTGGCTACGGAGGAGGGAGCCTCCTATGCTGTAGTGTTGCATAGGGCGGCTGAGGCCTTGGGCCTTGAGCTACCTACGGTGGCAGTCAGGACTAACCTCCTGACTGAGGTGCTTCAACCAGCAGCAGCCTCTTTGGAGCCCCTGCTGCCATTTAATGAGGCCCTCACGAACATCCTTCTGGGCACCTGGTCCAAGCCCAGCACAGGGGCTCCTGTGGATAGGATGATTGCCCGATGCCTCCGCCTGGCCCTGGGCGATCCCATTTTCCTCTCCCGACACCCTACCCCTGAGAGCTTGGTGGTCCAAGCCTCAACATCCAAAGGTGCGTTCCCTTCTGCTCCCCCAGATAGGGAATCCAAGAAGCTGGATCATCTTGAGAAGAAGATGTTTTCTTCCTCCAGCTTAGGACTGCGGTCGGTGAACACCGCATGTCTCTTGGGCCGTTACACCCACTCTGTGGGATTGGTTGCGCAGGTGCTGCCACATTGCCTGAGGAGGCCCGGGCTGTACTCTCCCGTGCGGTCGCAGAAGGGAGGGATGCAGCAAAGTTCGCCATTCGCTGTGGGCTGGACACCGCCGACTCGCTAGGCAGGACGATTTCAACGTCGGTAGCCCTGCGGCGCTACGCCTGGCTGAGGTCCACTGGCTTTTTGGGCAATGTCCAATCGACTCTTTTGGACATGCCCTTTGATGGCCGTCGCTTGTTTGGCGACAAGGCGGACAATGTGCTCGAGCGCTTCAAGGACTCTAGAGCTTCGGCCAGATCCTTGGGCCTCGCTACCACCTCTCGCCCGCGCATTCTGTTTTTCACGCCTTTCGTGGCTACGGAAGGGGTGCCCCACCACGTTCTGCCCAGAGCCACAGGCCCCCGCAGGCTGTCCAGCCTCTGCAGGTCCGGGGACGTGGGACCCACCGCCTTGAGTTTGGGGGTCAGCGGGCGGGCCAGTCCACCAGTGCCCCTTCTGCAGCAGTCTCCAAACCTTCCTAGTCTGACCTTTCAGGGCCACCAGTTGCCAGTGGGAGGCAGGATCCGCCATCACCTCCCCCACTGGCACAACGTCACGTCGGACAGGTGGGTTTTGCAGATAGTCCGAAGGGGCTACTCCCTCCCCTTCGAGACTACCCCTCCCTCCATGCCACCTACACTCCATCGCATGTCGGAGGATCACCTGGCCCTTCTCCGTCAGGAAGTTGTGGCTCTCTTGGCCAAGGGAGCCATCGAGCGAGTCCCTGTGCCAGAAGTAGGTCGTGGCTGCTGTTCCCACTATTTTCTGGTGCCCAAGAAGGACAACGGCCTGTGTTCTATCTTAGACCTCAGGGATGTCAACCGCTTCCTCCGGAAGAAGAAGTTCAAAATGTTGACATTGGCTCAGGTCCTGTCTGCCCTCGACCCTGGAGACTGGATGGTAGCGTTGGACTTGCAGGACCCTTATTTCCACATCCCTGTCCTGCCGGCCCACAGGCATTACCTACGGTTCACGGTAGGCCACGAGCATTTTCAGTTCACCGTGCTCCCTTTTGGCCTTACCAGTGCCCCTCAGGTGTTCACGAAAGTGATGGCGGTGGTCGCAGCTCATCTGTGCAGATCAGGGGTTCCAGTCTTTCCCTATCTCGATGACTGGTTGTTAAAGGTGAGCTCGCCCCAGGCTGTCGTCGCCCACCTCCAGACTACGGCGGGCCTCCTGCATTCGATGGGGTTCACAGTCAACATGCCAAAGTCACACCTGCACCCTTTTCAGAAGCTCCTTTTCATTGGAGCGGTTCTGGACACAGCGCAGTTCCGGGCCTATCCTCCCGAACAGTGAGTGCCGGATAGTGGGGCTATGATACCGATGTTCCAGCCTCTACCCCGGATTTTGGTGAGAATGACCCTGAGGCTGCTGGGCCTCATGGCCTCCTGCATCGTGCTGGTGGATCATGCCAGGTGGCATATGCGGGCTCTGCAGTGGGACCTGAAGTTCCAGTGGGCGCTGCATCAGGGGAATCTGTCCGATGTCGTCCAGATCTCGGCGGGGACTGCACACCAGTTGCAGTGGTGGCTCACGAACCAGTATTGGGTTAACGGCAGATCCCTCTCTCTTCCCCAGCCAGAGTTCACAGTGTTGACAGATGCGTCCCTCATGGGATGGGGCGGCCACATGGGAGAAGCGGAGATCAGAGGCCTCTGGTCTCCGGCGGAGTCCGGGCTCCACATCAACCTTCTGGAGCTCCGGGCGATTCGTCTAGCACTGAAGGCATTCCTTCCTTCTGTCAAAGGGAGAGTAGTGCAGGTGTTCATAGACAACACTTCCGCCATGTGGTATTGCAACAAACAGGGCGGAGTGGGGTCGTGGACCCTCTGTCAGGAGGCCCTTCGTCTCTGGAAGTGGCTGGAACATCAGGGCATGTCCGTGGTGGTTCAGCACCTCGCAGGTTCCCTGAACGCCAGGGCAGACGAACTCAGCCGCCGTTGCTTGATGGATCACGAATGGCGTCTTCACTCAGAGGTGGTGCAAGGTCTCTTTCAGCAGTGGGGAGAGCCTTGGTTAGATCTATTCGCCACCGAAGAGAACACGCAATGTCAGCAGTTCTGCGCCTTGGAATTTCCAAGGCGGCGCTCGCTATGCGACTCTTTTCGTTGCGAGTGGAGCTGCGGTCTTCTATACGCTTTTCGCCTATACCATTTCTGCCCAGAGAGCTGAAGAAGATCAAGCGCGACCGGGTCCAAGTAATTCTTTTGGTTCAGGACTGGGCACGAAGAGTCTGGTATCCCGAGCTCTTGAACATGGCCATCGATCCTCCGATCAGACTGCCCCTTCGGGAGGATCTTCTGTCGCAGCAGCAGAGGACGGTCTTCCACCCGAACCTGTCCAGCCTCCACCTCCTTGCGTGGAGATTGAGCTGCGACAGTTGGCAGCTTTCGACTTTCCTCCTGAAGTTTGTAATGTTATCTTGGCAGCCAGGCGTCCCTCTACTAAAACAGTATAGGCCTGTAGATGGAACAAATTTGTGGCATGGTGCGCAGCAAAGGCTTTGGATCCCCTTTCTGCCCGCCTTTCTGAGGTTCTCCTCTTCCTGCTTTCTTTGGCCCAGCAGGGCTCTGCTCTGGGCACCCTCAAGGGCTATCTTTCGGCCATTTCGGCCTTTCTTCACCTTCCTAATCAGCCTTCTCTTTTCAAGTCCCCTATTATAAATCGTTTCCTTAAGGGCATTACTCATCTGTTTCCTCCTATTCCCTTCGTAATGCCCCACTGGGACTTGAACCTTGTTCTGACTTTCCTTATGTGTGCTCCCTTCGAGCCGCTACATAATTGTCCTCTCAGACTCTTGACCTTAAAGACTGCTTTTCTGGTTGCCATCACCTCTGCTCGCAGGGTGAGTGAGCTTCATGCCCTTTCTTCTAAGCCTCCTTTCCTTGCTGTTCATCCGGACAAGGTTGTCCTTCGAACTCGACCTTCTTTTCTTCCCAAAGTGGTTACCTCTTTCCACATAGGACAGACCATCACTTTGCCCACCTTCTTCCCGCCCCCGCATCCTTCTAAAGAGTAGGAGAGGCTCCACCATCTGGATTCAAAATGTGCGCTTTCATTTTACCTGGATCGCACAAAGCAATTCCGGGTGGATGATCAGCTCTTTGTTGGCTATGTGGGTGCCAAAAAAGGTCGGGCCGTACAAAAACGAACCTTCTCTCGATGGGTCGTTCTTTGCATTGAAATTTGTTATTCCTTGGCGAAAAAGGAACCTCCAGTAGGGTTGCGCGCCCATTCCACCAGGGCGACGGCAGCTACTACTGCTTTGGGATGTGGAGTCCCCCTTCATGACATTTGCCAGGCAGCCATGTGGGCTTCATTGCACACGTTCACTAAACATTACTGCCTGGACATCCAAGTCCAGAGAGACGGCTTCTTTGACCTCCGGGGTTGGTATTGCTGGTGTATCTATTCTAAGGTAAGGAATCCATAACTAATAGCCTCTTTCAGATGAACAAGTTACTTACCTTCGGTAACGATATATCTGTAAGATGCATATATTAGTTATGAATTCCTTACCGCCCCACCCATCCTCCCCGTTCTGCGAACTGACTTCTAGAGTAAGGGACTCCCTTTCAGGGCCCTAGTTTTATGCACTATTGGTCAGTGTCTTTCATGGCTCTGCGCTTCTGGCGTGGAATGTCGTGTAAAGAACTGACGTCAGCGCGCAGGGACGTAATTCCGGCGATCACGACGCCAACAACGAACGCGGAGTCGACCAACGCCACCTACCGACGCGCAGGGGTACTGCTGAAGAAAAAATTCTCTGGATCCAGTCTGACGCCTGGGGGTAATTCTAAGGTAAGGAATCCATAACTAATATATGTCTCTTACTGATATATATCGTTACCGAAAGTAAGTAACTTGTTTATAAAGCATACTGCACGGCATTACAGTTAACCATGCGCATACGCAATAGATCCACTAAAATCAATCCGCAAAACAAGGAATATTGTCGAAATACTAACCAGCAGCCTCTGGACGTCTCCCTGCTCATAATGATCGTCTCAGCTGTTCTCAGCAGGATGCTTTAACATGCTGCACTGCCGTATGCAGGCGGAATGCACTTCCAAGCATCACACGATTTCTTTAGCAATGTGTTACAAATAGTTGGTGAGTCCTCCACTGAATATGTAGATAAACCGTCGCCAAACTGTGTTAATGCACAACTTCCCTAGGCCTCTGTGCATTGTGCTTCTGGCTGCAGCCGTGCCAATATTAATTTTTTGTATCAGCAATGCATCGGCATTTTGAATGTGTCCACATATTTTTCCACTACTTGCTATTAATGTTTGCTAACCTTACTTTCAGATCGGCATGTTTATCACGTTCTCTTTTTAATAATGTGATCTTTTTCAATATTTTTCGTTATATTGTTGCACTAGCACGGATTTGCAAAGGAGGCAGTGTGACCGCGTGTTTGTTTTTTAGCTTTCTTCGTATCGGCATTTATTTCCGTTCTCCTATTTTGTGTTACATGAGTTTCTTAAGATGGCATGCAATTATCAAATCGATTTAATGTAAATTATGGTACTCCTGTAAAGCTGCATCCAGATGACAAGATTGTGTTCATGTTTGGTCTGATCGGCATGTTTTTAGCTTTCGAGTTGCATCTGCATTTTAATTAATGTTTGCTAACTCTACTTTCGGATCAGCATGTTTATCCCAGTCACTTTTTTATAATGTAAACCTTTTTCATTATTTTTCATTGTATTGTTGCACTAGCAAAATCTATAAAGGAGTCCGGGTGACCGTATGTGTTTGTTTCTAAACTTTCTTAGTATCGGCTTTTTTTTCCAATCACCATTTTGGTTTACGTGAGTTTCTTTAGATGGCACGTAGTATTCAAGGGGGTACAATGTAAAGTATTCATCTGCATCTATTTTTACGCTGCAGTTGTTTCCTATTTCAAAGCTGATAACAAGTTTCCATATATATAACCGATTTGAAGTCCAGTGCGGTGTTATTGTCTTCAGACACGCATTTATGATGAAAATAATAAAAATATACTGATTATGTACCCTATATTCCTCTCTTAACACAAAGTTTTTTCTAAAACTCTGCAATGCGGCGTTTGAATAAAAATGCTCCTGCAGTGTTAAAAAATCACTCACTATTTATTCTAAATTGCTTTTCTATTTTACTCAGCCTCTGTAACAAAATACATTCCATAGGAAGTGCTTTAAAGGTATCAGCTTTTTTTAGGCATTGGTTTTGCATTGGCATTTTCAATGTTTCCTCTTTTTACGTTACTTGCATCTGCATTTATTTTTGTTTTTTCACGTTTTACCCATACTGTCATTGTGCTTCTAAGATCGATTTTTTTGCAAAGGTTTTTATTTTTGTGTTTCTGATCTGCATTATTTTCACATCGGGTTGTGTCCGCATTTTTAATGTTTCCCCCATTGCTGCTGGAGCTCGTTGCTCATGAGGCCATCTTCTTTGGCGGCTAGTTATTTACATCGAGCACTTCCTGGAAGTGCCTGCCAGTGCTCCGCCCACTTTCCATGCAGCTGCTATTTACAATGCCAATAACTCTAACTTTCACAAATGTGAGACCCATTGCACTGCAAATGCTTGTCTTTGAAAGGGTTTTGGTTTAAAGTGACTCATGGTACCATCAATGAAACCCACAATGTACCATGACATAGACTCCATCTCAGATTGTGTTTTTTCCACAATTGGGCTTGGATGAGTCTATACTAGCTTTGTTACAGCTGCAAATCAGAAAAAAATGATGCCAGCATACTGAATAATGTCTTTTAAAATGGCATTGAGGAGCATCAGATAAATGCAGCCATCTCAGGATCAGATTTTCCATAGGCCTGGCACCTGGTTGTATGAGAATGACACTTTTTGTTTTAGCATATGGAGAACACTCCATTTACATTTTGCCCCTCTTGCAACAACAAATTCCCATGGTCTGACCAACATCGGGACTGCAACCTGTGTCTACCCAGGGACCACTTCAAGAATGCCTATTCGACATGTTACTGCTTTGGCTTCAAAGCGACAGTTCAACATTGTCACAGTAGAAGGTGGGTGCATTATGCAGAAATACAGCTTCTGATGAATACTTCTAACCACAGATTATTCATCTTGACCATATTCCCCAGGCATCGGACTGGATCCATAAACTTAAAAGCAGTACTCCTGCGTGCCAGTAGATGTTGTTACGTGGCTTCGCACAGACATTATTCTGCTCTAGAATTAACAAGCGGCATTGTATATAACCACCACTCTTGCGCGCTGATGTCAGCGCTTTTCGTTCCAAACCTTCAGATATGGATCCTGAGCTACTCATCTTTGACAAGAGTTTTCTTCCCAAATGTTGAATTTTTTTCAAGTGTGCATGGGACATATATCACCTTCCAAAACAACAGGGTTTAAGCTTACAGGGACTGTTGCATACAGATTTGTCTGGGACAGACCCCCACAAGGAATGCCTGTGGTACTTGGGGTCGGGAAACAACTCCAGGGACTGCGAGGACTGCGCCCAGATAAATCCAAAGGCCATGCAGGTCCACGAGACGAAACTCTACGTCACCAGACATTGGACGACTCCACGCTGTGACTGATCGAAGTCGAAAGGAAGTTCCCATTCCCAAAGTCGTTCCTGCTGCAGATCCTCATTGCAGTCGAAGTCCTCAAATAAATTAAAGAAAAAACTCAAGAAGTCCCAGTGACAATCGGCCTCTTCCTGCCACTCTTGAACTCCAGAGAGGGCACAAGGTTATTAATGTGCCACCCAGTCTCACTCCAGAAGTCCTGAGAGTCTGATTATGAACATGAAAGGAGAAAGTGGGCTATTTATTTGTATCCTTTATCAATAATACCCTGACAAATTGCTACTTAATTGTGAATGCATCTGTCTAGGTAAAGCCCAAAGCCTAAAAGTCCAATTTGTATATACAGATTAGATGCCAATACATTACAAATAAAATAACTGGAATGATGCGCTCTGCTATTTAAATGATTCCATTGTTCTTGATTAAGGTTTATGAAAGGAAGGGTCCTTTGTATAAATATTTACATAAATCTTCAAAAGTCAATAGAATAGCCCATGTGAAATGTTACTATTTATTCAAGGTACACTTGGTATAATAAATTATATGTTCGAGGCATATGAGCTGCAGATTGTACACTATGCATAGATCGCCATCTGGTGTTGGGCTCGGATGCTTGCACTTTGTTGTTGTCTTGGAAGAGTCTTTTGTAGTCACGAGATAGGTGACTCCTCCTTTGGATGATAGTGCGCATGGGCATCGACTCCATCCTCAGATTGTTTTTTTCCGCCATCGGGTTCAGATGTAACTTCTGCACTCCGGTTCGGCACCGTATTCTCCAAAACTTTTCGACGCGCAAAACTATCAAAAAACTCGACGGTATTGTTTTCGATCGCGTGATCTTCGACGCGCACCTCAACTACTCGATTCCGGTCGTCGACCCGGGCCGTTGGGCCTATCGACGCCGTTCGGGCCTACAGCTCATGGAAAGGACTCCATTTAAAAAATGCCCCCAGTGTGGAGCTAAATTTCCACACAGTGACCACCACAAGGTCTGTAACCTATGTCTCTCGCCCGAACACGACGAGAAGAATTGCCAAGCCTGCGCCTCTTTTACATCTAAAACGACCATCCGTGATCGCCGGGCCCGACGACACATCATGGCGCAGCGAGCAGCTCCGGTACCGGTGGACATCTTCGATGAAGGCCCCGATGTCCCGGAGGACGATTCTGAGGATCTGCAAATCGTGTCCGAAGCAGACGACACAGACTCAGACGGCCACATCACTCCTGGTCAACGAGTGAGTACAACTGCCCCTACCCCAACTCCACCCCAAAAAAAGAAGGCCCTGGTCAAGACTTCGCCTGCTGGCCCCAGTCGCGACCAAGAACAAGCTTCAGAAGCCCCGCCCCTGGGCCCGGCTCCGAAGATAAGGGACAAGCCTTCCGGTAGCTCGGGACCGAGCAAACCCCATCTCAGTGTCCCGCAGGCACCATCGGCACCGAAACCGAGCGTGCAGCCTACTCCCAAAAAGACATCGGCACCGAACACCTCGACGCCGAAAGAAAAGCCATCGGATCCGAAACCAAAACCTTCGGAACCGAAAAAGATTTCCACCTCCACAGCCAGGCCAAAGGACCCCAAACCATCTCCCAAGGCCTCGGAGCAGAAATCTAAACCTCGCTCGGACCCGAAGAAATCGGCGCCGAAAGCGGTTACCGAAGAGGAAGAACTTTTTCGGCCGGATCCTATTGATCCAAAACAAAAAACTCTCCACATAGACCCCAAAACAGGACATTTGGCGGCTGTTCCACACAAGAAGAGGAAACTGGACACACCAGGCCCTCCCGTAGTGCCTGTGAAAAAGAAAGACTGTTCCACTTCACCTATACAACCCTCTTCTCCTGTTCTTCCTCCTAACTCTGTCTCTCCTCCACATTCTCCTATACTTCTACCAAATTCACCACCACCACAGGATGATGATGATCTAGGGGATGGGGGAGGCAACAATGACCCTTTCACTGACCCTGATGATGATACAGATGTACCACAGGACAATTGGGACGATTATAATGACCCATTAGATCCTCCAGACCTCCCTGATCCCCATGCATATCCAACAAAGCCGTCTCCCCCAGATGGCAATATTGGCTTTGGTCAGCTTGTAAATAGAGCTGCTCTCTAGCATGGGGTTCAGATGCATTCTGACCCTGCAGACGAGGACTTTCTTCTAGACACCTTTGAACAGTCACAAAAAACTGTACAAACCCTGCCAATGTTAAAGGGTGTTATTAAACATGCCCCCGACATATTCAAAGACCCTGTTAGGGCTAGAATTCTCAATTCCAGGATTGACAAAAAATATAAACCCGCTCCCAATGATCCCACCTACATCAAGGGTCAACTACCTTTAGACTCACTAGTGGTAGCTAATGCTAGGAAACGTGCCAACTCTCAGACCTCCGGTGAGGCACCACCTCCGGATAAAGAGTCTAAGTTGTTAGATGCTTCCGGCAAGAGAGTTGCCGCCCAAGCAGCTAATCACTGGCGGATAGCCAACACACAGACATTACTTGCTAGGTATGATAGGGCTCACTATGACCAACTAGAAACCCTATTACAACATTTGCCTGATCAATATAAAACCAAGGCAGATGATTTAATTCAGGAGGGTAAATTAATAACCAATGCTTCAATCAAGTGTGCCCTTGACGCAGCTGACACAGCCTCTAGGTCCATTAACACTAGTGTACTACTCAGACGGCATGCCTGGTTACGCATCTCAGGCTTCAAACAGGAGGTACAAACAACAATCCTCAATCAGCCGTTCAATCAAGAACAACTCTTTGGACCGGCTGTAGACACCACTCTAGAGAAAATGAAAAAGGACACGGACACTGCTAAATCCATGGGGGCATTACAGTCTCCATCCACACGTGGTTCCTTTCGTCGCTCCTTCTATAGAGGAGCATCCAAAAATATCGGGACAGACACCGCCTCTTTTTCCTACAAAAACACCACGCAAACATCCCCCAACAGAGGATATTTTAGAGGCGGATACCGGGGAAATAACAACAAAGGAAGAGGCCGAGGTAACAACAACACTCGCGCCTCCCCCACTAATAAGCAGTGACTTCCCTCCAATCCCTCCAGACCATTCCACCCCGGTCGGAGGGAGACTATCACAGTTCCTACCTGTCTGGAATTCCATCACTACAGACAAGTGGGTAAGACAAATTATCCAGTATGGTTACTGCCTGGAACTTACAGCAACCCCACCCACCATACCACCCAAACAGCGTCCAATGTCCACGGAACATCTCACACTCTTAAAACAAGAGGTTCTCTCACTGCTTCAAAAGCAAGCAATAGAACTAGTTCCCTTACAGCATCAAGGAACAGGGGTTTACTCGCTGTATTTCCTAATCCCCAAAAGGACGGCACCCTAAGGCCAATACTCGACCTCAGACCCCTCAATCTTTACATACAATCAGATCATTTTCATATGATCACTCTTCAACAGGTCCTCCCACTACTTCAACAAGGCAACTTCCTTGCCACGCTAGATCTCAAGGACGCCTACTTCCACATTCCCATACACCCAGCTCACAGGAAATATCTAAGATTCATAGTGGACGGACAACACTATCAGTTCAAAGTCCTTCCATTCGGAGTGACCACCGCACCCAGGGTGTTCACAAAGTGCCTTGCAGTCGTAGCAGCACACTTAAGAAGACAACAAATCCATGTCTTTCCATACCTCGACGACTGGCTAATAAAAGCCAAATCATTCAACCAGTGTGTTCATCACACTCATCAAACCATTCAGCTGCTACACGACTTAGGATTCACAGTAAACTACACCAAGTCACATCTTCAGCCCTCCCACATACACCAGTATCTGGGGGCCACATTAGACACCTCCAGAGCTCTGGCATATCCCAATCCAGCCAGGATAACCAGTATACAAACACTAATCACCAAATTTCAGCCACAGCATTCCCTCCCAGCAAGGGTATTCATGCAACTCATAGGAATGATGGCATCTTGCATTTTTATCGTACCTCATGCAAGACTTCAGATGCGCCCCTTACAAGAATGCCTAGCACGTCAGTGGAACCAGGCTCAAGGACAACTTACAGATCTGGTGTTGGTGGACAGCCGCACACATCGCTCTCTGCAGTGGTGGAACACACCAAACCTTTCCAAAGGGCGGCCGTTCCTAGAGCCAGTTCCACAAATAGTGCTTACAGCAGACGCATCACTCACCGGCTGGGGAGCTCATCTCCTAAACCACACAATTCAAGGCAAATGGACCACTCAACAGAAAGTGTTCCACATCAATCACCTAGAATTACTGGCAATATTCCTAGCGTTAAAATCATACCAAGTACATCTACGTCACAAGACTGTGCTAGTCCGCACGGACAACATCACAGCCATGTATTACCTGCAAAAACAAGGAGGCACAAATTCTTTGCAGCTGTCTCAGCTGGCACAGAACATTTGGAGATGGGCCATTCCACAAAACATATATCTTCTTGCAGAACATCTTCCAGGAGTTCACAATCAGATTGCGGATCTGCTAAGTCGACAGACACAGCAGATACATGAATGGGAACTTCATCCCCAAGTTCTTCAACCATTTTTCCAAATGTGGGGTCAACCAGACATAGATCTGTTCGCCACACACGCAAATGCAAAATGCCCAACCTTCGCCGCCAGGTTTCCACACCCGTTGTCCAAAGGCAATGCGATATGGATGAACTGGTCAGGCAGATTTGCGTACGCTTTTCCGCCACTCCCACTGATTCCGCTAGTAGTACGCAAGCTCAGACAACAGTCTCTCAGGATGATCCTGGTAGCTCCCACATGGGCACGGCAACCGTGGTTCACAACACTACTGGAACTTTCAGTAGTTCCACACCAAAAGCTACCTCTCTCCCCAACGTTGCTAACGCAGAACCATGGAGAGATAAGGCACCCCGATCCAGGTCAACTCAATCTAGCGATCTGGCTCCTGAAGTCCTAGAGTTTGGTTATCTTAACCTTCCACCGGACTGTATGAACATCATTAAGGAAGCCAGACGCCCTACTACTAGAGCTTGCTATGCAGCAAAATGGAAAAGATTTGTCATTTACTACAACAACAATAAAATTGATCCGCTGGACGCTTCCATCCAGGACATCATTTGCTATTTGCTACACTTACAAAGGTGTAATCTAGCATATTCATCCATAAGATTACATCTAGCAGCACTTGCCGCTTATTTGCAAAACAGACAACACTTGTCACTATTTAGAGTACCTGCAATTAAAGCCTTTATGGAGGGCCTTAAAAGGATAATTCCCCCCAGACTGCCACCCTCTCCAGTGTGGAATTTAAACATTGTTCTTACCAGGCTCATGGGTCCCCCATTTGAACCTCTACACAAATGCGAACTACAGTTCCTCACATGGAAAGTAGCTTTCCTTGTCGCAATTACCTCTCTCAGGAGGGTTAGTGACATCCAGGCTTTAACCATACAAGAACCATTCTTACAAATACATCCTAACAAGGTGGTTCTTAGAACAAATCCAAAATTCCTTCCCAAAGTAATCTCTGCTTTTCATCTTAACCAATCAGTGGAGTTATCAGTGTTTTTCCAAAACCCAGACTCTGTAGCAGAGAGGGCTCTTCACACACTGGACGTCAAAAGAGCCCTACTTTATTACATAGACATAGGTGGATAGTAAAATGCATTCAAATATGCTACCAAAAGGCTAAACGCACATTAACAATTCCCCCTAGAGCGCACTCAACACGCAAACTAGGGGCTTCCATGGCATTCTTAGGGAATATTCCCTTAGATCACATCTGTAAAGCAGCAACATGGTCTACACCACACACCTTCACCAAACACTATTGTGTTGACGTGCAGGCTAAGCAACAGGCTTCTGTAGGCCAAGCTGTTCTTAAAACACTTTTTCAAACCAGTGCAACAGATACAGGTGACCACCGCTAGGGGAGACACTGCTGTACAGTCTATGCATAGTGTACAATCTGCAGCTCATATGCCTCGAACGGAAAATGCTACTTACCAGTATGCATCTGTTATTGGCATGTAGAGCTGCAGAGTTGTACACGCCCACCCGCCTCCCCGGAACCTGTATCTGTTCCAGTATTATCTTAATTAGATACATTCACATGGACATCTCTTTATTTCTTACTCACTCCATCATTTCCCATCATGGCGAAAAACAATCTGAGGATGGAGTCGATGCCCATGCGCACTATCGTCCAAAGGAGGAGTCACCTATCTCGTGACTACAAAAGACTCTTCCAAGACAACAACAAAGTGCAAGCATCCGAGCCCAACACCAGATGGCGAACTATGCATAGTGTACAACTCTGCAGCTGTACATGCCAAGAACAGATGCATACTGGTAAGTAGCATTTTCCTTATGAACACTCAGCCAACACGTGTTTCACCCTATAGGGCCACATTAGCCTAGAGCTTTTTCAAGGCTTCATGGAAAAATAATTGAACAACTGAGTGAGCACAGTAGCGCCAAAATGGTGAATCTAAAACGTCTAGGCGCCAGTATGTTGAAGGTACAAATATCTCTTAGTTAGGTATATAGGTCAGCAACTTATCAAAACCCCTAGTCACAGTTTGAGAAAGGATGAAAGGGTCGTCATCACCCCAGAAAAGAGTCCCATGCAGTCTGGTGATCATCTGTGTATACAAGAGTCTGAGCCTGGTCCTGATATACACCAAATTTCCTGGTCTGTCGGTGACATCACAGCTGGTGGAGTCCTTTAATGAGGTCATGCTGCACATATTCAGTACGCTTCCGGTTTCTTCTGATGCCCCTTCAAGGGTCCAAGTATCTGCAGAGGGCTCCAGTCAGGGCTCCGTTAGCATTTTTGCCCTTGGCGTCGTTTGACAATTTTGATGAGGAGGATGAATTTGTCTCACAATATGATGATGACAAGTGCTATGAGGAAATACAGGTTGCCAGTGGTCTGGATACATCCCTAGATTCTGGACTTGTCTCTTTCCGTTGTCCTGCCACAGCAGAAAGCACTTCTTTCACTGTTGTCATGGAAAGGACTGTGGAAGTCCTTGATTTGCAACTTCCTGACATAGATATAAAGACCAACCTCCATACAGAGGTACTCTAGCCTGGCCATGCAACTACTGAAACTCTTCTGCCTTTTAACGAAGCCCTTACGGCTACCTACTTGCGCACTTGAGCAAAACGATATGTTCTGGTCCTCCAGTTAATAAGCAGGTTGCACGTCGCCACAGACCAGCGCTAGCCGACCCTCATTTCCTCACTCAGCATCTAATGACGGAGGATTTGGTGCTTCAGGTTTCCACCTGTAAAGTTAACTGTAACGCCTTTCCCACAACTCCTCCTGACCTTGAATCCAAACGAATGGAGACCATTGACAAGGGCAGGTTGTCTTCTACCAACCTTGCCCTGTGTTCTGTCAACGACGGCTTCCTTCTAGGTTGCTACACTCATACTTTGTGGGACAGGGTAAGCTAAATCCTGCCGGCAGGTCTGGAGGGCCTTTGGACATTTTTAGCCCAAACCTTTCGGATGTACGAGACGCTGCAAAATTTGTGATACATTCAGGCTTGGACACAACCGATTGCCTGGGTCAGGTGATTAGCAGGAGTGTGGTTCTATGTTGCCACACGTGAATGAGGTCTAAGGGCTTCTCATAGGATGTCCAGGCATCCCTAATGGATTTGCCATTTGATAGCTCTCACCTCTACAGTGAAAAAGTGGGTTTGGCCTTGGAATGATTCAAAGACAGTCGTACCACAGCACTTTCTTTGGGTTTATCTGCTGCTACCAGGCAATTCCACCAAAGGTATCTTCGGGAATACTCTGGGGTTTTCAATATTGCCAACATCAGTCCCAACAGCTGACACAACAAGGTTCTCAACGCTTTTGTGTCAGAGGCCGTGACTCACAGAGACAATGCTCAGGGCATCAGGGACAGCGTGCAGCGCAGTCCCCTGCCCCTCTAGTAATCACAGCTTCAAAACCTCTTTATTGTGTCCTTTCTGATGCACAGCCATCCCATCAGAGTCAGGAACCGGCATTTGCTCCACAGGTGGCAAGCCATTACTTCAGACAGATGGATCCTCTAAATTGTCCACCGGAGTTACGCCCTACCTTCTCTTTCTCCCCTAATGCACCTTTCACCACCATCAGGACAGCTGACGGATGACCATATGTCTGTTTTTCAGCAGGGGGTGAAGGCCCTTTCTGCCAAAGGGGTCATAGAACGGGTTCAGGCCTCAGAGGTATGAACTGGGTGGCACTCCCTTTACTTCCTTGTGTCAAAGAAGGACAGAGGCCTTCGTCCTATTTTAGATCATTGTCCTCTCAACCCTCTCCTCCAAAAGGACAAATTCAAGATGCTTAAGTTAACCTAGGTCCTGTCTGCCCTAGACTGGATGGTTGCATTGGACCTTTCGGATGCTTATTTGCTCATCCCAGTCCTGCATGCCCACAGGTGCTCTCTGCAATTCACAGTGGACCAGGAGCTTTTTGAGTTTGCAGTGCTTTTATTTGGCCTCCCCAGAGCCCCTCAGATGTTCACCAAAGTGAGGACAGTGGTTGCAGTACACCTTTAGAGGTCAGGGGTTCTAGACTTCCCCTGACTGGCTGTTGAAGGATAGTTACGCCCCATCGTCAGATGACGTTGAACCTCCTAACATTGTTGCGGTTCACTATTAATGTGCCAGAGTTACACCTGACCCCTTTGCAGATGCTTCTGTTCATCCGTGCCATTCTGGATACGGTATAGTTTTGTGCTTTCCCCGATAGCGGAGAGTCCAGGACATTCAGGCTTTGATCCAGATGTTTCAGCCTCTTTCCTCAATTTCAGCAAGGTTGAGTCTGATGCTGTTGAGACTGTTGGCCTCCTGCATTCTGCTGCTCAAACATGATGGGTGAGCTCTGCAATGGGATGTGAAGCCCCAGCGAGCACAGCACCAGACAAATCTGTCAGATTGTATCCAAATTTCAGAGGAGACTGCAAGAAATCTGCAGAGCTGGCTGCTAGACCAATATTTGATCAGTGGCAGACCCCTCTCCTTATCCCTCCTAGAGTTGACAGATGAATCACTACTGGGCTGGGAAAGCCATCTGAAAGCGGTGGAGATCAGAGCACTCGAAGCCCAATTCCCCATCAGTCGGTTGGAGTTGCGGGTGAGTCAATTGGAGTTGACGGCTTTCCTGCCCACCATCAAAGGGAGGCCTGAGTAGATGCTCACGGAGAAATACACCACCTGTGTGCTATTGCAACACGCACTGCAGGGTGGGGTCTTGGGTTCTCTGCCATGAGTCTCTA
This sequence comes from Calotriton arnoldi, assembly GCA_963921515.1. Classification (NCBI taxonomy): domain Eukaryota; kingdom Metazoa; phylum Chordata; class Amphibia; order Caudata; family Salamandridae; genus Calotriton; species Calotriton arnoldi. The sequence continues at coordinate 640,958 of CAWUFW010003626.1, forward strand.
CGCCTCTGGATGGCAGAATCGCCAAGGCATTTCTCTGGTTGTGAACTACCTGATGGCATCTCTATCACCAGGGCAGAAAAACTCAGCTGCTGACGCCTAGCGGATCGCGAATGGCAGTAACACCCAGAGGTGCTGCAGGGCATCTTCCAGCAATAGGGAGGACCCTGACTCGATCTTTTCGCCACCACTGAGAACACGCAATGTTAGTACTTTTGCACACTGGAGTTCCCAAGAGATCTCTCTCGGAATCGCATTCCACCTTGAATGGAGCTTGGACTGTTGTACACCTTCCCGCCTCTACTCTGCCAGGCTGGTGTTCTGAAGAAGATCAAGACTGGACTGGCCCAAGTCATCCTAGCGGCACCAGACTGGGCTAGGAGAGCGTGGTACCTACAACTCCTGGGCATGAGCATCTGTCCTGCACAACCTACACCTCCATGCGTGGAGAATGAGGAGCATCACTTGATCATTTGACCTTCCTCTTGAGGTCGTGGATGTCATCTTGACGGCTAGGCATCCTTCTACAAAGTCTGTGTACACCAGGCATTGGAACAAGTTTGTGGCTTGGTGCGGCATCCACCAGATAGAAAAGCCAACCTTTCTGAAGTATTGCTGTTTATTTTGCCTCTGACCCAGCAAGGACTTGCAGTGGGCACTGTTAAGGATTATCTCTGAAAGAGACTATTAGTTATAGATTCCTTACCTTAGATTTACCCCCAGGTGTCAGACTGGATTCGGAGAATTTTTCGTCAGCAATACCCCTGCGCGTCGGTAGGTGGCGTCAGTCGACTCCGCGTCCGTCGTGGGCATCGTGGTCGCTGGGATGACATCGCTGTGCCTACTTAGACGCCGCCCCTGCGCGCTGACGTCAGTTCTTTCTTTTTCCGCGCCAGCCTAGCGCAGATCCGGAGAGAGCTTGCCCCTTAGTCATTTTTTTGCCTAAACTTCTTTCGACTTTTGTCGACTTCTTTTTTCGAGTCTTCGACTCCTGGTGCGCGAGGGATGTCACATCATCAAACCGGATTCAAGCCTTGTGACTCCTGTCACAAGCTGTTGTCCGTGACGGATCCGCACCTTGTGTGCCTCTGGTGCCTGGAGCGCGACCACGACCCAAAGTCGTGCTCCGACTGTCGGGCCATGAATCTGAAGTCTTTGCGGGAGCTGTCCCGAAACCTTTTGGAAGCCCGGCAGTCGGCTCCGCGTCACTCCCGGTCTGGCTCGAGGGGAAGGTCTCGAGACCGGTCGCGGAGCCACCACACCTCGTCCAAGTCTTCACACTCCTCAGGTAAGTCGAAGCACAAGAAGAAGGCGAAGAAGCACCGTCGCTCTTCGCCTTCTCCCTGTCGGTCGGCTGACGCGACGCAGGAACCGGAGCATCGTCGCTCTAAGGCTCCGTCTCCGGTGCCTGACTCAGGGACGACTCCGTGCCTCCCCCCATTTCCAGGAGCTGTGGCATCCCCTGCCTAGCTTCGTACGTTCTACGAAGCCCTCCACCGTATCTTTGGACAGCCCGACTCTGCTGGTGCACCTTCGGGCCCTGCGGAGCCGGTTGGGGACCCTGGGCCTTCGATGTCGGCAGCTCCGGCCCCGACACCGCAGGGTCCCCATGGATCCAGGCCTGGAACCGGATCGACACCGGTCAACCTTCCCCGGCGCCGATTGTGGTGACGACGCCTCCCGCGCCGGCCGTCGCCCCTGGCTGACGTCGTCCCCATCCTGATCCCCAAAATGGATCCGGAGCCGGATCGACGTCGGCCGACGTCGAATTCGATGCCGGAGGGTACTTTTGTTCCCTTGTTCATCCCAGGTGTTCCCTATCGCCCTGAGGGTGGTGATGAGGACTGGGAGGGGTCGCTCGACCCTTTAACAGACCAGCTGGAAGAGCCGGACTGGAGAGAGGAATTGGGTGACCCCAGTGGTCTGGATACCTCCCCAGACCTTGGCATGCTTTCTCCCCCTACCGTGGCTACGGAGGAGGGAGCGTCCTATGCAGTGGTGGTGCGTAGGGCAGCCGAGGCTTTGGGCCTGGAACTCCCTACAGTGGCAGGAGACAGAGGTGCTTCAACCAGCGGCAACTTCCTCTGAACCCCTCTTGCCCTTCAATGAAGCTCTCACGGACGTCCTTCTGGGCACTTGGTTCAAGCCCAGCACAGGGGCTCCTGTGGAACGGACGATTGCCCGCCGCCACGGCCCAGCTCCGGGCGATCCTATTTTCCTCTCCCAACACCCTTCCCCCGAGAGCTTGGTGGTCCAAGCCTCTTCTTCCAAGGGCGCATTCCCTTCCGCACCCCAGGATAAGGAATCCAAGAAGTTGGATCATCTTGGGAAGCGTATGTTCTCTTCCTCCCAACTTGGCGCTGCGGTCCGTGAATACTGCATGCCTCTTGGGCCGCTATACACATACAGTCTGGGATACGGTTGTGCAGGTGCTGCCTCAGTGCCCGGAGGAGGCCCGGGCCATTCTCTCCCAGGCAGTGGCGGATGGGAGAGATGCAGCTAAATTCACAATCCTCTGTGGACTGGATACCGCCAACTCTCTGGGCAGAACGATTGCCACGTCGGTAGCCCTTCGGCACTACGTCTGGTTGAGGACATCTGGTTTTTCGGGGGATGTTCAAGCAACCTTGCTGGACTTGCCCTTCGATGGCCATCGCCTCTTTGGTGACAAGGCGTACTCGGCGCTCGAGCATTTTAAGGATTGTCGGGCTACAGGCAGATCCTTAGGCCTCGCTGCAGCTCCCGTCCCCCACAGTATCCCTTTCGTCCCTTTCGTGGCTACGGAAGGGGCACCCCACCACGTCCGACCCAGTCCAGCCACCGGCCGATGCAAGCTGCCCAGCCTCTGCGTGGCCGCGGACGTGGGACCCAGCAATGCGGGTCTGGGAACCCGCGGGCGGGCCAGTCCACCCTTTCCCCCTGCAGCAGCCTCCAAACCCTCCTAGTCTGACCTTTCAGGCCCATCGGCCGCCCGTGGGTGGCAGGATTCGCCATCACCTCTCCCACTGGCAGTCCATCACGTCAGACAGGTGAGTTTTGCAGATAGTCCGAAGGGGCTACTCCCTCCCCTTCGAGAATACCCCTCCCTCCATGCTACCGTCTTTCAATCGCATGTCAGAGGATCATTTGGCGCTTCTCCGCCAGGAACTCTCAGCTCTCTTGGCCAAGGGAGCTATTGAGAGGGTCCCTGCACCAGAAGTAGGTCATGGTTGCTATTCCCCCTACTTTCTGGTGCCCAAGAAGGACAAAGGCCTGCATCCTATCTTAGATCTCAGGGCCCTCAACTGCTTCCTCCGGAAGGAGAAGTTCAAAATGCTAACCTTGGCTCAGGTCCTGTCTGCCCGCGACCCCGGAGACTAGATGGTGGCGATGGACTTGCAGGACGCCTATTTCCACATTCCCATCCTGCCAACCCACAGACGTTACCTGCGGTTCACAGTAGGCCACGAGCATTTTCAGTTCACCGTGCTCCCCTTCGGCCTTACCAGTGCCCCTCGGGTTTTCACGAAAATGATGGCGGTGGTCGCAGCTCATCTGCGCAGATCAGGGGTTCCAGTCTTCCCCTATCTTGACGACTGGCTGTTGAAGGCGAGCTTGCCCCAGGCTGTCGTCACCCACCTCCAGACTACGGCGGACCTCCTGCATTCGCTGGGGTTCACTGTCAACGTGCTGGTCACATCTGCCTCCCTCTCAGACGCTCTCTTTCATCAGAGCTGTTCTGGATACAGTGCAGTTTCGGGCCTATCCTCCCAAGCAGCGAGTCTGGGATATTCGGTCTATGATACCTATGTTTCAGCCTCTATCCCGGATTTCGGTGAGAATGACCCTGAGGCTGCTGGGCCTCATGGCCTCCTGCATCCTGCTGGTGGATCATGCCAGGTGGCATATGCAGGCTCTGCAGTGGGACCTGAAGTTCCAGTGGGTGCAGCATCAGGGGAATCTTTCCGACTACGTCCAGATCTCAGAGGGGTGGTTGTCGAACCAGGATTGGGTCATAGGCAGATCCCTCTCCCTTCCCCAACCAGACCTCACGGTGGTGACCAGTGCATCACTTCTGGGATGGGGAGGCCAGCTGGGAGAGGCGGAGATCAGAGGAGTCGGTGGAGTCCGGTCTCCATATCAACCTGTTGCCGCTCCGGGTGATTCGCTTGGCACTGAAGGCATTCCTTCCCTCCCTCAATGGGAAGGCAGTGCAGGTGTTCACGGACAACACCACCACCATGCGGTACTGCAACAAGCAAGGCGGGGTGGGGGTCGTGGACCCTTTGTCAAGAGGCTGTTCGCCTTTGGACATGGCTGGAACATCAGGGCATTACCCTGGTTGTTCAACGCCTGGCAGGTTCTCTGAACGCCAGGGCGGACAAACTCAGCCACCGGTGCCGAATGGCGCCTTCACTCAGAAGTGGTACAAGGTCTCTTTCGACAGTGGGGAGAGCCTTGGTTAGATCTGTTTGCCACCGAAGAGAACGCGCGTTGGAGTTTCCAAGGCGGCACTCGCTTGGCGACGCTTTTCGTCATGAGTGGAGCTGCGGCCTCTTGTACACCTTTCGGCCTGTACCACTTCCGCCCCGAGTGCTGGAGAAGGTCAAGCGCGACCGGGCCAAGTCATTCTTGTGGCACCGGATAGGGCACGAAGAGTCTGGTACCCCGAGCTCCTGAGCCTGGGCATCGATCCTCCGATCAGACTGCCCATTCGGGAGGATCTTCTGTCGCAGCAGCAGGGGACGTTCCTCCACCCAAACCTGTCCAGCCTCACCTCCTGGCGTGGAGATTGAGCGGCGACAGTTGACAGCTTTTGACCTTCCACCCGAAGTCTGTAATGTCATCTTGGCAGCCAGGCATCCCTCCACTAAGACGGTATACGCCTGTCGATGGAACAAGTTTGTGGCATGGTGCACAGCAAAGGCTGTGGATCCCCTTTCACCCCCTCTTTCTGAGGTTCTTTTGTTCCTTCTTTCTTTGGCCCAGCAGTGCTCGACTCTGGGCACTCTTAAAGGCTATCTGGCAGCCATTTCTGCCTTTCTTCAGCTAGCAGATCAGCCCTCTTTGTTCAAGTCCCCTATTGTAAGTAGGTTCTTTAAAGGCATTATTCATCTCCTTTCATAATGCCTCAGTGGGGCTTGAACCTTGTTTTGACTTACCTTATGTGCGCTCCCTTCGAGCCTCTTCACAACTGTCCTCTTAGGCTCCTCACTCTTAAGACTTCCTTTCATGTTGCCATCACCTCTGCTCGCAGAGTGAGTGACCTTCAGGCTCTCTCTTCTAAGCCCCCTTTCTTCTCGGTCCATCCGGACAAAGTGGTGCTTCGAACGAGGCCCTCGTTCCTGCCTAAAGTTGTCACTCCCTTTCACATCGGACAGACTATTACTCTTCCCACCTTTTTCCCACCTCCGCACCCTTCCAAGGAGAAGGAGAGACTCCACCGTCTGGACCCGAAACGTGCGCTGTCTTTCTACCTTGACCGCACAAAGGATTTCCGGATGGACGATCAACTCTTTGTTGGCTATGTGGGTGTGCAAAAGCTTACCATCTCTCGATGGGTAGTCCTTTGTATCAAGATTTGTTACAATTTGGCTAAAAAGGAACCTCCAGCGGGGCTGCGAGCTCATTCCACTAGAGCTACGGCAGCAACCACTGATTTGTTGCCTGGAGTTCCGCTCATCGATATCTGCCAGACAGCCACGTGGGCTTCTATGCACACGTTCACCAGACATTACTGCCTGGATAGTCAAGTTCGGAGGGACGGCTACTTTGCCCGTTCTGTCCTCCAGGATTTTCTGGTGTGAACTTGGTTTGCAGACCCTCCTCCGGGTATGGTATTGCTGGGGTATCTATTCTAAGGTAAGGAATCTATAACTAATAGTCTCTTTCAGATGAACAAGTTACTTACCTTCGGTAAGTATCTGTAAAAGACATATATTAGTTATAGATTCTTTACCGCCCCACCCATCCTCCCAGCTCTGCGAACCGACTTCTAGGGATAGGGACTCCCTTACAGGGCCCTAGTTGTAGCGCACCAGTGGTCAGTGTCTTTCATGGCTCTGCGCTTCTGGCATGGAAAGTCGTGTCAGAACTGTCGTCAGCACGCAGGGGTGGCGTCTAAGTAGGCACCGCGACGTTATCCCAACGCCACCTACCGACGTGCAGGGGTATTGCTGAAGAAAAATTCTCCGGATCCAGTCTGCCGCCTGGGGTAATTCTAAGGTAAGGAAACTATAACTAATGTATGTCTCTTACAGATACATCGTTACCGAAGGTAAGTAACTTGTTCTTTTTGGCCCTTTAGGCTTTTTTGTGATGACTAGATCAGCCTTCCTTGTTTAAATCTCCCATTGTGATGCGATTTTTGTAGTGTTTGCAACAAATGTTTGTACCAAAGCCCTTTGTTATGCCATAGTAGGACTTGAATTTGGTTCTTACTTTTATAATGTGTGCCCCTTTGGAGACAGTTCAAAGCTAACCATTACGCCTTTTGATCTTGAAACTTGCCTTCCTGATGGCCATTACGTCAGCTCGACATGGGCGCGAGCTTTGGGCTCTTTCTGTCCAGCTGCGGTGCTTATACAACTTTCTTCCCAGGAAAGCTGGTGTTGAGGACTCCAGCTGCCTTTCTGCCAAAAGTGATTGCACATTTTCATTTTGGGAGCCTATCATCCTTCCAGTATTCTTGGCTCCGCCTCATCCCTTGAAGGAGGAAGAGAGACTTAACCATATGGATCTCAAAAGAGCAGTCAGCTTTTACATACCTCACACCAAGGAACAAGGAGTGGATGATCAGCTCTTTGTAGGATGCTCTGGGGCTAAAAAGGGTAAGGCCATGCAGAAAAGGACCATCTCTTGATGGATTGTTCGCTGCATTAAGCTCTGCTAGGCATTGGCTAAGAAGTAGTCTCCAGAAGACATATGGACTCATTCCACCAGAGCCAAAGCTGCTATATCTGTGTTGGTTTGCAGAGTGCCTGTCCTGGAAGTTTGCGAGAGGGCTACATGGGCGCCAGTACACATATCCATGAAGCATACTCTCTCAGCATTCAGATCCGTTGGGATGGGCATTTTAGCTGCTCGGTCCTGCTGGACTTTTAGCTCTGTTCACTGACCCACCATCTGGGGAGGTACTGCAATGGTATCTATTCACAAGGTGAGGAATCTGCAGTTAGAAGTATCCATCAGAAGAACAAGTACTTACCTTCTGTAATGCTCTTTCTGGTAGAGACTGTACCAAGCCATGGATTCCTCATTAACCCTCCCATCTCCCCGTTCTGTGTACTGGACTCCTTTTCCATTTAGAAAGGTCCCAATAGAGATCTGCACACTGGTCCTGCCAACTTGCCTATGGGCTCAGTGTCTGAGGGCGTGGACAAGCCTATGAAAGAAACTGATGTCAGCATGCATGGGTGGCACTTATATATGGCTCCGCTTACAGCATTACAGCGGAACAGCATTAGTGCAAAGCCACACAAAGCCACCTACTGGCACACAGGAATACTCCTTTTATGTTTCCCGGATCCAGTCTGATGCCTGGGTGGAATTCACAAGGGGAGGAACCTGCAATCAGCTAGAGTATCCACCAGAAAGAGCGTTACCTTAGGAAAGTAGCATGTTCATCAAGATCCTACTTATTCCCCTTCTAGTGTGGTAGCTTAGAATGTTGATGGCTTACACTCTGACCAAGACATGTGGGGACCATCTGGTACAGGGGAGTTCTGAGGGAAATGGAGTCCTATCTCTGTTGCCCGTGGTGACTCTTACTCTGCAGAAGATAGGTCCCCACAGGCTCCATCAAAACCCACACAGAAGACAAAGATTACCTCCAAGATTTCGAGACCCACAACGAGGATCAATCACAGCACCCCAAGCACAGTAAGGAAACTCAACAGGTTCATAGAGGGGATCTGCCTTTGGGGATCGACCTCAAAAAGGCCCTTCGTTACAGTGGAAGTAAAGGCCTCAAGAGTGCCATGCTTTACCTGACCAACCGCCTTTGAATGCACCACCCATTATTGTTGAGACCATTGGGTGCTGAAAAGCACCATTGCCATATATGGGGCTTTGAAGCAGAGACAAAACACTGGAGGCTGCTTAAAACCATGAAGAAACCCCTCAGAGCCGATATGGCATTGATGTACCATCCAACTGAAATCAGCTTTGACACTGAACCATACTCTAACATTGAGCAAACCACTGGTAGGAAGTTACCTATATCCAGATACACAGCAAAGAATCTTTTATATAGACCCTGATACTAGTCACAATATTGCCAGACCATCACAAGAACTCAGCAGCTCACCCAAAGGCATATACTCGCATTCAAGGAAACCATTTCAAAGAATATAAGGGTATTCCCTATATCTAAGAAAAGGAAGGCACATATTACATCTACAAGTGGATATGACACCTACAACATCAGCACATCCCTCTCTACCACACTGGGTACAGTCTGGTCACTCTGTGAGAAAGAGCATCCATCCGATATAATACCTTGGCACGATGAGCCAGCCCTCATTAAGCAACAAGTTGATGCTTGGCAGGATTACAGAGTGGATGTACAAGATGTCCCATCTCTGGAACCTTACCCTGTAAGGGCCTCTCCTTCTGATGACACCTTTGCCTTTTATTCAGGGCTGCCACACATCATAAGATGCAAATGCACAACGAGGAAGAGGAAGAAGACTTTCTCATAGAGACACAAAAACTGAGTGTAAAATGCAGTTCCTTCCAATACTTAAAACAATCATCAAATGCTCCATGTGGAACTTGCAAGACCCAGTAAATATCAGAGTGGTAACACAGAGGGTAGATAAGACAATATGAAAGCAGTGCCAAAGGGCCCAATATTAATTCGTAAACATGTAGAGCCTGGTTCACTTTTAATGAATACTGACCATAATAAGGCTTTCATGCAGGAGTCAGTTGATATTCGCCACCAGATATATAGAGCAAGAAAACTGAATTGGTTGTAACATACATCACCATGGGAGCAACTACACAGTGTCACATTGCTAACTCATTAGCCCTTTTCTCAAGGTAAAATAGGTACCAATGAGAAGAGATTGAGGAATTGATGCAAAACCTTTCAGAAACCTATAAAAAGGGTGAAAGGCATTATTGATGAGGAAAGTCATCTCCGGTGCTAATATTAGATGTTCTTAGATGGAAAGATTCTGCATTAACACTAATACATGCACATTGCTATGTTTCCGTGTCTGACTTTGTATTTCTGGCATTTTCTCATAGCAGAACAGTACGTCATTGGCCTACCATTTGATGGGAAACACCTCTTTGGGCTGCAGGTAAACACTATGTTAGTGAAGATAAATAAGGACATGAATACCACCAGAGCTATGGGTGTGTTTCAGCATCAGCAATACAAGCCAGAATTTTGTAGACCATAAAAAAGAATCGCACCAAAATTGGGTACTGGTACCACCTGACAACCCTTTCTGTATTACCAGCCTTTCACAGAAGGCCAACAGTCAGAGCAGCAAGGACAATACATTAGAAGCACCTTTTGTGGAAATGGGAGAGACAGAGTTGCTCAGGAAGGTGGCCAACCTTTTATTCCCGCTGACCCCCATGACCAACCTTTGATTCCACCTGTTGGAGGAAAGCTGTGGTTGTACCTTCTGGCATGGAAGGACATAACCTGTGGGTGTTATCCATCATTGACATTGGCCACTGTCTAGAGTTTTGTAGCATCCCTTCAAATCGTCCACCATGTCAATACAGAATCAGCAAGGGCACTTCTACAGAAAGGGGCTATCAAGTAGTACCAATCAGTCAACAAGAGAAAGGAGTGTTAATACTATAATTATTCATAAGAAGGACCAGACTCTATGATCAACAAGTGTTGAATTGCGACTTCTAACTGGTTCATTTCAAGATGGTCACCTTATAAGATGGCACCCCACTCCTAACAGTGGGAGACTATATGGTGACACTGAGAGCCCGATTCACAAAGGTAAAGTAAGACCAAAAGTCTAACTTAAGGCAAGAGTCTAACTTTACTACTTTTCGGTATTCACAAAGGTAAGTTACTACTAATAACTTTACTGCTAGTAATTCTACTAGTAGTAGCTTTACTATTAGTAACTTTACTGCTAGTAAGTTTACTAGTAGTAAAGTTGCAAGTAGTAACTTGCCTTTGTGAATACGGAAAAGTAGTAAAGTGAGACTTTTGGTCTAAACTTAGACTTCAGGTCTAAGTTTACATTTGTGAATCGGACCCTGAGTGTGAAAGACTTATACTTTCACATTCTTATACTGTAGGTGTATCACTAGTACTTCAGGTTTGTGTATTAAGTTGAACATAATCAATTCAAAGTCATACCAGTTGGAGTAATCACAGCTCTGTGCATATTTACTAAATGTCTAGCTGTAATGCCACACACTTTGCACACATTTTCCTCACATTTCTGTGAGGAAAGTTCTGAAATCTGTGGAGAGCCACAAATTTCCTACCACCCAGAAGTCCCCCTAGTCTCACCTAAATATCGCACCTCACTTGTGTGGGAAGGGCTAGTGCGTGCGTGCGAAAGGAAAGGCCCCAAAACACAACAAGAACACAGCACATTTTTCCACTGAAAACGTACCCTTTTTGTGCATTGGGGCTAGCTGTGGATTTTGGGCCCTAGCTCAGCCGACTCCAAGGGAAACATAGCAAACGTTGCACATGCTTTAAAACTAGACACCAAGGGGTATCCAGTGTGGGTGACTTGCCTGGCTCCCATCAGGCTTTCCTACCCAGTAGCCTATACAAACCTCAAAATTTGACTGGAAACTCACACCTTCCTCTCATTTCTGTGAGGAAAACCTCTGGATTCTGCGGGGAGCTGCAAATTCTCTACCACCAAGCATTCCTCCAAGATTCCCAATAAAAAGGGTACCTCACTTGTGTGGGTAGGGCTAGTGCCCGCGATTGGAAAGGCCCCAAAACACCAAATGGACACATCCCATTTTTCCACTGTAAACCAACCCTTTTTTGCAATATGGTTAGATCTGGATTTTGGGCCTTAGCTCAGCCGGCACCTAAGGAAACCTAGCAAACCTGTAAATTTTTTTAAACTAGACGCCTAGGAGAATCTAGGGTGGGGAGACGTCTGTGGCTCCCACCATGTTTTCCAACCCAGAAGCCCTTGCAAACCTGAAAGCTTGACTAAAAACACACATTTTCCTCACATTTCTGTGAGGAAAACTTCATGAATCTGTGGGGAGCCACACATTTCCTACCACCCAGCATTCCCCCAAGTCTCACATAAATATGGTTCTTCACTTGTGTGAGTAGGGCTAGTGCCTGCGACAGGAAAGACCCCAAAACACAACATGGACACAGCACATATTTCCACAGAATTGTTAATGCAATGTGGTTATCTTTGGATTTTGAGCCCTAGCCCAGAAGGCACCTAGGAAAACCTAGCAAACTTGCACATTTTTTAAAGCTAGACATGTAGGAGAATCCTGGGTGGGGTGACTTATGTATTGAGAGTCTCCGGGTAAAAGTGGCACCTCACTTGTGTGAGTAGGCTTAGTGCCCACAACAGGAAAAGCACCAAAACGCAACATGAACCCATCACATTTTTCCACTGAAAACTGGCCCGTGTTCTTTGCAGTGTGACTAGCTGTGGATTTTGGGCCGTAGCTTAGCCAGCACCTAGGCAAACCTAGCAAACACGTACATTTTTAGAAAGAAACTAGACACCTAGGGGAATCCAGGGTGGGGTGACTTGTGTGCCTCCCACCAGATTTTCCTACCCAGAAGCCTTTGCAAACCTCAAAGTTTGACGAAAAACACACATTTTCCTCACATTTCTGTGAAGGAAAATTCTGGAATCTACAGAGAGCTTGGGTGCACAGGCCTGGTGTCAAAACAGGAAAGGCCCCAAAATACAATGCAGGGACATCAACATTTCCTGTCACGAAAATGATCTGATTTAGCAATGGAGGTAGCAGTGTTTTTTTGGCCGGGGATCGATGGCCACCCAGAGAAACCTACCAGACATCTCTTAAAAATAGACACCTAGAGGAGTAAAGGGTGGTGTGTCGGATTTGTGAGGTTTCCAGAAGCCTATGTTACAAAAATGCAAAGAAAATGTGCAATTTTGGTCAAAGTATTAGGTCTACATGGCATTGTGGGTAAGAAGATGTTGTGGGATCCACACGAGGCACACCACCTTGGACTCCCCCGGATGTCTAGTTTTCAGAAATGTTTGGGTTTGGTAGGTTTCCCTGTGTGGCCGATGAGCCCGGTTCCAAAACTGGAGTTAAACCTATTGCCGGTTTCTCCACATTGCATTTTGGGGTATTTTGTATCATGGACGCTAGGCCCAGCCACACAAGTTGGGTAACATTTTTATTGGGATACGTGGGGTTGGGCAGGGTGGAAGGCATTTTGTGGATCTCTGTGTTTTTCAGAAGCTTATGTCACAGATATACGAAGAAAATGTGCAATTTTAGTCAAAGTTTGAGATCTGCAGGGTATTTTGCTAAGAAAATGTCAAGGGATCCACACAAGACACACCATCTTGGACTGCCCCAGGTGTTTAGTTTAAAAAAATGCCTGGCTTTGGTAGGTTTCTCCAAGTGGCAGATGACCCAAGCCCGAAAGGTGCAGCCATTCAGCATAGAAGTAGGACAATATTGGGACTTTGCCCGACTCAGCTACCCATATGTAAAAAGAAAAATCTAAATTTCCCTTCTTGCCATTAAGATGGGGATGCTTTAGTCCCCCGGGGTCAGAAAGACTATCGCCCATTCTGAGGTAGGAGTATTGGCTTGATGCCAGAGTAGGTCACCCTATCCTTTTGTTTGTGTTAGTTCCATGTTGAAATCCCTGGTGTCTAGTTGCCTTTCTGTATCCCAAGGGCAGATTTCGGGTAAACACCCTCAGTACACCCCAAGGTGGCAGAAAGACTGATGCACCTGTTCTGAGGTTGGAGCATGGCACAATGCCTGAGCGAGCTGCCCACACCCCTTTTTTTTCATTTTTAGGAATATTTTTCCCTTGGTGTCTAGTGGCCTTTCTGTCCTCCAGGGCCACATTTTGGTTAAACACCCTTAATCCACCCCTAGGGGCAAAAACACAGATGCACCTGTTCTTGGGTGGGAGCACAGCACAATGTCTGAGTGAGCCATCCCCACCACTTTGTTTTTTCTTTTTGGGAACATTTTTCCACTGGTGTCTAAGCGCCTTTCTGGGTAAACACCATCAATCCACCCCCCGGGGGTGGATGGTGGGATTTCAGAAAGACTGATGCACCTATTCCTGGGTGGGAACATGGTGTGATGCTTTGGGCGAGCCGCCCCACACCCGTTTCTTTATTTTGGGGAACATTTGTCCCCTGGTGTGTAGTGGCCTTTCTGTCCCCTGGAGGAAGATTTTGGGTAAACACCCTCAATTCACCTGCCCCCTTTTTTTTGCCCAATGGTGTGATGGCAGCTCACCCAGGCATCACGTCTTGCACCTACCCCAGAATAGTTGCATTAGTCTTCTTGACCCCCCCTCGTTCCCCTCGGGGTGGATTGAGAGTGTTTACCTCGAGGGCAGAAAGACTGTTGTGGGTCACTTGAGGGGTCAAGGCTAGGCTCAATGCCTGGGCGGGCCACCCCCACCCATTTTTCAATTTAAAAAAACAAACCCTAGTGTCTAGTGCGCTTTCTGCCTTCCTAAGGGGGCAAATTAGAGGAAATTTCCTCTAATCTTTCCCGGGGAGCAGAAAGACTTTGGGGGACGAGATGGGGCATTGTCCCATTGCCAGTGGGGCGGCTTCCCACTTCAAATACACTCCATGGTGGTCTAGTGGGCTTTCTGCCCCTGTCTGGGGCAGGTTGGAGGAAACCACCTCCATTCTGCTTCCGATGCGGGCCTAAAAGACTGCTGGTGGTTATTAGGGGAGGGTGGGGGCTAGGCCTGATGCCTGGGTGGGCTGCAACCCACCCATTTCTGCACCCCACCCATTTCGGCACCAAATAAAAATTACTGGTGTTTAGTGAGCTTTCTCCCCCTCCCCGGGGGGCAGATTGGAGGTGACGATCTCCAGTCTGCCCCTGGGGGGGCAAAAGACTCTTGGGCCTGGGGGAGGGGAAGCACTTGTCCATTGTGAAGGGACCTCTCTCCCCCACCTCCAAATGCACTCTCTATTGGGCTTTCTGTCCCCACCAGGGGGCAGATTGAAAGAAAACCCCTCTTCTCTGCCCCCGATGGGGGGCAGAAAGACTCCTGATGTTTATTAGGGTGGTGAGTCTAGACCCGATGCTGGGTGAGCCATCCCCACCCATTTCTGCACCTAAAGCAAATCCCTGGTGTCTAGTGGGCTTTCTGCCCCTGGGGCAGATTAGAGGAAACAACCCCCACTCTGTCCCCGGGGATGGGGGCAAAAAGACTTTTGGGCGTGAGGGAAGCACTAGCCCATTCCCAGGGGTTCCGCTCCCCCCTCCAAATGCACTTCCTTGTGGTCAAGTGGGCTTTCTTCATCCGTCCGGGGGGGGTCTGATTGGAGAAAAACACCTCTTATCTGCCACCGACAAGGGGCAGAAAGACTGCTTGTGGTTATATGGGCAGGTGGGGGCCATACCCGAGGCTTGGGTGGGCCGCCCCAGCCATTTCTGCACCTAAAAAAATCTGTAGTGTCTGGTGGGCTTTCTTCCCCTTGGGGACAGATAGGAGTTAACCTCCAATCTTCCCCGGAGGGGGGAGCAGAAAGACTTTTGGGCCTGGGGTGAGGGTGGGAGGAGCACTAGTCCATTACGAGGTGGGCACCCCTTCCCTCAAAAAATAGTCCCTAGTTCTAGTGTGTGTATCTCTGCTTGGGGATTGCCATCCTGCGGCGATCTCCCAAGCAGGGATCCATTAAGGAAAAGTATCACTGGAAAGGGGAGACTTTCCCCTTTTCAATATACCTCTCCCAACTGAATCTATGTTCGGGGGGCTGGAATATGTCCCCAAGCACAGATGCAGTGAAAGTGAAATGAGCCGATCAGCTCATTTCACTTTACTTCTCTCTGTCATGACGTCAGCGTGCCATGCATGTCGATCATCATTTCACAGGGGAAAAAACAGCCTCGGATGCTGGGAAAGCTCTTTCCCAGCTCCTGAGGTTGAATTGAATAGCAGTAAATTACACGCACCGAGATGTCCTGCCACTGGTGCCAGGATGTACTGGAGCCGTCCTCAGCACCAGCATGTCCTTAGCACCCAAAAGGTAAACAAATTGTTCCAAATGTCTAGGAAACTTGCTTGGTAACTACCGCATTAGAAGGATGGGTACTGCTTTTCGGTCAATGCAAACAATGTGATCTGTAGATACACATACATTGAAACAGTTACTTGCCTTTAACAATTTGTTTGTAGCTTATAGTGCCGTAGATTCACATGCACTTAACCCACCTCCTTGGAAGTGAGCAGTTGTTACTACTTATGAAAACAAATTAAATTTGTTTCTAGTTACTCAGTGCCCAGACATTATAGCTGTCTGCTACTATATGTGAATACCTACCCTTGAAGAAATTGGGAAATAATCTGATGTGGAGTCTGTGTCCTCTAAACCAAATGACAGGAGTGGCCAAAGCATTCTACAGCATTACAAATTACAAACAGATTGTTACAGGTAAATAACTTTTTCCTTACAGATTGAAAGCCCAATAATACAACAATGTCTAGACTCACTATACATAGGAAATAAATCAGATATGTTATCTGATGCAAAATGTAGGACATGGTAGAGGAAATAAATCAGATATGTTATCTGATGCAAAATGGACATGGTAGACTGTGAAGCATGGATGTCAAGCATGAGAAATTATATCCCTCAGTCTCCGAAAAGGTTTGAGGCCTTTTTGGTATTATCTGAAATCTACCTCAAGAGAACCTCCCACAGGCCATTTATATGGTTGATAATTGGAGGCTGTCCTGTGGTGTATGGTTGGTGGGATGGCTTCACCAACATAATTTTAGACTATATTGTAACCCACCATGGATTGGTGTCCCAAACATACACTGCTACATTACTTTTTTAAATCCTTTCTATTGTACTGGCGGTGGAGAGCAGCTGCCTCTGCCACTTCTCAGGCTGCAGACTCACTCACTTCCATAAATCTTAAAAACAGAAGATACTCATGAAATACCCCACAATGTTCTATGACCTTAAACAAAGAGCCATAGAAGATAAGCAGCTTTACCTGAAGATCATAAAGTATCTTAATGGACTACTGCAGTAAATAATTATTTGATTGGTATTTGTGAGAAGTTGGCCTGGTATATGCTGTCCACTAGTTATAGTGGGCACCTTGCACCAGTCCAAACGACCTTTATTGATGATAGGTTTAAAGACAACCTTTATTGAAACCTATCCTAGTGGTAGCTATGGAGAGCAGCCTTCAGGCTAAGTCTTGAAGGAGTGTAAAGCTGTTTGTTTTACCAGTCTATAATCTCGTGAATGGCTAAATGAAAGGAGACCACACCAGGTATATATATAAAATATATGTATTTATTTCTAAACACACCCTACTAGTCTCTTTATGAGGCTAGAGGTCAAAGCACATATGTTACACTTCAAATATCACAGTAAATTAGCACAATATACGATTATCCCTAGGGGCGTACCAAACCATATATTAAGAAAGTGGTATAGGAACCACGACTTGACTAGATACAAGGCCTAGAGCCTGTAGAATCGCTGGGACCCCAAGGAACCACCCAAGGTAGTGACACAGGGGACCCACGGGGGACGTGTGCAGTGTGTGAACACAGCCGCGAGCCCCGTTAGCGTCTATGGGGAAAGTCGCGGTTAGAGTTTTAAAGTTTAGGGACACTTCGGAGTGGACTAGGAACAAACCCTTTTGGACTTAGAGGGCTCTAGGGCCAACACCCACGGGAGCACCGGAGTACTCGTGTTACCTCACCCAGGGAAGCCGGGTGCATAGGTGTCAAATGGTGTCGGGCCGCGCCGTCGTTTTTCAATGGCCGCTTGCTGGAAAGTGCTGCTGCCGGGAAGATGCGAAGTGTCCAAAGAGGTCCAAGCCTGGATCGAGGATGTGAAGAACCTGAAAGCAGAGGGGACAGAGTCTGGGTCACTAGCCAGTGACCAGGAGCACGATAGTCGAATGCCCACCGATGTCGGGTGCTTCAAGTTCGAAGAGGTGAAGATTGTCTCTGCAGCCACGAGGACCAGGAGGCGTCGACGACGACCAGGAGCTGGATTCGAGCTGTCCCACGAAGGATGTCGCTTGCTGCGGTGTCGGTGTCCGGATTGGACACAACAAGCCCTGGCAACAGCAACCCACCCAGGAAGAGAACAAAGGCTTCGTTGCGGACCAGCGAGGTCCGAGGGACTCCCCAAGCGAGGGAGAGTCAGGGCAGGCCTGGAGCAACCAGGGAGGCCCGTTGAAAGTAGAGTTGCCCTTCTGAGGGACCCACAAGTCGACGGACAAGGGATCGCGAAGGGACCTCGAGCGGAATCACAAAATGGCGGCCCACGGGTCACTGGGAGTGGCCAGGCCAGCAATCTTCGGTGGATTCACTGCTCGGGGTAGGGGCTACAAGTAACCCAAAGCACAGCCTCTAGGATCGACCAGAAGCTTATGCACTTGCAAATGTGCACGGTGTCCAGGGGTTCCGGTTCCACAGTACCCACGAGGGCTATGGGTCTCAGCTTTGCTGGGGACTTGGGTCAGCCTCTGGGAAGTCTGGAAACCTACCTCCTGGGTTGCAGAGTCGTCGGCGTCCGGCGGGAGCTTCGGAGATGCAGACCGGACAGATGCGTGTTTGGTGCCTGCCAAGCAGGGGAGTAACTCCTTTACTCCAAGGGAGATTCTTCAGTCATCTGGCGTTTAACAGATCGTCGAAGGTCCAGGATTCAGTTTCAGAGTTTCGTCCAGGGATATCTAAAGTCCTGTTGCCAGGGGTTCCTATCTTATACCCAAGGAAGGGGTTGGACATACTCTGGGGACCCACCTATGGGAGGGTCAGGAAAGAGGGGTAGCTACACCCATTTCCTTTGTCCAGTTTCGCGCCAGAGCAGGGGCTGGTAGCCCCTGCAACCGGTTTGAACTGGGCTATGCACAGGGACACCAAATGTGCCCCCAGTGAAGGACTTCAAAGCACTCTGAGAGTGTACCCACCCAGCACCAATACACTAAAGCCTGTCTGGGAGGTGGTAACACCTCCCTGTGACAGGAAACCTATTGTCCAGGCCTCCCCTGCCGGAGTTTCGGTCAGCAGCAGGAGGCCAGACTCGTGTCTGTGGCTGCAGCATCCATTTTGTGATGCCAGGGCTCTGTTTGTTGGTACCGGGTATACCGGTGCTGTCATGTCTCTCCCTCTAGAAGGGTGGGATCATACTCCCACATCAGTTACTGGTGTGGGGGTATGATTCCAAGGTGTTTGACACCAAACACGACATGTTTCCGTGCAGCCATCCCAAAGTTAGCATTTACCGTTTGGTTATAATGCACTTAAGAGTATATGGTCAGGCTGCCTCACAGACAACCCCGGAGGATAGATTCCGAAGGCTGCAGAGGGGCTCTGCTCATGCATGGGCACCCTCTCACACAAAACCAAGCACCCTGCCTTCAGGATTGATAAGGCCTGCCATAGGGGTGACTGATAGGTTTATGTGTGTAGTGATAGGGTGAGATATAGGGAACCTATATCTCAGTAAGGGGTGTATGCACCACCTTACTCAGGCTGCAGTAGCAGTCCTGTGGTGTCATTTTGGAAGGCTTCCCAGGGGTGGCATAATACACGCTGCAGCCCCTGGTAGGCCTCTGGGGTACCTATGCCCTGGGTACATAGTATACCATATACTAGGGACTTATAAGGGCACCCCAGAATCCAATCTGAAGTGTACCTAAGGTACTAGGAATCCATTTTAGGGAGAAAGCAGATAGGCTGGGGTCCTGGATAGCAGGATCCCAGCCAAACTAAGTTGAAAACCAGGAAAAAGTGGGGGCAACCATGCAGTCAGATTCCACCTTCCTACAGTATTGACAAAATCAATTGGTTTGCTACAGAGAGCTTGCATAAAGGTACACGGAACTACACACCTACAGACATTCGATTACACAGACTCAGAGCCATAAATAAGCGTATGCACCATGAGCACAGCAGGATTTGCAGAATGGGGCAGCGGGAAATGTTCAGCAGAGGAGCACAGTGTCATGTGCACCACAGGGTAACAGGATGGTGTGCAGCTTTGGAAGGAGGGCGATGTACACCCTAGGTAATGTGCCCCAGGGGAGAACTGGGTGAGTGCTTAATTTGAGCCTCTGGTT
This sequence comes from Calotriton arnoldi, assembly GCA_963921515.1. Lineage (NCBI taxonomy): Eukaryota > Metazoa > Chordata > Amphibia > Caudata > Salamandridae > Calotriton > Calotriton arnoldi. Next base: position 660,218 of record CAWUFW010003626.1, read on the forward strand.
TCCAGTGCTGGGCACCAGCACTTAATTCCCAACACCAGCACTAATGACAGTCAACCACATGTTGGCGGTGTCTGTCCAATTTTAAAATGAGCACAACAGTGTTTACTAATTCAGTATACATTAAATTGATTAATTCTTGCCACCCACGTCCTGGCTCATCATTTCTTAGTGTGTTTTAATGTACCATCCACGTTACACCATTCTCCACGACAGTCTCTATTTCACTTTCTCTCTTTCGGGACCTTTGCACACATCCTAGAGAATTTCTTGCTGCCTTTGAGTTTTGTCTCACTGTGTCGGGCTTTGCTATTTGTCCTTTTACCCCTCCACCAATCTAGCATTTTATTTGTTTTTGAGCAATAGGCACCAAGATCCCACTCACTCTGCATGATTTTCATGTTGTTTCCCAATCCATTTGCTCTGTGCTCCCTCTCTGTTTCCTATTGCTGTACTCCCATGTTCCATCTGCTACCCTCCAGAGACTGTCATGTAACATAAGGTCTCATGCCTTTATTTTCCTACCTTCATGTTCCCTCTCACTTCATCACATGCTTGCCCACTCATTAGTGTCAACACCATGAACACTCGCCTTCAGACGGGGCAGTTGGTTCCCTTCCTGCTTCTAAATGATCTTAACATGGAGAGGATCTGCTGTTTCCTAACCCACCAACTAAGTACCTGTAAACCCGCCTCAAAATCATGGACTACAAATGGCTACCTTTTCTGCAGCTTTCAAGAGGGTTTATATATGCATGGTTGGGCAGGTAAAGGGATTCTGACTACCAGGCTTTGAGTTAGAGCAGAGGTGTCCAAAATAGCTCCATGAAGATACAGTACTTTCTAACATAAACTTATTCTAAATATAACCTATTTATGTAGTAGATAGCTCCCTTGAATCCAGCACTCCAAGACCTATGTTGTATTAGGAACGTCTTCACTCTAATTGACTGTGTTTCCATAGTACCTGAACAGAAAGACCCAGAAGGCCAGTCTTCAAAGACAAAGCTTGTCTTTGCAGAGAAATGTTTGTCATATGATGTGCAACAAACCAAATAACATACAGTTCAAGAATCAGGAATTTCTGATGGATAATTCTAACCACAGATTCCTCACCTTGTGAATATCCCCAGGTGCCAGACTAGATCTGAAAGATTTTTAAGCATAGCCACTGTGTGCAGGTAGATGGCATCGTGCGGCTCCGCTTCGACTCCGCTCCATCCTAGAAGTGATGACTGGAGCCTATATAGGGGCCATCCATGCGCGCTGACATCAGTTCCTTTCACTCTGCGCCTTCACACATGGATATGGTGCTAGCATCTCTTTTCCTCATCAGTTGATAGGCTTTTTTGTTGTACATTTTTCCAGTGTGTAAGCGAAATGTCATCATCTAAAACCACAGGCTTTTAGCCTTTCAGGGACTGTCTCAAGCAAATGTCTGTAACAAATATGCCTCAGGTGTATAGGGTTGGACTACAACTTCAAGTCGTCTGGGTAGTGTGCCCTGATAAATCCAAAGGTAATCCAGGACCACAAAGTCAAGCTGTATGTCACCAAAGTTTCCTGTAAATCATGTAAAGGATTCCCCCGCTTAAAGTCTAGGACTCAGACCGCTCCCTGTCTCAGGGCCAGTCCCACAACAGTTCTTTGTTTTATTCTAAGTGCTTGGGTAAGTCCAAGGCAAAGAAGATGCACAAGAAGTCTAAGTGGGACTCATCCCAAACTTGCCACTCTCCCTTGAAGAAGTCGCAAGACCGTCAAAGTTCCCTGCGGTATCGATCCAGGTCCTGTGTTGAGAAATCAATTCTGCAACTGATCCCAATGTATCCAGAGTTTAAGGACCATCCAGAATGCCACAACAAATTGCAGTGTTTAAAGATGCCATGCTCACATCTCTGCGATACAAAAGGGGATGATGGACGGAACGTTTGAGCCAATCAAACACTCACCCCCAGTCAACTGATCTGGGTTTAATCCATCATCATTCTTTAGCTCACTCCACCACCCCAGCTCACATCTCTGAGCCCTTATCATTTCCCACTGGAGTGCCTTCAGGCACCACAGATCTGCCGGAGCCTCCAGCTGACATACCACCGGCAGGTCAACTCTTGCACAAGCTATGCCTCACAACCAGCTGCAGCCTGAGCAGGTAAGAGCGGTGAGGCGATGGGGCCGGGTTGGGGGGGGATTTCGGCGGACGATGACGAGGGAAAATTAAATAAATAATTAATTTGTCATCGTCCGTCGGAACCCCTCCCCCCATCCCCCATCGCTCTTACCTGCACGGGGCGTGGCTGCCCCCAGCTCCTTTTGAGTTTGGCTCAAATTCGAGAGCCAATTTCATAACTTGTGCCACGCAGGTTCCTGCTGCACTGATGCCGGAGTTGGACGTTGAGCCCATATTATTTTCCGACTGAACCACACATTAGTTCAGTTCCTATGTACCAGACCCCCATTCCTTCTGATTCATAAAAGACAATGCCTTTCACTAGAAGCTTTCCCCAAGCTCTTCAGCAGCTATTTGGATCAGACTCTGATCAGAGCCAACCTGCATTTTGAGACGATTGTGATGATGATGATGACGGTAGGAAAGATCGTCCCCCACAAAAATGGACCTACAAGAAGCCAGTGTGTTAGATACTTCTCCTGAATGGGGCTGATGTCCCTTCCTGGCCCCTCTACTGAGGAATCAAAATCCTTCACCATGGTAATTAGAAGAGCAGCCAAGGTCTTAAATTTGTATCTACCTTCATTCGAAGTCAAGACTAACATCTTCACAGAGGTTCTGGAGCCTGGTCAGTCCTCGACAGAGCCTCTGCTCCCTTTTAATGATGCACTTACTGATGCCCTTATTGGGCACTTGGGCAAATTCCAGGCATCCACCAATAGAGTCAACTCCAGTTCCTTCTCCACAACTCCATCGGAGAGGGTGTCGAAGAGGATGGAGGCTTTTGGATATTTTCCTCTACCAGCCTTGCGCTCATATCAGTCGATTGTAGTTGCTTGTTGGGACCATAGTCACTCGCCTTGTGAGATTCTGTAGCTGAAATGTTGCTAGTGGTCCTCGGGCAATTCAGGGGGGCCAGGATGCGGCCAAGGACGTCATCCCCTCAAGACTGGACACAACTGACTGCTTAGGCAGAGCAATAGGTACTAGTGTGGTGTTTCACCGCCACAGCTGGATGAGATCATATAGAATTTTCAGGTGATGTCCAAGCATCACTCATGCACATACGATTCTATGGGTTTTGTCTTTTTGGTAAGAAGACTGACTCTGCTCTTGAGTGCTTCAAGGAAGATCTACTGTGCACTCCCTCTGTCTTTCAACACCCATGAGACAAGCTGGTGCTAAGAACCAGAGCAGCCTTTATTACAAAGGTTCTGAAATATTTTAATGTCAGCCAATCCATCACTTTTCTGATGTTGTTTGCACTCCCCTTCCAGTGCCCCAAAAGAGGAAGAGAGACTCCTTTGTTTGGATTACAAAGAGTGCTCAGCTTTTACATCAGTTGTACCAAAGACTACCGAGTGGATGATCAGCTCTTTGTGGAGTTCTCTGGGGCAAAGAAAAGCATAGTGGTGCAGAAGCAGACCTTATCTAGATGGATAGTTAGTTATCTGTATTAAGATCTGTTACTTAATGTTGAACAGCCTTCGGAGGGGTTGAGGGCCCATTCCACAAGCGCCAAGGCTGTAGCCACCGCACTGGCACGTGTAGTGCCTGTCTTGGATATCTGTAAGGCTGCAACATGGACATCTGCGCATTCATTCACCAAGTTCTACTGCCTTGTCAGCCAGGGAACGGCATTTTGGCCGTTCAGCAGGACTTTTTGGTCTGAGCCATTCCACAGACTCACTTACTTGAGAGATACTGCTTTGGTATCTATTCACAAGGTGAGCAATCTGCAGTTAGAAGTATCCATCAGTAGAAAATGCTACTCTTGTTAGCGTTTTTTTCTGGTGGATAGTCTAACCCCAGGTTCCTCACAGCCCATCCACCTCCCCCTTCTGTGGAATGGGCTCTGGTCCTTTTAATAAGGCTTAGAGATGCGCACGCCGGCGCAATTACTATTGGGCTCCTCATCGGAGGGCGCGGACAATGTATAGAAAGAAACTGACATCGCCGCACATGGGTGGTGCCTATATATGGCTCTAGTCGTCACTTCCTGGGTGGAGTGGAGTCAACACGGAGCCACACAATGCCACCTACTGGTGTGCAGAGGCTATGCTGAAAAATCTTCCAGATCCAGTCTGGCACCGGGGTATATTCACAAGGTGAGGAATCTACAGTTAAACTATTCACCAGAAAGTGCATTACTGAAAGAAAGTAACTTGTTTGGATGGTTCAAACCATTTTGAAGTAGAAAGCTAAATGGCATACAAATGAAGATAATCTGTCATGGTGTTCATGAAATATAAATGTTCAAAAATCTTTCCTATAAGTGCCAATGAACACCAAACGTTCATCAAAGAGAAACAGGTAAAATCCTCAAGCAGATTTTACCTGAACCTTGCAGCCAAGTAAAAACATTGTAGAGTAGATGTTTGAGCTTGGAGACTTGGTGACTTCCAGTCCTAGAAACATTTTCTGAAGTAAAATTACCCTAGTGGATAAAACATGTCAAACGTGCTTGGGAGCCACATACCTTCAATTAGCAGATTTGGTGAAGGTTTAGGCAATTCTCTATCCAAAGAGGTTGCATCTTTCTGAAACATTTCTCTGGGTCCATTTCAGGTAAGAAAGGTTGATGTTTTCCTGTAAATGTCAATTGGTCCAATCCACAAAGCTATTTTTGGTGGTTAAGTACTTTACAAAATAACTGCTGGATTTATAGCTTCCACGTGCCCAATATAGATGACTTAGCAAATGTAAATCCATTCACTTGTACCTAAGATTACCACACAACAGCAGTATATTGTAAATTCCTTGAAAATGTGTGAATATTCACGAGCACATCAGTTTATAATCTTTCACAAACCTCCCTCTGACCCTTTCCCACACTGGAAATGGTTAGAGATTTGCTACAAGCAAGCACAAGAGTAAATCCCCTGCCAAGGTGTGAGGAGGATCTGAACATGCTCGAACTATGTGCGAATGAAGAGGTAGAGGTTTCTTCCTAGGGAAACATATTTCCCACTGGCAATTAAATATGAAAGTGCACATTTAGGCCCTGCCTTCTTTTAATGCAGAATTGTATTGTGTACATAATTCCGCATTGGTGAAATGCAAGCCCACAAAATACTCACAAGGCATATCCAGGAGCATGGCGGGAAAAATAGAACTTAGAGCTGTTTACTATTGTTGTCCCAGAAACCTAGGGTATTATTGTACTGTAATTCGGTAGTTCATTAGCATTACATTTTACACAAATCAACTATCCCTATATCACCAAAAGATTAATTACACAAAATCAATAGTCAGTCTACTGAAGGCAAATGAATGGACTTATGATGGCAATTGAGTGTTTTCAAAAAAAGGAAAATACCCATTTAAAAGGGGGTACCCGGGCTCCAGTGGGCATTGTTTAGGTCACTACACATATTTCAGAGGGAGCCAATTACTGACCAAGCTGAACTTCACTGAGAGCAGTCACAGAACTAGAGACATCTGGACCCACTGACCCACTAGTTACAACTGGGTTTTGTGGTCATGGTCCAACCCTGACTTCAAACCATGATAACTCTGGGCCAGTAAGTGAGAAGAGTCAAGCAGCTCTGGAATCAGACTGACCAGCCTTGGTCATCAAACACTTCCCTAAAGACTAAGGTTAAAAGGAAGTCCTGTGCCCCTCCTGACTTTGGTTGGCAGTTGTTTGATATGGCCTCCAAGGAAATCAGGAATGATACAGTGGGCTTTTGATAGAGACTTCTAGCCGCAGATTCCTTACCTTAGAATATTCCCCAGGCGTCAAACTGGATCCGGAAATTTTTGAGCAATCCCTCTGCCTGTCGTTCGACTCCGAGTGTCGTTGTTTGGCTCTGAGTGTCGTCGTTGGCATAGTCAGTGCCGGAAGTGACATGCCCAGTGCCTATATAGGTGCCCCCACGGTGTACTGACTTAGGTTGCTTCTTTTCCGCGCCAACAGCCCGAATCTGGACGAGCACCCTTCAGTCATTTTTTACTGGATTTTTGTCAACAACTAGTGTGCCTATTTTTCAGTATGTCTCAGAAGAAACCCACTGGATTTAATCTTTGTGGAGCCTGTCCTTGACAGATGTTGGTGAAGGACCCACACTTGGTGTATCTGTAGTGGGCCCACAACTCTGCGACTTACATGGAGTGCTCATCATGAACCCCAAGGCCCTCCGCAAGCGGGACATGAAGTTCTCTGCTGCTCTCCATGCAACTCCATTCTCTTCCAGGTCCCATTTTGCAAGGGAGGTCTCAGGACCGTTCCAGGAGACGTTCTCGTCGATCCTCAGTGCAACCTCTGACTTTTTCTGGCAAATCTCATAAGAAGTTGAAGCACTCTTCAAATTCTCCATGTCACTTCCACATTTTGGACGATGTGAGGGAATGATGTCAGAAATCCGGGCCCCGCTCACAGGTTGTTCTTGCACCACGTGCATCTGACTTCTCCTCCCAGATTTACCCAGTGCGACCCCCGCCCAACTTTATGAATTCTACAAGGCCATCACCCTCATCTTTGAGAGACCAAGCTCCTCTGGAGTGCCTTTGGGCTCCATGGGTTCGGGTCTTCGACTGGGGCTCCGCTGGCATGACAGCCCTCAGCGCCAGTCAGCCCTTTATGATCCATTGGTGTATCCGGGTCTGCCGTAGCCGTGGTTTCGCTACCTCCTCAAGGGACTGTTCCAGTGGTGCCTACACCTATCGGTGGTGCCGAACCCATTGTGATTCCTGACTCCGATATGGAGCTGGACCGGCGTCGCACAACGTTGGCTCCAGCGCCAACCAGGTTCACACGGCCTGAATTGGAGATGGAGCCCAATTTTCCTGAAGGGCTCACTGAGGAACACCTATGGAGGGGGTCTGGCCGATGACACCTGGTATGAGAATTTGGCTGATGCAAGTGGTCTGGACACCTCACCAGACTCTGGCCTCCTCTGTCCTTTCACAGTGGCTACGGAGAAAGGGGCTTCTTTCGCAATGGTGGCCTGGGGGTTGGCTGAGGTCCTGGACCTAACGCTGCCCACAGTTAAAGTCAAGACTAACTTTTTGACAGAGGTGCTTCAGCCCGGGGTATCTCTCCTCAGAACCATTACTACCCTTTAATGCAACCTTCACAGAACCACAGGACCATTGATCGCTGCCATCACCCCACTCCCAGCTTCCTCTCCCAGCACCCCACCCCTGAGAGCCTGGTGGTCCAGGCCTCAACCTCCAGGATAAATCCCGGCACATTCCCTACCACACCACGAGATGCAGAATCCAAGAGGCTGGATACCTGTGCTAAGAGCATTTTCTCTTCCACCAGCCTGGCACTAAGGTCCATGAACATTGAGTTCTTATTGGATTGTTATTCTCACATGGTGTGGGATTTGGTTGCGCAAGTGCTGCCTTGGTCCCGGATGAGGCTCAGGTCATACTCTCCCAAGTTATCGTTGATGGGAGAGATGCGGCAAAGTTCATGATCAGATGCGGATTGGATATGACTGACTTGCTGCGCCGAACCATTGCTTTAATGGTGGAGCTTCAACGACATGCCTGGCTGAGGACTACTGGCTGTTGGTGGGATGTCCAGAGATCCCTTATGGACCTGCCCTTTGATGGCACATGCGTTTTTGGCGACAAGGCAGATTCTGCTCTGGAACTATTTAAAGACAGTAGGGCCACTGCCAGGTCGTTGGGAGTCCCCATGGCCCTGTGACACCCGCAATCTGTTTTCCACCCCTTCCGTGGCTGCAGCAGGAGTTATCAGCTGCGTCCATTTCTCTCCAGCCACCACGCCCAGCAGGCATCGCAGTTGTTTTGTGGCTGCTGTTCCCACAAATCCAGTGGGAACCAGAGCCAGAGGTTGACCCAATCCACCCTCCCATGCAGCAACTGCTACTCAGAAGCCTCTTTAGTTTGCCCTCTTTTCTCTATGGGCACCCAGTTGGTGGCAGGATCCGGTACCACCTGCACCAATGGTGGAAAATAACTTCAGACAAGTGGGTACTTCAAATTGTCCAGCAGGGCTATGCACTCCCGTTCTAACAGACCCAGCCAACTTTGCCACTGTCCTCTAATCCGTTGACGGAGGACCACCTCTCGCTCTTGCAACAAGAAGTACAGGCTCTTCTGTCCAAGGGAGACATCAAGAGGGTACTGATATCCAAAGTAGGTTGTGGTTGCTATTCCCGCAACTTTCTGGTGCCGAAAAAGGATGGGGGCCTCCGTCCCATATTAGACCTACACTTTCTCAACTACTTCCTGAAGAAGGAAAAATTCAAGTTGCTCATTTTGGCTCAGGTCTTATCTGCCCTCGACTCTGGAGACAGATGGTAGTGTTGAACTTGCAAGACGCTTACTTCAATATCCCCGTCCTCCCTGCCTACAGATGGTATCTGCCGTTCACAGTTGGCCATGAGCACTTTCAATTCGCCGTACTCCATTATGGCCTCACCTGCACCCCTCGGGTGTTCACCAAGGTGATGGCGGGGGTTGCAGCACATCTACGGAGGCTAGGGTTTCCAGTCTTCCACTGCCTCGACGACTGTCTGTTAAAAGCGGAATCGCCCCAGGCAGTCGTCTTCCACCTCCAGACTACGACGAACCTCCTACATCTGACTCCATCTCAGACGTTCCCTTCCATCTGAGCTGTTCTGGATACAGTGCATTTTCTGGCTTATCCTCCGGAACAGCGAATGCAGGATATTTGGGTTATGATTCTGATATTTCAGCCTCCATCCTGGATTTCGGTGAGATTGAGATTGACTCTGAGGCTGCTGGGCGTCATCGTCTCCTGTCCTGTTGGTAAAACATGCCCGTTAGTTTATGCAGGCTCTTCAGTAAGATTTGAAGACCCAGTGGGCATAGCATCAGGGGAAGCTCTCTGACCTGGTCCAGATATCGAGGGGGATTGCAAACGCTCTGCTGTGGTAGCTTACGTACCACAATTGGGTCTGTGGCGGACCACTCTCCCTTCCCCCCCACAGAGATTACAGTGGTGACAGATGCATCATTTCTAGGTTGGGGCGGCCATCTGGGATAAGCAGAGATTAGAGGACTCTGGTCTCCGTCAGAGTCTCAGCTTCACATAAATCTACTGGAGCTGAGAGCAATTCGCCTGGCACTGAAAGCCTTTCTTCCTTCAAACAAGGGAAGGCTAGTTCAGGTGTTCACAGACAACACCACCACCATGTAGTATTGCAACAAGCAGGACAGGATGGGGTCATGGACCCTGTGTCAAGAGGCCATATCACTGGACATTACTCAAATGTCAGGGCATTTTCCTGGTGGTTCAACATCTGGCAGGCTCTCTGAATGCCTGTGAAAACGAACTCAGCCTCCAATGCCTCGCAGACCACGAATGGCGCCTCCATCTGGAGGTAGCGCAAGGTCTCTTCAGAGATTGTAGAGAACCTTGGTTAGATCTATTCTCCACTGCAGAGAATGTGCAATGTCAACACTTCTGCATGCTGGAGTTTCCAAGGCGGCTCTTGCTCGGAGACACATGTAGTCTTGAGTGGAGCTCAGGATTCCTGTCCTCCTTTCCACCGATACCACTCCTGTTCAGAAGATCAAGAAGACCGGCCCAAGTTATCTTAGTGGCCCCGGATTGGTCAAGGAGAATCTGGTATCCCAAATTCCTGAGAATGATCATCTGTCCTCTGATCAGGCTTCCCCTTTGGGAGGATCTCCTGTCACAGCCGAAGGGCAGGGTCCTGCACCCGAACCTGTCCACTGTCCACCGACATGCGTGGAGATTGAGCTGCAACAGTTGAAAGTGTTTGACCTCCCTCTTGGCATGTGTGATGTCATCTTGGCACGAAAAGAATTTACGCCTGTCGATGGGACAAGTTTGTGGCTTGGTGCGTTACCAAATCTGTTGATCCTTTACACCCTTGTCTGAAGTTCTGCTGTTTGTTCTATCCTTAGCCTGGCAAGGCTTTGAGCATGATTAAGGGGTACCTTTTTGCCATTTCCTCCTTCTTGAGGTTGCTGGACCAATCTTCCCTGTTCAAGTCACCTGTTGTGACTTGTTTCCTTAAAGGTTTACAACACATGTTTGCTCTACAACCTTCATCATGTCCCAATGGGACCTGAATCTAGTCCTCACCTTCCTCATGTGCTCACCATTTGAACTGATGCACAGCTGCCCTCTAAGACTGCTGACCATCAAAACTGTCTTCTTTGTGGTGATCACATCTGCCAGGAGGGTTAGCGAATTGCAGGCGCTTTCTGTTAACCCCGTACATTTCCTTCTTTTCCAGGCAAGCTCGCTCTTCGAACCCAAACATCCTTTTTGCCAAAGGTGTTTATACCTTTTCATGTTAGGAAGAACATCACACTGTCTGCCTTCTTCCCTTCCCCTCATCCTACCAAGGAAGAGGAGAAATTCCACCGCCTGGACCCAAAAAGAGTGTTGTCGTTCTAGATAGATCGTACAAAAGAATTCCAGGTGGACAATCAACTCTTTGATTGGTTTGTGGGTGCGAAGAAGTGAAAGCAAGTCCAGAAAATAACAATCTCTTAATAGATTATCCTCTGTATTAAGATCTGTTATGCAATGGGCAAGAAAAAAACTCTGAGGGCTTGAGAGCTCATTCTACCAGAGCTAAAGCTACGACCACTGCTTTAGCTAGAGGAGTCCCAGTTCTGGACATCTGTCAGGCAGCCACGTGGGCATTACTACATACGTCTTACCAAACACTCCTGCCTCGACAGCCAAGTCCGGAGAGATACGCATTTTACCCGTTTGGTTCTCCAGGACATTTTAGTATGAATAGTCCGCAGACCCACCTCCGGGGAGAGATTGCTTTGGTATCTATTCTAAGTTAAGGAATCTGCGGCTATAGGTCTCTATCAGATGAACCAGTTACTTACCTTTGGTAATGCCTTATCTGGTATCTAGCCGCAGATATCTTTCCGATCCTCCCCGTTCTACAGATTGTTTATAAATCTCTACTACAGAGATCCTTTAGGACTTCACTTGGCACACTAGTCATTACCTCCTCAGCTTGGCTCCGTGCTTCTGGTGCAGAAAAACTGTCGAACTGAGGTCAGCACGCTGAGGTGGCATCTATATAGGCACCGCGTACATCATTTCCGGCGTGGACGACGCCAACGACATGCATTCTAATGTAAGGAATCTGCAGCTAGATAGAGTCTCTACCAGAAAAGGTGCAACCGAAGGTAAGTAACTTGTTCATTGGGGTAATGCAGGTCACAACCTTCTCAGTCCTGGATTTCTGACTGCCGGTCCTCACCCTTCTTGAAGTTGGTGAGGTCCTTGGAATATTTCTGGCCATCTGCAGTTACTGTAAGTATCCCCCAGCCTGATTTGAGGGGCAGTAGCCACCCTTAAATGTGAGTGAGTTCACACTTTTGGCACTTTTTTGGTCAGCAGATTTTGTTGCTCTGCTGGAAAGAGTCAGCATAACTAGGTGCATCTGCACTGTCTCTCAGATGGCCTACTCCACAACAGATAACATCATGGGACAGGCCAGAAAAAGGCTAATATGGACAGGAAGCCACAACTTTCTGTACCACGTCCTTCTGTGTGGGTGACCACTCCCTCCCCCTCCCCAAGCTAGGCAACAAGTTAAAAAGCCCTGCCAGGATTTTCCCCAATAACTAGCACTCCTCCCACTGTGCAGTAGGCTTTCTCCATTCCAGCACCCTTAAGCACCATACACTTTCAGATTCAAGAGACGGGAAGCATAGAAGATTGCATTCTCCCAAGGTAGAGAAAAACCATCAGCAATTGTGGGCGAGTTCTTTCAAGAGAATTGCAGATCGGGGATAGGACTGATCTCCTGATACTTCTCGTAAACTGGGGGTCAGTCAGTGCGGGATTATATTGGAAAGAAAACAGGCTTACATTTCATTGGTAGGTTCTCAAGAACGAATCCCTGGCTGTTCTTTATGTATCCTCCTCTCTAATTTTCATCAATGCAGGATTGCCCAGGTACTGTGACTTGCCTTTGAGTTGTCAAAATCTCACAGGGCATATCCAAAACAAATAAATAGAGTCATTTCTGTAATAGGAAGATCTACTGCATTTCATAATAACTCTTCTTCTCTCTCCTGAATAACTGGCATAATACCTCCTGAGTTGAATTGACTGTGGGGCACACAAATGTCATTGAGATATGCCTGGCTGCATGAAAATGTATTCCTCTCAAAACACATACCAAAGTACACATTTAACCAGTTGGGGTGGCCCTGTTCATTTTTAACACTGTATAGGGGATTTATTAGTAGTATTTTATTATTCCTTTCACTCAGAAAGGGGCATACCAAGCCTACAATGAGAGGTTGTACTGACAGTTAAACACAAACATACAGTGGCTTAGGCTAGGCCAGCCCAAATTGGAATACCACAGAGTTGACAATCTTGTGTAGTACCTTGAGTGGATGGACTTTCTTATAGCAGCTGATAAGTATATACAGGGTGGAGGGTGAAAATCGGGACAAGACATTGTCACGTGCTTCTCTAAAAAAAAAAAAAGACAGCAATTAATAATCTTGGGCTGCCCTGACTACACTGAACAGATACCAACCTTTTCATCTTTAAAATGCCTTTGAAAACCCTGATGTTATTAGAAGTCATTTTAAGGAAAAAAAAAATATTTAATGCTTGCTCATCACACAAAATCTAATTTGATGTATGGTGTTAACCTTTTAAATGCACTGTTGTTTAGTCCTATGTGCTATGTTTCAGTTACATCGAATATGTAATTTTGTTAATTCAGGTCTTCTCCATTTTTAATAGAGGGAACCTTACCAACATACAGGTTATCAGTGGAGTTAACTAACCATAGGAGAAATTATGCTAGAAATACACTGTATGTATTTAAAGTGACTGTTCTATTTATAGGTTCTCCCTAGTAAGCTGACCTTTAAAGTATATTCCAAGATTTAATAATTACTTTTTTTTAATTAGAAAGTCAAAGTTGCAAAAGTAAAATGAAATGGGATGAGTGTTGGCCACCTACGTCATTCAAATACAGGACCCAATTGGCTTCCTCTTTGTGTAAATGTAATGTAGTGATATATGCATATGGAGGATGTTCTAAGTGAAAAAAGACAAGCTAAGCAAAACGAATTGAGGTGTTTGATGTTTCAGATCGTTCATTATCGCTGGGCTCCTTCGTGTTGTTTTCCAGCTGAACATTTCCTTTGCATGCCTCTGTTTGTACCGTGATCATCATCATCATTATCATTTGTTTATTTTTTGCATTTTCTGTCTTGTTTTATAGTTCTTTTCTGGTGGCCACTCTGTAGGCAGCAGCATTCACTCCGCCAGGTCCACGGTAAACAAACCTTCCCACCCTCTCCGCCATGCTACAATGTTTCTTTCTGTGTCCCTCCGCTGTCCTTTCTTCTGTAGACCCAGCCATGTAGTCTCCGAGCTGGTGGTGCTTTTATATATTTTCAACGTTTGCTTCTTGTGATATCTCTGTTGGGTCTCCTGGAAAATGTAGGTATTGATGGTTCTCCATTGTTGTATTGCTGCACAAATATTACGATTAAATAATAAGGAAGGGAAAATACAATTTGCACAATGCCATCTATATCCATGTCTGCTTGTTTTATTTTTTCCTTGCATTATTCGCCCCCTGTTGTTCTGTAAGCAAGTGAGGTTCCCTGTACACCCATCGCTTCTGCTCACAATTAATGTTATTGTACTTCCTGTTTCATTTTCTTTTCTGACAGTTTTTTTATTTTATTACTTTACTGGATTTAAAATCAACATAAACTTCTGCCAGAGTAAAAGAAGACAGTGCACTTTTACAAAGTACCCATACTGAGATGGCAAAGATAGCAAACTACCATCAACGTTTGTTGTAAGCATTAAACAAATTCTGAAATCAGTGATGAAGCAAGGATGTTCTGGACCTGAATTTATGCAAGGAAAATTGAACCGCAAGCCCAGGGTGTGTAATATAAGAGAGAGCCCGCTGTGGATCACTCAGACCCATGGGACTTGGCACCTCCTAGTATTGATAGATACTTGTCTGAAGTATACATGCCATAATTCAGTACATTAAAGTGTAGAATTAAAAAATGCAAACCCACAGATAGAGAAGGACAAGGTTATTTTATGGCCTCTACCCCCTAACAGTTTTGTATGTTTCTTTTTTTTTCTTACATATTTCATCCCTTAGTAGTTAAGCAGGAAAACACAAAATACTGACTTTGTATGACAAAAAAATTATATTGCAAGGGGAAAATAGGTAGATTTTGTTTACAAATGTTCCATTTGCATTTTGTTCTCTAGATATATTTCTGTTGAGTACCATTTTAATACACAGCAACCATGGACGGGAAATTCAGAAAAAGGAATAATAGTAATTATTCTGGCTTGGGTAACATGTATCAATATTGTGTTTACAACAGATCTATAAATAGTTAGTACATTAAAATTCAAACTACACATGTTTGTCTCCCTGCTGATGAATGGACATCGAATGTCATAGATTTATTACTTTAAGAGCATTTTTATTCAGCACAAACCAGACCCAAAGGTTGTCAGTTATACAAGAATAAGCTGCCACTTACAGCATACATGAGATGAACTTAATAAAATATGAAATCAAATTGAGTAAAATAAAATAAAACACAGTAAATAAATGTTATATGTTATATGAGGTAGAAACAAATAGCACACAGTAACCAGGTTATAGGTTAATTGGGGGAGGGACAGGGGCACAGTAGAAATTATTTTTACTGGTTAATCCCAAATAATTATATTGGGCTGTCCCTTTATCAGTAAATCACCAATAAGCTGGAATTATTTCTTTCAGTGTTAAATGTAGGCAATCCCCCCCCCACCAAAGATGGCCACCCATAAATCTTACAATAATTTGTGCAAGAGGAGAACTGTACTGTAGCACATCCTAGTCTTTATTCAGAAGACATCCATATGGTCACTGCCATGGGTCTTGCTGAATGCTGTATTATGCGAGCAGAGTAAGTATATATCCACAGCATAGTATGCATGAACAGTACACATTTTCAAATTGGTGTGTCTACTAGAGATCACTAGTTAAAGCAATACAAACCACTTCAGCTCCTGATTTGAATCGGTGTCAATTACATCTTAGAAAAGCGCAGATAGGTATTTCTGTCGTACTCTCAAACTTATGGGTGTATTATTAGTCTGTGTTCTCGAGAGGACTTGCTTTGCAGTGCATGAGGTGAATTGTATTCAGTATGTGGTGGGCTCTATTTGATGAACTCAGAAGCCATCTTCAAAAGAAGGCATTCCCTTCTAATAGCAACACATTCTGCATTATTATGACATGCTTACTTGAAGTATAATGTAAATAAGTATGTAAATGTGCTGTACTATTTATCAGATGTTATTTTTAAAGAAATACATGTGTGTTGTGTGCAAACGATTCTGTAAAAAAAAGATTTAAAAAAAAATAACATCTAGTAAATATTATAGCTCATTTACATGATTTTTTTAGCATAGTTCAAGTATGCCTTATTAGATTTTTTGTGGTGTTTCTGAATTGCCTTTGTTACTTGGTCAAACCTAAAAGAGTTAGCATTTACTAAATGAGGCAAAGAGCACTACATTTCCTAGCCTTTCTTTGTATAAATTCTTGCCTGCTAGAAGTCCATGCTGAGACAAAGGCTTTGAATGAAGGACAACCATTTGCTTACATACCACCAAAGAGACCGGAATAAGGTTTTGAAGCTGAGACAAAAATTTGAACATACGATCTCTAGGTGAAATCTGATATCCTGATTAATTCCAGTTTTCTACTTTCCTATCAGTTATCCTTCCTTATCATATTCTTTCCCCTGGTAAAATGTGCCATGACCTTTCACAATTGTATATTTATTCACACAGGTTTTTAGTTTTCATCGCCATAGTTTCACAAAAGCTTTGGTTTACAGCTAAAGAACTAATACAACACAAACAAATCAGCTGCTAAAAGGCCTGTAGGTAGGGACATTTAAAAAACTTAGTGTTACAATGTGTTATCTTATGGGGTGTTTGTATAGAACAGTGTTCACCAATTACATGTCATCTTGGTGCTTTGTACGGACATGTGCCTGTAGTTGTGATCCATCGAGCAGAGATTCTTCACTGGACGAATGCATTACACAACCATATAGGTGTCGGTGGATGGGTAAGAGTAGTGTGGGGTATCTTCACTGTGTTCCATAAAGGGAAGGGGGTGGTGGTCTTACCACTTTTCAACATATCCTGTTTGTATTTCAAGTGCGTCTCTGCCTGATGGTTTGTAGTGGGAATTTGGGTGTTGAAGAGTTTGTCTAAGCAGTGTCAACTATGACAGTGTTGTTGTGTACGTGTAGAGGTAGTGGATCTTGTAACCTTCCAAAAAATATAGATAGTTCTATGGCAGAATGTTTCTAGTGCACTGTTTGTGGATCTTGTGTTTCATCTGGGTGTGTACTGTTATTGTTCCTGTTCCTAATATAGGTTATAGTGGAAACATGTTACTTTGTGTTGTTTTCCTGACTTGCTGTTGGAGCAGGTGTGCCCTTATCTTGCACTGTTTTTGTTGTTCACAAGTCCTGCAGTGGTTTTTTTTTCATATATTTGTTATTAGTTTCAAGTTACGTTGTATATAATTTCCAACACCATTACAACACTTCAAGTACAGAGATGCAGGATTACATCACAACATAAGAAACAAAACATGTTCTCCAACTCCCACCACACCCTTGATTGCTCACGTGAGTATGAATTATGCTTTTGTTAATATCGATAGTTCACTTAACTAGTATCATGGGGTATTGATCCCAATACCCTCGCCGCAGCTGGGCCTGTCCCAGTTTCTTCTGGCCTCTTGTTCACCTAGACAATTCCCTGGGATACAACCACATTGTCTTCACACTCCGTCGTATCCCCTAGTATCCTGACCTAGTGTATCAATCTTTATACCTCTTCAGCAGAGCCATCCTTCTCCTCCTCCACATTCCGCAATTCAATCAGCATCTGTCTCCATGCTAATAGGTCATCTTCTAGGCATTCATCGCATCTCATATGTTTTATTCTAACCTCCTCAGCCACTGCCCATTTAGACATATCACGTAACAATTCCATAGATGTAGGCGGCTGGGCTCCCATCCACTTGATGGCAATCCGCCGTTTCACCAGCACCAAACCTAGCATCAGGAATTTGCAACTAAGTTTCCTTTCAGAAGGGGCTGATATCAGGCCTAGCAATACCTCGCGTGGGTTACACAGGATTACTCACCCCGTTGCACCATTTAAACTCCACAATACCTCATTCAAGTAAGGCACTATGGAAGCTCAGGTTCATACTACATGCAGAAAGTCTGCTTCCAGGGTTCCACACCTCGGGCATCTGTCAGTTCTAGTAAAGTAAATAGCATGAAGTGTTTTAGGAGAAAGGTACGCCTGGTGTATATAACTATATTGTATAAGTTTAAAGCGTGCATTAGAGCTTACAGTACGTGCTCCCATGTGTACTTTTTGCCATTCACGCACGGTTAAGGCCTCTCCTAGCATGTTCTCCCATCTGTCGTGTTTCCCAGGAACTCCCTCCGGCATGTCCTCTGGGAGTACTCTGTATAAATGCATTATGAGTCTGCAGCCTCAAGTCAGGTCTAGCAGTCTAGCCAATGTCTGTAAGGGTAATGGTTAGTCGGGAAAACAGGGTCAAATCTCATGGGCTGTAGCCAATAACTTGGCTTATTGTAAATACTGGCCAGTACCCAACGCAAATGAATCCAGTGCATCGTCTCGCGTAATAAACTGTCCACCGAGAAATAAGTCTCCCAGGACGTCACATCCCCCCCTCCCGCCATCTCTGTACTGAATTCACTTCTGCTATAGCCCGGAAAGGTTTCAGAACCCAGATTGGCCTATCCTGTGTATATGGTGCACGGTGCAGTACTGTCGTAACTACCTGTTCCCAAATGCAACCTATCTTCAGTACCAGGAATGGTTGTGTCGTTGGTGTCCGCGCACCGAACATAAGCAGCTCAGGGAGCATATAGTTTCCATGTGAGCCTCTCAAGAGCCTCTTTTCGCAGTTGTCTTCCTCCTTGAACCAATGGATCGCATGTTAGAGGTGGGCTGCAAAATAGTAGATTCCAAATTGGGAAGTTCAATACCGCCCTGTTCCCACGTCTGCTTCAACATGGCCAATCCTATAATTTTCCGTTTAGTGGCCCACAGGAGATCTATTATCAAACTGTCCAGTTCTTTAAATGTCGTCTAGGGATCTCATGGAGCGTGCCCTGTAAGACATACAAGCATTGTATTGTGGTAATATCACCATCTTCACCAATGCGGCTTTACCAATCAGGGAGAGTGGGAGTTCTTTCCTGAGCTTTACTCATGCACAGAGTCCCTCAGTTACTCTGCCTATATTCAAATCTAGGAAGTGTTGCTTCTCGCATGCAATCTTGATCCACAGATATCGTATACCCTCCGCTCCCCAGGGCAGCCCAACTAGTGGTAGCATATCCGCCTCCAGCCGAGACATGCCGCCCAGCGGCAACAGGCGTGATTTGTTAGTGTTCACGTACAGCCTAATCATCGCTCCAAAGCCCTTCAGGGCTTCCATTAACACCGGGGCTGAGTTCCCAGGGTCTCGCACGTACACCAGGGTATCATCGGCATATAAAGACACCACATGTGTGTTGTCCCCCACATGGATCCCCCAGAGTTCAAGCTTATGGCGCAGTTGTGCCGCCAATGGCTCCATCGCCAGGGCAAACAACAGGGGGGACAGGGGACAACCATGTCTCGTGCCGCAATACAAAAGAAAACTCGCAGACACTAGACCACCTGTCCGGATCCTAGCTTTTTGCTCGGCATATAGCAGTTTAATCCATGAAATATATTTAGGACCAAGGCCTACCATCTCCAATACACGCTAAAAGATAGTCCCACAAGACTAAATCAAACGCTTGCTTGATATCGAGAAACACCAGTGTGTATAACTCTTCCCGCAAGTCAGGATTATGGAAAACATGGAACAGACTGCGCAGATTATAGGATCGACAGGTGAAGGAGCAGGCACACGGCCAACAATCTGCTCAGTATTTTAACGTCAACATTCAATAGTGAGAGTGGCCTATAAGACATCCACTTTGTCAGCCCTTTTCCTGGCTTTGGCACTTGCACCGCGATAGCCTCACGCATGGTGTCTGGAAGGCGTCCACAGTGCAACGCTTGTTGGTACACCTCCAGTAGCTTGTCCACCACTTCATCTGCATATTTATGGTAGAATTCAGCTGGGAGACCATCCCCTCCTATTGTTTTGGCAGTTTTTTGCCGTCGTAGTGCCGCAGAAACCTCCTCTTTGGTTATATCGGCTTCTAGTGTCATCCTCTCTTCGGTACCCAACTTGGGGATGTCTAAGTCTGTTAAGAATGGCACCCCAAGAGTATCTGGTTCGACCCTTCATTTTGCATATACCTCTTCAAGGTGTGCCCTGAAGACATCGGGCCCGATTCACAAAGGTAAAAGGAGACAAAAGTCTAACTTTACGACTTTCGGTATTCACAAAGGGCATTTACTACTCGTAATGCCCTTTGTGAATACCGAAAGTCGTAAGTTCAACTTTTAGTATTCACAAAGGGCATTTACAAGTAGTAAATGCCCTTTGTGAATACCAAAAGTCGTTAAGTTAGACTTGCGTCTCAGTTTACTTTTGTGAATCGGGCCCATTGTTTATAGCCATCTGGGAGTTTACTAATTTACCTGCACTATCTCGTATAGTCAGTATCTGCTCGCGGGACTCTTGTTGTCTCATCAGGCGTGCCAACATGGCCCTTGTCTTATCGGTAAACATCCTTTACAACAAATGCATTACAACGCATGCCATTACCCCGCATTTTTTAGTTCCCAAAATCTTTTACAACGCAGGGCTTTGCACTGCAAACCATTACAACGCATTCCCCAAAGTAACGCCCCGGTGGAGTTAGAATAGTAAATTGCGTTGTAATGGGGAATGCGTTGTAATGGATTGCGTTGTAAAGCCCTGCATTGTACAAGATTTTGCAGAGTAAAATATGCGGGGTAATGGCACACATTGTAAAAGCGTGCGGGGTAAAGTGTCCTATTCATCTTATCTCCTTCTGTGTGCAATATCTGGGGATATTCAGTAAAAGTATGTTTTTCCAGCCTTCGCCAATCATCCAATAGAGTCCTGCGGGTGAGTCCCCAGTCCTCTAATCTCTGAGGTTGTGATGGTAGTTCTCTTTCTATGTCCCGCAATCGAGTTTCATTATTAGCTAGGTCACGAGTTAATTGTTGTCGGACACCGTATGTGGTTTTTAGACAGACCCCTCTAAGCACTACCTTCATAGCGTCCCAGTTGTGGGCCCTGCTACTTGAGCTACTCCAATTCTCCTGATAGGAATGGGTGATTTCTTCTCGCACTATGGCCGCGAACGGGGGTCCGTGAAAGTCTCAGCACGTGGTCTCCATAATGGTATCGCAGGGCGAGTATGGCCCCACATCAGGCTCACCAAGAGTGGGGAGTGATCCGAGATATATTGCGCTAGGTAGGCGACCTCCCGGACCTGGCGTGCCATGCCAGGGGTAACAAAACAATAATCCAGTCTACTGTATGTTCCCGTCACTGGGGTATAACAGGAGAACAATCTGGATCCCGGGTGTTGTTCCCTCCACACGTCCATGAGGCCAATGCCCTTCGTCAATTCACGCAGTTGCTCAGTCATGTGGGGTTTCGTATTCGTGCAAGGGTGTTCGAGGTCTAACAGTTCATCGAGCACACAGATGCAGTCGTTCGCCAGGAGTACTTTGCTCGTCAAACATGGGGAAGCAGCCGATGCCACATCAGGGTAATAGCGTACACAGTCAATATTGGCAGCATTTACATTTATAAACCACACCTCTCGCCCATCTAGCACTCCTGTCAAAATAACAAATCAACCTTCCAGGTCTATCACATGTGACCTGTGTTGGAAAGGCACCCCTGGAGCCATCCATATCAGGGCGCCCCGCGCATATCCCGGGTATGACGTTGCATATAACTGTCACCTCCAGCGTTTGCGCAGGCTGGGAACACAGTCACCCCATGTGTGTTTCCTGCAAAAGGGCCACTGAGATACGATAGCTTTTGAGGCATGCATACACTCTCCACCTTTTTTCCAATCGTGCCAGTCCTCTGACATTCCATTTCAGGACTTTAAATACCTTATCAGCCATTAGACATGTTACTCATCCACAGCGCAGGATATCAGACCAGCCTCTCCACACCATATTTCTCAGCATTCATTCACCTGAGCAATCATTTCCCTTTTGTAACCATACAAAACTTCAATCCCTTGTAACTCCCCCCTCCCCATGGGCAGCAACCTGACCCCGTCCGCCTCAAAGTGGGCAGCTCACGAACCCAAGGTTCCCGCCCCATACCAAATATCTCGTATGAGTATCAAACCAAGAATACGAGTAGTGATAACCAAACAACTAGGACGCTCCACTAAAGATCAGCATACGGAAGCAGTCTCAAGGGTATTTCCCCCACTGTACTGCCACAGTTCTTAGAACCCTGGGCCCTAACACCCAAGTCCACTCACCATATCCCACCCAGCACCCACATATTCAGGCATATAGTACGCCAACTCCAGGTATCTTCCCAATGAGAAACAGAGAAGGAAAAATAAAGAGTGTGGTCTAGAGGAGAGAAAGGGCAAACTTCTACAGCAACATCTTATAACTATTATTATCATTTCGACATATAGATCAATAACTGTAGGAGACAATGCAAATTAACTTATGACATAGGTTCCCTATACATGTCTATCATCTAGGTATTCATATTCGGAAGTCCACTGGACACATTGTGGGGCCGCCCCATTATATCAGTACTCACTGTGCGCCATGTGTAGGTCAGACTGGCCCCCAGCTGTACTGTGTGTACCATACTCAGGGCCACTCCGTCTTTCCAGAGGGGAACCCCGTGATGCAGGTAACACCTCTGTGTCCCTAAGGGTGCCATCAGAGAATACCACAATGCACCCTGGGTGCCCCTGAAGAACCAGTATGTTTGCTACTCCCGGCCCATTTCCGCACAAGCGCCGACTGACTCTGCTCTCTCGGTGTCAGGGTTCCAGTCTGCTCCGATCCCTGCAAAGAAGCTCCAGCCAGTCACTGGCCCCGTTCGCAGTGAAGAAACAGTGTATCTTCCCATAGTGAACCACACGGAGTTTCGCCGGGAACCTCAGGCTATATCGCAGATTAAGGTCTCACAGCTGGTTTTTTACCGCCAAAAAGGTTTTCCGTTGGTTCTGGACCAACAGGGTATAGTCTGGAAAAATAGATAATGGGTGACCCTCAAAGTTCAGTGGACCCTTCATTCGCACCTCCTGCAGGATTGCGTCACGGTCTCAGTAGTTAAACAGCCAGGCAATGAGGGTCAGCGGGGGGCACCCGGGTGCGGCAGCTGAACCAGGGCCTGATGAGCCCATTCAATCGTGAAGAATTTAGACAGGTGTTGTGGGTGCATGGTTTTAACAAGCCACTCTTCAAGGAAGAGTTCCGCAGACTGGCCCTCTGCTCCCTCCGGGAAACCCACAAACTGTAAGTTATTCCGTCTAGAACATCTCTCAGTGTCTTCGACACGTTCTTCAAGCCGTATGGACAATTCCTGTAGAGGGGATACCTTCTCCTGGAGGGTGGCTACTTCGTTCTGTAGCTTCATCACGTTCCCCTCTATGGCGGTTACGCGATCTGACACTCCTCGGAGGTCTGCCCTGAGTAAATTTACTTCTATGGCCACTGAGTCTATCTTTGTAGCCAGTTCCGCCCGGGAACCCGGGATGGCTGTCATCAAATCTAACAATGATGGATCAACCCCGTGGCATTCCGAAGGGGATTCATGCGGCCATCCGGGCAGCACAACGCGTGCAGGCTCTTCTGGTGACAGTGGCAATCCAGCGGCAGGACTCCACTTCTGGCAGCCCACAGGTGAAACAAACAGCTCCGCCAGTCAATAATCAGGTGCAGACACGAGATTAGGTAATTGTAGAGCTGGAAGGGTGGTTGGCGGCAGGATTTGTACGGATATTTAGGGGTATTACAGCGGAGCCTTGTCAGAGTGCGTCCGCCATCTTGGCTAAGCAAGCCACGCCCCCAAGTCCCTGCAGTGTTGTGTCTGATGTTTCCTGGCCCATTTTGCTCAGTTGTAATAGTCTCTCAGTCCCTGTGTCTCCCAGTTCCATGTTTTCCATGCAGAGTACTTTCTGAAATTTTCTTTCCTCAAGACCTCCTCTTGCCTGAATTCCGAGTGAGAGAGATAGAGAGAGAGAGTCCTTGTCCTGGTGGCTCAAACTCCCAGGCTACCTGTAAGCATATGTATTAGTTGGCTCTGGTGGACACTTTATAGAGAACGTTATGATTACAAAGACCCTGTCCAAATGTATTGTGCATTACATTGTCTTTTGGGATTTCCATGTTATTGTATCATTCCCTGGATTAAACTATAGAGGAAACCTATATTATATGCAGCTTTGCCTCATGTACATCCCTGACTATGCTAAATAATGCCCTTATGTAGAATAGATTTTGTCTCCAGGGCTGATACTAAATTTGACTAAGGACCCCTGCAGGTTTCCGTCCTGCCAGGCTCCAGTCTACTGTCTGTGTTTATTCATAACGTAGAAAGGTTTATACCCCCATAAGGAAGATGAACATTGGGCTTAGGGCACGAGTTCTGGTAATAAATGTAGTGAATTGTAGCATTTGTATATCATTTCATATCACTGTTTTTGCCGCAAACGCCGGTAAGAGGTTAACCAGCTTGAATTTGGTTGGGAGAGTTTATGTCAACAGTGTGACCTATGTAAGAAGTGTTGCAAGTTACCCTCTGCAGGCAAATTTGACAAAACCTGGTTGTCCTTTTCAAGTTCAGGGATTGAAGTGAAAATCTTTAAAGAGATTGAAGAGTTTTAATAATAAAGAAAAAAGAATAATAATAATAACAATTTTTATAGTGCACCTGAAACTGAAGTGGCGGTCGATATTCAATTAATAGGTTTTATTCGTGTTGACACAGAAGGTATGAAAGGCACAGTTGTCCCTGTATGAATATATACATATGGCCTACAGATCTCTGTGTAAGCAGTGAACCCATATAGCTGTGTGTCTAGAAAAAATAAATTATACTTTCCCGTTACTGTATTTATTACAAACAGCATAATCTAAACATGCTCACACATCAAGAGACAACTCAGGTTACTATCATTTTCTTTCCAATCATTCCAGAAAACCTAAAAATAAAGAGATGTATGTGGCATACAACTAGCTCTGGAGTAATAAATTAGTAGACTGTCCAGAAGCAGCCGAAGGAATTTCAGCCTATTTTTGACTGCCTGGTCATCAGGCACCCATGTCTTTTCAATCTTGTCCTCGTTGGACATGATTAGCTGTAACCATGAATTGCCATTACAAGATTGATTAACAACAGTGAGAGTGTGGGTGATGGGTTATGTTTAACCTTTCTAATATTAAATGTTTGCTGTCTTACAAGCACAAAAAACAGTGAGGTGGAGTGAGCCATCTGAGCCATAACTCTCTATGATTATCTTTTACACACTCGTCCTGACTAAGGATCCTATGCAGTCTAGATGCATTCTTTCCATTACCTTAGATTTTGGGAGGCCATTGTCAAAACACATTCTGTGAAGGGTATCTGAATCCACCAAACTTCTGAGTGACACATTTAGAGCTATGTGTCTGTTAGTTAAAATGGTAAAGAATCCACCAACAATCTTGATTAAGTTTATCATAGATACAGTGCCTCAAAAGACATATCAGGTTGGAAACCAGATTTGCCTATTTTCATAGCATCATTTCTGTCCAGATGTCCTCAAAGATGTTTCATAGCAATGGACAGTACCGAAAGTCAAATCCAGATATTTTGCCATTAGTCTTATTCTTTTTTTAAGACACTTTTCCCGATTTCAGATGTAGACTTTTAATAAATATTAAATAGATCTAGAACTTACGTTTAATTCTAGTGGAAATGGCTGCAACAGTACTAATATTACTGACAGCCATTCCTTCTATATTTAGGTGAAAGTCCGTAAAATTGATAAGTAAATTGTGTTAACATTGTGACCGCAGATCTTTTCCACATCTGCGATCAAATGGCAAATGGCTGCCTTAGATAATTGTGAAAATTACTTGGAGATGTGTATGATAAACATTGCAACTTCTAGTAATTTCTTTGGTTATCGTATTGCTACGGACAAAGGAATGTCTAGTTACATGGTGACCAGTCTTTTGTCTGGTCTGCAATATAGCCGCCGGGATCTAAACAGACTTCCTTGTATTGACTATATTAAAGATTAGCAGAACTAGCACATCACAATATTCAAGTGTAGTCCTTGCAATAGATGTTGCTTTTGTTCTCTATCCAAGGCCTCATGACATCTGGACAATGTAAGATTTTAAGGGACTTACAATGGGTTCTTAAAAACAACTAAAGGTTAAAAGGTTGTATGATTTTATCTCAATTCACCAAGCCAAAAGACAACCACAATGGCCCTTTTTTGCAAGCAGTAAATATGTAAAGTTTGTTGGGAACAGCTTGAGTAGATCACTACTGGACTAGTTTGTAAAGTACTACTGATATGAATCTGAGGCTTGGAAGATCTAGAATGTAAAACCTTATTGAGTGAATCTTGCCTCTTTAATCTTCAACCCTTCCCAGTTTTGAGAGAAGTGCGTGCTGTAGAAGTGTTCTGGGAGGTAATCTGTAAAGGGAAGTATCGAAAGGAAAGAGAATTGCCACATAACCATTTTTAAAGGCAGAGCAGGTTTATTATTTAGTAGTGCCATCTAGCAAGGACATTTAATGAAATCCTGACAGGTGTTGGCAGGCATTAATGTTCTGTGAAGTCTTAAAGAAGCACCTTTGATAACCAGTGTTAATGGTGAGTAACCTCCGTGTAGTATTTTGCATCTGCAGATAGATTAAAAAAATGTTTGCCTGAAAGTTGATGACAACAAGCTAAACAATATAAAACAAACAGAAGTCCAGCGACTTCGGAATATCAAATTAAAAATATCATCTGATATAAATATTTTGTCCTAAAATCATTATATTTACTGCAGATTTTTTATTATTAACGCCAACCAGTTGATATTTTTTAAGACATTATTTCAGACACAGTATTTATGTCAGATGGTATTCTAACACACATATTTTGGCACGACACCACTCCAGTGTTATTGATTTGAAAGTTTTGAGGCTGTGTTGTCTATCTAATGGTTTTCATCTTTTGCAGAGGTGTAGTAGTCCTTCATCACCAAATGGTACTCTGTCTCCTAGTGGATCAGGTGGGACTCATCTCGGCTGGGAGGAGCGCAGTGGCCAATGGCTGCGAAGGAGAAGGCTTGATGGTGCTATTAACCGAGTCCCTGTAGGCTTCTATCAGAAAGTGTGGAAAATACTTCAAAAGGTAAATCATTTGAAACACATAGCAAAATGTATTGTACTACTAATAGACAGTGAAACAAACAGGTATGATGCTTGACCTTCAACCTAGAAGGATGGAAGAGACTGGAAGGGAGAACAGAGCTGCCAGGTAAAGTATATAGCAGGACAGCTGATGGATCCTTAAGACTTACAGAGTGCTGCTATTCTTTGGCAAAAATAATAATAGGTTTGAAATTCAGAATATATTAATTATTACTGTTTTGACAGCATGTAAAACTAACATTATCTACAGTGGCACAAAATATCTCATGGATGCTGTTTTCATAAATATACTCCATGTCCTGAAATATTCATCTGAGCTTGATAGGGATTCCCAAAATCTTTCTGCAGCTTGGGCACCACTGAGTGACCAACCTGTCAAGTGATACTCGGATTGCAGATGTCAAGGGACATTAGAGTCACAGTGAAAGAGTTTTAAACTAGTGTCTCCCTTATTTCTTCTCTTTATTGCCAATGGGCTTAGGGACAGCATATCGTTCTCTATGCATTGTGTTAGTGTTGTGTGCTAATGTTTTCTTTCTTCTTTCCAAGATTCTGCACCAGTGAACATATCAAAGTCAAAGAATTGAATTGCCTAAAGACGATTCCACTGACTAGTCCTTGTGTTTACTAGATCAGAGTGTTAGGCAGAGGCACAAC
Organism: Calotriton arnoldi; assembly: GCA_963921515.1. Taxonomy (NCBI): domain Eukaryota; kingdom Metazoa; phylum Chordata; class Amphibia; order Caudata; family Salamandridae; genus Calotriton; species Calotriton arnoldi. Next base: position 687,455 of record CAWUFW010003626.1, read on the forward strand.
AGTTTCATGCAAAACATATTTCACACTGTTACTATTAAGAAAGGGTGTGAAGAAATGGAGTATTGGAATGCTGGTATGCTCACATTCAAAAAGAACAATTGATGGACAGAATGTTGAACAATGTCAAGCATTCACCCCAGAACAGAGATCTGGACCTAAATCCATTGTTTTAGAAACAAGCATCCTGGGACCGGTTTCGGGGTTTCACCCCTCATCAGCCAAGCTAGCTTTACTCCAGTTGCATGGAGAGCACAGAACCCAGGTCTGGGCATGCCTGCCCCACTCATGGTGACAAATGCAAAAAGAACAATTGATTGACAGAATGTTGAACAATGTCAAACGTTCACCCCAGTACAGAGATCTAGACCTAAATCCATAGTTTTTTTGCTCCCCATGCCATTCCAGTTCAAACCCAGCCATATGCAAATCAGTCTTGACTGCTCCCCATGGGAACAGTCCAGCCCGAACTGCCAGGCCAGGTCCTCCCTGGACCTGAAACAAGCATCCTGGGACCGGTTTCAGGGTTTCACCCCTCATCAGCCAGGCTAGCTTGGCTCCAGTGGCATGGAGAGCACGGGACCCACGTCTGGGCATACCCTTCCCACTCGTGGTGACAAATGCAAAAAGAACAATTGATGGACAGAATGTTGAACAATGTCAAACATTCACCCAAGTACAGAGATCTGGGAGTAAATCCATCGTTTTTTTGCTCCCCATGCCATCCCAGTTTTAACCCAGCCATATGCAAATCAGTCTTTACCCTGCTCCCTATGGTAATAGTCCAGCCCGAACTGCCAGGCCAGGTCCATGGCACCGAAGTCTTTGCAGGAGCGGTCCCGAAAGCTGCTTGAAGCCCGGCAGTCGGCTCCGCGCCGTGAAAGGCCCCGGTCCAGAGGGAGGTCGAGGGACCGGTCGCGGAGCCACCGCCATCGGAAGTCATCCGAATCGAAGTCTTCGCACTCGGGGTCAGGTAAGACGAAGCGCCAAAAGAAGTCGAATAAACGTCATCGTTCCCCGACTTCCCCTCGCCAGTCGCGCGACTTGGCTGAGGGAGCGGGTGGTGCCGCTCCGGCGGAGCCTACGCAGTCGCCGGTGACCTACCCACCCTTCCCGGGTTCATCGGCGACTCCGGCCCAGGTACAGGAATTCCTGTCCGCTATGGCTCGCCTATTTGGGCCGTGGGGCCCCTCCTGTGCGCCTTTGGGCCCCGCAGGCCCGACTGGGAGTCCACGCCCTTTCACGCCGGTGGCTCCGGCCCCTGCGTCGCTGTCGGCTCCGGCCTCGGCACCGCAGGACTCCCGTGGATCCCGTCATGGATCCCGGTCGACGCCGGTTGACCTTGTCACACCTCCACGGACGTCGACCCCACCGGCACCACGTTTCGCGTCACCCGGCGCGACGGACGACGTCGTCCCCGGTTTCAGCCCTGAAGTGGAGACGGTGCCAGAACGGTGTCGACCGACGCCGATTCCGACGCTGTTTGGGAATCTGTTTCCCTATCTCCATCCTCCTCCTTTTCTGCCTGTACAACAGCATGAAAAGGAAGGGGAGGACTGGTCACTGCTCAATGTGAGTATGACCCGGACTGGGCAGAGGAGTTGGGGGATGCCAGTGGTCTGGACACCTCTCCAGACCTTGGCATGCTGTCTCCTCCTACTGTGGCTACGGAGGAGGGTGCTTCTTTTTCTGTGGTGTTGCGTAGGGCAGCCGGGGCTCTCCACCTCGAGCTACCTACTGTGGCCCTCAGGACTAACCTCCTGACGGAAGTGCTTCAGCCAGCAGTCACCTCTGCGGAACCACTGCTGCCCTTTAATGACGCACTTTCGGACGTTCTTTTGGGCTCCTGGTCCAGGCCCAACACAGGGGCTCCTGTGGACAGGAACGTGGCCCGACGCCATCGCCCGGCCCCGGGCGACCCCATCTTCCTCTCCCAACACCCCACCCCTGAGAGCTTGGTTGTCCAAGCCTCCGCTTCCCCAAGCGCATTCCCTTCCGCCCCCCGGACAGGGAATCCAAGAGACTGCAACAGTTTGGGAAGAAGGTTTTTTCTTCCGCCAGCCTAGGGCTGCGGTCTGTGAACACCGCATGCCTCTTGGGCCGTTATGCTCACTCCCTGTGGGATACGGTGGTGCAGGTGCTGCCTCAGTGTCCGGAGGAGGCTCGGACACTAGTCTCCCAGGCTATTGCTGAGGGGAGGGATGCAGCCAAGTTCACGATCCGTTGTGGGCTTGACACCGCGGACTCGCTGGGCAGGGCGATTTCCGCGACAGTGGCGCTCCGCCGCCATGCCTGGCTGAGGACAACTGGCTTCTTGGGGGATGTCTAAAACACTTTGATGGACATGCCCTTTGATGGCATTCGCCTCTTTGGCAACAAGGCAGACAGTGGCTTTGGAGAGATTTAAGGACTCACGGGCTACGGCCAAGTCCTTGGGCCTTTTCGGCCACACGGCCTCGTCAGCCTTCTGCCTTTCGCTCCTTTCGTGCTCGCGGAAGGGGCAACCCACCATATTCGCAACAGAGCCACAGGCCGGCGCAACAGTCCACGCGCGGACGTGGGTACCGCCGCGGCGGTTCAGGGGGCCAGCGGACGGGTCAGTCCACCACCACTCCAGCCACCACTGCCTCCAAACCTTCCTAGCCGACCTTTCAGGCCCACCAAACACCAGTGGGTGGCAGGCTTCGCCATCACCTCCCCCACTGGCGCACCATCACGTCGGACAGGTGGGTTTTACAGATAGTCCGAAGGGGCTACTCCCTCCCCTTCGAGACTACCCCTCCAGCCATGCCACCTCAATACCACCGCATGTCGGGGGATCACTTGGCACTTCTCCAGCAGGAAGTTGTGGCCCTCTTGGCCAAGGGGGCCATAGAGCACGTTCCAACGCCAGAAGTAGGTCGATTTTGTTATTCCCACTACTTTCTGATTCCAAAGAAGGACAAGGGCCTGCGTCCTATCTTGGACCTTCGGAACGTCAATCTCTTCCTCCAGAAGGAGAAGTTCAAGATGCTCACACTTGCTCAGGTATTGTCTGCCCTAGACCCACAAGACTGGATGGTAGCGTTGGACTTGCAGGACGCTTACTTTCATATCCCCGTCCTACCGGCGTTACCTGCGGTTCACGGTAGGCCAGGAGCATTTTCAGTTCACTGTGCTTCCTTTCGGCCTTACCAGCGCCCCTCGAGTGTTCACGAAAGTGATGGCGGTGGTCGCACCTCATCTGCGCAGATCAGGGGTTTCAGTCTTCCCCTATCTCGACGACTGGTTGTTGAAGGCGGGCTCGCCCCAGGCAGTCGTCTCCCACCTCCAGACTACGGCCGACCTCCTGCATTTGCTGGGGTTCTCCATCAACGTGCCGAAGTCGCACCTGATTCCCTCTCAGAAGCTCCTCTTCATCGGAGCAGTTCTGGACACAGCGCAATTTCGGGCCTATCCTCCCGAACAGCGAGTCCGGGATATTTGGGCTATGATTCCAATCTTTCAGCCCTTATCCTGGGTTTCGGTCAGGATGACCCTGAGGCTGCTGGGCCTCATGGCCTCCTGCATCCTGCTGATCAATCATGCCAGATGGCATATGCGGGCTCTGCAGTGGGACCTGAAGTTCCAGTGGGCGCAGCATCAGGGGAATCTGTCCGACTACATCCAGATCTCGGAGGGCACTGCAAAACAGTTGTAGTGGTGGCTCGCGAACCAGCATTGGGTCAGCGGCAGATCCCTCTCCCTTCCCCAACCAGAGCACACAGTGGTGACGGACGCGTCCCTCCTGGGATGGGGCAGCCACATGGGAGAGGCGGAGATCAGAGGCCTCTGGTCTCCGGCGGAGTCCAAGCTCCATATCAACATTCTGGAGCTCCGGGCGATCCTACTTGCACTCAAAGCATTCCTTCCCTCTGTCAAGGGGAGACTAGTGCAGGTGTTCACAGACAACACCACCGCCATGTGGTACTGCAACAAACAGGGCGGGGTGGGGTCGTAGACCCTATGTCAGGAGGCTCTGCGCCTCTGGACATGGCTGGAACATCAGGGCATTTCCCTGGTGGTTCAACACCTGGCAGGTTCACTGAACGCCAGGGCGGACGAACTCAGTCGCAGGTGCATGATGGATCACGAATGGCGTCTTCACTCGGACGTGGCGCAAGGTCTCTTTCAATAGTGGGGAGAGCCTTGGATAGATCAATTCGCCACCGAAGAGAACGCGCAATGTCAGCAGTTCTGCGCGTTGGAATTTCCAAGGCGGCACTCGCTCTGCGACGCTTTTCGTCGCTAGTGGAGTTGCAGTCTATTGTACGCCTTTCCGCCTATACCACTTCTACCCAGAGTGCTGAAGAAGATCAGACGCGACAGGGCCCAAGTCATTCTTGTGGCTCCAGACTGGGCTCGAAGAGTTTGGTATCCCGAGCTACTCAGTATGAGCATGGATCCCCCGATCCGACTGCCTCTTCGGGAGGATCTTCTGTCGCAGCAGCAGGGGACGGTCCTCCACCCGAACCTGTCCAGCCTCCACCTCCTTGCGTGGAGATTGAGCGGCGACAGTTGATTCCATTTCACTTGCCGCCCGAAGTCTGTGATGTCATACTGGCAGCCAGGCGTCCCTCCACTAAATCGGTATACGCCTGCAGGTGGAACAAATTTGTGGCATGGTGCACAGCAAAGGCTGTGGATCCACTTTCTGCCCCTCTTTCTGAGGTCCTACTGTTCCTTCTTTCTTTAGCCCAGCAGGGCTCTGTTCTGGGCACTATCAAGGGCTACCTTTCTGTAATTTCAGCCTTTCTCAGGCTACCTGATCAGCCCTCTCTTTTCAAGTCCCCTGTTGTAAATAGATTTCTTAAAGGCATTACTCACCTTTTCCCTCCTATTCCATTTGTGATGCCACAGTGGGACTTGAATCTGGTTCTTACTTATTTGATGTGCGCTCCCTTTGAGCCGCTTCACAGCTGTCCTCTTCGTTTATTAACCTTGAAGACTGCTTTGCTGGTTGCCATCACCTCCGCTAGGCGCGTGAGTGAGCTCCAGGCTCTTTCATGTAAACCTCCTTTTCTGTCTGTTCATCCGCACAAGGTCACACGTCCATCCTTTTTGCCAAAGGTTGTTACTGCCTTCCATATCGGGCAAACTATCACCTTGCCCACTTTCTTTCCGCCTCCGCACCCTTCCAGAGATGAAGAGAGGCTCCACCGTCTGGACCCAAAACGTGCGATCTCATTTTATCTCAACCGCACACAACAGTTCCGGGTGGATGACCAGCTCTTTGTTGGCTACGTAGGCGCCAAGAAAGGCCGGGCCGTACACAAGAGGACTATCTCCCGCCTCGCTGCACACTTTTACTTGGCATTATTGCCTTGACAGCCAAGTCCGGAGAGACGGCTTCTTTGGCCGTTCGGTTCTCCGTGATTTCTGGTGTGATCTTGGTTCGCAGACCCACCACCGGGGTTGGTATTGCTGGGGTATCTATTCTAAGGTAAGGAATCTATCACTACGTGTTTCTTTCAGATGAACAAGTTACTTACCTTCGGTAACGATATATCTGTAAGAAACATTAGTAGTGATAGATTCCTTACCGCCCCACCCATCCTCCCCGTTCTGCGAACTGATTTCTAGGGTTAAGGTCATCCCTTTCAGGGCCCTAGTTTCAATGCACCAGTGGTCAGTATCTTGCATGGCTCTGCGTTCCTGGCGCGGAAAGTCGTGTTTAGAACTGACATCAGCGCGCGAGGGCGGCGTCTAAGTAGCTGCCGCAACGTCATCCCAGCGATCACGACGCCTACGACGGACGCGGAGCCGCACAACACCACCTTCCGACGCGCAGGGGTACTGCTGACGAAAACTTTCCGGATCCAGACTGACGCCTGGGGATATTCTAAGGTAAGGAATCTATCACTACTAATGTTTCTTACAGATATATCGTTACCAAAGGTAAGTAACTTGTTCTTCATGCTCTTGTAAAACTTGCCCACAGGAACAAAGTGCCAGCATCCATATCAACCTAAGCCCGCCATTGATCTAGAGAAGTTAGTCATAGATCAACAAGCAGCCACCACCATGCTTAACCTTCAAGTCATTGTTCATTGTTCTAATTTCAGATCACAACTCGTGGATGAAATCAACTAAAGCAACATGCACACAATTGTCCACAATTTTTCAGATGTTAATTTAAAATTCATAACATTCGGTTAACTATAGTAACAGAGCACTAAGGGCTTGATTTAGAGTTTGGCGGATGGGTTACTCTGTTAGAAAATTGACAGATACCCTGTCCGCCACATTACAAGTGTATTATATCCAGTGGCACTTGTAATAAGGTGGTCAGGTTATCTATCGGTAAGGTTTTGATGGAGGAACCCATCCACCAAACTCAAAATCAGGCCCTTAGTACTCTGTAGTCAGTTGACCAAGTGTTGTGAATTTTAAATTAACATCTAAAGGCCCTAGCACCTTAGAAACAAAGCAAAGCACATACTGCATCTTTGTGTATCCATGCAGCTCTCTTTGGAGGGTTCAAAATCCGTGTACATTCACTTACAAGAGTTGGAAAATACAAACGAGCTGGACAAATATAAATTAGATGCCATATGTCTTCAGCAATTATATCAGCAGAAGGAAGAGTTGGAGTAAGACACAATCAAAAATGAAGAAACTTTAATCTTACGTAAGCTAACAATGGTTGAGGTATATATAGTTGAGCAAAATGGTGTTTTAGCACAGTCTAAAATAAGTCTAAAATAGGATGTACCTGTTACCAATATCAAGCAGGTACCTGCTGCACTTTTTTTTTTTTGGGAAACATTTTATTTAATACAAGACTTGCATTAGTAACATTAGCAACATGACACATTACCATGACAGTTTGTTTTCCAATATACATTGTTTTTAACCGTAGATTAACATTGCATCGTGTATATAGCATAGGTCTGCTAGCGAATGCATAGTGTTCCAGTTCAGTCATCCTCGTCGGATAGCGGTTCTATAACTGGCGGGGTACAGATGCCTCCCCTGAATGTATTCCACTTTCCCCACATCCGCTCCCATTTTTTGGGGCACCTCTGTGAATATATGTGGCCTGTTCGGCCGCCATGGCCATGTCCATATCTTTGCACCATTCTCCCAGTGTTGGGGCAGTTTGTGCTCCCCAAAGTCTAGCAATGTTTCATTTCGCCATTACCATACCTAGTGTAGCCCAGGCTTGGGTCGTGTGCTTCAGGTCTGTTGCCTCCCAGATATTTAGGAGGCAACGTTTAGGGTCCGGTGGTACGGGCGCTCCACTAACCTGGGTAATTGTGCTCATAACTGTCGCCCAGTATGGTTTAATTGCCGGGCAGTCCCATAGTGTGTGGTAGAAGGTGCCAATGTCGCCGCATTGTCGCAGGCAGAGTTGGTCGTTGGCCTTTCCTATCTTGTATAATGTCACTCTTGTGAGGTAAGTCCTATGAAGCACTTTCAATTGTTCAGGCGCATCCGTGAGGATACTGCTACCTCTCTTGGGGACTCAAGCACTTCCTGCCAGTCAGTGTCGTCCAGGTTGCCCACATTGGCTTGCCATTTTTCCCGTAGTGTTTGTGTAGGGTCCGGTTGATAATTAGCGATTTTGCGGTACGTTAGGGATATGGCTTTTTTATCTATGTATTCCGTGAGGAGCCTGTCCTCCAGTGGGGAGGCCTCCGGAAGAACAGTGTCAGGCGGGATGACCGCTTCCAGCGCATGCTTAACCTGCAGGTAACGGAACATTTCCGTGGGCGCCATCTCATATTGGTCTTGTAATTGGGCAAAGGGAATGACTTTCCCAGTTTTCCAGAGGTCTCCCACCCATGAAATTCCTATTGCGTCCCACTGTCTAAAGCCCTTGCTCTTACCCAGTTTGCCGGTTTCCCACAGTGGAGTATGTTGTGTCAATTTATCTTTCCAGCCTAGGTGTCTCAGCACTGCGTCCCACAATTGGACGGTATGTGCGGTTGGTCCCATGAGGTCAAATTTCCGCTTTGTATTATAGAGACTGCGATTGATACCCCCCGTACCAAGGGCATATCTATCTAGCCGATAAGCAGGGTCGGTTTGAGGCGCATGGAGCCATTTGTTAATGACAGCTAATTGAGAGGCCCAATAATAGGTCTGGACGTTTGGGAGAGCAATACCACCATCGTACCAGCTTTTAACCAGTTTAGCCGCGGCTATCCTGGCAGGCTTGCCGTCCCAAAGGAGATTATTCACCTCTGAGTCTATTGCTCTAAAATATGACGCGGGAACCGGGAAGGGAGTGTTATGGAGGGCATAGAGAAATCTGGGGAGTGCCATCATTTTAAAGAGGGCTGCCCTACCCAGCAGGGTGAGGGGCAGTGACTGCCAGTGCTTGGCATCTCGGCGTAGTCTTTGTAGGGGTCCCATCAGATTTTTGGTCATGAAGTCGTCCGGGTCCGGTGTGACGTGAATCCCCAGATACTTGAAACTGTTTGTTACTATCGTAACCTCGCAGCCTTTAGGGAGCGCTGGGGGGGGGGGGGGCGCTAAGGATATAGAGTACCGATTTACCCCAATTGATGGTGTAGCCAGAGTATTTGCCGTATATTTTGCATATGTTTAGAAGTCTATGCAGAGAACGTTTTGGGGATGCCATGTATAATAGGATATCGTCTGCATATAGGGATATGCGGTCCTCCCATCCCTCGGTCCAACGAAGCCCACGGATAATTGGGTCTTTTCTTACCCAGGCTGCTAACGGCTCTAGTATGAAGGCAAAGAGAAGCGGTGAGAGGGGGCAACCTTGCCTCGTTCCACGGCCCAGGGGAAATTCATTGGAGGTGTGCCCGTTAGCTACTGTATGTGCCAGCGGTTTGGTGTATAACAGTCGGACCCAGGAGCAGAATTTTGGCCCGAACCCCAGATGTTGAAGGACTGCAAAGAGGAAGGGCCATTCAACTGAGTCAAAGGCCATGCGTGCGTCAAGCGACAATATGACGGCTTCCTCTTGGATGGTGTATTTGTGGCACAGGACATTATGTAGGCGTCTGAGATTTAGCGCTGTATTCCTGCCTGGCATGAATCCGGATTGATCCGGATGTACCAGCTTTGATAGATAGGGCGTTAGTCTATTAGCTAGTGTTTTGGCCAGTATCTTGGCCTCTGCGTTAATCAAGGAGATGGGACAGTAGGAGGCACCATCTTGGGCCGGTTTACCAGGTTTGTGGATGGCTACTATGGTCGCTATGCGTTGGTCCTTGGGGAGTTCTCCCACTTCCAGACTGGCCTCGTACATTTTCAATAGGTGGGGGGCAAGTGTGGCGGCTGCCCGCTTGTAGAGTTCAATGGGGATACCATTGGGGACTAGGGCTTCACCCGACTGTATATTTCTGACGGCTAGTGTTAACTCGTCTACTGTTAAGTCAGCTTCCAGTAGTTGGGCCTCATCCTGTGTAAGTGTTGGTAGTTGTATATCTCTCAGGAATGCTGTTGCATCCTGCAACTCTATTGTGGTCGCCGGGGCATAAACTCGTTCGTAGTGAAGCGCTAGTGTGTTCACTATCTCTTCTGGGTCTGTTGTAGTGTCCCCATTGTCTAGTCGGAGTTCCTTCACCCATCTGTCAGCTCGTGTGCGTTTGTCTAACCAGGCCAGCAGCTTACCGGCCTTGACCCCGGCTTCATATACCCTGTGGCGGGTAGCTGGAAGTCTGGTTTTGGCATCTTCCCATAAATACTCTTTGTATTCTTGTTGCCTTACACGCAGGTTATGTGTGTTTGTCTCCGTCCGGTCTTGGGCATGTATTGCCTCTAGTTGTCCCACCTCTTGCTCTAGGGCCGCTACTATCTTCCCTTTCTCTCTTTTATGACCTGTAATCAGGGATATGGCCTGCCCTCGGAGAACGGTTTTATATGCTTTCCATAGAATCAGTGGGGAGGATAACGAGGGTTCATTTTCAGTAAAGTAGTGTTTCGTAGTAGCGAGTAATCCCTTCCAGATCTTGGGGCTCTGTAAATAGCCAGGATATATCGGGAATATGCGGCGATGGGTCGGGGAATATATTGCATATTGAGTGAAAACGGGAATAATCCGAGATACCCCTAGGTAAGTGGGTTACCTCCTGGAGACTTCCCACACCATCTACTGAGACAAGCATGTAGTCAATTCTAGAGAGACTGTTGTGTGCGCCGGAGTGGTATGTGTATTGATGCGCCTGTGGGGATTTGAAACGCCAAGCGTCTACCAGGCCTAATGCGTCCAGAAAATCTGCAAGGATAGAATGTGCATGGTGTTGCCTTCTAGGGGGCGTTCGGTCCAGAGTGTCATCGAGAGTAGAGTTAAAATCGCCTCCTCTTAACAACTCTCCCTCCGGGAGCGCCAGTAGGAATTTGCCCAGCGCCGGGAAGGCCAGTGAATGGAGTGCGGGGGAATATACACCGTGACTAGATTAAGTGTGCGTCCCTCCCATTGGCACGAGACGGCTGCGAAGCGACCCTGGTCATCCGTGTGGGTGTGTTTTATGATCAGTGGGAATTGCTTTTTGATTAGAATCCCAACGCCTCGGGACCCAGATGTGAACTCGGAATGAACCGCCAACTTGAACCCCCATCTGTCTAAGGCTTTACATGTCGATCCTACCAAGTGGGTTTCCTGTATCATGGCTACTGCTGGTGCTTTACGTTTAAGATATTGAAGTACGAACCCTCTTTTTAGCTTGTCCCTCAATCCATTTACATTCCACGAGATGATAGGTAATTGTGAAGTATGCGTAGGGAGCTTCAGGGGGGTAGGAATACTACGGGTATCCTGTGTGGATAATTGTGTCATGAGAGCGGAGCTTGTGGGGTGTCCCTATCGGAGAGTGAGGCGGAGGCAACGCTCAGAAACTCGCAAGTCGTGTCAGAAACCATATAAAGTCCTATGGAACTAAGAAAATAAGAACGAACAAACCCTGTTAATCGACCCTCCCTGCCTCCCTGCATGACGGACTTGAAACTACCCGCCTCCCAAACAATGCAGAGTGCCTAATTCCCATTTCCTGTTACCTTCGTGGGGGAGAACGGCTCTAGTAACCCTCCCAGAACATCCCCGTAGTTGTAATATATGACAATGACAATTTCAATACAGTATATAGTTGAACATGTGCACGGCGAGTGCGAAGTATTTGGCATCAGACTTCGAGTCATTAGGTGTCTCTTGTGTATGTGGGAACTGTAATAGGTATAGTTTATCCTTCAAGAACATGCCTGGCAATATCTGTTACGATCTTTACTTAGAAGGGTGTTCTGCGGAGCACACACGCGCCACAGTGCAGTACATAAAAGAGTCAATGATGCCGCTTCTGGTCTTTGGAGGGGAGACACTGTACCTTTCTCAGCGACTCTCGAGCGATTCAACGTTGGCGGCGGTCGCTTCCTCCGGTGTGGATTGTGTGACTTCAGGCGGGCGGCGAGACTGTCTGTTACTCGCCTTCCCAGGTTTAGCGACCAGGCGCCAGCCTTCTAGCTATTCCTTGGCGTCCTCCGGTGTATTGAAGAACCACGCCTTCCCGTCCGCCTCCACCCGCAACTTAGCCGGGAAGAGCATGGAGTATTTCAATTCTCTATTTCTCAATTCCTTTTTAATATCAATGAAGCTGCGCCTCTGCTTTGACACTGCAGCTGTATAGTCCGGGAAGAAGGTTATGGTGCTGTTTTCAAAACGCACCGGCGGTGCCACTCTCGCCGTTTGCAAAATAAGGTCACGATCACGGAAGTTAAAAATGCGGGCCAGAATGGGGCGGGGGGGGCACCCGGTCTGGGCCTACCACCTGAGACGCGGTGTGCTCTTTCCACTGCGAAGTGGTGGGAAAGGGCTGTAGATGCTGTTTGATAAGATCTTCCACAAAGAGGTCCATTGCCGGTCCACCCACCCTCTCTGGTACACCAATTATTCGGACGTTGTTACACCTCGATCGGCCTTCGTAATCATCTAGCTTCGCAGCCATTGCTTTGCTTTCGGTCTCTACCTGCTGCACCTTTTTAATGATTAGTTTTCTTCATTGCTTGTCCCTCTGGTATGAAATTAAGTTGCTACACAACTGTTTTAAAACATAATCAGGACACACTATACTAGGTATTTTTCCGCCTGTCTTATAGCTGCTGTTCCCTTGAAAACACCTTGAAAGATGAGCACCAATTGTGTGTGTTTTAACTCTGGATCTTGGAAAAACAAGATTTGAGTTTCAGAAGCCTGTGTATATGGAAGGCACTCAGATCATCATGTAACTTAATTTTCCAGAGATAAATTACTCAAACAATTTTCTAGTTGTATGCTAGTCATAGACAAATAGATGGGTCAGACCTGGTGGAAGTCTATCCCAAAGAAAGGCCAACATTCTAATTGTCAAAGAATGCCAAACCCCAAGAGGTCCTGGCAGACTTACCTAATAGCTTTCTTACTCTGCTCAAGGCAGTGCTACATACTACAGCCAGCTGCCTTCCATGGCAGAGACCTTCACTGGCTACCTTCAAAGTCCAGGTTCAATTTTAACATAGCCTTTCTGCTCATTAAAGGGATGATCTAGAAACCTTATATTCTAGGAGGACAGCTGTATATTTTAGGAGGAACAAAAATGATGACCTTTTGAGGTTGGTGGTTTACATTTTCTAGAACTAAGAAACAGTAATTTACAGATGTGGCCATGATGATATGCACTTTTCTGTCAGCATCATTCAGAGTAGATGAATATTTGATCAATTGTGGGTAAAAAACTGAAGACATCTTTTTTTTGGATTACCCAGGTTGATTTCTAAGCTTGGTCTGCTATTTTATGCACTATTTCTGCTACATTATATGTGTAGGTGGGCGGTAATGGAAAGCCTTTAAAAAGTAGATATCCTGTCTAGCCACCATGGTGCTATCGTGCCTCATTTAGAGTGTGACGAAAAGTGTGGTTCCCGATGGTAGAGCCAGAGCCAGCTTTGTCACTGAGAGTTTCAATTTCGGCCTTGGCACCAAGGGAATGGCCTCAAACAAGGCAAGCAATTTAGGGTAACCCATTCCAGGTCATTTCCACTAGTGGCTTTTTTATTCAGGTCAGCCATTGAAGCCAGAAAAATACCTAAATGCCCTCCACATGCTTAGAGAAAACTTCCAGTGCATGGGGACCATTTATTGTGTGTGTGCCCTGGAGACTGACTGCACTTTGTGGGTCTATCTTCCAGATACAGGTAAGTGGCAGCAGTCCCTGCCACCATTTACTATTCCCTATCAGTGGCTCCTGCAATACACAAGAGAGTTGTTTGCGTGGAAAATGCCCAAAGGTGATCTCCTAGGTCTTTTGTTTTTGATTGTCGATGCCAGTTGTTTATTATTTTTGTCTTGTGCGACACTGCCATTTGTTTTATGTGGAATTTTACAAACTGCTTAAGTAAAATACAAATATTTAATATTTAGAAGCTAAAGATCTTAGCCTTAGCAGATAACAGAGTGAAAATTATCACTGTTCTTTGAGATGATAAAGGTTTGCTCTTTCCATCTTCAGACCGTCAAGCAGATTTTTTACCTTACTCACACAAGAAGGCCCGCCCTTGAGGCACTCTCAGAGATGTCTGAAAAAGTTAAAATCTCCTATTTGCTGCATCGTGGACATGTACCAAGACAGCCTTCCTCAGTGATCTTCAGTTAGACAGTGTGTGTTTAGCTAGGAAATCTCAGCCTTTCATAAATCCCGAAGGAGAGTAGAGGAGGAAGAGCTTCCTTATGTACAATAGTGCCCAAAGATACCATAGTGTCTAAAGGTCTAAGAAAAAATCTCGTGCATTTTAGGTTTTGCAGGAACATTAAGATCCGTTGCTCTAGGATTCATTCACACTCCATTAAGCTCTATCATGGCACGTTTTTTCAGTTCCAAAATGTCCCAGGTGGCTTACAAGTTCTTTATAAGAAATGTACTACATTGCTTGAACTTTTTCTTTACTTACTTCTCATGAAATATTCATCGAGAATATCCATTTCACAGAGGATAAAGATCATTACAGTAATTTCAAGAGATAAATGGTTTCTTTTTCGGGGAAATTTAGTATAATTATATCAATGGTGTGAAGCCATATGATTGCTTGCTAGAACAAAGATTTCTTAACTTGGTCTACAAATAAGAAAGCCACACTGTTGCGAAGAGATGAAGTTGGAGCACCCACAGTGTATGAATTGTGGCATCAGCATCTAAATATACACAAGACACATATAGCTTCATATGTTGATACTGAAAGATATTGCAGGGGTCTGCATTTTGAAAGAACACAATAGTCTAATATAGTAATCAATTTTGCCCTCAATTTGCTTTCGCTGACTTACATGATGGTTCACCTTTCTGTAGCCAGAGCCCTAGCGACCACCTTTAGGGTGTGTTTGTTGCATTTTGTTATTTCTGGTAGCTTTACGTTCTAAGCTAAGGCGTGCTTATCCTAAATAATTTTTTCTGGTTTGTCATGGACAATGCTGTTGGGAATGTTACTTTTAACATGTGTTCTGCTTTCCCCCTAATGAGTACTTGTATAGACAAAAATGTCAGGGGGGTGAATGAATAATCGATAAATTCATGCGATGAATTGCAGTTGATTCTGTTCACAATGTGCTGCGTTCTTATGCTGTTCTGTCTTCCATTCTTTTAGTGCCACGGCCTTTCAATTGATGGATATGTACTGCCATCCTCTACTACAAGAGAGGTAATGGACTTTTGTTTTATAAGAATCTGAGCCCAATTTATGGTAGACTTTGATTGGTGACATGCTTAGGACCAGTTGTTATGGGCAAGTGCTTACAATTTAATTCTGTGTTTTTGAATCAGTGAGTGAATGATGGTGGAAGTAACAGTCTAAAATATGTCTAGGTGCTGTGCAATCAACTTAAGATCTGCCTAAACACTTTATGATAACAGGACATTCAAATACTCATGAAACAAGCCAAAAGATTGACATTGTTGAAAAACACTGGAAAATGAAAGAGGAGTCTATCTTGTAATGTTTTGTGGAAGATAAACTAAAATAGAATGATTGAGAAATGCAAATGATGGTCATGCAAGGCAGAATACATTTGGCTTGTATTTCAGTAGTAACCATTGCAGTGCTCTGCAGTCCCCTAACACATGATCATGCCTTTCAGGCTGCAAATCATCTAGACAACAGCAGTCTCAGCCCACCTGATGACCATGAAAGTAAAAGTCGGAAAAGCCAGCATGTAGTGCACTACTAAAGTCATTTCTCCTTCCCACTATTACCCTTTAACTGTTGAGATAGAATGGAAAGCAAGTTTGTTTTACAACCACATTTCCCATGAGCATGTCTTAATCATGTGGACTTCTTGTTGTCCCATGGCCCCCTTGACGTGCTAGACCGCACCTAGATTTTGGGTTGTAGAGAAAATTATGTGCAATAAGAGGGATATACTCTGTATTGAGAAGGTAAGCCTCTCTGAAAGATAAGCCATCTGGGATCAATGCTATCTTGATGCTATTGATCCAGAGTAGGTAATCCTTTTACAGTGCTTCAGTGTTTTCAAGACCATTCACTGAATTCCAAATGCATTCACAATCTGAGGGCTCATTAAGTATGTATGCATGCTAGTGACACTCCATATTAGAAACTTTTTTACATTGGCAAACAATGTGGTAAAGAAGCAGTGGAAGATAAATGTAGAGAAATTGAAACATTTCAGCATTTGATTGGTCAGAAAACATTTAGCAGAAACTAAAGAACCCACGAAGGAGGGAACAACCAGAGAAGCAGCAGACAAGTGTAAATTATCCCAGTATAACCATCACCTTGATCCACTATTCACAGTACGTTATACCACATGGCAGCACCATCTCAGTAACATGGATCATTCTAAAACCAAGAAGTATCGAGGCAAGACAGGTGTGTTAAAGTGATATTTCATGTACTTAACTCTATTTTTCCATTAATTTATAAATAATGCACAAGTTGGTAAACAGGCAATACCTGAAGAGCTAAGAGAGCACAGAGGAAGGATTAATTATGGTAAATGTGCTCCTGTTAACTCGGGTGTGAGTAATAGAGAATCGCTCTCTCAGCAAATGAGTGTTTGTATAATTCTTGCAAAAAGAGTGAGCAATATCCAATGACCAATGAACAGCTCAAATGCCCAAAGCCCGTGTGGGCACTTAAGCCCATTTTTCAGCTTCCCCGTGTAAAGAAAAAACACGACAGCAGGACTTTTCCTTCTAAACACCCAACATTTGGAACAACAACCCTGCATCCGCCAGGACCACCACAACGCTGCTCCAATTTAGGAAAGAGTTGATGACTGACCTCATTAAAGAATACTACATCACAGGGCATTGCCCATGCATAACCCAGCTTCTACCCCTCATATTCATTGACTTTATGCTTGTCTTTGAACAGGTATAGAACATGTATAGCACACTTTTAGCTGGGTTCATGCTATAGAAGTTCTATATACATACTTCGATACATACATGTATTTTGCAGTAAAATACCAATAGCATTGATTTGCTCCGTGGATGCTAATTGTTTGCATACATGGGAGATATCAGCCGTTACCAATTTGGCTTCTCTTATGTTTTGCTTTTATAGTTATTCCTCTCACTGATGTAAATGAAAATACATATTTGTTTCCCTCACTCACCTAAAAAAAATGGTGAACGTTCAATTCTATAATCTGATAAACAGGATACCAAGTGTCTCCCTGAACATCAAGCATACATCAGTTCAAAAAACATGCAAAATACTCACTTTCGAGTTACCTCCACTGTTGCACTCATCAGTGAAATACCTTTCGGATAGGGACTTCTAATCGCAGATTCTTCACCTTTTGAGTACCTCCGGGCGTCAGACTGGTTCCAGAAACTTTTGTATAGCAATACCCTCCAGCGTCGACAGGCGGCATTGGGCAACATCATGGTTCTGCGTGCGATTCCCTCTCATGCAGCTGTGATGTCTGATTCCCTACATATACCTCACCTGCTCACGGTGGCATCAGTTCCTTTCTTTCTGCACCAGTCAACGCGAATCTGAAGCTTCAACCGTCATTTGGCGATTGTTGGTAGATTTATTTTGGAAATTACTTTTTTGTGTGCATGAAGTTGTTCTCATGAAGTTGTTCTCCAGCTCGAGATCAACCTTATAGAGATCCTCCTTCAATGTCTTTTCCTTTTTGTCTCCCAGTGGTAAAGTAGTGACGCCAGATCAGATCCAACAGCTAAGAAAGCTATGGACTCGATCTTTGCTGTTGGTTCATATCCTGTTGGTACGCCTTTGGGCTCCACGGATCCATGGAGGCCTCTGGTTGGTAAAACGTTGAAGGATTCATCCTCGATGCCAACTGTGTCTCTTCGTTTGGGGTCGAGGCATACAACATCAGGAATAATGGGTATGGATCCTATGACTTCATTCTTGTCGACACCGCAGTTCATGCCACTGGTTCCTTGTCCGAGGTTACATATGACACCAGGATCGGCATCGCCGGCGCCAATGGCAGATCCGATTGTTATGTCGGATTCTGAAGGTCAGTTCAACTATGGTGTATGCTAGGTCAGAACCAGTTCTTTCATGGGGAGAGTATCTTTTTGAAGCAGAATATCCTCAAGATGATATTCTGCTGGATTTACAAGATGTTAGTGGTCTTGACACTTTGCCTGATGTAGATTTATCATCTCCTAAACCAGTTGTGGCTACCGAGGAGACCTCATCCTCTGCAACTGTAATACGCAGAACAGCGGAAACTCTTGATTTAGTTTTACGCACACAGGAGGTAAAAACTACTTTATTGACTCAAATTTTGGATACCTCACAGGCTTCGCAAGAGCCTTTATCACTGTTTAATGAGGTTTTAACCGATGTTTTGATGGGCACTTGGGCTAATCCTGGATCTTGCCTCCAATAAACAGGCAGATTGCGAGGAGGCACTGACTAGCCCCAGGAGATCCGGATTTTCTCCTTCAGCATCCAACTCCGGAGAGTTTGAAAGTACCGGCTTCTACATATTGTATTAACCCAAATGCTGTTCCATGCACTCCACCTAGGGAGTCTAAGTAGATGGAAGCATAAGCGAAGAAGCATTTTTCTTCAACGAGTTAGGCCCTACGTTCCGTAAATATTCCCTGTTTGTTAGGAAGATATTCTTCCTCTTTGTGGGATAGAGTAGCTGATGTTTTCCCAGCAATACCGGAGGGTACTTGAAAGATTTTGAAAAGTTTGGTTTTGAATGGGCAGGATGCTGCAAGCTTTTCAATAATATCTTGACTAGATACAACATATTGTTTGGGTAGATTCTCGAGGACCCATGTGGTAAAAAGAAGGCATGCTTGGATCCATTCACCTGGGTTTTCAATAGATGTCCAGTATTCTTTGATGAATATGCTTTTTGATGGCTAAAGGTTGGGGAGAAAGCAGATACTGCCCTTGAGAGATTTAAGAAGAGCAAAGCAGCTGCTCGTTCTTTAGGGTTGGCACCTCTGGTACAGCTGTTGTCTCAACAGCAGCATCCCTTTCGGGGTTTGGTAGAGGATACCTTCAGAGACAGATGGTACATACCAGCAGTGCAGCAGTCCAACCAGGTATTTAGAGGACGTGGTCGAGGAGCAGGTAGACAGCGTAAGGCCTACCTAACACAATGATCTGCCCAAATTCCCCCCCCGCAACAACCTCAGGGCCTCTCTAAGTTGACCTTGATGCCTCACGATCGGCCAGTTGGGGGGTCCTATCGCCTACTACCTTCCAGCCTGGAGGAGAATAACTTCAGACCAATGGGTGCTCCAGATCGTGGCACAAGGTTGCTCCCTACCTATTCAAATATTCCCTCCGAACATTCCTCCACCACCACAATTCCTTTCAGTGGACCATTTGTCAATTTTTCAGCCACATTTTCAGGCCCTGTTAGAGAAAGGAACAATAGAGAAAGTTCCACTTTCAGAAGTAGGGGCTGATTGTTACTCCCATTATTTCCTAATAGCAAAAAAGGACGGGGTCTTCGTCCCATTTTAGATCTTCGACCCCTAAACATCTTTTTGAGGAATGACAAGTTCAAAATGCTCACATTAGTCCAAGTTCTATCTGCCCTGGATCTAGGAGACTGGATGTTAGCGTGGGAACATGCAGGATATGTATTTTCACATTCCCATTGTGCAGGCTCACAGACGTTAGCTGCATTTTCAGGTGGGACAAGAGCATTTTCAATTGGGCTGACCAGTGCACCTCTAGTGTTCACAAAGGTGATGGCCGTGGTTGCAGCACATTTGCGGAGGTTGGGAATACCAATGTAGGACCCACTTAGCCAAGAGGATTCACTTATTGGTAATCGATATTAAGGGGCGTTTATTGGAAAAAATCAATCCACAAATGACTATCCAAAGAAAAGAAAAAAAGATAATGTTTTTCTCTCTTTCTCTGCTTCTTGGTATCCCTTTTCTTCTCTTTCTCCTCTTCTCGACGAAAGGAATGAGGTGGTCCTCTGTTACACACACCCTCCAGAGATTGTATGGTGCCCCTCGAAATAATCACATAAAACACAGCTTCAGTCACTGTGCTATCACTTGAGAGGTATGAGTGCTTAGGTGTTTTGTGCCCTTCCCCGGGTGCCACACGCAAAATAATAACAAAAATGCAAGTGGGATTCAGGGTGACTTCTTGCCCCATGAATGTCACACATGAGTCCTTTGTGACCCTTTTAAGCCCACCCAACACCTCCTAAAAATAGTTATGCTCCCCACTTGGACTTGTCAGTTACCACAACCCTCCCGGGGCGTGGTTTCGGGGGTCGCAGCATTTACACCTCCTCGGGGCCCGCTGGACCTAAGCGCAGTGCTCACAGAGTGGTCGTTTTCTTCCTCTCCGGCCGCACTGTCAGCCACCTCGTCCTGGATCACCCGGTCTCCACCAAAGCTGCTTGCCTCCTCGTCCTGCATCACCCGGTCTCCGCCAAAGCTGCTTGCCTTCTTTTCCTGCGTCACCCGGTCTCCTGACCCATACGCGTCTGCCTCCTCAATCGAGCTTTCCTCCTTCCGCGCGCCTCTGGAGAAAGGGAGCAGTCCTTCTTTTATATTGTCTGCAGTCGAAGGCACTTGGTTGCGCATGGCTGGTGCAGAGTTGTTTATTCTCATATCGTCATCGGCGGCTGTAATGTTGGAAGTAGACGGCGTGTCCTGCGCCATATCACAACCAATTTTTCCATACCTCGCCGACTGGCTGTTAAAGGTGAGCTCTTCTCAGGCAGTTGCCAACCATCTCCAGACGACGACCGACCTATTGCTGTCTTCAGATTTTACCATCAATGCGCCGAAGTCACACTTGACTCCTTCACCAAGATTCCATTTTATCTGAGCTATACTGGACATGGTATTGTTTCGAGCTATACCTCCACCTGATCGAACCCAGGACATTCGGGATATGATCCCGATGTTTCAGCCTGGATCTTGGTGAGAGTGACTCTGAGATTTCTGGGCCTCTTTGCCTCCTGCTTGTGGACCATACCAAGTGGCACATTCGGGCTCTGCAGTTTAATTTGAAGTCTCAGTGGGCTCAACACCAAGGAAATCTGTCAGATTTCATCCAGGCGTTGGAGGAGACTGCGAAAAACCTGCATTGGTGTCTACTAGATTGCAGTTGGACCAGTGGAAGACCTCTCTCATTGCCCCACACTGAACTCACCATTGTGACAGATGCGTCTTTACTGGGTTGGGGTGGGCATCTGGGGGACATGGAGATCAGAGGCCTTAAAAGCTTTTCTTCCAAAAATTAAAGATCAACGAGTGCAGGTACTCACGGACAATACGACCTCCATGTGGTATTCCAACAAACAGGGCTGAGTGGGTTTGTTGGTTCTGTGTCTGGAAGCTCTTCATCTTTGGGAGTGGCTGAGCAATCAGGGCATATCTCTGATCTTCCAACACCTGGCGGGATCTTTAAACGTCAGAGCAGACAAAAACAGCCTGCGATACCTAACGAATCATGAATGGCATCTGTGCTCGGCAGTGGTATGGGCTGTCTTCCAATGATGGGGAGAGCCCTGGCTTGATCTACTCGCCACTGCAGTGTTGATAATTTTGCACATTGGAGTACCCAAGGCAGTCTTCTATAGGAGGCACCTTTCGCCTTCACTGGGACTCAGGACTCCTATATGCCTATCCACCACTACATCTCATGCCCAGAGTGCTCAAGAAGATCAAGAGAGACCAAGTCATCCTAGTGGCTCCAGACTGGGCAAGGAGAATGTGGTATCCAGAACTTCTGGCCCTAAGCATCAGTCCACCGATTCGGCTACCTCTAAGGTAAGACCTCCTGTCACAGCCACAAGGTCGGGTTCTGCACCCAAGCCCGACCACGTTACAACTCCATGCATGGAGATTGAGCGGAGGCAGTTGTTAACATATGAACTACCTTCGGAAGTTGTTGGTGTAATTCTGGCAGCCAGGTGTCCATCTAATAAAACTGTTAATGATGGGCACTGGCAGATGTTTGTGGTGTAGTGTGGTGTGCCTCACATCATATCCAACCTTTAAAGCTTCCCTTTCTGATATTCTCTTGTTTTGGTTATCACTGGCTCAGCAAGGTCTAGCTGTAGCTACAGTTAAAGGTCATTTTGCAGCCCTTTCAGCTTTCTTACATTTACCGGATCAGCCTTCCTTTTTTAAATCACCTGTAGTGATTCGTTTTTTAAAGGTATTGGTCCATATGTTTCCCCCTGTTTCTTTTATAATGCCACAGTGGGATTTTAATCTAGTGATAACATATCTAATGTGCTTACTGTTTGAGCCTATACACAGTTGTTCTTTGTGTCTGTTTACTCTGAAAACAGTGTTCCTTATAGCCATTACTTCTGCTAGACGACTAAGTGAACTTCAGTCTTTGTCATCAGTACCTCCATATGTTTCCTTTTTTCCTGTTAAGTTAGCAGCATTCCTTCCTAAAGTAGTTATGCCCTTTAATGTGGGACAATCCGTTACATTGTCAAACTTTTGTGCACCACCTTATCCTTCAAAGGAAGAGGAACGATTACATTGTCTTCATCACAGGAGAGCTGTTTGATTTTATTTGGACAGAATTAGAGAATTTTGACTGGATGATTAACTTTTTGTTGGATTCTCAGGAGTAAAAAAGGGGAAGGCAGTACAATTTCTAGGTGGATTTTCTTATCCATTAAGATTTGTCATACTCTAGCCAACAAACAGCCTCCAGCGGGGCTGCGTGCACATTTAACTAGGGCAAAGGCTGCTATTGCAGCTTTGGCTTGCGGTGTTACGGTGTTATATATATAAGTCAGGCTGCAATATGGGCATCTTTGCACACGTTGACCAAGCATTATTGTTTAGATAGTCAAGTCAGGAGAGAAGGGCTTTTTGCCCGGTCTGTCCCTCAAGATTTCCTTGTGGGAATGAGTCCATAGACTCACCATCTGAAACGTACCCCCATGGTATCTATTCAAAAGGTGAGGAATCTGTGATTAGAAGCCTCTATCAGAAGAACAAGTTGCTTACCTCTGGTAACGCCTTTCTTGGTAGAGACTCTATGTAACCGCAGATTCCTCACCTGCCCTCCCACCTCGCTGTTCCTTGGAAGAGGCTTAAGCAGAGGTTTATGTTGATACATACTTGTGTTTTTGGATATCAACACACACAAAAAAATTATTATTATCATACACATTGAATTTGATTTCTTAAGGCTCTACGTCTGTTGGTACTGGCGATAGACAGAAAGAAACTGACACCAGCAGGAGCAGGTGACGTATATGTAGGGAATCTGACATCACAGCCGCATGAGAGGAAATCGCACACAAAACCAAGACGTCACTCAATGCCACCTTTCGACGCTGGAGGACATTGCCATACAAAAGTTTCTGGATGCAATGCAGTAAGATGCCTGGAGGTATTCAAAAGGTGAGGATTCTGCTTTTAGATAGAGTCTCTACCAAAAAAGGCGTTACCGAAGGTAAGTAACTTGTTCTTTAGCATGCTTGGTGTGTAATACCACATGTACAGCATCTATTTCTTGCATTGTCTGCATGACCCTTTGTTGTGACGAAGCATGAGTTTAGTGGTATATAATAGTCTTTACGTTGACGTCAACGTTTTTATTTCCAGTGCTAGTAGTGCTTGTTTGGTTTCTTTGGTGTGCGATACTCACGGAATATGTAGTTTATTTTTATGCCCTGTTAAGAGTAATTTTTTTCTGTTTACCCTTCTCTTCTGTCCTCTTTGTCAGATGACACCTTGTGAGATCAAATTCGCTGTCCATGTGGAGTCAGTGTTGAACCATGTCCCGCAGCCCGAGTACAGGCAGCTGTTGGTTGAAACCATTCTTGTTCTCACACTTTTGTCAGACATGGAGGTGGCTAGCATTGGTGGCATCATCCATGTAGATCGGATAGTGCACTTGGCCAATGATCTTTTCCTTCAGGAGCAGGTAAGTGTGGCGGAGTGCCTAATTAAAAATGAAATTGCACTGACTAACCTGAATCCTCAAATTAAGACTATAGGCAGGCTGTAGGTTTGGATGGTAATCAAAAATGTTCCTATTTCTGGTAGAAGTGCTAAATCTAGAGGAACTCCACTGGTGGAATTTCCTCTGCCTTAGAGTTAGTAAGAAGGAGTAAATTCCAATGATTGGTTCTAACCCGGTTCAAGCTCTAATGAAAAAAATACAGGATTTTTTTAAAAGCCAACTCTAAATTAGGTCCTTGAATCTCCTCATTTGGGTAAACTGTATTTGTGAAAAGTGTAACAGCAATTTTTATTGGAGGAAAGCACAAGATAACAACATGCTTCACACTGAAAATCCCTAAAATACATGTAAAGTAATCTCTGCTTTCTGGATACTCATGGGACATAATATAAGCCAGCTACAGTACTACAGCACTAAATATGTTACATATATTTTATACCAATCAAACATGTATTTTTGAACTAGTTTGCTACAAAAATATCTTGTCTACTCTAAACTGTGCCCTCAGCTGTATATCTGCGGCCTCTAACTACACTAATATCCCTGCTACTATGCATTGGGACATCTAGGTCTTCGTTCCACCCATTATCGACATCCTTATCCCCCTTCAACTTCTCTATCATCAGACAAGATAGCAAGGGTTGAAGAGGAAGAGTTCATGATTTCTGTTCTCTGTCACTCCTATGTTTCTCACAACTTTTTCCTTACCCACTCTGTTTTTTACAACTGTACTACACTATACTACGTTGCTCTACTTTACGCTACTCCACTCTACATCATTCCACTCTACGTCACTCCGCTCTACTTTGTACCACTACACCCTGCGCCACCCTACTCTACGCCACACCACTCTGGTCCACTCTATACCATTCAACTCTATGCTACTGCACACTACGCCACCTCACTCTTCTCTACACCGCTCCACTCCACACAGTGTCACTCTACCCCACTCTATGCCTCTCCACTCTACTGTCTGCCACTCTGTACCTCCCCACTCCACACCACTCTTCTCCACGCCACTCTACTCCACTCTATGTCACTCTACTCCATGCAACTCCACTCTACTCCATACAGTGCCACTCTACTCTGCGCCACTCTTTCTCTATGCCACTCCACTCTGCGCCACTCCACTCTAATCTACGCCAATCCATGCCACTCAACACCACTCTATTCTATGCCACTTTGTTCTATGCCACTCTCCTTCACGCCACGCCACGGAACTCTACTCCTCTACACTCTACTCTATGCCACTCTACTTTATGCCACTCCACTCTGCGCCAATCTAATATATGCCTATTTACTCTATATCAAATCAATCTACGCCACTGTAGTCCATGCCATCCCATTCTATGTCACCCCCTCTATGCATCTCCACTCCACTCTATAACACTCTACTCTATGCCATGCAACTCCACTCCATACAATGCCACTCTATGACACTCCTCTCTACACCACTCTACTCTACGCCACTCTATCTTACACCACTCTACTTCACTCCACCCCACTCTATGCCACTCTACTGTACACCACTCCATCATCATCATCAATCGGTACTTGTAAATCATAGCTTATCACCTGTGACGGTATCCAGATGCTGGGTTTCTGGACTTAGTCGAAAAGCCAGGTCTTGAGTCTCTTCTTGAAGTCAGTCAGCGAGGGTGATGTTCGGAGGTGTTGGGCATTCCAGGACTTAGCGGCAAAGTGGTAGAAGGAGCGGTACGGAGGATGCATGGTGTGTGGGCGAAGCAAGGGAGGCGGAGCAAGGTTTCTGGATAGTTGGTGGAAGTTCAGGCGGTGGTTCACGTATGCTTGTCCTGATTGTGGAGTGCTTTGTAGGCATATGTCAGTATCTTGAATTGGCATATTTTCTGAACGGGGAACCTTTGGCTGTTTTTCAGGTGTGGGGGGATGTGGGCCCTTTTGGGCAGGTTGAGGATCAGTGTGACCGCTGAGTTCTGTATCGCCTGGAGCCTTCTCATAAGTTCAGTTGTGGTTCCTGCATACAGTGCGTTGCCATAGTCCAGCCATCTGTTGATTAAGGCTTGCGTGACTGTTTAGCTCGTGCTGATGGGGAGCCATTTGAAGATTTTTTGGAGCATGTGGAGAGTGTGGAAGCAGGCAGAGAAGACTACCTTGATCTGTCGTTTCATGGTGAGTTTGCAGTCCAGGATGATGCCGAGGTTGCGGGCATGGTCTTTCGGTGAGGGAGCGGGTCTGAGTTTGGCAGGTCACCAGATGTGGTTCCAGGAGGAGGCATGGTTGCCAAAGATCAGCTCTTCGGTCTTGTCAGTGTTGAGCTTCAGACAGTTTGCCTACATCCATTCTGTGACATTCTTCATGCAGTTGTGGAAGTTGGTCTTAGTGGTGGTGGGGTCTGCTAAGAGCGAGAGGATGAGCTGAGTTTTGTTGGCGTAGGATTTGATGTTGAGATCGTGGGTTCTGACGATGTTGGCTAGAGGTGTCATGCAAGTGTTGAAGAGGTTGAGACTGAGGGATGAACTTTGAGGGACGTTGCAGATGGTGCTCTTGGGTTCCGAGGTGAAGGTATATAGCCGGATTCTCTGCGTTTGTCCCATGAGGAATTATGCAATTCATCTGAGTGTGTCTCCCTTGATCTGGTGCAGTCTCTTGATGAGTGTTTTGTGGGATTATGGTGTCGAAAGCTGCATAGAGGTCGAGGAGGATCAGGATTGCCGATTCTCCTCTGTTGAGTAGGGTGCGGATATCGTCTGTGACGGCGATCAGGGCGGTCTTGGTGCTGTGGTTGGCGCAGAAACTGGATTGGGAGGCCTCTAGCAGGTTGTTTCTCTCCAGGTGTTCGGTGAGCTGCCGGTTGATGGCCTTCTCCAGGACGTTGACGGGGCCAGGGAGCAGTGAGATGGATAGTAGTTCTGGATTTCGCTTGGGTTGGTGGAGGGTTTCTTGAGGAGAGGTCTGACTTCTGCATGTTTCCATGAGTCTGGAAAGGTGGCTGTGACGATGGATACATTGAGGATGTTGGTGAGTGGGTGGCTGATCTCCTTACTTCCTAGGTTGAAGAGGCGGTGGGGTCAGGGGTCTGTGGGGGGCTTCCGAGTGGATGCAGTTTATGATGGCTGTGGGTTTAGGTGTGGTGAGCTGTTTCCATGCGGTGAGATGCTGGTCTGGGGAGGCTTCCATTGGAGTTAGGAGGCTGTCGATGTCTGTGGGTTGGGACTCGAAGTTCCTGTGGATGATGGATATCTTGTTGTGGAAGTGATTCACTAGAGCGTCGCAGAGTTCCAGTGAAGGATGAATAGTGTTCTCGGTGGATGTTGGGCAGGAGAACTCTCTGACGATGAAGAGTTCCTTGGTGAGGCTGGTCGTTTCCTCTATGCAGTCTGCAAGGGTGTCCTTTTTCGCATCTTTGAGTCGTTGGTATTCGTTGAGGGCTAACTTGAAGGTGGCTCAGTCTGTAGCATCTCTGCTGGGGCGCCATCATCTTTCCAGTTGTTTGCAGCTGCGTTTCATTGTACTGATCCAGGGCTTGGAGATCTGCGGTAGAGGACCTGTGGGTGCCCAGAGGGTAAGGGTTCCTGGCACTGGGCGTGGACAGGCGTGGCCGCATTGTGTCGTCCATTAAGTAGATCTTGGGAGGGACGCTGGAGAAGCAGGTGGCGGGAAGATGGGATGGTGAAATGGTCAGAATGAGGCAGCCCTAGAGGCGAGATAACTAAATTGCTAACAAAATGAGGGGAAAAGCAAATTCACTAAAGTAAAATAGTGGTGATAATAAAGTGAGTCAAATAACTATAGTGAGCACCAGACAGTCAGGAGACTGCAGCACTAGCAAAGGCTGAACGGTGCTGGTAACAATCACATTGCCTATGCGAGCACTAGAAGGGCTGAACAGTGCACAGAGGGAGGAGGCTGGACAAGGGCCACATGTCCAAGCAGCAAGGGGGAACTGATGTGAGAACCTGCATGACCTCCACTCTACGCAACTGCGCTCTATACCTATCTACTCCACTCTATTCTACATCACTCCACTCTAAACCCCTCCTCGCCACTCTATGCCCCTCAACTCTACGCCACTTCACTCTACTCAGTGCCACTCCACCCCACACAATGCCAATCTACGGCACTCTTCTTCACTGTACTCTATGCCACCCCACTCTACTCTACGCCACTCCACTCTATGCCACTCCACACCTATCTACTCCACTCTACACCACTCCCCTCTATGATACTCCTCGCCACTCTACGCAACTCAACTCTATGCCACTGCACACTGCTCTGCATCATTCCACTCCACACAATGTCACTCAGCGGCACTCTACTCCACTGTATTCTATGCCACTCCACTCTACTCTGCGCCAGTCCACTCCACTCTGCACCACAGCTCTCTACTCCACTTGATGCCACTCAACTCTACGCCACCCTACTCCATACAATGTCACTCTATGCCACTCTACTCTGTGCCACTCCACTCTACTTCACTCTAATCTATGCCACTCCACACCACTGTACTCTATGCCACTCCACTGCACGCCACTCCTCTCTGTGCCACTTTACTGTGCGCCACTCTATTTTACGCCACTCCATTCTACGCCACTCTACTCTATGCCACTCTACTCTAGGCCACTCTACTCTAGGCCACTCCTCTTTCCGCCACGCTATGGCACTGTATGCCTCTACACTGTGCCACTCTACTGTACACCACTCCATTCCACTGTACTCCACTCTAATAAATGCCACTCTACTCTACGCTGCTCCACTGCACACAATGCCACTCTGTGGCACTCTACTCTACGCCACTCCACTCCACTCTGCTGTACGCCACGCAACTCCACTTTACTACATACAATGTCACTCTACTCTGTGCCACTCTGTGTTCCACTCCAATCTACGTCACTCCACTCTAATCTATGCCACTCCATGCCACACTCCACGCCACTCTGCTCTACACCACTCTACTCTTTTCCACTCAGTCTATTCCACTCTACTCTACGCCACTCTACTCTATTCCACTCTACTTTACTCCATTCTACTGCACACCACTCTACTGTACGCCACTCCACACTACGCCACTCCACTCTACCCAACGCCACTCTACGCCACGTGGCATAGAGTGTCAAAGAGTGGAGTGGCGTGCTTGTTTGCTAAGCTGCTGTCAGCAATTGTGTCTCGCTATCATTCCTGAATGTTTAGTGCCTTACAAGACTGCTATAGTCCCACCTAACGTTGAACTAATATGATTGTACCTACTAATATGATTGTACGTTGCAGTTATTTGAGTCTAATCCCATGCTTTTTGTTTCTAGTTTTTATTGCGTAGTACTCTGAAACCCTCCCATTGCTATGTAGTGTGACCACAATGTGCTTCTATTGCACATCTATTTTATAATAAGCTGACGAGCTCTGCATACTAAATGCCTGCTATTTCCTCATTACTTCTGTTTGTTGCTACAAATTTGTGTATATCCCTCGCCATTTTAAATCACTACCCTGATTGTATGGTGCTTTGAATCCCTTTTCGGATGGAATTTGCTGTGCACTAGACAGTATAAAAATAAATACAAATTAATTATCTGGATAACTTTAGAGATAGCTGACACCCTTTAATTACAAATATCTAACTATGGGCTAGGCATGAGAATGTGAGACAGACATCTCTGCACTACTGCTGTCTCACAAATGTGTTCTTGGGGCACTGAAGTTGCCCTCTTTTATGTTTTTTTCCAGCAACTTCTGTTTTATGCACACCAATGACTGTATACTTTATATTTGTGTATGGGTACAGCGTCTTTTCTATTTGATTAATTCAGGCATAAAATAGCCACTGTGAGTTCCTGGCTAATTGCTTGATATAAATAAGATAATCATCTGCGAAGATCTTTGAGGCACCAAGTAGAACCACAAGGGCGTTAAAAGACAAGCTCTCTGTGAGTACGTGGCGAGCATGATAGGAATGGGGGAAGCAATGGGTGGCTTAACACACTGTAGCTGCTCTCCCACAACACCGGCATGCAGGTTTATAGGCAGAGCTAAGTCAGGCCAGGCATACATTACTAGTGTTTCTGATCCCCTCGTGTGTAGCTCAGGCCAAACTCTAAAGTCTTACTCCATCTGAGGTGCTTTTGGAGGCAGGAACCACTAAGTACAATTTGTGTCAATGTAACCAGTAATTTAAATATCTGAAAGAGACACGTTAGTGACAGATTCCTTACCTTAGAATATCCTCAGGCGTCAGGCTGGATCCGGAAAGTTTTTGCGTAGCAGTACCCTTGCGCGTCGGTAGGCGGCGTCGTGCGGCTCCGCGTCCGTCGTCGGCGTCGTGATCGCCGGGATGACGTCGCGGCAGTACTTAGACGCCGCCCCTGCGCGCTGACGTCAGTTCTTCTTTTTCCGCGCCAGTAAGCGCAGATCCGGGAAGAGCAGTGCCCAAGTCAATTTTTGACTAAATTTTTGGTGATTTTTTCACTGTTTCTTTTTGAGTCATCTCGACTCCTAGGTGTCGGTAGGGATGCCCGGCTTCAAGCCATGCGACGTCTGTGGTCGAATGATGTCGATCACAGACCCGCACTTAGAGTGTCTCTACTGTCTCGGCCGAGACCACGACACGAAGTCGTGCCCTGACTGCCGGGCCTTACACCCGAAGGCTTTGCGAGAGCGGTCTCGAAAGCTCCTTGAGGTCCGGCAGTCGGCTCCGCGCCGCACCAAGCCCCGGTCCCGTGAGAGGTCGAGGGGCCGGTCGCGGAGCCCCCGCCGGTCGTCGGAGTCCAAGTCTTCGCACTCCTCAGGTAAGTCGAAGCACAAAAAGTCTAAGAAGCATCATCGCTCTAAGACTTCGCCTCGCCGGTCTCGCGACTCGGCTGAGGCCCCTGTCGGCACCGTCCCCGCGGCCCCGGACGTGCCTGTGGAGCCGCCCCCGCATTACCCGTCCTTTCCGGATTCGGGGGCGACTCCGTCCCAAATACAGGAATTCCTGTCGGCCATGGCCCGCCTCTTCGGGCCTCAAGGTCCCTCCGGTGCGCCTTTGGGCCCCGCGGGCCCTGATGGGGTTGCTCCGGCGTTGCCGACGACTCCGGTCCCGGCGTCGCCCGTCCCGCCAGCCTTGATCCCGGCCTCGGCTCCGGCCCCGGCCTCGATCCCGGCTCCGGTGGTACCGCAACCCCGATCGACGCCGGTTGACCTAACCACGCCTCCGCCGGCGCCGATGTCTCCGGTGCCGTTCCTGACGCCGCCCGGGGCTCCGGGCGGCGTCGTTCTCTCCGGTTCCGGACATGGAGCCGGACCGACGTCGCTCGACGCCGGCTCCGGCGCCGATGAGACCTTGGGTCCCAGATGTCCCTCCTCCTCCATATTTTGAGCCAGAGGAGGACCAGGAGAGCTGGGAGGGGTCGGAAGACCCTCTCACACAGCAGTGTGAGTATGATCAGGACTGGGCAGAGGAACTTGGGGATGCCAGTGGTCTGGTCACTTCTCCTGACTCTGGCATGCTGTCTCCTCCTTCCGTGGCTACGGAGGAGGGAGCAAATTTCGCAACGGTGTTGCGTAGAGCAGCTGGAGCCTTGCACCTCCAATTGGCTGTCAGGACTAATCTCCTGACGGAAGTGCTTCAGCCGGCAGCTACCTCCTCGGAGCCATTGCTGCCGTTTAATGATGCACTGTCTGACGTTCTTTTGGGCACCTGGTCCAAGCCCACCACAGGGGCTCCTGTGGATAGGAACGTGGCCCGACGCCATCGCCCTGCTCCGGGCGACCCCTTGTTTCTCTCTCAACATCCCACCCCCGAGAGCTTGGTTGTCCAAGCCTCCGCCTCCCAAACCGCCTTCCCTACCGCCCCTCCGGATAGGGAATCCAAACGCCTGGACCAATTTGGGAAGAAGGCCTTTTCTTCCTCCAGTGCTGGCTTGCGGTCCGTCAACACCGCTTGCCTTTTGGGCCGATATTCCCACTCTCTGTGGGATTCGGTGGTGGCCGTTTTGCCCCAGTGTTCTGAGGAGGTCCAGACACTGCTTACCCGCACCATTGCGGAAGGTAGGGATGCGGCAAACTACACCATACGTTGTGGCCTTGATACCGCCGACTCGCTGGGCAGATCGCTTGCAACGACGGTGGCGCTGCGTCGCCACGCCTGGCTGAGAACAACTGGTTTCTCGGGTGATGTCCAGAATACACTCATGGACATGCCCTTTGATGGAGTCGGTCTTTTTGGTTCCAAAGCAGACCATGCGCTGGAGCGTTTTAAGGACTCACGGGCTACTGCCAAGTCCCTGGGCCTTTCTGTTGTGCGCCCTCCGCTAACCTCTGCTTTTCGCCCCTTTTGTGGCCACGGAAGGGGCGCCCAGTCACGTCCGCTGCCCAGCCACCGGCCCGCCCAGCAAGCGTCTTCGCGTGGCCGAGGACGTGGCTACCGCCGTGGCGGTTCGGGCAACCAGCGTGCGGGTCAGGCAACCAACTCCGCCCCGTCCGCGGCCTCCAAGCCCTCCTAGTCCTTCCTTTCAGGTGCACAGCACGCCAGTAGGGGGCAGGGTCCGCCATCACCTTCACCACTGGCGTGCCATGGGTCTTGGACATTGTCCGAAGGGGCTACTCCCTTCCCTTCGAGACCACCCCCCCAGCCATGCCACCTCAATTCCACTGCATGTCAGGGGATCACTTGGTGCTTCTGCAGAAGGAAGTCACGGCCCTCTTGGCCAAGAGGGCCATCGAGCATGTTCCGACCCCAGAAGTAGGACGTGGTTGCTACTCCCACTACTTTCTGGTGCCCAAAAGGACAAGGAGGACATGCGTCCTATCTTGGACCTCCGGAACGTCAATCGCTTCCTCCGGAAGGAGAAGTTCAAGATGCTCACCCTAGCTCAGGTCTTGACTGCCCTCGACCCTGGAGACTGGTTGGTAGCGTTGGACTTGCAGGACGCTTATTTTCACATCCCCGTACTGCCGGCCCACCGGCGTTACCTGCGGTTCACGGTAGGCCTCGAGCATTTTCAGTTCACTGTGCTCCCCTTTGGCCTTACAAGTGCCCCTCGGGTGTTCACGAAAGTGATGGCGGTGGTCGCAGCTCATCTGCGCCGGGCAGGGGTTCCAGTCTTCCCCTACCTCGACGACTGGCTGCTGAAGGCGGGCTCGTCCCAGGCAGTCGTCTCCCACCTCCAGACTTCTGCCGAACTCCTGCACTCGCTGGGGTTCTCCATCAATGTGCCGAAGTCGCATCTGATTCCTTCTCCACAGCTCCTTTTCATCGGAGCAGTTCTGGACACGACGCAGTTTCGGGCCTATCCTCCCGAACGGCGAGTCCGGGATATTCAGGCTATGATTCCGATCTTTCAGCCTTTATCCTGGGTTTCGGTACGGATGACCCTGAGGCTGCTGGGCCTCATGGCCTCCTGCATCCTGCTGGTCGATCATGCCAGATGGCATATGCGGGCTCTGCAGTGGGACCTGAAGTTCCAGTGGGCGCAGCACCAGGGCAACCTGTCCGATCACGTCCAGATCTCGGAGGGGTCTGCAAAACAGTTGCTCTCGTGGTGGCAGTGGTGGCTCTCGAACCGGCAATGGGTCATGGGCAGATCCCTCTCCCTTCCCCAGCCAGAGCACACAGTTGTGATGGACGCGTCCCTTCTGGGATGGGGCGGTCACATGGGAGAGGCGGAGATCAGAGGCCTCTGGTCTCCGGCGGAGTCCCGGCTCCATATCAACCTTCTGGAGCTCCGGGCGATCCGACTTGCACTCAAGGCATTCCTTCCCTCTGTCAAAGGGAAGGTAGTGCAGGTGTTCACAGACAACACCACCGCCATGTGGTACTGCAACAAACAAGGCGGGGTGGGGTCGTGGACCCTCTGTCAGGAGGCTCTGCGCCTCTGGACATGGCTGGAACATCAGGGCATGTTCCTGATGGTTCAACACCTGGCTTCCCTGAACGCCAGGGCGGACGAACTCAGCCGCAGGTGCATGATGGATCATGAATGGCGTCTTCACTCGGAAGTGGCGCAAGGACTCTTTCTGCAGTGGGGAGAGCCTTGGTTAGATCTATTCGCCACCGAAGAGAACGCGCAATGTCATCAGTTCTGCACGTTGGAATTTCCAAGGCGGCACTCGCTCGGCGACGCTTTTCGTCGCGAGTGGAGTTGCGGTCTGTTGTACGCCTTTCCGCCTATACCACTTCTACCCAGAGTGTTGAAGAAGATTCGGCGCGACCGGGCCCAAGTCATCCTTGTGGCTCCGGACTGGGCTCGAAGAGTTTGGTATCCCGAGCTACTCAGTATGAGCGTCGATCCCCCGATCTGTCTGCCTCTTCGGGAGGATCTTCTGTCGCAGCAGCTGGGGACGGTCCTCCACCCGAACCTGTCCAGCCTCCACCTGCTTGCGTGGAGATTGAGCGGCGGCAGTTGATTCCTTTCGACTTGCCTCCCGAAGTTTGTGATGTGATTCTGGCAGCCAGGCGTCCTTCCACTAAGGTGGTATACGCCTGCAGGTGGAACAAGTTTGTGGCATGGTGCACAGCAAAGGCTGTGAACCCTCTCTCTGCCCCTCTTTCTGAGGTTCTTCTGTTCCTTCTTTCCCTGGCCCAACAGGGTTCTGCCCTGGGTACCATCAAGGGCTATCTTTGTGCCATCTCGGCCTTCCTCAGGCTTCCTGATCAGCCCTCCCTTTTCAAGTCCCCTGTTGTTAACAGGTTCCTAAAAGGCATTACACACCTCTTCCCTCCTGTTCCGTTTGTGATGCCTCAGTGGGACTTGAACTTGGTTCTTACCTTTCTCATGTGCGCTCCCTTTGAGCCTCTACATAACTGAACTCTTCGTCTTCTGACTCTGAAGACAGCCTTTCTGGTGGCCATCACCTCCGCTCGGCGGGTGAGTGAGCTCCAGGCTCTATCATGCAAACCTCCCTTTCTGTCTGTCCATCCAGACAAGGTTGTTCTTCAGACGCGTCCGTCCTTCTTGCCAAAGGTGGTTACTGCCTTCCACATTGGGCAGACCATCACTTTGCCCACCTTCTTTCCACCTCCGCATCCTTCCAGAGAGGAAGAGAGACTCCACCGTCTGGATCCAAAACGTGCGCTTTCCTTTTATATCAACCGCACACAACACTTCCGGGTGGATGACCAGCTCTTTGTTGGCTACGTGGGCGCCAAAAAAGGTCGGGCGGTGCACAAGAGAACCATCTCCCGCTGGGTAACCTTGTGTATCAAAGCCTGCTATTCTTTGGCTAAGAAGGAGCCTCCTGTTGGGCTGCGTGCCCATTCCACCAGGGCAACGGCTGCTACCACGGCTTTAGGCCGCGGTGTTCCGCTGCAGGATATCTGTCAGGCAGCTACGTGGGCCTCGCTGCACACGTTTACAAAGCATTACTGCCTTGACAGACAGGTCCGGAGGGACGGCTTCTTTGGCCGTTCTGTCCTCCGGGACTTCCTTGTCTGATCTTTGTTCGCAGACCCACCACCGGGGTTGGTATTGCTGGGGTATCTATTCTAAGGTAAGGAATCTGTCACTAACGTGTCTCTTTCAGATGCACAAGTTACTAACTTGTGTAACGATATATCTGTAAGAGACAGTAGTTAGTGACAGATTCCTACCGCCCACCCATCCTCCCCGTTCTGCGAACTGATTTCTAGGGTTAAGGACATCCCTTTCAGGGCCCTAGTATTTTTCAGACACCTATGTCAGCTTCTTGCATGGCTCTGCGTTCCTGGCGCGGAAAGTCGTGTACAGAACTGACGTCAGCGCGCAGGGGCGGCGTCTAAGTACTGCCCGCGACGTCATCCCGGCGATCACGACGCCGACGACGGACGCGGAGCCGCACGACGCCGCCTACCGACGCGCAAGGGTACTGCTACGCAAAAACTTTTCGGATCCAGCCTGACGCCTGGGGATATTCTAAGGTAAGGAATCAGTCACTAACTACTGTCTCTTACAGATATATCGTTACACAAGTTAGTAACTTGTGCGGCAGGAAAAGAATTTATAAAAATGGTAATTACTCAAATGTAGCGGACAGATGAAATGTGAGGAAAATGGAAAACAAATGTTTTTATCATTAAGATCAACAGAGATTTTCACTGACATTAAATGATATGGGGCGTGCAGAAAAAGTAGAAACATTCCAGAAGTCCCCTGTGGGTATTTCCATGGGATGTGACTGACGAGACAAGTCAAGTCGATTTGTAAATGGACCTAGGTGGCCTCGAGTGGGAGGTTGTGCCCAGTAGGACAGTTGCGTTCACCTTAATCTCTTTCATGGAGGTCAGTCAGCGCAGCAATGATTGTCTCAATATGGTATCTCTTTTATAGAGATCAGTCTGTCCAGCAATGGTTGACTTAATGTGGTATGTATTCTATGGAGGTCAGTCTGTCCAGCAATGGTTGACTTAATGTGGTATGTATTTTATGGAGGTCAATCTGTCCAGCAATGGTTGACTTAATGTGGTATTAGAAGAGCAATGCACAAGGCAATCTACTGGGGGTTGAAGTGTATAGGCAAGAATTTATGTGAGGCTGCAGAAGCAAAGGGAGAGAAGAAACAGGAGATGTGGCAAGGATCGTTGTGATATCTGGATTGATGGTACTAAGCATAAAGTTACTTTTACTAGAATGCTTAAACGTGTGCGTGTCTGCAGACTTTTAATCCAGCAAAACCTGGGACATTGATCTTCAGAAACAGTTGTCAAGAGACCAGATTCCAATGTCCCATACTTGTCTAGTGTCCACAGGTTAGTGACTGCTTAGTACTTTACTGCAAAAGGTAATGGGGGAATGGCAGGCCTGTAGTATGCAGAGCTAGACAAGTTTACAGTTTTTCGGTATTCACAAACTGGACTTTTGTAGAAACTTACATTTTTGTAGTATGTCCAGCACTACACTCTGCCAACCATTGGTGTTGCAACTCCCTCCCATAGAAAATAGTGGCGGTAGGGACTTCTACAAATGTGTAAGTTACTACACAAGTGTTGTTTGTGAATAGCACTTAGTAGAAGGTTTTGTACCACTACTACAAAACAAACTACAAAGTGCATTTTGGGAATCGGGCCCTCCTGTTTCAGTGCTTCCCTGCACTAGGCGTGAAAGGAGAGGACACAGCATAGGCAGAACAGCAGAGCATCAACAGTGCCCTGTGAGAATTTCTGGAGAGTATTTTCCACCAACCTAAACAGGACCATCTCAAACCCCTGATAGAACATAGAAATGTAGCTGGGGAACTACTAACAACTGGATTGTTTTCTACCTGGGTTCCAAGTGACCTTAAATACACAAGGGAACCAAGCTTTTCGTTTTTGCTGCCCATCTACAATATTATGATGTGTATATCTCCCCTTCCATGAAAAATATCCTATAAACTGATAACCATAGAGCAGATATGCAGCGGTCGAAAAACCAAGGGGAGCCATACACCACACACCCACGTTCCTGTAGCTCTCGACTCCTTATCACCCTCAGCAACTATTTGCCATTCCATTTAAATGTTTTTTTAAAAACTACCAGCCATTCTACTACCTTGCCCCACCACTCTTGGCAACACCCGGTCCCACGTAAATAGTATTCCTAAAATATCTGCTATCCTGCCACCCTTCCAGGCCATTCCAAAAAGCACTCTCTCCAGTCCAAATTTAAAAATATATCCAGTTGCCCTGCAACCTATCCCACCCACTGCAGCCCTGCCAAGTACCACACATCTGGCGTTAGACTAACGCATTTCAGTGTGGTGGTCCACATCACCGCACTGAAATGCGAAGTCATGCATATTAGTGCCTCCTGAGCTGCACCTGTCAAGCCCTGCGCCAAGAGGGCTAGCTACTTAACTAATTATACTAAAGCGTTTGCGAAAGCGGGTGTGGCAGTCAAGGCAGCGCACAGACGTGCGCTCTGCTCACCAGACGTGGGGGCCGGCTGAGGCTGCTGCTGAGCAATGCCGATCCGTGAGTCTGCTGTTCCTGGTCATACTCTTCTACTCAACTGGGCTGCACCGCTACCTAGGTCCCGGGCAGGGGAGCTTTGACTCATCTCCTGCTCCACCCAAGCTACCTTGCAAACGCTCTTGTATATCACTGCTTTCTTTTTCGCGGAGCGAGTACCCTATTCCTGTCAAATCACCACAACGTCACCCTTGAAAGTCCCCTCCCTTCATATATTCAGATATTTGCTTAACAAAAAAAAAAAAAACTGGTGGCCTGCCACCCACCCAATCTCCCTCTCTCAGCCTTCTATCCCTCCCCAAAGGCTGTACTTCCCACTCTAAATGCAAGAGTGCAGTTCCAGTGGCTGTGATGACACCAGCTCTAACTGAGCTTTGTCAGCATGGGTTGAAGTCTGTTGCCATGCTTGGGTCTGTGTGGACCAGTGGCTAACTGGTGGTAAGGTTGATGGCACAAGAAAGCCCCCCTCATTTCCCCTTACTTTCCTCTGTATAGACGTGAGAGAGGCGGATTGGACATACTGTCATCCAAAAATCCCATAATTTGCTCATGTGTCTGGAGCCCCAGGCGAGATGTGGGCATACCATGCAAGCACATGCTTTTCTGGGTGGCGTCGCACCAATGGAAAGCTGAAGTGAGAGCTTGAATCTGGTTGTCACTTTACCGGCTTCCAGAGGAAGCCACTCACAACGCATATAATAGGTTTTTCATGTTAACAATTTGGTAACAATGTAAAACCCTTTATTATTATTCCTTTTATTTCTTTAGAAAGCCCTCGGAGCAGCAGAGATTCTGTTTGACCTAGACCAAGCCACAGGAATATGCAACTATTTCTACGACAGCGCTCCCAGCGGTGCCTACGGAACCATGACGTACTTATCAAAGGCTGTCGCTACCTACCTGCAAGACTTTCTCCCTAATACTGGTTGCCTGATGCAATAGCAGACAGCTGCAAACAAAGCAGGAAGAATGAATGAGCAGCGCTCATCCCCTCACAACTCCATGGTCATTAACATTTATTTTGCAGTTCAGACTC
This sequence comes from Calotriton arnoldi, assembly GCA_963921515.1. Lineage (NCBI taxonomy): Eukaryota > Metazoa > Chordata > Amphibia > Caudata > Salamandridae > Calotriton > Calotriton arnoldi. The sequence goes on from CAWUFW010003626.1 coordinate 725,770, forward strand.
TACCTCAGCAGCAGATATTGTCACTCGTCACGAGGTGCACCTACCACTGCCTGGGCGTCAGCAGCAGTGCAGAGGTCGAATTCGGTCAAATACAGGGCACCTTGAATCTATTATTTACGTTTCAGAACATTCATCAATGCAAAACCAATATTTTAAGGAGTGAACTATGCTGTGATTATTTATTATTTTTGTTGACCTTCACTCCATTTTTTGACGTTTATGTGATCAGGTTTCTTGTTTTATCCCATTGAGCGTACAAGCGCCTTTTGCATCTTCTGTTGTAGCGTCCCTCTGTTTACTGTGATATCAGGGTACTGCAGGTGCTTTGTCCCAGAGCCTCCTTGGGCACGTGACATGGGCTAGTGATGGGGCTCCGAGTTTGCATGTAGTAAATAATGAATTCAGATCTTGCCTCAGGCATTGTCCACATTGATCCTCAGCACACAAAGATTTCTGCTGGGGGTAAAAGATCTCTACACAGAGATTAGCACCATTACGGAATTGCAGTCTGCAGTATTTGAACCATTTTTACTGCTAGCAATAAAAAGATTTCACCGGCAGTTTCATTTACCACCATGTGGTAAAAATGTCAGTGGTAAAAAATAATACATTTCTGTGAAAAGGGCAGGGATAGTGCCTGTGCTGGACAAAACACCTTTGCACCGTTGCCTGAGTGTTTAGTGATCAACCATCTATAGCCTCACAGCGCCGAAGATGGTTATGAATTTTACTTATTTTATGATGAGATCAGAGCTGATCTAAATTTTGAGATTTCTGACAGAAGTGCATTTATGGCACCGGTAATCCGGTAAGGCTTATTTTACTGGTAGGTGGTATTTCTGCTCTCTGGAGCATGCTGTCAGTTTCCTGTTGCCCTTTCCATAATGAGATCCATCATGCAATGTCAGGCAAACGTATTTCTCTTTCTGTGCCTCAGTACCTCAACTGTAAATCTGAGAGCACCTTGAAGCACTTAAGTCTGCAGTGTGCACTTTATAGGTAACTTCAAAACCCACCCCATGCTTCATAGTGCAAGACACAGAGGGGTCTGTTTACTAAGATTTAACAAAAGTGATGCCAAACGACGTGAAATCTTTTTTCACCTATTTACTTTCCAGCGTAACACCTTTTTTACGCTGGAAAGTAACTTGAAAGTAAGGCAAAGCAGCACATAGCGCTGCTTTGCATTACTCAGTGCCCAGGGGGCGTACCAGGGGTGGTGCATGGGCGTTCCCATGTAACCACCCAAGGTTTCTGAGGCTAAGCCCTATTTACTTAAAAAAGTTGAGAGGGTTTAGCGTGACAAAGTAGGGCCCATTTTAAATACACTTTGTATGTGTGCTGCACTGCACAGCACACATACAAAGTGGGAAAAGGTTTCAAGTTAGTTTAAGCATGGTATTTTGTACTGCAAGTTCCCTTCCAGTGCAAAACCTATGCTAGACTCACACAGACACCCTTGCACTATGGTGCAAAGGTGTGTGGGTGGCACGTGGCATTATATTTCTGCACCAGCGTTAGGGAGTGGGGAGGAGAGTGCCACATTTCTGTAAATATTGCGCTCTCCTGCTCTCTCCTTTACTTACACGCAGCGATGCATTTGCGGCTGCTGCACTGCGCTCCGTGAGAATCTAGTAAATCTGCCCCAGAATCTGATTCACAAAGATTTTTCTTTAAGTGGGAGCAAATCACACCTATTCATGGAACAGCTTCGTGAAGCCGGCCTAAAATTAATCATGTGTTGTATCAACTAATATAGCTTCAATAAAACTGGAAAACTTGTATGCCCTACACAGTGAAGAGCTTGGCAAAGTCAGGATTCCTGTCTTTATGCTCCAATACTCTACTGTGATTCTCTCACCTTCCTGGACCTCTTAATTCAGGACAGGTTTGACAGTCTCAGCACTTTCTCTCTCACCCACATTATTATCATTGATTCCAATATTGGTTTTTTATTTCATCACAGCTCAGACTTGTGCTGTGCCATCTAGCATTAGCAGTCAGACCCAAAAACAATTGTGGTTGGTCATCTCCTTATTTCCTTCTTTGAGTCATTTTTAAACAATTTGAGACATTTTCTTCATCCTGTAAATCCCTGCATATCTCTACCCCTTTAGAACTCATTGACTGCATCCATGTTTGTGATGCCTCATGTGTTTTAACCTCATTCATGCAAGGTAACTTCCTTTTCTATCTACTTGACATGGAAGAGGTCTCTTTACGACAGAAACAAGCCATCCTCTAACTTGGAAAAGTGCCATGGGTGATCCACTATAGAGGTCTGTCCATTCATTCCCACACTAACACTGCGGTTAGTTTAGAGGATGCTTTCTTTTTTTAAATTATTTTTACAAAAATATGATCTCTATTGTTAGCAACACGTTTTGGCATTTGAATGATTTAGGTTAGTTTTGTCTAGCAATGCTGCTAGAAGCCTGCACACTATAACCAAGAGATATTACGCCCCATGAGATCTAATATGATTTTGATTGTAAGTGATCTCCATACTGCCATCGGTTTAATAGACATATTTCACATAGCTGCAGGTCTAAAAATATGAAATATTTAAATGAATAGTGGTTTCAGTCAGAGGATGGACTATTGTTCGCTTTTGTGACTGATCTCTCAGAGTGGGGTGCACATTTCCTGTGATGTCACTTTTCCACCAGATCCTTTCTCTGAAGTATGAGAATATAAATCTTCAGACATGGCTAACAAATAACTTACTCCACTTAAATCATGTTTGCGTCAACAATTTTTTTACCTGTTGTCGCACGCCCCTATAAGTTAAAAAAGTTCAACATGATAGTTGTTATTTAATTGTTCATCGCATTTCCCATCCAAGTGCTCTTCATTGTCCCATAGTCTTTCGCGCTTACCTGTGCAAGGAAGTGCATAGCTTTTTTAGACCTCTTTTATCTGCAGTAGGGCATTCACAGTGAAAGAAAACCATTCCATGTCTTTCTATCTTTCTTATCTCTTTGTTGGGCAAATGCTTTATTAGAACATTGGAATGTGGAACACTCCATTGAATACAATGGAGTGCTCCGGGCTTCTATGGGCCGGTAGAAGCCCGCAGAGCAACATTCCAATGTTGTTTTTGTGCTGCTGTGAACAAAGGCCTCTCGGAGCTCGAGGGGATTTAAACCCCCTCGGGCTCCGAGAGCCCTTTTTTTTTAGTAATTAGAACATTGTGCCCTCTGGGGCAGAATGTTCTAATAGCTTTAGAGTCCTCCTAGCGGGCTGTACCGATCATTAAAGGCCCGCTCCCTTGTTAAAGGCCTGCGCCTTTGGCTTGGGCCTTTAACGCTGGAGCGGGATCTTTAATGGCCTGTAGAGCCCACTAGGTCGGGCTCTAAGGCTATAATAAATCACTTTTCCAGTTTTTATGTTACTCTGGCATTACTATGGGAGGCGTGTCAAGGGTGGGTGTTGCCTCTGATTGTTAGACAAATGTTATTCACTACAAAAGTAAACTGTGTATGTCTTTTGCTTACAGTTTGTTTTTAATAATTCTATCTTAATTCTGCATTGGAGCATTTAGACATGTATATTGCCAGGCGATACCTTAAAGAAGTTATTTTAGGAAACTGAATTGTTAAACTATGGAAGAAAATGACTGGGGGCTTGAGCTGAGCTATGGCCGAGCTCCCACAAAGGAAAACAGTCGAATTCCTATTAAGTAAATAGGGTTATAGGACAATCTCTAGCGAACAGTTAGTAGCTTGGCAAAAGCAGTATAGCCTTCCTTTGCGACAACTGTATGTGGTACACAAACAGAAACACTAAAACAACATTATAGTTATGAATTGAGCATCTGTTCATCTGAACTAAACATACTGCATGCCAATGAAAGGTGCCTTATGAGAATACTCTCTCCGTAACCCCTCAACAATAAGCTGCATTTGTTATAGCTATTTCGCAGCCTAATGACCCCTTCTCTAACAGATCTCTGTTGATTTACAGTCAGTTTTGCACTTTATTCTTACACAAATATGTGCACATGCATACATACAAGCCAAGAAAAGGACTCAGAGCTCTGGCCCCCATGCGATGAGTTACTGTAGATTAGCTGCAGTTACTATAAGGTCCTTAAGCTAATCCACTAATGGTCGCAGAGTGCATCACCAGTAGAAAGGGCACAATCTTAATATTGTGCTCTACAGTGTGCTTGGCAAAGCATGCAAGAGACAGGCTTTTTTTCTTCACAACAAAAATCTAGAGGGCCCTAGGTTAGCCCTCATTAAAAGGCAGTCAGGCTCTCTGAGATCCCAGAGGCATCATTCTGATTAATTGTTGGCATCAACTTTTCTTTGAGCCTGCTCTCCGCCATCTATAATTTGTAGCTTCAACCCAGTGTAAGTTGTTAATACCCAAATCATCTTCAGGTTACAAGAAGTTATTGTGAAGTAGATTTTCGCTCATCTAGACTACTGGAGCTTGCTGTACCATGCCCTTACAATAAAACATATCCAAAAGCTGCAACTGATACAAACCTCACAGCAGAAACGGTCAACAGCCTTTTGCACAAAGACCATAATAAATGTGGCTTCAGTAGCTACAGCTGACTCCCTGTCAGTCAGAGGCTTCTGTGCAATGCACGCTACTGTCTTAAAACCATTCTCTATGCTTGCACTTTCTATTTCCATAAGCATGATCGTCAAACAGCCAGATCCAGTTCTTGCCACTGCCTGTCCCTGTTCAAATGCAAGCAGAGCTGTAGAGCTGTTGGCACAGTTGCCACTTTAGCAACATTTTTTAAAATGTTTTCCAACTATATGGACTTTTCCAAACAATCAAAACGCATGTCTTTTCCCAGGATCTCATGTAGCCTTGTTGACCCTGCATGTAGGCACTTAGCAAAATGTGAGTGTGCCTCTGAGTTACAGTTACTGCTTTCCATCAGAGAGGCCAGCATGGTCCAGACCATCAACGTGCAGTGGTGTCTTCCTAAGATTAATGGTGTCACATTAATCAAGATAAGGGAGAGAGAGGTACGTAGTGGACCTTGCCTCCTGTATCAAATAGATAATCAAAAGAAATCCACTAGAAAGCTTAAACTGATATCCTTCCAGATATAGTAGTATTCCTTAAGGGAAAAGATTTACTTTTCTTAAAATAACCCTCACCCACCAAAAGGTCCCTTGGTGGCATGCTTCATCATCGGGTTCTTCCCGCCCCGCTGCGGGACGGGGCGTGCTGCAACCGACGGAGACGTGGGAGCACTTTCTGGAAGGTGTGGGCTATATTACTAAAAAAATCCTCAAGCCCCTAGTCAAAATTAATGATGTTCAAGTAAGAAATTCTGTAAAATTATGTATGAAAATATATCTACGGTGGCCACCATTCCATTCTTGTAATTCCACTCCAAAAGTTCAAAAATGTGAACATTTACTAGTTAGTTTTCCAGAATAGGCAGAATAACAGACACCTGCACTGTAGTGGAGGAACAACTTGTTGGAGAGATGACTAAGTGCTGCCACGTTCCTTATTTGTAGGTGTCAGCAGTAATTGCCAGCATGGTTGCTGTCGAATTTTTTTTTTATATAAAGCAGTCTCAAACACTACTGTCTTAGGCCTTTCTGGAGTTGATTCATAATGACCGACTTAGTGAGGGCTGCTATCAACATGCAGCATTCTCCAGCCACGTTTTTGCAGTGCGATTATATCTGAGTGTGCACACCTAACCACGTCAGATTGAGTTTTACAATTTAATGCCCATTCAGCAGCACTGTTTGTGTCAGCAACAATGAAAGTATGCTCTTAAGTCTTGGACTTAGCCCCATGGCATCCCTTTCTACTTGCTGTTAGTTTGTTGGCAGCGTTTGTTTTACTTTTGACTTACCCACATACACAAATATTTGCTTAGTAAAAGTTGTAATGTGTGCCTTTGTCGCTAAGATACAATTGAAAAAGCCAGAAATGCATGAGTAACTCAATGTTACTCAAAGTTCATTTTCAATGGCTGAGACTACCTTACTCATAAGAGGGATCTGAGTAACTGTAAAGGCATAGAAGTTTCAAATGACGTAACGAGGCATGCTTGAAAATAGGTTAAGGACATGCAAGGCACACACTTTCTGAACTTCCAAAAACTAGTAAATTTCGGAGGACTGACCAAAGTTTTAATATGCACTTACTTACTTGACATATAGGAACTCCATATTTTACTCCCAAATTCCCCAGGGGTACATGGGATGGTGTGCTGATCAATTTTAAAATTTGCCAAATGTGCGTAAGCAAAGGTGCCAGGTATGGGAGCAATGTTTGCATTGGAGAAAAAAATAAAACAAATAAAAGTACCATTTTATAAATTTTCTAACTTTACTGAGGAGTTCATGAGGCAGGAGTTAATTACTCCTGAGTATTATTATAGAAACATGCATAAGCTTTGTAAATACTTAACAGTTCCTGTGTGAATTTACACAATATTTAAATTATGCATGCTTAGATTTGTTGACATTGTTATTGTTAGTGGGTTTAAAAAAAAAGGCAACTTACAAGTAGGTAAAACGTACAGATTCAGCATGTTATACTTTTGTGCAATCTCCCTTGTGAATGAGTCCCATAGAGTTTGCCTGGAGTTTAAGCCTCTCCTGCCGTCTGATACCTTGCCTGATTTCGTCTTTCCACACAGTCAAAATACATAGGCTACTCTTTTTGTTAAGATGTGTGTACTGTCTTTTCTCTATATTTATTGGCACCCACGCACATTTTAAAATTCTCCTTGAACATAAACTCCCCTTTCTGTTTGTGTGTCTATATAGGCTTATTTCCATTTGCAATATATGAATCTTTTTTCTGTGTTTCTGTGCACGTGGATGCAGTAATCCCTTTCGCCGTTCTTCGCAACCAGTGCATCTGCTGCGGATTAATGGGAGATGTCAACTGTTCTAGCTTGTTGACACAGTCTTGCTCTTTGCAAAAGGTTTATGCTAGTAGCACCTGCTTTAGGAAGTGCGACACTGGTCATTATAAGAATGTCTCAGGGACTCGAATGCACACACTGGTAACTTGGTTGAATGCACTTGTTCAGACGAAATACACTTTTTAGGGAACACTCAAGCATCGTACATAAGAACCTATTAGATAGGTATGCATGCAGTTAATACTTTCTTTTGAAATCTTCAGATGGGGGAGATCTTTCAAGAGATAATAAACAATTGAAGTTTGTTTAATAACAGCAGAATGTATATGGCTATCCACCAAACACAGCAAACCAAACACCTCCATGAGAGAGCACTCAAATCGGGACATGTGGGGTATGTTTTTTCTGAAGAGCATATGCATGATTGGGCATTAGCATGCACTTTTTTAAAGGGATAGTAGGTTGTCACCTACTCATTATTATCCCATAAATAAAGTCATTTTTATAAAGCCAGGGTGTGCAATAGGGTTATTTCTGCTGCTACATAGGGGACTCTGTCGTGTACATTTCAAAGTATAGAAGGCTCAAATATGCACATACATGTTTCTGTATTGTTAAGAAAGTTTTATTATATTTGAAAACAAAAAACAGTGGCACTTAAAAAATCCATAAAGATCTAGATATTCAATACAGTGTTTTATGGTATAACATAAGTTATCATTATAAGATAATTATTCTTTATATGATGTATGTATTTGAATAACCAAAGGGCATTGTGAGTAACAAAGCATATTCTATGTTAGGTTTGCCTTTTTAGAATTATTATATTAAGTATAGAAGGTGACTAACATTGTTAACTCTGGGCCTTTAAATGTTACCTGTGCTTGACATTTGTGCTAATGGCATGATTTGTGTGAAGCATTTATTAAAGCTCTGAGCCACTGCAGAGCTGTATTTGTGAAGGATGTATATTTTGTCGGTGTGCAATGCAGTCAGAAGGCAGTTCCGATACTGTTGATAAATGCTGCAAGTACTCCTGCAGCCATTCAACAACTCCACAACCATATTTATCACATACTTCATTTGCTGTCCGTTTGGGTCTGGGAGTGGTGTACTGGGCATGGACAGATGTTTTTAAAACATCGTTTCCAAACATAACATTTCTCCATTGGCCATGACAATCTCATCGCCAATCCTGTTAGGTACTGTGTTCTGTTTACCATGGGCACTCCACAGAAAACTAAAGTAGTATTCCGATGATGCTGTGAGATGCCACTGGCCTGCAACTCTGATAAACTGCAGTATATTTCTGTACTTGTACCATAACTGTTTCCCTGTCTCAGCTGTGTAGACATCAGATGCCTTAGTTTCTGAAGAATGTATCCTATTAGTGAGTTTCAAAGAGCCTTACATCAAATGAGAATTAAATGTGATGAGTATAAAAGGCAGGGGAAGAATGCAAGAGCGGATACAACAATTGGAAAGGATTGAAGTAGGTTTCAATCAAAACAACAAAAATGGCAAATATTCACAAATAATTTTTTCCTGTAAATTCCTTATTTTCAATCCCGCTGTCCTAATACATTATTCTGCATGTTGTTTGGCCACAATATTGAGACAAGTGATTAAATGACTTTGGTACTGTGACAAGTGAATACGAAAACAAAACATGTATTCTACTGTCACCAAAAAGGGATAGGGTTAAAAGCCCTGTCCCTCATAAATACTGCTAGCTCACTATCTCTGTAGAATCTGAAAATGTTCATGTCATTCAAATTGTACATGATCTGTTACTCATCTGTTACTCATGAAAGCTGTACATTGTGTGTTTCCCATATGTTGTTATCATATATATATATGCCTTCTCTTATTTCTGGACATAAAAACACTTGAAACACATAGCTGAAATAGCCATCCTTTTGGCTACATCTGAAGCAGAAATACATGATCTCTGAGAGGGATTTGCATTGCATGCATTTTTTAATGACCCTTAATGATGGTGCATTTGATCTGGACAATCTGTTTCTTTACCTTTAAATAATGTTTCAATGAGTGTTGCTTAAATTATGTCAACTTAGCATGGAGACCCCTTTTAGTGGTCGAGACCTGACTGTGGATCCATGGTAAAATTTGAGACCCCAATTAGTATCTTCAGTAAGTACTGTAAGCGTTCGACCTGAAAAATGCACAACCACACATTATGCACAGAAATGTAGGTATGGGTCCCAATCCTATTTGAAATCATTCAGCACTGTAGTGTTTGTATGTATGTCTTACACTTAGTTTTTTCTAGTCCAGAATCATAATCCACTTTGCTGTGAATTTGAATTGTGCGGAGAAACATGTATAATGATGTCATTGTGAGAAGAGGAAATTGCTTCTGTCACTGTTCTGACAACGAAGCTATTTGATGCCAGATCTTAAAAAGAAAATCTAGAACGAATCCTCTTGTTAAATTGTGTCAACATTTCACGCTTGATGCTTCAAGTGGACCTTAAGAAAATGGTGTGTAGATTTAACTAAATGAATGAAAATCAGAAAAAACAACCAGTTTGCTTAATATTGAGTCTTTTTATTTATACTATGTACTTTAGTCCTGAGTAGATTAAACAAAAATGAACAAAGATCTGAACAATCGAACATTGTTGATTGATAATTGTATATTATAATTATAACATAATGAATGAGTTGTTCAAGCTACCTGCATATCCTGTACGTTTTACTTAGTTTTGGGAGACTGGTGTTCAAGATACAACAGGTTCAGTATTTACAAATGCGTCTTGTTCTCATTGGTTTATGTCTGCAGTTGCTTTTCTACAAACATAATATGAAGTCACTTATTTTGCTTTGTACTGTCCGGTACTTATGCTCCTATTTCTGTAGAGACGCTGCGATTCATCATTAACTTTATACATCACATGTTGAAGTGCATTGTTCCAATGAATCTAGCAGTGTAATGCCTTAGAAAGGTGATTGCATAATCTCAAAAAGGTTAGGTGCCTTCAGACGGCCTGTAAACACCTGGCATTAAATGGCGCACATTGACATACATGCAGGGACGTTAAGTGCACCAACTGTGTCTGTGTATGATGAGCAACAAAGGTAGGTCACAGACTCACTCAAGCTATGACAAATTGAAATAATTTCCTTGAAGTAGGCCTAGTAGGATTGACATCATAAAAAACTCTTCAAGTCACTCCACATCCTTTCTTGCTAAGCCTATTTACACAGAGACAGTAAGCACTTGTGAAGGCAGTCACAGGTGGTGGACACCAGAATGTTTTTGGGGACCTGAAACTTATTTTTCATCATTAAACTTTGCCCCACTGCAAGAGAAAAAAAGGCTGAAAAGGGAGACAAAACCAGAAATAGACTAAGAAAGATAGCAGGGATGAACAAAAACCAGCAAGAGTGAGATTAAAGAGGCAGAATGTATAAGTGTTGGACGAAAGAGGCATGAGGTGGAATCAAGAGTAGGTATCCTTGGAATTCAGGAAACCTGCCCTGAAGTAGAGACGGTGGCAGGATTTTAAGATAAAATATATATATAACAAAATAACAATGATAGATTATCACAAGCAGGCTCTCAATAGTTGCCTACTACCTCCAAACTAATGACCAGGTCAGCAGTGTTTAATTTGTATATATTTATATTTTTCTTTTACAAATTAAACACTGCTGATTAGGTCATTAGTTTGGAAATAGTAGGCAACTAATGAGGGCCTTCTTATGATAATCTATCGTAGGTATTTTGCTTTTGTTAAATTGATACCTGTCTACTTCTACTGACTACATTTACGTAGTGCTTAAAGCTCTAAGATATGTGTGTATACTTTCACAACATCAATACATTTAGACTATCTTAGTGAAATATAAATCCATACATTGCCATTTCATTAAAAAATAAAATAAAGCACAACATTGAGAAATACATTTCAAAAAGGGGGATATTAGTGCAGCAAAGACTGGAAAATGCCAGTGACAATAAGAAAAGACACTTAAAAACGTATGAAACGTCGAATCACCTGCTACGATATGTAGCAAGAATCAGAAGGGTATGTAGTTGTCATCCCCAGCAGTAGTGCCTTCATTGCCTGTAGTACATTTTTTCAAACTATGAATTTGTGAGAGCCTGCTGTTCCCATTTGTACATGACTTCATTGAATTGTTTCTTCTTTGTAGACGTTTGAAATACTTTGCAGTCCAATATTTCTATTGTCAATAATGTGTACCTCTATATTGGGAAAACCACGCTTAAACTATTGATCTATTTATTTTTGTTACTTCAAATGTACTTTAATGTGTGCAGGCTCATTTCTGTGTATGTGTTTTGTTATATTCATTGCTTTCTGTGCCTGAAGGCTGTAACTTTGGTTCGCTGAAACCTCAAAGTGCACAATCAGTTTAAATGTCGCCTTGCAGCTGACGCAAACAAAAGAAGATGTGGGCTAGATTATGAAGATTGCGTCACTGTAAGGCAATATTTTACAGGTGCCGGGCAACTTTTGCACCTGGAATGAAAAGACATTTGAAACAAACAACTGGTACCGAGGGACAGATTTACTAACAATTTGCACTGGGTATGTGATTCAAACTGTTGTTTAGGGATTTACCTTCCAGTGCAAAACTTTATTTGCATTGGAAAGTAGCCCTAAATTAGTTCAAAGTAGCCCTACAGCTGCTTTGCTTCAAAGGGGTGTCCCTTGATTGTGCATCGGCGATACTGTGCCACTCCCCATGGGTTTTGACGCATAGCTCTATCTACTAAAATTGGTACTCCATAAAATAATGCCACATTGAAGCAGGTGTTCGTTTTCTCCTAACTCTTCCAACAATGCACTTGTGCTTTAGTGTACAGCACACATCCAGTGTGGGAAACGTTTAAGGATAGTATTTTGTACTGGAAGGGTGTCCTTCCATTACAAAATCTTTGCTGGATATCACGCACTATGGTGAAAGGGTGTGCGCATGGCTCAAGGCAGACACGAAGAGAGCCGGCTCGGGGGGAACGAAATAGCTCCATATATCTCAGTAGATATGGCACTGTTCTTCTCTCTCCCTTTCATGCAGTGCAGCAACTTTGGTTACTGCATTGTGTTGCATGAAATGTTAGTAAATCTACCCTAAAATGTTTCTTCACACATCAGACAGTCCAAATGTAGTTTTTGCACTGGACCTCTGCAAATGTCACTGAAAGAATTGCTAGACGCAGTTGTTTAGTTGCCTGGAACCAGTCCAGAATTGCTCTGGAAGTGATGCATTTTATACGAAATGCTTGTAGCTTCAACTTGCTCTGTTTAATTTTTAAATGCACTCAGCTCCTAGAATGTACAGAGATCTGCAGAATGAGTCTGATGGTGCAGACTTGGAATATATTTAAATTAATTTGTGGAATGTAAATAGGACCAGGCCTATGTTACTCAATGATTGTGAAATAAATAAAACAGAAGCACTCGTGTACCTGCATGTTTCTGGTTGCAATCATTTTTAACCAGTAGCATAAGATTACAGAAACAAGACTTTATGAAGTTATTTGGAAGGGAAAAAGATTTGCAAGCTTCAGAGGGCATAAAAGACAAACCTGTAACAGGAGTGGTTATTCAAGCAATCTGAAAGAGACACGTTAGTGATAGATTCCTTACCTTAGAATATCCCCAGGCGTCAGACTGGATCCAGAAAGTTTTGCTAGCAGTACCCCTGCGCGCCAGTAAGTGGCGTCGTGCGGCTCCGCGTCCGTCGCTGGCGTCGTAAGCGCCGAGATGACGTCACGGAGACTACTTAGGCGCCACCCATGCGCGCTGACGTCAGTTCTTATTTTTTCCGCGCCAGAAAGCGCAGATCCGGTTAGAGCACGTATCCTAGTCACTTTTTGACCATCTCTTTTGAGACTTTTGTCTCCCTTTTTTCCAGTTGGTTTCCTGGTGCACGTAGGGATGCCTGGATTCAAGTCTTGTGGGGCCTGCCGTCGCAACATGTCGGTGGTGGACCCCCACGATATCTGCCTCTACTGCCTGGATACTGACCACGACTCTCGGTCTTGTCCGGATTGTCGGGCCATGGCCCCGAAGACCTTGCGGGAGCGGCGCCGGAAACTGCTGGAGGTCCGGCACTCGTCCCCGCGCCGTTCCCGGTCCAGAGGCCGTTCCAGGGAACGCTCGCTGGGCCACATGCATGCAATAGCAGACCATCTTCCACAGAACGTTCCCCTGATACCTGTGCCACTGGCTCCAAAACCCACACCTTTTGCCCTGGTTGGAACACCACCAGTGCAGCCTTCAGGTCATACCACATCTTCTGGATCTGTTGGCTGGCCTCAAGATTTTTGGATGCCTTTTCCATGTACTCTGCCATCCTGAAAAGTAGGCCTAGTACATAATCCACCACATCTTGTTTAGGCTCATGGAGAGGCCACACCCAGCCGCCTTTTACAAGAGCAAGTGGTCCCCTCACAGGATGTCCAATGTTCAAAGGGGGAAACCCCTACTGCCTTCTGAGGCACCTCTCTGTAAAAGAAAAGCAGGCATAGTAAGAGGACATCCCATCTCCTTTTGAATTTTTCAGGGAGCCCCATGATCATGCCTTTCAATGTCTTGTTGAATCTCTCAACAAGGCCATTTGTTTGTGGGTGGTACGTTGTAGGGAATTTGTAGTTCACTCCCCACTCATCCCATATGTGTTTCAGGTATGCAGACATGAAGTTGGTCCTCTGTCTGACACCACCTCCTTAGGAAACCCTACCCGGGTAAAGATACCAATGAGGGCTTTGGCTACTGCAGGGAGTGTAGTAGACCTAAGGAGAATTGCTTCAGGATACCTGGTAGTATGATCCACTACAACCAGTGTAAATTGGTTTCCTGATGCTGTGGATGGTTCAAATGGACCCACTACGTCTACACCAACCCTTTCAAAGGGAACCCCCATCCACTGGTAGTAGAATTAAGGGGCCTTTTTGGTATCCACCTGTTTTGCCACTGGCCTGACAGTTGACACAGGAGCTGACAAACTCCTTTACTTTTTGGGACATCTGGAGCCAGTAGAAATGGCTGACCAGCCTTTCCCATGTTTTAGTCTGGCCCAGATGCCCAGCCAGGGGAATGTCATGGGCCAATGTGAGTAGAAACTCTCTGTACAGCTGAGGCACTACCATTCTCCTAGTGACACCATGTTTGGGGTCTCTGGCCTCAGTATAGAGGAGTCCCTCCTCCCAATAGGTCCTGAGGGAGCAACTGACATCTCCCTTTCCCTGTGCAGCAGCTTGCTGATGTAGGCCTTCAAGAGTTTGGCAGACCTACTGTCAAAGGCACAGCTGTTCCCTAGAGGGTCCCCCAGGGCACAGGAGCTCAACCTGGTAAGGTCCAAGTCCCATGGGCTCAGTTCCCTTTTGGGGTGACAAGCCCTCTCCCTGAGGAGAGGGGTCCTGAGTCTTTTGCTGTTCAGAAGCTGGTCCCCCAGTCTTCTTACCGTTCCTCTTGGAAGGTTGGGCCATTCTTCCAGACTCCAACACTTCTTTTTCAACCTATGCTCGAGTTTGTGCTCTTGTCTTCACACACACTATCTCAGGGATTTGCAGCATGGCTGAATGGGTTTTCAGCTCTACCTCAGCCCAGGCTGAGGTCTCCAGGTCATTTCCAAGCAGACAGGCAGCTGGAGGTTTTGGAGAGACCACTACCTGTTTCAGGCCAGTAACCCCCCATCCCCGTCTAATGTCACCCTTGCTATGGAATGGTCTAAAGTGACACTGTCAGAGTTGGTGATTGGATAGGTTTTTCCAGTCAGGTATTGTCCTGGGGAAACCAGTGTATCTTTCACCATAGTGACACTGGCACCCGTATCCCTCAGGGCTTCTACTCTAGAACCATTCACTAAGGGATACTGTACATACTTTTGTAAGTTAGGGGGCCAGACAGCCAAAGTGGTCAACTTTCCCTCCTCTTAAGAGACTAAAACAGCTTCAGTGTGAACCCTGATTTGCTCTGGGCACACTGCTGATACCATCTGGAGATTTGCCACACCAGTGCTAACTTAGAGGAGGACTAGGGGCATTCTTGTTAGGACAGGCAGAATATGCAGTTTGGTGTCTTACCTTCTTACAGGTGTGGTGCCAGGCCTTTAGAGGATCATCACTTTTACCTTTAAACCCACCAGTGTGCTGGGAAGACTTCTGGGGCCAACCCTCCTGAACAGGTTTTGGGGGGCCTTTAGAAGACTCTTGGTTTTTATCTTTGGGAGGATCACCGCTTTTCACCTGGGGAGGTTTTGTAACCCCTTTCTTTTGGTCACCCCCAGTGGAAGTTTTGGTTACCCTAGTCTTGACCCAATGGTCTGCCTTCTTTCCCAATTCTTGGGGAGAAATTAGACCTAGGTCCACCAGATACAGATGCAACTTTTCGTTTGTGCAATTACTGAATATTTGTTCTTTTTTTATAATGAGATTATAAAGTCCAACATAGTCAGGCACCTCACTTCCAGTTAACCAACCATCTAGTGTTTTGACCGAGTAGTCTATGAAGTCAACCCAGGACTGGCTTGGGGTTTTGTGAGCCCCCTGAATCTAATCCTATAATCCTCAGTTGTGAGTCCAAAGCCCTCAATCAGGGTGCCCTTCATGAGGTCATATTACTTATCATCTGCCCCAGTGAGGATCAGAAGTCTGTCTCTGTAGAACCAGAGAACAGTTCCCAAAGTAAGGCTCCTCAGTGTAATTCTTTACTTGCCTCATTCCACAAGCCCTCTCAAAGGCCGTGAACCATTTGGTGATATCATCACCTTCATCATATTTGGGGACAATCCCTTTGGGGATTTTAGGGTCATAAGAACTCTCTTTTCCCTAGGTTTTATATTACTGCCACCATTTATGAGAGCTAAGCCCATCTCTGCTCTCTCTTGTTCTAGAGCCAGGAGTCTGGACTCTAGGTCGTCTTTTGGTCAGCCTTTCTAGAAGGATGTCCTCTTCATTGAGGCAGTCCTCAATGATCTCATCAAGACCTGACCCACCTGTGTGGGATCTAGGTGCTGTGAGTATTACCCTTGAAGTCAGGGGCACAGTGACCCCGTTCTCCCTATCTAGTGTGGGCGGTAGGGAGTTGTTCTCCACATCACTAGCTTTATCGTTTTCTGAGGTGGGGTCTCCCCCCTCAGAAGTGTGGTCCCTTGCATACTCTGCCAATAGCTCCTGGAGCTTGACCTTAGAGGCATGGGACCCCATGGAAATCGTTTTAAGTCTAGTAGGGGCCAGTCAGTCAATACACTAGAAGTTGGTCATTTTTCAGGGGGCATCTCTAAGATGCCCTATGAGTGCATTTTATAATAAATCCAACACTGGCATCAGTGTGGGTTATGCTGAGAAGTTTGGTACCAAACCTTGTTTTTAGTAAAGCCATACTGGAGCTGTGGAGTTTGTAATGACAAACTCCCAGCCCATATACTCAAAATGGCACAGACACTGTAGGGGCATATTGCTCATGCAGCTATGCCTTCACTGGTGGCATGGTGCACCCTGCCTTAGGCCTGTAAGGCCTGCTAGAGAGGTGACTTACCCATGCCACAGGCAGTGTTGGTGGGCATGGCACACAGGGATGTGTGCCATGTCGACTCTTCAGTTTGGTCTGCACAAAAACACACAGCCTGCAATGGCAGTGTGTGGGTGTTAAGGTGAGGGGTCTCTGAGGGTGCCATAATACAGGCTGCAGCCCTCAGTGGCCCTCTTTGATCACAATGCCCTTGGTACCAGAGGTACCTTTTACAAGAGACTTGCATGTGGCCCTGAGTTGTGCCAATTGTGGAAACAAAGGTACAGTTTTGGAAAAGAACACAGGTGCTGGGGCCTGGTTAGCAGGGTTCCATGCACACAGTCAAGTTGGTAACAGGTATCTGGCAAAAAGTTATGGGGTAACCATGCAAAAATGGGCACTTTCCTACACGAGGGAATTTGTGCTTTATGGCATGGACGCAACATTGACCACCCTGCAGACTCTACAAAGCAACAGTCCAACAGATTTAAAATATAACATTCTGCCACACCGTAAGCATTCCGTTTGGATTGGAATGTTAGCCATGATACATATATCACAAGATGTTACGGCATGTTTTCAATTTATGTGATTTGTTCCTACATAAGGCTGGAGAGATAGCAAACGATACACCCGTTGGTTGTATGTCACTGTATTGTGAGTCACAACATCTGGAATCACTACTTCAGCAGATACATTACATAACGTATATGTATGTGTCTGGATAAGTTTAATAACATTAAAATGTATTTAATATTAATTACTCTGGCAGTGATAGCACCAGAATAGTTATACTATGGGTCAGACTTTCCGTAAGAAAGGCATTTATTCTTTTGTTGATAACTTTGGTGCCATTCGAAGAATCTGCACAAAACTTTACAAAACAAAGTTCATCCACTTTGGATCCTTTATGGTAAGTTTCACACTGAGCTGTTAAGTGAGGGCCTAGAAAAAGGAGTTTCCCAAAACCTTGATTTCACATTTTAATTCCTATAATAAAGTTTACTGTCTGATGCAGAAACACAGCTGATCTGAATAAGACCAAATTTGGCAGAAAGTGAGTAAATCCGTTCAGTAGTCTTCGAGAAATAGGCGCTTAAAAAGTTGCTAGCGGTGTGCATAAAGGGTTTAACCACCAAAAAATGTTTGTGATACCTAAACCGTTGGTGTCCACATATGCTCTAGTTGGTCAGTTTAAAGTGGATTGGTCAATCCTTATTAGCTGGCCACAACATGAACAATATGTTGTGGCAGACATTACAGGGCTCGTGGGCATGGACCTTGTGTCCTGAAAATTAATTAACAAACACATAATGGGACAGGGGGAGCACACCCTGGCCCCAAGGGTCACGTAGAGGGTCCCAAATACACCCCCTCTTGAATGGGTGATCGCAAGATGGACAACATGTTGTGGCAGCCATTACAGGACTCAGTGACATGATTCCCATTGAAATGCGTTGTAGTAAAAGCCTTTTTTCAGGGTCACAAAAAGGAGCACATATGAAGGGCAATAACAAATTTTAGTCACAATATAAATAGTTTGTGCTACCATCCTAATTTTAGGAATTGTGGTGTGCTGTAATGTGATTCTGCCCTGTGAAAATGCTGATCCACTGCTGGGCTTTGCTGAACAAATGTTATGGAAGGTGCTCGGCAGGATTCAGGGGACTCTCCCAGGGGAGGGTCTGGATGCTGGCAAGGGCATCCACCCAGCCTTAATACACTAAATCCTGTCTGGGAGGTGGTCACACCTCCCTGTGACAGGATGCCTATTGTTCTGCCTTCCCCTGCTCGAGCTTCGCTCAGCAGCAGGAGGGCAGAAATGTGTCTCTGGTCGGCAGCAACCATTTTGTGCTGTCTGGGACTAGAAGGCTGGTACTGGGAACACCAGGGACCCCACGAAGTTCGCTTCTGAGGGGTGGAATCATACCTCCCATACCAGTTACCGGTGTGGGGGTATGATTCCAACATGATTGATACCAAACACGATAGGGTTAGTTTCAGCCGTTTTAGAGTTGGTCATCACGCGGTCCCGTAATGCCCCTCTATATGTCGTATATGGCGGTTTCACTGACAACCCGGGAGAATGGGCTCCGTAGGCTGCAGGGGTGTTCTGCTCATGCAGTGGCACCCTCTCACTTACAACCAAGCACCCTGTTCTCAGGATTGTAAAGGCCTGCTAAAGGGGTGACTTATAGGTTTTAAGTGCAGTGACCCTTAGATATAGTAAACCTATATCTTAAGTAAGTGGTGCATGCACCAACTTACACAATCTGCAATGGCAGGCCTCTAGGTTCCATTTTGCATGGCCTCTCATGGGTGGCATAATACATGCTTCAGCCCAAGGGAGGCCTCTGGGGTACCTATGCCCTGGGTACATGGGTACCATATACTAGGGACTGACAAGGGTACACCAGTATCCAATCTGGAGTATACCTAAGTACATAACATAACAGTTTAAGGAGAAAGCAGATAGACTGGGGTCCTGATTAGCAGGATCCCAGTCACATTTGTCAAAAACAGTATCACATTTAGCAAAAAGTGGGGGTAACCAAAAGAAGCAGATCCTACTTTTCTACAAGCCCCATGCCCAGTCATGTAGTTCTGGTACCAAAAGCTGCCCTACCGGGCACCACACCGGAACTGAGGTTCTGTGTGGATTACAGAGGGCTAAATTCATTGACTAAGACAGATGCTCACCCCATCCCATGGGCTGATGAACTGATCGACAGGTTAGGGGCTGCCCAGTATCTCAGTACCTTTGATCTTACACCAGGGTACTGGCAGATCGTCCTAACAGAAGGAGCCAAGGAGAGGTCAGCATTCTCCCCTTCAGAGGGCCACTATCAGTTTAGGGTGATTCCTTTTGGACTAAAGAATGCACCTGCCACCTTCCAGAGGCTGGTAAACCAGGTTCTTGCTTGTATGGAGGCCTTCTGTGCTTCTTATCTGGATAACATAGCTGTCTTCAGTAGCTGCTGGAAGAAAACCCTTTTGACCTCCAAGAAGTGCTTCAGGCTCTGCAACAGGCAGGTCTGACTATCAAGGTAAGTAAGTGCTAGATAGGGCAGGGGTCAGTGGTGTACTTGGGGCACCTGATGGTCAGGGGAAAGGTGAAACCCCTTTAGGCAAAGATAGAAACCATTATGGGCTAGCTGCCTCCTAAAACCCAGACTGAGGACGGAGCATTCTTGGGCCTCACTGGGTACTATAGGAGGTTTGTCAAGGGATATGGCATCATTGTTCCCCCCTTGACTGAGCTGACTTTCAAGAAGCCGCCCAGAAATGTGATTTGGACAGAGGCCTGCCAAACTGAATTTGACTCCCTTAAGCAGGCCATGTGCACAACTCCTGTGCTCAGGGCCCCTGAATTCTCCAAGGAGTTTGTCGTTCAGGCTGATGCCTCTGAGTATGGCATAGGGACAGTACTATCCCAACTTAATGAGGAGGGCCTAGACCAACCTGTAGTCTTCATCTTCAGGAGGTTACTCCTCAGGGAACAGAGGTGGCGTGCTATTGAGAAAGAAGCTTTTACTCAATTAGACATTAGCTTTCAAAAATCAAAGGTTATGTGCTTTTAAAGTGCTCACAAAAAACAACCCAAATTAATCTGGTCGGCAAATAGCAACAACTTGGACCAGGTGGAAACATACAAATACCTGGGGGTACTATTAGATCATCATCTCAATTACAAGCAATACGTGGCACAACGGCAAGCAAAAGCAAAACAGCTGCTATTTGCATTTAAAACCTTGCAGAAGAAACTTAGCGACTGCTCAACAAATCACTTTTTAAAAGTCATTGCAGCAAAATTCTTGCCTTCAATCTCGTATGGATCGGAACTGCTAAACACCAAGGACTCATCAGCCTTAAATACAGCACAATCTAGTCTCTTTATTGTTAAATACCACTGGAGAATGAGGGCAGCAGAGGAATACTCCTTAGCCCATTACTGCTGGATGGAGGTTGAAAAGCAATCCAGGTCGAATAAGTCAGTATACTTCATTTTAAAGCAATCACTTTCTTCTCTAAAGTTGGAGGATGCTTGGCTCACAATACCAGCCTACACCGAGCTCAAGCAAATCACCAACAAAGCCATCCAACGGCAATCCCAGCTAATAGATAAAGCATGGGTGGTGATGCCAACGTATATAACTCTAAATCCACAACCATATCTGTTGGAACATTTTTCGAGATCAAAAAAGTTCAACCTGATATTACTGAGGCTCGGAGTTTATTCATCTAAAGACCTTACCCCAAAAAAGAAATGGTCCTGGCCCACCCTGGAATGCTGCCTTTGCGGGTACGGAAACGAGTCACTACTCCATCTATTATGCTCTTGTCCAGCGCTACTAAGCCTACGGAAAATTCTTCTACAGCCAACACTGAAGCAAGAACAAATAAGGACTTGCAGGTCTTCTGCCGTTATAAAATGCTTAGAAGGCTTCACAGTCTAACTGGCATGCAAGGTCATAAACTTCTTAAGCTTAGCAGCAAAAGAACTAGAGAAGAGTGACAGATGAATTAAACATGCCTCTCAGAATTAACTTTGCTGGCTTAAATCAAAAGCCCACAGTTTACATGACCATTGCAGCAGCACTTCATTCATAAACTATGTTCATGAATTATGGGTTTGGACAGCCTGCGATCGGCCTAACCCAAATATACCAGAAGCCTGATTTCACCTTGCAGGGCTGGACGCCATATGTTTACACGCAACCAAGAAAATAGTTTTTAACATCAGTTTTAAAACACATTTTAACGAGTTTAATGTAATTTCATATTCAAATCAGTATTAATGTTTAATGACTTTTAAGTAATTTGTGGGTTAATTGTATCGCGCTTTTATGATTTTAAATGAAATCGAATAAAAGTATTCTTCTTAAAAAAAAAAAGCTTTTGCTGTGGTCTGGGCACTGAAGACGTTTAGTCCATACCTGTTTGACACTCACTTCCTGATTCAGACTGACCACAGTCCCCTCAGGTGGCTTATGCAAATGAGGGGTGAGAATCCCCCAACAGTCTCTTTTGAATTTGCTGCCCCAAATAGCAGGCCTGATTCTGTGACATTATTCCTCTCTACTGGAAGGCCCAGTCAGTGACGGTACAGAGCAAGAATATCGACGTATTAATATCGTCCCACAGAAATATCGAGGTAAAAATATAGTGGGTAAGTAATATCGATGTAAAAAATATCGTGGTAAAGAATATCGATTGTTAGGTAATTAATATCGATTGCAAAAATATCGAAGTGTTAAATATCGTTAACAAAAATATAGTTGTCAAAAATATCGATTCATTATTAATGTCATGTATTTTAGAATTCTGTATGAGAATTGTTAGTATTTTTATTATATGTGTTAAAATTTTAGTAGTTAATATTTTTTTTAACTGGAATTTTGCGTTTTTAGTTCCGTAGCGGGTTGTGGGTTTATAGGGGAATAGGGTGGGAAGTAATTTAATTATATAGATTTTAATGATTAATTATAGTATTTAATAAGTATTTTTAAATTGAATTTTGTGTTTTTAGTTCCGTAGCGGGTTGTGGGTTTATAGGGGAATAGGGTGGGAAGTAATTTAATTATATGAAATTTATTTAATAATTTATATTTATTCATAATTGTATAATTGTGATGTTATAGAGTTATAAATGTGTAAATTAATTTATTAATAATTGTTTGATAATTAGTTGTTAATTATTTTAAATTAATTAATAATTAATTATGTTAATTGTTTAATTAATTTTAGGTGTGTGTTGTTGTTTTTATAGGTGTAAATGGTGGGAAGTAATGTATTTTTTATTGACGATTTATTAATTATTTGTTAATTAATTTGCATTAATTAATTTGTTAATTAATTTGTATTAATTAATTTGAATTAATTATTTAGTAATTATTAATTGTAATTATGTAATTAATTTTAGATGTGTGTTGTGGATATTATAGTGTCAAACAATGTGTAATTAATGAATGTTTATTATTTATTTTTTAATAATAATATATTTAAATTTCAATATTAATTATGTTAATAATGGAAATAAAATGTAATAAAAATGTTGATGTTTATTTTTTTATTGGTGTGGTATCCAGCACTTTCCCTACTGTTGCACTCACTGGAGTGGGAAAAGTAATTTTTACCCCTCCGCTATCCAACACTTTCCCTACTGTTGCACTCACTGGAGTGAAAATAGTAATTTTTACCCCTCTGCTATTCAACACTTTCCCTACTGTTGCACTCACTGGAGTGGGAATAGTAATTTTTACCCCTCCGCTATCCAACACTTTTCCTACTGTTGCACTCACGGGAGTGGGAATAGTAATTTTTACCCCTCCGCTATCCAACACTTTCCCTACTGCTGCACTCACTGGAGTGGGAATAGTAATTTTTACCCCTCCGCTATCCAGCACTTTCCCTGCTGTTGCACTCACTGGAGTGGGAATAGTAATTTTTACCCCTCCGCTATCCAACACTTTCCCTACTGCTGCACTCCCTGGAGTGGGAATAGAAATTTTTACCCCTCCGCTATCCAGCATTTTCCCTGCTTTTGCACTCACTGGAGTGGGAATAGTAATTTTTACCCCTCCGCTAACCAACATTTTCCCTACTGTTGTATTTATTGTGTTGCGAAATGTATTTTTAATATTTCTTTTAATAGTTTAATGTGTTAATTAATTATAGAATGTTTTATTTTATTTTCAATTATTCATATATGTATATATTTTATTTTTATATAATTTAAAAAGTTTATAAATTAAGTAAAGTTAATAGTTAATGTATTTGTACACATTTTTGTGTGTTTATATTTTATTTAATTAAGTTTATTTGTTATATTTAGTTAAAATATATATTAAATGTAATTTATTTTGTTAAAAATATTAATATTATTTAATATATTTTATTTAAATTATATATCTTTTTTAAGTCGATATTTTTTACATCTATATTTTTTACTTCGATATTTTTGTATCAATATTATTGTACTTACCTGTTTAAGTATAGGCAGTCGATACTTTTGTATTCGATATTTTTACCACAATATTTTTGTTAACTATATTTTTTACATCGATATTTAATCAGGGAACCGTCAGTGACCTTTTTGGGCATTAAATTAGCACATACCACTTCTCAAATAGTGAACACTATTTACTCCCAGTTATTGAGCAATATCAAACAAGATCTAAGGTCCTGGCAGACGCAATACTCTTCATGGTTAGGTAAAATTGTGGCTATCAAGATGAACGCACTTCTGAAAACTTTGGGGCCGATTGACAGAACTAATCTGAGATAAAATCCTAAACTTACTACTTTTGGTATTCACGGAAGGCATTTAGTAGTAGTAAAGTTAGGACTCCTAACTTTACTACTACTAAATGCCTTTTGTGAATATCAAAAGTCGTAAAGTTAGGATTTTGTCTCAGTTTAGTAGTAGTAAAGTTAGGAGTCCTAACTTTACTACTACTAAATGCCTTCTGTGAATACCAAAAGTAGTAAGTTTAGGATTTTATCTCAGATTAATTCTGTGAATCGACCCCATAGTATGTGTTTTAAATCATCCAGTTGGCTGTCCAAGCCATCATCTTGAAGCAACTACCATCATGGATTAATCACTCTATCTGGCATGGTAAAGTCCAGAGGATCGCAATTAAAATGCAAACTGAGGGCGGTTTGATTATACACCATCTTCTCTCTTATTATTGGGCTGCTCATTTGAGATATATGCGGTTGAATGAGAAAATGTGAAGTCGGCTAAACAATGGTGCTATATAGACTACCCAATCGCGGTGACTTCCCTATGGCAGATCCCTTCACCAAAGGCAGTGTGGCCTGTATTCTTACCTGGTAACGCGGGTAATGTTGGTGATACGGGACAAGGTGGTGGGAACGAGGGGGGTGTTGTCATACTCTTCCCCTAATAAACCTATTTGTTTTAACATGGATTTTACGCCAGCCACCAACAAATATGCATTTCGTAATTGGCTAGCCAAAAGGTGCATCATGTTTGGGTCTCTGTTTAACAATGGTAAAAAAATCTCCTTTGACGACCTGTGGAACCAATATCAGCTACTCGAGAGCGAGCGGTGTGTGTACCTGCAGGTGCGTCACTGGGCCCTCCACCCCCATATTAAACAGGGGGCTGCTCGAATGCTTACACAGTATGAGAAATGGATGAAGGACGGCTTCCATGAGCACCATCTAATCTCTACTATTTACAAGCATTTAATGGGACCCACCTCTCAAGGGAAAACCTGGTGCCAAAAACAGTGGGAAGCAGATTTGGGAGTGCAGATACTCGTGAAATAGTGGGAGTTGACATTTGATAGAGCCAGGGTTGTGGTGCATAGTGCGAGCACCAGGGCAACACAATATAAGATTTTAACACATTGGTAATGCACCGCAGATAAGCTGGCAAGATGGTATAGACATATAAGAAGACGGTTGGAGGGTTTCTAGGGCTGTGGGTACACTGCTTCATCTCTTATGGTCAGACCCCAGATTGAATAGATATTGGGAGGAGGAGGCCAATCGCCGATCCAACATGGCACACTAGAGCAGAGGTCCCACTGAAGAAGGCAAAAAACCTCAGAAATCCTAACTAATTAGCCTTGAGAAGTTACTGGCAGCGTTGCCGCATGACGGGCCGATGCAGTATCTCTGGTGTGAAGGGTTGCCCGCGGAGTGAGCCGCTGACACCGACACTGAGCAGGGCTGGAGATCTGGAAGTAAGCGGAGCTGCCCTGAGACACTCACAGCCCGCGCCAGTATACCCGGCTGGAAAGAAGACTGGGTGGTGGTGGAAGGCACGGTCTGTGGGAAAGCCTCAGGGCCTGAAGAGATGACCTACAGTCCATTACCGACCCAGGGAGTGCCTGCTAGCCCTTGAACACAACTGCCTGAAAGCAGGAGTGAGGCCGGACTGATCAGGATTGTATGGAGGCCCCCAGTCGATGGATATTTTGGTACGCTGCAGCCTGCGGTGAGAGAAGCAGGGCCCCATATATGTGATCGGCCAATAAGGCCGCGGATACCGCAGAACCAGGACAGGCCATGACTCATAAGCGCACCTCAATCCAGGTAAGACAGGGACTGGCCCCTGGGACACCGGGGGAGAACAAAAGACGCCTCAAAGCGAGGCACAAGTACTAGCAACTCACTGCAGAACAGACAGAGCCGTTCGTCCAGGGCACTGTCGCGACCGCTGTGACAGAGGGGCGGAGAGCCTAGACGGAGGTAGGCCCCAGGGTTGTGAATCTTGAGTGAATGAAGGATGAAACAACTCCCCGGTGGTCCACACAGCCTAGGGTGGGGACCCAACAGAATCAACCTCAGAACACTACATCTTGCGAACTATATTAAAAACGAACTCGGGTGCTACAATGATCCATGGCTTGGAAAAATATGCGTTCTGCACCCAGGGACAGGGCACTGACCCAGTGGGTTGAGAATAAGCACCTCCAGCTGCCGAGCCTGAGCTTCCATGAGAGAGGTAATGCAAGCAGTGCGAGATGCGAAGAATACATTGGAGCAGAAAATAGACACTGTCGCTCTTGATATTAACCTACTGCGCACTGACCTGCAAAAGATCTCAGGCAGAGTTGGAACTGCGGAAAACGCACTGGAAGAGCACACAGGGGCCATTAAGCAGCTACAAACAGAGATGCTTCACATCAGGGAGGTTACAACTTGCCTGCACACAAGAGCGGAGGATGCAGAAGGGAGATCCTGGAGAAACAACGTCCGCCTGGTGGGCATCCCAGAGAAACTGGAAGGAGGTAATGTCAAACAATTTGTCAAAGATCTGCTAAAAACATTCTTGCAACCTCAGCAAATCTCAGCACATTTTGTAGTAGAGAGAGCTCACCGTGTGCCCGGGGTCCCACCCAGACCGGGGGAATGGCCTCGACCAATGATTGCGAGGCTTCTTAATTATAAGGATTGTGACGCATTACTGAAAGCAAAGAAACAACAGGGTCCGATCAGACTGGAAAACCAAGCTATACTGATCTTCCCTGATTACACACAAAAAGTGCAAGCTCTGCATCGATCATTCGACAAGATGAAAGTGGAACTCAGGAAAAGGAATCTTCAATATATGATGTTATTGCCGGCAAAACTTAAAGTCCTGTCATAAAGGAAGCCCTGGTTCTTCAGCTCGCCATCAGAGGTTTGAGACTGGCTGGAGGAATGGTGACCAGTGGCAAAAGGGCAGCGCTGAGGCCCGAAGGCGGCAGAGAGAAGTCCTGTTGGATCTCCAGATCTGAAGACGTTGGGCAGAGGCCTGTGACCGGTAGTGCGACAGCCCAGATGTGAACACACATACCCACAATATAGACTTGGACAAGAGGTTACAGCTTAACACACAGGAGCCACGAGATAGGGCCATGTAGACCCCACACAGTATACACCCACAAGAGGGATTACAGATTATATTGTTACCTTTAGAAGTTAGGTAAAAGTTCATGGGTCAAGGGCAATAGGTACCTCAAGCATTGGGGGGCGGGTAGTTCAGGGCCTACCACGTGAGGAAGTAGTGAGGGGGGAGTTGGGGAGGGAGACGGGATCACAATGACATCCAGAAGAGATGCAGACCACACCTGAAGAGACTTAATTGGAACAACAGATATGGCGTACACCACTGGGCCGCACAAATGATGTGAGGGCCCCCTGAGCCACAGGGTCCTATCCTGGAAAGTAAATGGGCAGGGGAATAAGGTGAAAAGAAGGATGTTCAGGAGGTTCATACATAGACACAACCCTGATGTAATCATCTTTCCAGAAACACACAAACAACAACTGTGTAATCTTGGGTCAGGGCAGATGTGAAGCAGTCATTCACTCAGTGTTTACATCAGACTCCAGAGGCGATGGCATATTTTTGAAGAAATTCCTGCCCCGAGCAATCCCTCTGGTGTGGACAGACAAGGAGGGCTGCTACTCGGCAGCGCTGGAGGCATAGAACGGGGAAAGAATATGGCTAGCCTTATGGTACATACCACCGGGATTGAAGCCACTAGCCCTAGACCGCATGGGGAAGTGGCTAACACAGGCCCCGGAAGTGATTTTACTTATTGGGGCGAGCTCAACTTAATGATGTGCCCTGAACTAGATGGGCAAACTCAAGCAGGAACTATGGGGAGGATGGATTTTAGACTATGAGATTTCACACAAGTGATGGGTCTCCATGACCTGTGGAGGGCGGAGCACCCAGATACGAAACAGTTCTCCCACACATCATCTTCTATGAAGGCGGGGCATGGTTGGACTATATATTAACACCACTATCACAAGGGTACAGAGAGACCAACTTCCTACCTCAGGGGATATCAGATAACTCCCCGCTAAGTACAAGATTGACCACCACTGTGTAGATAACAAGGCCACCATGGTGCCTTGACCCCAGGGATATCAGGGACTGAGTAATGAAAACATACTTCAAGCAGGTCACGAAGGAATACTTTGTAGAAAAGTAGGGGTAGTAGACTCTGCCATAACGTTATAGGTGGCATATAAAATGGTAATAAGAGGCTGCTTGATATAAAACATTTCAGGGATGCATAAAGAAGCCAGCAACTTAATAGGAGACAGAGAAAGGCACCTGATGCAGGAAGAAAGGGAACACCAGGGTAACTCTACAACAGAACTGGTGCATCGCATAGAGTTGAAACACGAAGAATATAGGCAGCTGGAGGAAGACAGGCAAGGAAATTGCTCAGGGCCTCACAGCACAGACTATACGAGGTGGGCAATAAAGCCAGAAAATTGCTACCCTGGCTATCCCACCAAGAGGAGGGCAGCAGGTAGGAACGTAAGATCAGAGATGACACTGGTAGGGAGGTAAACAGGCCCCTGAGATAGTAGCTAGCTTTGCAGATTACCTGGAAGCACTCTATTGCCCCGCTAATAGTGTACTTAGTCAGACCTGCAGGGTTTTATGACTCAGAAGCTCATAGTTGCAAATAGGAAGAGCCTGGACCGCAAACTAGAAGTAGCAGAGATCGGGGAACCCATGCAGCAACTGCAGAGCGGGAGAACCCAGGGGTTAAACGGCTTCCCTGCAGAGTTCTTTAAGTGTCTGGGGGGGCGCCCGGCTAACCTCTTCTGTGGATATTATGGTCTGCCCCTGGCAGAGGGGTGCCTCCCAAGGGACATTCAAACAGCCACTATAGTCATGATCTATAAACAAGGAAAGCAACCAGAAGATGGCGCTTGCTACAGACTCATCTTGCTGCTCAACCTAGAGGTAAAAATACTGGCAAAAGTCTAGGCAAACCATCTACAGGAAGTCGCAGACAAATTGATTAGGGCAGATCAATGGGGGTTTTATGCGACACAGAGCTACAAAACTTAACCTTAGACGCCTATATGGTGTACTTGAGCGTAGTAAATCTTTCCAGGAACCCGCAGTAATACTATCGCTGGATGCCGAAAAGGCATTCGACTCCCTCAAAGGGCCATACCTGATGGCGGTGTTTAAAAAGATGAGTATAAGCCCAGCATTTACAGCATGGGACCTCCTATTATATATGGCACCACAGGCTAGAGAATGAGCTGACGGGACAATGCTGCAAGAATTTAGGCTGGGACGAGGTACCCGGCAGGAATGCCCACTGTCTCTACTGTTGTTTGCCCTGGCCATCGAACCTTTGTTGGAGTGTGTAAGGAAGGGCACCCAGTTGCGGGAACTGAGGTGGGACCAGGGATGGGAGGCCACAATTTCCTTATATGTGGATGACTTGCTCCTCTGTCTGGCAGACCCCGTACATTCCATCCCGAGAGTGCTGGAGATATTAAATATTTTTGAGTAGTACTCAGGGATCAAAATAAATTGGCGCAAGTCGGTGGAGTACTCACGCATGGGCTGGCGGCCTATGAAAATTTGGGAATGCCCAGTGCAGTGGTCCACTTCAGGATTCCGATACTTGGGTAGTTATAGTACCGAGACTCCAATGGATTTCACTAATAAGAACCTGGGGTGGGGATCCTCACACAATATGTCGGATTTGGCCTGGTGGAGAAATTTGCCGATATCTCTACCTAGAAGGGACGCACTCTACAAAATGATTTATCTCCCGAAGTTTCTTTATGTACTGCAAAACACACCATACACGGTTCCTGAAAAATAATTTCGGGCAGTGTTGGAAACCACCAGAGTGCTGCTATGGAATAGGGGCCCACCCACAATCACCCTGGCCACTCTGATGCGCGGACAATAAGAGGGGGGATCGCGATGCCCAACCTTAAACTGTATTACTGGGTGGCCCAGCTGACAGTGATCAACGACTGGACGTTTGCCAAGCAGGATGACTCATCCCTGATTGCAGACAGACGGGCGCTGCTGCAGTGCGGTTACCCTAGAGCACATTACAGTCAGAACACCATGTGGGTCAACAACAATCGACACCCAAAACAATAGTTGCCCAAATATGGAAACACGCAACAAGGGCAATTGGCTGGGAGGGGAATATCACCTTAGAAACATCATTGTGGGATTCTGACATGCTTGCTGACCTGAAGAACCTACTGGGCTTGCATCAATGGGACCTTATAGGATTTTTTCTGAGGTGGGTGATATGTGGGGCCTGGTGGGGATGCTAAAATTCGAGAAGGTACAGGAACAATTTGAACTCTCAGACTCCCACAGATTTAAGTAACCCCAGGTTCAACATGCTCTGTCAAAATACACTTCACATCTAGATGAACTGCCCAAAGAAACTCTGTTGGAATATAGGATGCTTGTGTCCCCCCTGCATAGACACGCAGACTCAGAGATCTATCCAACACTCACCCAGAATTGCCTGAAACCCCTAGACAAGCTAAAAGATGGATGAGAGCAGGACTTAGGGATCATAGATGACCCAAACTGGGAGGAAACATGAGGATACCAGAGGGAGGTAGCAATCTGAGCAGGTTTCATGCTAATATAACTCAAGATACTACATAGAGCATATTATACACGCTCCAGACTACGCAAAATGGACAGGCCCTCCACCGATAGGTGCCTCCGTGGATGCAACCAAAATGGAACTTTGATACACACTGTGTGGGACTGTACAAACTGCAGGTCTCTTGGGACATGTATGGAACCTCTTTGAGCAGGTCAATGGTCTTGCGATTGACCTCACAGCACAAGTGGTGTGCTTAGGAATGTGGGGAGATCAGACAATACCCCAGTGCCCTCTTACATTCTGTAATAGAGCCTTGATGGTGGCCAGGAGAGATGTTATACAACTCTGATGTAGCATGAACACACCTTGCACATCTCAATGGGCCCAGAAGATGGACTGGTGCATGCAGGCAGCGATAACAGTATACCAGGCACAAGGATGCCCAATGAACTTCACTAACATATGGGGCCTATAGGAAAAACTGCACAATGTGGAGGACTAAAAGGGGTTGAAGGAAATGTGATTCTACTAACTATTTTAAAGAGGGGAAGGCCAGGGGTGACACGCTGTTGTCATGTCTAACCGGATACGTTGTTGGATACGTGATGGGGATAAGGATAGACTACTGAAATGCCTATGTCCTTGAGATGCCAGAGTTAATGTACATTGTATACATTTAGTTTTGTATGTTTCTATGCTGCAGAACTCATAAAAACATTTTTGTAACTAATAACATTTTTTTAAAGATATTGGGAGGCAGTGCTGGGTAATATAAATTCCTGCACCAACTCCATTTTAAAGGTACTTAGTGATAGCCTGATTTCAGTTATTCCCCTTTGTCAGTTTTAAATAATTTATTTTACGAGTTTTGCTGAGACGAGGGCACATCCAGCTTGAACGACAACATCTTCTTGTTAGTTTATCAGCATTATACGAGCCATGAGTCTGACCGTGGTGCCCTAAAATATTGTTGTAGGGATTCTGCACATACACAGAGCTATGCACAGGATAGTAGGACCTCGGAATATAGTGGTGAGCCAACCATATACCTTAGCACCTAACACCCCAATCCGACTAGCTTTAGCGTCACCTTAGCAACAATGCTGCTAATTATTAGACAACCCAGAACACAGTATCTCTCTCTCTCAGGACTCGCAGAAGCAAGAACACCCTTTCATTACTCACTCATACTTGTCCACAACGTGCGTAATAAGAGACACTGTATGGTTTAAAATGTTTATTTTAACTAACGTGCTCTAAGGTACAGTACACGTGTCAGTACTATCAGCATAATGCATAAGAATAAAACAATAAGCATAGTTACAATTCCATAGAATATAAACGGGGAAAGCATTTCATAAATCTGTAAATATAGGGCTAAATGAGTACACCACCCTCCCCGTGCTAGTAGCTAGTTTATTATAAAAACAGAAGACCTCTGGGCTTTGGCTGGCAGACCCCCATACCTCAAAATCTAGATGCAATGGTTTACATCATCAGACAAGCACAGCTCTTCTCTCTGGAAAGGTTTTTCTCCAAGAGTCTCTAACAGTGAAAATCACAATATTAAAGGCACCCGAATTCCTTCAGTGCAGTGGCATTCAGTGTTATGTCTAATTGCGAGGGGCTGACCAGATCAGCAAGCACAAGGCACATTGTTTTCCGACCTTGTACACAATGTGCAGACGCAACCCAAAAGCAACAGGAAAGAAGGTGAAAGGCAGATAGTCCCAAAATAGCAGAGGCTGGGGGGCACAAAGTAACGTGTGCAAAGAGGCATCATGGCAGCCAGGCCTAAGCTAACTTAGTAATGCAAGTCACGAGTCCACAAACCACACGACACCCTCCCATGGTCAGTCCATCGGTGAAGACATAGGACAATGACAGAGTTCAAATAGATGGAGCAGAATTGCAACGTCCGTGACTGAAGTGGTCTAATCGAAAGTCAAGCAATAGGGAGAAAATTTTTTTTATATAGAGCCAGAAAGGTCCAGGGAGGGAGGACTCCGAAAGCGGAGACCCCCTAATCCCAAAAAGTGTAAGTGCAGAAAAACACCACACCTTCCAATAGGATATCGTTGGAATCGTCAGAAAAAAGAGATGCCATCCAGTCCAGCAAATCAAAACTGCATACATGTTCCTCGTAAGAGGGAGCAGCGAAAAGCAATGCGGGACAACTTGCGTGATACTCAATATAACTTTGTTGTAGGAGAGTCTGAGCAGCCGCCCAGACATCCCAATGTGCCAAAATTCCAAGTGCAGCCGCACGCGCCATATAGCCAGGACCGGAACAGTCTTGCTCATGGGCTCTAAGGGACCCACCAACTGGACAAAATCCGGACGAGACAGAGACGTATTGGAGAGGCAGTAATCCAAGGTCCATGAGAAAGGACAGCGGATGCAAGACATCACAGGTTGCACGCAAGTGAAATACGCAAAGCGAAAAGAAAGTCTATATGACACACCAAGAGTCGCCAATGGCAGGACGCTGAAGGCTTCGAGGATGCGCTCACTGAGCGTCCGGAGTCGACTGTGGTCGAGGAGGGCCCCAGGAAGTGCAGCCATTGCGTAGCACACAGACCAAAAGCAAAACACCAGCCGCTAAGGCGATGATCAATGGAAAGCCACCAAAGACGCTGGAAAAAATGGAATGAATAAAAGCTGGTATTACACCAAAGATAGTTTGAAAAGAGGTTACAAGGCCAGAGCCCACAACTTTAAAAAAGTGCACAAGGCCTTCCGTGCGTGAAGCATTAAAAACACGGTGAATTAGTTCCCCGAAATGTTGTGGGAGGTTTGTGTAAAGAAGTGCCTGAATTTCACTGTGGGTACTCGCCACCTGGAGCATGTACGTCTCCCGGGCGGATGTGAGCATAACCTCCTGATTCAATAATAGCGCCTTTATTCTGCTCAGTTTATTGAAATCTGCTTTCAAAGTCGGAATGGAAGGCCAAATGGAACTATCTACGATGCCGTGCAAGGGAGGAAAAAGCACATTTTTGCAGAAGACAACCCTGTGAGAAACTGTTACAATATAGGGTATGCCGGCCAGCATGCCACAGCAGTCCTGATTATTCAGAAGGAGATAGCTACCATTTGCAAGCACAGTGAAAGTAGGAGAAATAGCAGGAGCAGGAATGCCTTTCAAAACACAAGCAAGATTCGGAGCCGAAACGTTGCAAGCTCCGTGCAATGTAATGTGTTTACAAACAAGAGAATGACCCACGGTAGAATCACACAACTCCCCCGTGAGAAAAACTTCCCTCCCGTCCTTAAGGCATTTATAAATGAAAGGCAGAGACCAAAATTCATGCAGGAAAGCACTGCCCAAAGGCTGAAAGCGGCCAACAGGATAATGTTTCATGCACGAACTGAATTCAAATAAAGAAAAAGGCAAAGCGATAACCCCGTGTACTAGCCACACAGCAGAATCTAGTTCCGCCACAGAGAACGGTAAAGGCTCTATCTTTTCAATATGTAACAGAGTGTATGCTGCATCTTTCATGGACATGAACTGCTGTTTCTCAGTTAAATTAAAAGGCAAGAATAAGGCAGACGTGTTCAAAAAATGCCAAGGAACCTTCCCCATTTTAAGTGTTTGCAAAGTCCATGCAAACTGCATTACTGAACGCAATTGATTTTGACCATGATATAACACAGAAACATCATCTTGTACAATATCAACAACAGAGAAAATAATATTCTCTAATGTGTAAATGCGGGAAGACAGGGTATCTGAAAGAGACACGTTAGTGACAGATTCCTTACCTTAGAATATCCCCAGGTGTCAGCCTGGATCCGGAACGTTTTTGCGTAGCAGTACCCTTGCGCGTCGGTAGGCGGCGTCGTGCAGCTCCGCGTCCGTCGTCGGCGTCGGGACCGCCGGGATGACGTCGCGGGCAGTACTTAGACGCCGCCCCTGCGCGCTGACGTCAGTTCTTCTTTTTTCCGCGCCAGTAAGCGCAGATCCGGGAAGAGCAGTGCCCTAGTCAATTTTTGACTAACTTTTTGAGTGATTTTTCACTGTTTTTCTTCGAGTCATCTAGGCTCCGAGGTGTCAGTAGGGATGCCCGGCTTCAAGCCATGCGACGCCTGTGGTCGAATGATGTCGATCACAGACCCGCACTTAGAGTGTCTCTACTGTCTCGGCCGCGACCACGACACAAAGTCGTGTTCCGACTGCCGGGCCTTACACCCGAAGGCTTTGCGAGAGTGGTCTCGAAAGCTACTCGAGGTCCGGCAGCCGGCTCCGTGCCGTACCAAGCCCCGGTCACGAGAGAGGTCGAGGGGCCGGTCGCCGAGTCCTCGCCGGTCGTCGGAGTCCAAGTCTTCGCACTCCTCGGGTAAGTCGAAGCACAAAAAGTCTAAGAAGCACCATCGCTCTAAGACTTCGCCTCGCCGGTCTCGCGACTCGGCTGAGACCCCTGTCGGCACCGTCCCCGCCCCCGCGGCTCCGGAGGTGCCTATGGAGCCGCCCCCGCATTACCCGTCCTTCCCGGGTTCGGGGGCGACTCCGGCCGAGATACAGAAATTCCTGTCGGCCATGGCCCGCCTCTTCGGGCCTCAAGGCCCCTCCGGTGCGCCTTCGGGCCCCGCGGGCCCTGATGGGGTTGCCCCGGTGCCGCCAACGACTCCGGTCCCGGCACCGCCTGTCTCACCAGCCTCGCTCTCGGCCCCGGCTTCGGCCCCGGCCTCGATCCCGGCTCCGGTGGTACCGCAACCCCCATCGACGCCAGTTGACCTAACCACGCCCCGGTGCCGTTCCTGACGCCGTCCGGGGCTCCGGGCGTCGTCGTTCCCCGGCTCTCTCCGGATCCGGACGCGGCGTGGGACCGACGTCGCCCGACGTCGGCGCCACTGAGACCTTGGGTCCCTGACGTCCCTCCTCCTCCTTATTTTCAATCGGAGGAGGACTAGGAGAGCTGGGAGGGGTCGGAAGACCCTCTCACACAGCAGTGTGAGTATGATCAGGACTGGGCAGAGGAACTTGGGGATGCCAGTGGTCTGGACACTTCTCCTGACACTGGCATGCTGTCTCCTCCTTCCGTGGCTACGGAGGAGGGAGCAAATTTCGCAACAGTGTTGCGTAGAGCAGCTGGAGCCTTGCACCTCCAATTGTCTACAGTGGCTGTCAGGACTAACCTCCTGATGGAAGTGCTTCAGCCGGCAGCTACCTCCTCGGAGCCATTGCTGCCGTTTAATGATGCACTGTCTGACGTTCTTTTGGGCACCTGGTCCAAGCCCGCCACAGCGGCTCCTGTGGATAGGAACGTGGCCCGACGCCATCGTCCTGCTCCAGGCGACCCCTTGTTTCTCTCTCAACATCCCACCCCCGAGAGCTTGATTGTCCAAGCCTCTGCCTCCCAAACCGCCTTCCCTACCGCCCCTCCGGATAGGGAATCCAAACGCCTGGACCAATTTGGGAAGAAGGCCTTTTCTTCCTCCAGTGCGGGCTTGCGGTCCGTCAACACCGCTTGCCTTTTGGGCCGATATTCCCATTCTCTGTGGGATTCGGTGGCGGCCGTTTTGCCCCAGTGTTCTGAGGAGGTCCAGACACTGCTTACCTGCACCATTGCGGAAGGTAGGGATGCGGCAAAGTACACCATACGTTGTGGCCTTGATACCGCCGACTCGCTGGGCAGATCGCTTGCAACGACGGTGGCGCTGCGTCGCCACGCCTGGCTGAGAACAACTGGTTTCTCGGGTGATGTCCAGAATACACTCATGGACATGCCCTTTGATGGAGTCGGTCTTTTTGGTTCCAAAGCAGACCATGCGCTGGAGCGTTTTAAGGACTCACGGGCTACTGCCAAGTCCCTGGGCCTTTCTGCTGTGCGCCCTCCGCTAACCTCTGCTTTTCGCCCCTTTCGTGGCCACGGAAGGGGCGCCCAGTCACGTCCACTGCCCAGCCACTGGCCCGCGCAGCAAGCGTCTTCACGTGGCCGAGGACGTGGCTTCCGCCGTGCCGGGTCGGGCAACCAGCGTGCGGGTCAGGCCACCAACTCCGCCCCGTCCGCGGCCTCCAAGCCCTCCTAGTCCTTCCTTTCAGGTGCACAGCACGCCAGTAGGGGGCAGGGTCCGCAATCACCTTCACCACTGGCGTGCCATCACCTCGGACAGGTGGGTCTTGGACATTGTCCGAAGGGGCTACTCCCTCCCCTTCGAGACCACCCCCAGCCATGCCACCTCAATTCCACCGCATGTCAGGGGATCACTTGGTGCTTCTGCAGAAGGAAGTCACGGCCCTCTTGGCCAAGAGGGCCATCGAGCATGTTCCGACCCCAGAAGTAGGACGTGGTTGCTACTCCCACTACTTTCTGGTGCCCAAAAGGACAAGGAGGACATGCGTCCTATCTTGGACCTCCGGAACGTCAATCGCTTCCTCCGGAAGGAGAAGTTCAAGATGCTCACCCTAGCTCAGGTCTTGACTGCCCTCGACGCTGGAGACTGGTTGGTAGCGTTGGACTTGCAGGACGCTTATTTCCATATCCTCGTCCTGCCGGCCCACCGGCGTTACCTGCGGTTCACGGTAGGCCTCGAGCATTTTCAATTCACCGTGCTCCCCTTTGGCCTTACAA
Source organism: Calotriton arnoldi (assembly GCA_963921515.1). NCBI lineage: Eukaryota > Metazoa > Chordata > Amphibia > Caudata > Salamandridae > Calotriton > Calotriton arnoldi. The sequence goes on from CAWUFW010003626.1 coordinate 762,608, forward strand.
GTGCCCCTCGGGTGTTCACGAAAGTGATGGCAGTGGTCGCAGCTCATCTGCGCCGGGCAGGGGTTCCAGTCTTCCCCTACCTCGACGACTGGCTGCTGAAGGCGGGCTCGTCCCAGGCAGTCGTCTCCCACCTCCAGACTACGGCCGAACTCCTGCACTCGCTGGGGTTCTCCATCAATGTGCCGAAGTCGCATCTGATTCCTTCTCCACAGCTCCTTTTCATCGGAGCGGTTCTGGACACGACGCAGTTTCGGGCCTATCCTCCCGAACGGCGAGTCCGGGATATTCAGGCTATGATTCCGATCTTTCAGCCTTTATCCTGGGTTTCGGTACGGATGACCCTGAGGCTGCTGGGCTTCATGGCCTCCTGCATCCTGCTGGTCGATCATGCCAGATGGCATATGCGGGCTCTGCAGTGGGACCTGATGTTCCAGTGGGCGCAGCACCAGGGCAACCTGTCCGATCACGTCCAGATCTTGGAGGGGACTGCAAAACAGTTGCAGTGGTGGCTCTCGAACCGGCAATGGGTCATGGGCAGATCCCCCTCCCTTCCCCAGCCAGAGCACACAGTTGTGACGGACGCGTCCCTTCTGGGATGGGGCGGTCACATGGGAGAGGCGGAGATCAGAGGCCTCTGGTCTCCGGCGGAGTCCCGGCTCCATATCAACCTTCTGGAGCTCCGGGCGATCCGACTTGCACTCAAGGCATTCCTTCCCTCTGTCAAAGGGAAGGTAGTGCAGGTGTTCACAGACAACACCACCGCCATGTGGTACTGCAACAAACAAGGCGGGGTGGGGTCGTGGACCCTCTGTCAGGAGACTCTGCGCCTCTGGACATGGCTGGAACATCAGGGCATGTTCCTGATGGTTCAACACCTGGCAGGTTCCCTGAACGCCAGGGCGGACGAACTCAGCCGCAGGTGCATGATGGATCACGAATGGCGTCTTCACTCGGAAGTGGCGCAAGGACTCTTTCTACAGTGGGGAGAGCCTTGGTTAGATCTATTCGCCACCGAAGAGAACGCGCAATGTCATCAGTTCTGCGCGTTGGAATTTCCAAGGCGGCACTCGCTCGGCGACGCTTTTTGTCGCGAGTGGAGTTGCGGTCTGTTGTACGCCTTTCCGCCTATACCACTTCTACCCAGAGTGTTGAAGAAGATTCGGCCCGACCGGGCCCAAGTCATCCTTGTGGCTCCGGACTGGGCTCGAAGAGTTTGGTATCCCGAGCTACTCAGTATGAGCGTCGATCCCCCGATCCGTCTGCCTCTTCGGGAGGATCTTCTGTCGCAGCAGCAGGGGACGGTCCTCCACCCGAACCTGTCCAGCCTCCACCTGCTTGCGTGGAGATTGAGCGGCGGCAGTTGATTCCTTTCGACTTGCCTCCCGAAGTTTGTGATGTGATTCTGGCAGCCAGGCGTCCCTCCACTAAAGTGGTATACGCCTGCAGGTGGAACAAGTTTGTGGCATGGTGCGCAGCAAAGGCTGTGAATCCCCTCTCTGCCCCTCTTTCTGAGGTTCTTCTGTTCCTTCTTTCCCTGGCCCACCAGGGTTCTGCCCTGGGCACCATCAAGGGCTATCTTTGTGCCATTTCGGCCTTCCTCAGGCTTCCTGATCAGCCCTCCCTTTTCAAGTCCCCTGTTGTTAACAGGTTTCTAAAAGGCATTACACACCTCTTCCCTCCTGTTCCGTTTGTGATGCCTCAGTGGGACTTGAACTTGGTTCTTACCTTTCTCATGTGCGCTCCCTTTGAGCCTCTACGTAACTGTCCTCTTCGTCTTCTGACTCTGAAGACAGCCTTTCTGGTGGCCATCACCTCCGCTCGGCGGGTGAGTGAGCTCCAGGCTCTATCATGCAAACCTCCCTTTCTGTCTGTCCATCCAGACAAGGTTGTTCTTAGGACGCGACCGTCCTTCTTGCCAAAGGTGGTTATTGCCTTCCACATTGGGCAGGCCATCACTTTGCCCACCTTCTTTCCGCCTCCGCATCCTTCCAGAGAGGAAGAGAGGCTCCACCGTCTGGACCCAAAACGTGTGCTTTCTTTTTATATCAACCGCACACAACACTTCTGGGTGGATGACCAGCTCTTTGTTGGCTACGTGGGCGCCAAAAAAGGTCGGGCGGTGCACAAGAGAACCATCTCCCGCTGGGTAACCTTGTGTATCAAAGCCTGCTATTCTTTGGCTAAGAAGGAGCCTCCTGTTGGGCAACGTGCCCATTCCACCAGGGCAACGGCTGCTACCACGGCTTTAGGCCGCGGTGTTCCGCTGCAGGATATCTGTCAGGCAGCTACGTGGGCCTCGCTGCACACATTTACAAAGCATTACTGCCTTGAAAGTCAGGTCCGGAGGGACGGCTTCTTTGGCCGTTCTGTCCTCCGGGACTTCCTTGTCTGATCTTTGTTCGCAGACCCACCACCGGGGTTGGTATTGCTGGGGTATCTATTCTAAGGTAAGGAATCTGTCACTAACGTGTCTCTTTCAGATGCACAAGTTACTAACTTGTGTAACGATATATCTGTAAGAGACAGTAGTTAGTGACAGATTCCTTACCGCCCCACCCATCCTCCCCGTTCTGCGAACTGATTTCTAGGGTTAAGGACATCCCTTTCAGGGCCCTAGTATTTTTCAGACACCTATGTCAGCTTCTTGCATGGCTCTGCGTTCCTGGCGCGGAAAGTCGTGTACAGAACTGACGTCAGCGCGCAGGGGCGGCGTCTAAGTACTGCCCGCGACGTCATCCCGGCGGTCCCGACGCCGACGACGGACGCGGAGCCGCACAACGCCGCCTACCGACGCGCAAGGGTACTGCTACGCAAAAACTCTCCGGATCCAGTCTGACGCCTGGGGATATTCTAAGGTAAGGAATCTGTCACTAACTACTGTCTCTTACAGATATATCGTTACACAAGTTAGTAACTTGTGCATTAATACTATTGTCAACAACAGCAAGCACCTTTTCTAAATTTGCTTGGTCTATTTCCCGAAGACGGGAAGCAGCTTCAATCTGCGAAAGCTTCCAGAGTTCATTATAAGTTTCATAAATGAATCTCTTAGGTCGAGGGCCACGAGGCCCCAGAACAAAGTCGGACAGATCAATATTGCCTGATAGGAGTGATAAATGTTGTTTAACAGAATCTAATGAAGAGTGCTGCAACCACTGCTTACACAACTTACCAACAGAATATGTAGTAACAGTACGAGAGTCTGAAAACCTGGGGTCCGGGCTATCCTGTTTGTAACCTTGATCCGTGTCATGAAAACGCATTTGACAGGCATCAGAGGCTATGGGCCAGGCCAACCATGACGATTGAACAAACTCAGAAACATTAAACGAATTAATCTGAAATAATACCTGCAAATCTGTAAGGGACATGTTAAAGCGCAAGTTTCTTTGGGAGTGGAAGATAATACAGGAATGGACGGGGCATTTAATTGTTTGGAGGTAGCCAAACCCCAACATGTTGTTTGAAATATGGAGCGATTTAAAAACAAAATTTGGGCCGGGATGAGGCAAGCACGGTGCAAGGCTTCTATGCCCTGCACCTGCCATGCTTTGGAACCCCAAATAGATTTCAAGTCAATGGTGTCCCGCCAATATTCATATCCACCCACGGCTAAGGCGTTCAAAATGGAACCCGAATACAGCAATTTGGTGTGGGTCAACATGATTTTCTGAGTAGATGAAGAGTTCAATTTAAAATAATAGGAACCAGGATTAAATCTATTATAATCTGTAAAATAAGTAAACTTATTTCGAAGAGTTTGGGAGCTACCTGGCAAAGGGGTAGGACAATGTTCCCACTGGGTGTAATTAAAAGGACCCCGAAGGGTACTTGGTTTGTGGAGAAAATGGTTGCCCCAATGTTGGTAACAATATAATTCGGCATAATTTGCAGAATTCATGTACAAATCTTCGGCATTAAAAGAAGCATAATATCTCAAATCAGTAAATAAAGATTCAACTGCATGCAAATCCCAATCATCAGAATGAATATTACTTTTTACGATGTCCCCCATCGAAACACGAAGGACATTTGGTACATTAATAATTTCGGTTGGTCCATGAATTTGGAAGTTCACAGCATCCCATACGATGCCATCAGCAACTGGGAAAGCTGAAATGTTCACAAATGTGTGGTCACGCTTCATGATGTGAGAGGAAGAATGCGGAGCCAAAGTTCCAGCGACACAGTTCACAGCAGAGCGTTCTGGCAAATAGTGTCCATTGATGAGCAGAAAAAACACGGTGACAAAGCCAATGGACATGAACAAAAATATCAGGAAAAGTACCAACCAGATGTATGTCCATGGGGGGACTAAAAAATTGTCTCTGAACCAGGATACAAAAATAAAATACTAAATTTGGATGGGACAAGTGATGAAGAGGAATCCGAGTCAAAAGAATAACGTGTTGGATTCAGTGGCGTTGTTGGTAAATGAGCCACGGACTCGTTTGCGGGGTAGGTATACTCAGTATCCTCGTTGCAGGGGGAATTCGAGCAGTCTTGTAGGGGATCAGGCAGATCGACCATCTCAAGAGCAACATCAGTGACCGTTCGTGTAGGAGGGCCACGAACATTTGTCCGGTAAATGACAGGACAAGAGACCGCTGGTGTAACACTATTCAGGATCGGCCAGATGTTGTAGCTTGACATTTTCCACTGAGATGTATCTGTTCTCTTTGCGACCAGAAAGCGGCGGTAAGATGACTGTACGAGTTCCCTTCAAGCCAAGGACCGGAACTGGTGCACGATAAGAGGGTCCGAATTCTTTTTTGTTCTCCACATTCTCTCGAACCAGTTCTCCAATCTTCGGAAGCCAGCCGGCAACCGGAATCTGCAGTGCAGCGTCTGTGGCTGAAGGTGACTGTGCAATTGCAAGTTTGTCTCGGGCTTCTTGTAAGTCCTGTAACATAGTAGAATGATTATCTACATCAAAGATGGCGGATTGCGCCGCCATGTCTAGACCATCAAGGTCAGGCACAAACATTCTTATGCCAAAGAGCATTTCGTATGGGGTCCGCCCACCCAGAGGTCTTCTAGGGAGATTATTAAGTGCACGTTGTACGGTATACAAGTGGGCCAGCCAGTTCCTGCCAGTACCTAAGACTCTAGCTGTTAAGGATTGCTTTAAATCACGGTTCATTCGCTCCACAATTGAATTACCCTCAGGTCTGCATGGAGACGAAAATTTCACCCGCACCCCCAGTGAACCCATTGCGTCCTTGTAAGCCTTAGAGGCGAACGCTGGACCTTGGTCAGAATAGAAGGTGCCACAGGCGAAAATTCCCACAAAGACACGCAAATCCCTGATGACATTTCGAGCGTCAGCACTCCGTTGTGGCCAGACCCAGATGAAACGTGTGCACGAATCCACTGCAACCAAGATGTACTTATATGCAGTGTCAGAAGAAAAGGGACCGCAGTGATCCAGGTAAACACACCCAAAGGGTCTGTTAGAAATGCAGAGTGGTTTCTGCGGTGGCCTGGTAACCGAGGAAGGCTAAATTTGTTGACAAACGTCACAAGAAAGCACATAAGTACGGGTTTGTTTGTACAAACCACGCCACCAGTAACGCTGCTGCAAGATGGAAACCGTCGCAGACACTCCAGCATGTGCTGACGCCATGCCTTCGTGTGCTGCAGTTATCAAGGAAAGTCTGCGGTCCGCGTTGGGAATCAGCCGATCACCAACGTCTGGAATTCTTACGTAAGGAGCCTGTTCGGGACCTAATTGATAAAAGTATTTTGAAGGGAAACCCCTAGGGTAATTAGCACCTTCTTTTGTTGCAGCAATAGCTGCTAGAATATCAGTGTCTATTTTAGACATGGATCTGGTAACTGCTGCGACTGAGCACGTAGCTACTGCAGATTTGGCAGCTTCATCTGCCAAACCGTTACCTACAGCGTGTGCGCCCACACGCTGATGGCCAAGAGTGTGTACAACCTGTGTGAGAGGCAGACGTTGTTGTAAATCTGCCACCCGAACCCAAAGCATTTTATGCTTAATTGTGCTGCCTTTTGCATCTCTATAGTCATTTTGTGACCAAAAGAATAGATTGTCATTATAGGACTGAACACAGTAGTAAGAATCACATACAATTAGAGTAGTCACATCTGGATTAGCGAACTCAAGTGCTAGCACCAATGCACGCAGCTCGGCCAATTGTGCAGTACTGTCACCCAATGCTTGAGTGTGCACAACAGTTGACTTGAACTTTCCGTTCACAAAGGAACCTGCAACAATAGCACATGCTGCTGAATAAGCATGCTTGGAACCCGTGGCCGGCTGTGCCGAACCATCGGTATAGATAATACATTCGTAATCCTCAAGCGGTAGCAAAGACAGAGGAGGAGGATGAACAAATTCATACTGCAAAAACTCCTGAGTCTGTAGGGAAGAATCAAAGATAAAAGTGACATCCGGAGATGTCAAAGATGTTGCCCATTGTATCCAACGGGGGTGCAAAGCTTTAGAGTTTGGAACACTTGCTTTTGTCACTGCCTCTAGTGCAGGATAGGGTGTTACCACCAAAATGCGTTTGCCCTGTGCTAGTGCGCGTTCCTTTAGAATCGCCATCTGCACTGCCGTCAAAACTTTCTCCACAGAGGAAAATCGCATTTCTGCAGAGGTGTAAAGATGTGACTTGTATGCAATCGGTACTGTGTCACCTTCGTTAAAGGTCAAGTACGTGAAACCCACTGCCCCTGGAATGATTCTAATCACCAGGTTTGTGTGGTTATCACGAGTCAACAAGAATTTAGATTCAAGTAGATCAGACTGCAAAGACTGCAGTATAGAGTTATACTCAGGAAGCCAGCATGACTTCGAAAAGTTAGGTTGTATCAGAGCATAAAGAGGCTTGATACGCTGGGCATATTCGGGAATGTAAGTACGCCCGAAGTTCAAAAAACCCAGCAAAGACTGAAGCTTCTTCAGATTAGTTGGAGGGCACAAAAGTGCGCATTTCTCCAAAAAATGGGGAGCTAATCCCTTACCTTCATTGTTGAGCTCATAGCCCAAAAACAAAACGGTAAATTCAGCAATATGAGATTTGGCAAAGTTAAACTTGTAACCTAAAACCGCAAACTCGAGAATAATGCGGTCCACTCGTGAAAGATGCTGGAATAATTCGTCGTCTGTCAGATAGATATCATCGACGTACGAACATGCATCTGGGTCTATGCCGTCCAACAAAGAGACGATACGGGCAGCGAATACACCTGGACTGTTTTGTAGCCCATAGGTAAACGCCGGAATTTGAATAATTTGCCACCGGATGTAAAAGCGCTCCATTGGCTACTCTCCGAGGCCAAGTTGTGCGTGTAGAATCCATTGGATAGGTCAAGTGTAGTTTTGTATTTCTTATGAACAAGACTGTCTACAAGCGCAGAACTATGTGTATTTTGCACCGCAAAGGTCCGACAATGAGAGTTCAAATGTCGGAAATCCAAAACTAAGCGGTACGATCCATCGGGTTTAGAAACCGCGTAAAGGGGATTATTCATTGGTGATACGCATGTTTCAATGACTCCCTGATATTCTAACTGGGTCAGAATTTCGGAAACGGGGCCTTTCGCATCCCGTTTAATGGGATATTGGGGTTGCGGCTGTGGCAGCGACCGCAAAGGTATTTCATGGGGTGGTGATTCTTCATCCCAGCCCACATGATTGCGGTATAACGCTGGGGCCAGGGACACAGCCCATTCAGCTGCTAGAGCCTCCGCTTTGTCCTTAGGGACATGTCGAGAAAAGCTCGGAAGGATTACCTCCTCCCCTTTATGCGCAGCAAGTACGAATGGGGGCAGCCAGTCCACCTCCGCCAACAAGATGTCATAAGAAGAGGTCAGATTCTTCCAAAAAATCCCTTTAATAACACGCTGTATGTCACCTTCAATTTGAATGACAATATTATGTAGTCTGTCAGGGGGTGCCACTCTGGTATCTGCTGTCTTGACAGTAACGAATGTTTCAGTTGCTGTCGCCTCCACATGAGGACGTAGTGCCTCTCGCACTATGGTAACTTCCGCGGCGCTGTCTAGGAGCGTCACTGCCCACGTCCAATTCAGGAGTCTCGTTCTCACTGTCTGTGGCATATTTTGCTGTTACAGCGGCAACTTTCTTCTTCTGAAACTGTGGGCGAGAACGTGGAAATTCTTCTGTTTTTCCTCTGACCTGTTGTCGAGGTTGGTCTCGCCCCTGTGGAGCCTCTCGGCCCCTTCCTCTATCCTGGTGATCTCCTCCACCAGTCTGCGAAGGCGTCGGTTCCTGTAAAGAACGAGGAGAACGCGAATCAGGGACGTGAAATCTCTCTGGAGACTTAATTCTCGCCCTATCACGCAAATCATATGTGCGTTCAGAAGAGACAGAAACCGTGGATGCGCCTCGCGACCCCGACTTCGTCTGTTGCTTACCTTGTTTTTTCAACCTCCAGCTCTTTTTAGTAAAAACTGGTTTCTCATCTTTCTCAGACTGAGTTTTCGGTTGTTGTTGTGATTGTGTTTGCGTTTTAGCAAAAGGCTTAACTCCCAGGCTATTTCGGCCAATTGTTTTGTAAGCCTGGGCAATAATTTTTGGCAATTCGCGTGGCTTGTCCAAATCTGGGACTAAAGCCAAAGCATTAGCTACTTGAAAGTTAACTGCATCGCCCTTGACATTTGCAAGGATCAACTCAGCTACTACGTCGAACACTCCCACCAGTCTCATCCCTAATTCCACAGCCGCTTCAGGGCCATGTTCATCCTGTGCTCGTTTAATTACAGAGGGGAGAACTGTCATGGAAGGAGTGCCGAAACACTTCGCATATACTGCTGCGAATACCCTACCCCAGTTGTTGCATTCAGCCAACTCGGTTACTAAGTCTTTTGACAAACTAATCGTCAAAATCCTGTGTTTTTCCACGGGTGATGTATTTGGAAAAACTGCCTCCTGCTGGTCAAATTTCTCTGCAAGCCAATAAGGAAAATCATCCTTATGTTGTGGGCGCTTGCCCATCACCGAATTAACCATGACAGGACTTATGGTCACACCGCCTGCACCAGCTGGATGGGCTGCAACTCCAGGCGGGACTCCCTGGATGTTGCCTGTAACATATTGTACTAAAGCTCTGTGCACTCGTATTAAAGACGAATGCATATGACGCAGTTCAGCGACTGCCACTGTCATATAACGCGGATGTGGAGTATACCCTGCCAAGACAGGCCAAGTGGCCCCATCAATTGATAAGGGGCCTAAATGAACCGCGGTAACCGGTTGGGGGAGGACGCCATCAAACCAAACACGATGTTGCCACGCCGTGAGCGGTACTTCAAGATTCCTATACGGTCTATAGTTATTAGGAACAACGGTGTCTTCATATTCATGGAACAAATTATCAGTCCCATCCACCGCAGGAAAAGTGACCCAAGAGTAAAACACCTCAAAGTGGTAAGCTGGATCTGCTTGTACCACAAAGATCAGATCGACACCCGCGTCAGGCACTCCATACACTGTTAAGTGAGCTCGGAGCGCTGCGCGACTATGTGCCGCAATTTGTACAGCCATTATAAGGCTAAAAGTTTTCGACAACCTAATATGTGAGGCAGCACAATAGAGGGTATTTTTTAAGAAACCTTTTACTAACTTCAAGCTTGAAAGAACCTATAAAAACGTCAATATAGGAGGTATCACCGTCACACACGCTTCCGGAAGCGTCTGCGAGGGGAGTTGTGGACAAGCACAAGAACTACTCAAGCGTCTCGCAGATAAGCAGCCCACTCGTTGGTTGCGCCATGTTGTAGGGATTCTGCACATACACAGAGCTATGCACAGGATAGTAGGACCTCGGAATATAGTGGTGAGCCAACCATATACCTTAGCACCTAACACCCCAATCCGACTAGCTTTAGCGTCTCCTTAGCAACAATGCTGCTAATTATTAGACAACCCAGAACACGGTATCTCTCTCTCTCAGGACTCGCAGAAGCAAGAACACCCTTTCATTACTCACTCATACTTGTCCACAACGTGCGTAATAAGAGACACTGTATGGTTTAAAATGTTTATTTTAACTAACGTGCTCTAAGGTACAGTACACGTGTCAGTACTATCAGCATAATGCATAAGAATAAAACAATAAGCATAGTTACAATTCCATAGAATATAAACGGGGAAAGCATTTCATAAAGCTGTAAATATAGGGCTAAATGAGTACACCACCCTCCCGTGCTAGTAGCTAGTTTATTGTAAAAACAGAAGACCTCTGGGCTTTGGCTGGCAGACCCCCATACCTCAATATCTAGATGCAATGGTTTACATCATCAGACAAGCACAGCTCTTCTCTCTGGAAAGGTTTTTCTCCAAGTGTCTCTAACAGTGAAAATCACAATATTAAAGGCACCCGAATTCCTTCAGTGCAGTGGCATTCAGTGTTATGTCTAATTGCGAGGGCTGACCAGATCAGCAAGAACAAGGCACATTGTTTTCCGACCTTGTACACAATGTGCAAACGCAACCCAAAAGCAACAGGAAAGAAGGTGAAAGGCAGATAGTCCCAAAATAGCAGAGGCTGGGGGGCACAAAGTAACGTGTGCAAAGAGGCATCATGGCAGCCAGGCCTAAGCTAACTTAGTAATGCAAGTCACGAGTCCACAAACCACACGACAATATCTATACCTCAGAGCCATCTGATACCTATGTGAGATATAACAATGATATGCGCACAGAAGTGATACATCCAAAGAATACTAGATCAGGCTGGATTTTTCCACAGCATTCCTATCTTGCTTGTCATCTCTAATGAGTTAGATTATGGAGTGGTTATTATATAAACACTGAGGGGCCAATTCCGATTCGGGCAGGAAATCTCTCCGACCGAGCCGGACCCGGAGAGATTTCCGACCGAATCGGACTCTAGCAGCGCGACCGAACGAGTACGATGCGTACGTATGCTATCGGACTCGATTCGGTCGGACTCCCATTGAAGTCAATGGGAGCCGGTCGTACAACGCCTACACGGGCTCCCATTGACTCAATGGGCACGACGCGAACAAGGGCGCCCCCTACAGCGGGTTCGCGACGATGCGGGTCACGCCGTACATGCACGTGTAGGGGGGACCCATGGGTCCCCCCAGTGTGCGACTCGCGTGGCTACGCGTGCAGGGGGGTCCGACACGGACCCCCGAAGTCCGGCTCCGACTGCTCTTTGGAGCCGGACGGCGCGAGTCGGTCGGACTGTTCGAGGCGCGCATCGTACTGGCTCGGTCGGGAAACGTCTGCATTGCGCGGTGCGAGTCGTGTCCGTGCGAGTCGGTCGGAGCGGTTCGGACCCGCGAACAAGTCAGTCGGCGATTACGCGTACGCTCGCATCGTACTCGCTCGCCCGGATGCATGCACGAATCGGTCGGGAAAGAGGCCTCCGAATCGGATCCGGTAAAGCCGAATCCGATTCGGTGCCCAACCTGCCGAGATCGGAATCGGCCCCTGAGTTTCGGCTGCTGTCCTTCCTGGACCTTGGTTGGATCTATGGAGCCGCAACTGAGTTCACACAGAATCAAAGAAGGCTCCCTCCTCCTTGCCTTGCAGACCGCAAGTGTGACAACTCAGGTGCCCTCTTTATGGCAGGTATGCAGAGGGACAATTGTAAGACTTTTCCTGCAGGCAATGTTAGCTTATTTACATGTTCTCATAGTAGTGAGTAGAGAGTATTTGGAGTGGGTGTAGCAATTAGGGAACCTGGGCCTGTGAACCATGATAGAAACATTTGTTGTGTTCACTCTCATAGTCACCCTAATAATGGCAATCTGCTCCATATGTTTTATTGTTATAGCTCATGTACTAATTTGTAAAATACTGCAATAAATGTTTTTAAACATACATTGTGTCATTATTAGTACAGATGCTTGAGTGTGACATTTTAAGTACGAAAGGTGTATTTTCCTGAATACCACTGCATCCCTGAGAGAGGGACTGTTTTGTTTACCGGAATGCACATCTTTCCCAGTAAAAAAGGAAACATATCATCTTCTTCATATATAGAATATTGAACTCAATGCTCGTGTTATTGGGTTGGATGGTCTGAATCTGTAGACTTAGGCCCCTATTTATCAAGGGGGTTGCGTCGCTTTTGCACCACGCAAAGTGGTGCATCTTCGATGCAACCCCCAAATGTGATTCATCAAGCCAACCAAGGCCACTTTGCGTGGCCCTTAGTGGCTTGATAAATCAGGAGTAATGCAATACAGAGGAAATCGTTGTGTTGCGTTATTCTGCCCTGGGAAGTCTATCCATGGGCATTGCGTAGGTGTTCCCATGCAACTCCCAAGGATTTTATGCATTTCCAGATTTACCATTATTGTAGGCCTGGGAATGTGCCAAAATGCTACGCCTTCCCAGGGGAGGTGAAATGAGGAGAAATATCTTTATTTCTCCTTGTTACTTCCTCTTGCATTCTACAGCACACATAAATAGAGGAATATGCCTCATGTGATTGTTTTTGTGCAGGAAGGTGCCCCTTTCTACACAAAAACAATCCTGCTCGCAACGCAGAGACACTTGCACCACTGGATGTAGGCGATGGTATCTGTCATTGTTGTTATTAAAAATAAATTTATACCATAAAAGCAAGGTTTAAGCCTGCCAAAAGATGTTATTTTGACAGACTGAATTTGCTGTTTTAAAACCGCACAGACAGACTATAGTGGTAGGCTTGCTGTCAGGTTTGTAATGTCACTGTAGTGGGTGGCACAATAGGTGCTGCAGTTCAGTAGTGTTAAACAAACATAGTGTCCAGATAGGCCATTCATGATAAATGAATATTGAAACGAAACCTTGGATGGCACTTCCAAAGTATGTGTGATTTATTTTTGTTTTGACACATAAACAAAATCATATGGTGTGATATTCAAAACATCATACATAGATTAAATATTGAAACAACACAGTGAAACACATTAAGACACATTTACATTTAACATACAAAATATACAATGTGAACAGAGCGACCAGTCCTGGCTTGAACTACCACTAGGCGGACATTTAATTATTCGTGGACTGAAGCTACAGCCTAAAGTCCTGCCTGTGTACAAAGCTAAGGGTATGTTAATTGGGAAGGGTGTTGTCTAAAAAGAGGAAATTAAATCAAGAACATTCCCTCGTGGCACACCCAAAATCGCTTAACCCATTAGCATGAGCCATCCAAGGTATCGTTTTGGTCTATCTGGACACTATGGGGTCGATTCCGATTCGGGCCGGAAATTTCTCCGACCGAGCCGGACCCGGAGAGATTTCCGACCGAATCGGACCCGTGCAGTCCGACCGAACGAGTACGATGCGCACGTATGCCATCGGACCCGAGTCGGTCGGACTCCCATTGAAGTCAATGGGAGCCGGTCGCGCAACGCGGGCTCCCATTGACTCAATGGGTGCGAGTCGGACAAGTGCACCCCCTACAGCGGGTACGCGGCGAAGAGATTCGCGCCGTACACGCACAGGTAGGGGGGACCCATGGGTCCCCCCTGTGTGCGACTCGCGCGGCTACGCGTACAGGGGGGTCCGACACGGACCCCCAAAGTACGGCTCCGACAGCTCTTTCGAGCCGGAGTGCGCGGCTCGGTCGGACTGCTCGCGGCGCGCATCGTACTCACCCGGCCGGGAAACGTCTCCATTGCGCGGTGCGAGTCGAGTCCGAGCGAGTCGGTCGGTGCGGTTCGAGCCGGGAACGAGTCGGTCAGAGCGGTCGGGATGCCCGGACGAGTCGGTCGGCGATTTCGCATCGTACTCGCTCGTCCGGACGCGCGTACGGATCGGTCGGGAAACAGGGCTCCGAATCGGATCCGGTAAAGCCGAATCCGATTCGGAGCCCTACCGGCCGAGATCGGAATCGGCCCCTATGTTTGTTTAACACTAGTTGTGTGGTCTAGTCCAGGTAGTATAAGGACCCAAGCCTGTTTTGCTAAGCAGTTCAGTAGTGACATTTAATTTAAGGGCCCTGGGTATTGAACCATATACTATTGACTTATATGTAAGTTAAATATGCCAATTTGTAGTATAGCAAATTTTGACATGTTTTAGGAGTCAGATCACATGCACTGGGGCCTGGTTAGCAAAATCCCAGCACACAGAGTCAAAAGCCCAGCTCTATCAGTCCAAAACATATAGTTGATTATGCAAATAGAGGCATTTTCCTACCAGAAAAAATACAATAAAAAGAGTAGAGGCAAATAAATTAAAGGGAACTATAAAAAAGAGAAAATCAAAAACTAAAGGTCTGCCCGACCAGCCGAGACACTGAAACGCAATTATTTCCAGGTGGATGTACACATATGATCACAAAATGGCATCATTCACAGGGCAAGAGGGCCAATGACTGGTGCACACTCAACCATTACACCATGCAGTTCGCTGTCATGGATGGAAGCGGAATGTAAATGACACTCGTACAGTGGCAGAACAGAGCTGACCCAAAGGCACTCTATGTATTTATACGGATATATATTTATCTAAATGGATGTATGTATTTATAATGGTATTTTATTACAAGATCCTGGCAGACAGCGCATTACAGTGCAAAACTTCTCCCTCTGGGGTTTGTCAGATGCAGTAACTAACGCTAAAATAATTCCCTATAAGTGTAAGCTGTGACATTTCTTGGAACAAAATTCCTATCAGAGAAATAACAATCCACACACTTAAATGCCTATTGATTTTAACATTTGATTTTCACAATTAATATGTCAGGCCTACTGACATGATCTTTAGCTTGCCACTATTACCAACTCAGTCCTGCTATATCAGGTATAAGCTTTGCCACAAACCAAAGAGAGTAATACAAACAGTCTTTTTGGTGGAAACTCACAATCTCGGCCCAATCAAATCCTGTACTGAAAGGAACCAACATGCATGTGAGCCCCTCTCTCAATAAGGCTCTGAAAGCTCTTTTTGTTGATTACATAAAGTCAGGTGACAGTTGCACTGTTAAGCCAGACCTAAAACTCCATGTTGATTAGTGCACCCCTGGGCTCTCAAACACAAAACTACACTGTGAAGTCTAAAGTTAACGACTGTCCTCCTGCCATCTTTGCTGCTGCCAGAGAGAAACAAACACTATAAATTATCCAGTTATCCAAGAGATGTTGATAGCATTACAAAGTGTGAGCTCAGGCAACTGGATAAATAAAATGATCACAGCTGTGTGGAGGGCAAGCACTTTTTGTTGAAGCACACAATTCTTGCCTAATCACAACATGTACTCCTGTCTACCAACATATGGGCGGAGCCATAGACTCTCTCCTGGTAATTCATTTTAAAGACCTTTTTCAGGTTGATCACATAACGTCTGGCGACAGCTACGCTGTCAAATCAGACCCAAAAAGAGGGAAAAATCTACCAAATATCAATTCTTGACAGATATTCGGGAGAGCTTCCTCTATTTGGACAGACGATTGGTGGCCTCACCAACTGGGCTCCATTTCTGTGCCCAAACAAGCAGTAAAAAATGTTGGTATGAAAATAGACCAAGCTCTAACGATGAAAGAGCACATCTTGGCCACCTCCGGAGTATGCTATCATAACATGCGCCTTCTGCGCAGAATATTCCCTTACCTTCCAACCTCTGCCCGAAAGACTCTAGTCCAAGCCTTAGTAATAAGCAGGCTGGACTACGGCAATGCCCTTTTAGCGGTTGCTAACGAGACCTTAGTTGCCAAACTCCAGGTAGTTCAAAATACTGCAGCCAGGCTTGTTCTCAATTGCCCTTCCGGCACGGCTTTGGCTCCGGCTCCGTTGCTGAGGGAACTGCACTGGCTGCCAGTGAAGAAAAGATCCTGTTTTAAGATCTGCTGCCTTACCTATAATGCCCTAAAAGGGAAAGGCCCATTATATCTGCAACAAAAAATTAAAGCAAACACACCGGGCCATTGCCAGAGATCTTGTGATAAAGCCTTATTGTGTGTTCCTCGCATTCGCCTGACTCGCAGCGGAGGAAAGTTTTTTTCCTATCTTGCTCCCTACTACTGGAACAAGCTTCCACTCCATGTCCGCACATGTCCGAATTACTGGAAATTTAGGAAACTACTCAAATTCCACCTATTCTGAACTCCTCTTTCCCTCCACTGATCCCTGTCTCCGCAACAGCGCTGATATGCACCTGGGTGAGTTGTGTGCTATATTAAATATAAATAACACAACATAACATATGCTATGTTTCCAGCGTGCGGTCATAGGTTACGTCCATTATCACTTGACTTGTGTTCGAAAATTGGGTACAGGTGTAGCTTGTTGAATTACTTCTAGTCCACATGTCCTACAGGATACTGTGACAATGAATAGATGATGTCATCAATGATTTCATCAATAATGTCATCAATCATGTTATTTGAAATGTCACCATTGATGTCATTTAACATATCATGAGTGATGTACTATGTGAGACCATAAGCAGTGAATATTATAGTCCACTGAACTATAATTGGCAAATTCCGAACGTTTTTTGGCTTCTGAACGTGAGTTCTTACCTCGTTTCTCTGCCTAATTATAATGTCTTTTCACACCTTGTTTTTATCAGTGAATACTTACATGTACTTACCTCTGATGTAATGTTCCATGTGGTGTAGAAACTTTGTGCCTGATTCACAAAGGGCCTCCACACTCGTGGCGGAGGCCTCACAGTCGTGGGGGAGTCTCCACACTCGGGGCGGAATCTCCTCAATGAGAATTCTCATTGTGGAGATTCGCCCCGAGTGCAGAGACTCCCCCACCACTAGGGGGCCTCCACCATGAGTGCGGAGGCCCTTTGAGAATCAGGCCCTCCGAATGCAATTGTATAAATACTCACTTGCAATGTAGTGACAGCTAATATAGTGGCTACAATGTAGTAACTTCTGATGTTGTGCCCTTGAAGAAGTTGCAGTACATCCTCTAGGTGAACTTGAAAATAGTGCAGCGGTGGCTCCTCCGCTAAGGTGGAGGAGCGTCGCCCCACTGCTCTTTGAGCAGTGGAGCAGTGGAAAAAGGAAAAACAAACTGATAATAACACTATGTTATTATCATTTTATTTTTCCGTTGTCAGGCAGGTTTACGGGACGGGGCTTGGCTGTTGTCACAGCCAGCAGGGGATGAGTGGTTGGGGCACTTGAGTGCGCATGACTGATGGCCGGCCGTCTTGGGCTGGCCAAACAGTCATGCGCACTTTGCATGTTCCCCACCCGCTGTATTGTACAGCCTGGGTGGAGAATATGCACAGGCTCCTACTCCCTGTCTGAGCACCGAACCACAGCGGTCAGACCAATCACGAGGCTGCTGTCATGGTGAGAGCAGCATCGTGATTGGCTTAGGGGAGCCTGTGTGTGCTTCCTGCTTCTAGCAGGAACACAAAAGAATGGAGGTGAGGCGGCGGCCGGCAGCAAAGTAAGTAACTTTTCATTTATTTTTCTACCCCCCCCGTAACGCCTCACCGTACTACTTTGTAGCAGCCGCTACTGAAATACTGCTTCTAATGAAGTGCATTCAGTGCGAAATGTATTGAACACTTTACTTGTATGCACAACAATGCATGAAGTGATTATTTTAAATAAAATAAAATGAATGACAGAATCATATTTATTTGGGAGATTTATTAACCAGTGATTAAAAACAGTAAAGAAGTTCCTGCAAGGAAAAAATAATTGTATGGAGTTTGTGGTTCAGAAAAGAAATATAAGCGCTTGAATCTTTTTTGTCTTTTATGCTAAGAAATTATTTTGCCATAAACATGAACCTGAACCGAATATGGGCAGGAACATTCAGATCAATATATCATAAAACCTTGGTGGCATTGTTGATAAGGGAAAAGATGTTGAAATTGAGGGTGAATTTCTTGTTGTGCATGCCGCTGTATGACATGGATAGTGGAGAAATACAGAATAAGGACTGGACTAGCGTATGGCGCCTAAGGTTAACATTTGTGGTGCTTTTTCATTTCCCGGAAAGAATGAGATCATGGTAACTTAGAAGATACTAGTCCAAGGAAGGTAGTAAATATCACCATGAGCGGTTGTCTTCAAAGTTCAACTCAATTAAGAGTGTCCATTTTTGGAGGTTCATACATAGTTATACAGAGAAGAGGTTTGTGTCGTGGATATTAGGATAGATCCGCAAGTAGTAGTAGTAAAACCTTATTTCGGCCAGAAGGCCATAAATGTACAGAAAAAGAACATAATACACAGCTTAGCAGCAGTTGAAAATCGAGCTATAGCACAGTATCTAATTCACATATATTAAAAGCGGGGGCAAATAACATTCACATAAGGTGCGTAGTGAAGATCCCAGAGTACTTTCCATTATGTTTTTGAAAGAAATGTTTTGGAGCAAAGCTGTATCTAAAGTAAAGTTAGTAGTAATTCGGTAGAGTTCAGGGTAACAACAATGAAAGATTTTTTTGCAGAGCTGGGAACCGAGCACTATCACAGTACATGTCAGTTTATCATCCTTGTGGAAATTGTTTAGTGGAGCATTTTAAGATGGCCGTACTACAAGCTGCGGAAAGAATGCAATAGAATTGGAAGGACATTTTATGGGCATATCAAACAATATAAGTAACTTCTTGAGCATTACCCATTTGATTTGATTTGATGAGTGGAAGGGTCCAAAATACCCACATCTTGCTGGTATGGAATGTGTGATCTGAGCAAGTCATTGAGAAGGCTAATTTAGTGATGCTCATGCTAGTGAGTGCTCAAGAAAATGATAGGAGCACTTGGAGAAGAAACATGGGGGGAGATTTTCAAGCCCCTTGCGCCAACTTTACGCCGCCGTTGCGTCACTTTTGTGATGCAGCGGCGTCGTAAACAATGCGCCACGATGCGACATATTTACAACGTGACGCATCTAGGGAGATGCGTCACGTTGTAAAGCCCTGCGCTACATTATACCTGCGTCAGGTATAATGTATGCAGGGTGGGCGTTCCGTCGCAAGGAAGCCTCGTAAAAGTGACTCAGTGAAATCTACAAGATTTCACTGAGTGACTTTTACGAAGCCACTGCGTCAAAACCTTGCGCTTGCTTGAAGCAGGCGTAAGGAGTGGCGCAGCATGGTCGGAATAGGCATTCCTGACCATTGCTGGAGTTGCGTCGTGCTTACGACACGACTCCAGCAATGCGTTGCCTTTCCGACAGAAGATGCGTCACGCATCTGTCTGTCCTTGCGCCATCGTGCGCCGCATTGTAAATGTAGCGCATCCATGGTGGCGCAAGGCTATTTTTCCGTCACGCAAATGAACTGGCACATCTCTGCAAATATGCAGAGATGCGCCAGTTCTTGTAAATCTGCCCCATGGTGTGAAAATGTGTGGAGTGCAGGTTGGTCATTGAGAAAGGGTGAAAGGAGTGACGGTTACAACAAGCATGGGAAAAGCCAAGCGATCGTGCCTTTGATGGCATCATCCGAATTTTTGTCTTTACTGATGTTTATTGTCGATACTGAAGAGCATCAGCAACTAGAAAGAAAGAAGCAAATGGGCCGTCCACAACATTATGACATATGTGTGCACATGTATGTGTCATGAGGCTGCAGCAGCCATTTTCTTTACTTTCAATTTACCGTTCCAAGATGGTGGACACCAATCTTAGAATGGAAATATATTAGCCCAAAAACATTTACATTTCAAAAGAACATGTTAAATGGGAGTTGGAACTTTATATAGAAATCAACTTGTACCTAGTATTTTTCTCTATCGTGTAACCAGTGACACATTTTATTGGGTAAACAAAATAAGGGCAAAGTGATAGCCTAATTAGAGGATCTAATGGGTTAAAACAGTTTTAAAAGATCAGGGGCCAGATTTATCAAATTTTACGTAACACAGCAAGACACCTTGCTGCACTGCACTGTGTAAAAGGGAGAGGGCAGGAATGTATCATATTTAACATTATATGGCACATTCATTGCATTTCCTTTCACTGGCGCACAATGTGCTGCTTTGCGCCAATGCAGGCACCCTTGCACCATCGAGCAAGGGTGTCTGCGTTGCAGGCAGGATTATTTTTGTACAGGAAGGGACACCTTCCTGCACAAATGCAATCCTCTGAGGTTTTTTCCTCTATCTACGTGTGCTGCAGAATGCAGCACACGTAGAAAGAGGAAAAAACGGGGAGAAATAAAGATATTTCTCCTTGTTACGCCTCCCTTGGGAAGGCGTAGTATTTTGACGCGTTCCCAGGTCTACCATTAATGGTAAATTTGGGAATGGCCAAAAATCCATGGGTGGATGCGTGGGAACACCCACACTCCACCCATGGAACGCCACCCTGGGGCAGAGTAACGCAAAGCAACAACTTGCACTGCCTTGCATTACTCCAGATTGACCATGCATGCAATGCCATGCAAGGTGGCCTTGTGTTGCTTGGTTAATCTGACTTTAGTGTTGCGCTGCTCTTGCGTTACCTTGCGTGGTGCAAGGGCAACACAACACTAAGATAAATCAGGACCCAGGTGCGTAGTGTACAGCTGTAATCGAGTGAAGAACTCTCCGACTTTTACCATCTCCAGCTTGTTAGCAGGAGTTAAAAAATATGTTGTTACATCCTGCCAACTTATTTCTTGGACTGACATACTAATAGCAGCAACCTAGATTTTGATTGTGAAATCCAAGATATATCTTACACATCATAACACGAAGGTACAAAAGGGTAAGGAAAGCCATATATGTTGCAACTCTGTCCCTACCAAAATATTGCTCTAAGCAACAAAAAAAGCAAATTGCATTCGTTGTTCCTTTGATCAATTTTTCAAAATCAGAAACACTCCTTGGTATGAAATAGTGGATTGCTTAAGTGGATCACTAGCGCCACCAAGCAGTCCACTGTGGAATAACTGAAAAATGACCAAATATCATTGTCCTACCAGAGGGCCATTAACGAGACCTTTTAAATGTAATTGTATTTCTATAGCGCTTACTATCCCTGAAGAGGCGTCGAAGCACTTTTCAGTGAGAAGCACGCCACTCCAGAACCCAAAGGATTAGTGGTGGATTAGAATAGGGAAATGTAAGTTGTTAATTTGAGCGGTGGACATGTGAGTCTGTTCATTTGATTGCATAGGATAAAGGAGGGATAGAGGAGGGAAGAAACTAGATAGTGTTATTTGGGAGATCATGTTAGTTAGATGAGGTTTGGGATGAGTCAAAGGAGGGATAGAGGAGGAAAGAGTCTGGAAAGGGTTATTAGAGAGATAAAAGAAGTAAAATGAGGTTTGGGATGGATCAAAAGAAGGATATATAAAACTGCTCTTTTCCATTGTGGCTTGTGCTCCTGCCCTAGAAAAGGGCCGCAGCACAAGCCACAGTGGAAAAGGGCAGTTCTCAAATATCCATGCACCGTGTGTCAGGCATCATGTGGTGCATGGCAAACGGTGAATGGATGTTTAGGAGGGCACAGTATTTGCCCCCAAGGCCACATTCCAGCGGCCCACGGGGGACAGGGGCCCTGCTTGGGGCCCCCAAAGTCCCTTTCTGTCTGCGTAAAGGCTGAGAGAAAGAGACATCCTAATCCCTACAACCCGTTCCTCCGCAGGCCCCGTCCTCATTTAGGGATTAGGTTCAGACCGCTGCCCCCACGGGCTCCTTGAGCCAGTCGGAGGTGGCGGTCATTAACGCTTTCCAGTATTGTAATCCGGCAGTCTGACCGATACACTAGTTGTCGGTCGACCGCCACCGACGGGCTGTCGGTGGTGGTCCACCCGACATCGGAATGAGGCCTTTTGTTCCTTCTTCCAAATTTACAGAAAATTATAGTGATTTGGGTGAGGTTTACCTATTGATTTGTTGAAGGAATTGTACCATCACTTAATGACATTGTTAGTTTTCACACCACCTTCTAAGCAGGTCGTGTAGCAGTTCCACCTTTCAATGGGAAACCTTGGTTTCCTCCTGCGACCCGACCTGCTTAGATGACCAATCCATGTATCTTCAAAGTAGTTTAGTAATTGAGCCAATTTCTCTTCATTTTGGGTAAAAACATCTGATTTTATAATTGAAGTGTAGAACTCATCTACACTGTCAGGTGGTGCGAAACATAACGCAGTTAGTTTTCCTAATTCAAATTGTAGTCTGCTGCTTAAAAAATAATCCTCACCCAAGGATGATTTTTGTATTTTTCACCAATACGCCTGAGAAAAGTTGAAAAAACATCCTTGAATTTGGGTATCAGGGTATAATTTAGTGACTGTGTTAATCATTGTCAATTCGAAATCTATAATTACTTTTCCAGGACTTTTATTCAAAGTTTTGGTTTTGAGCACTGTTAAAAATTCAGTGTATGTTGAGGAATGTTTGTCAGGGATTAAAGCATACACTAGAGGAATAGTTGTGTTATTTCTGTTTGCATGAATAGTATAAATTTGGGTTAATGGATGGGGTGTTGATTTAAAAGTTCCATCCATCATCCAAATTGGACTATTACCAGGTTTACTAGGTTATGGGTAGTGCTAAAAATTGTAATTCTTTTTTGAGGGTTTTTATTGTCATGCAGGAGGAAAGGTTCATTATAGAAAGTTACAGTTAGTTGAGGGGGGATCTTAATGTCTTCATAGGTTTGGAGTGTTACACGGAGGGGATTACTTGCCAGTTTTTGCCTCTGAACCATCCTCCTGAGGTTGGGGATGGAGGGCATGCTACTGGAAAAGTATACAGGAATGTTTTGTGCAACCTCTCTCAAGATTGCACCACAGGGTTCACTGTAGGTGGGTGCAACAAGCTTAATCTGTTGAACATTTTCTCTAATTTATTTATTTTTTATTTATTTATTCCTTGTTTTCTATAGCGCGAACATGACCCACAAGTGGGTGCCAGAGCACTTCACAGTACAAAAGCATTCAATTTCCGTAGTTATACATGGCTTAAGTGGGCTACCACATTTAAATGATCATTCTAAAAGTGGCAATCAGTTTGCTTTTACGATTAATACATATATTGAATATTGCATGGTATCAGTTCTTGAAACAATATTATGTGATCAGACAAATACTTCTTTAGGCTGTTTGGCCAAACTTGTCAATCAATGATAGCGACCTGGAGTAAGATGCCCGGAAATTCCAATGTCAAAAAAATGGCGGGACCATTATCCAGTACCATGTATCCTACAGGAGCAGCCGATAGACGAAGAACGAGAGATTGACTGTTGGATTCAAATAAACCCCTAGCAGAGACCGCTAATGGTTATGGGAAGAATTTTCTCATAAGGAAGGACTTAGCTTCCTTTTTGAATAGGGCAGTGGACGTGATTCTTCTAATGTACGGTGGAAGCGAATTCCAGATTCTTGGAGCAGCTCCAGAGAAAGCTCTATCATATGTTCTCTTCTTGCAGAAGAATGCAGGTTTCAGTAAAAGATCTCCAGTGCTCCAGAAGACTCTGCTGCCTCCGGATAGCGTAATTTTCTGGGCCAGGTAAAGAGGTGTATGTAGTGCTTTGTGAGAGATACATGCCATCTTTAGGTGGATTCTAGCTTTGTAAGGAAGCCAATTGATCGCTTTCAAATGTGGAGTGATATGGTCACATTTCTTAGACCCTGTTATGAGTCTAGCTGCTGCGTTGAGGCAGACTTTTAGGGAGCTGTTAAGATCTTGGGAAGACCTGAAAGAGCTGTGCATCCGTACTCAATCCTTGAGATGACCAAAGCCTGTACTGCCGTTTTGAGGTCAGCTGTGTCGATGAACAGTTTCAGTTTTCTAAGATAGCTCAGATGGAAGCGGGAATTATTTTCCATCGTGTTGATGTGTGAACGCATGTTTAGAGCCTTGTCCAGCGTGATTCCTAGGGATTTGGTAGAGTCCACTAGGATCGGGTTACAGTTTAGCGCAGTGATCGTCTTAGTCCATTCCTTTATCACCGTGGAGCTTTTAAGGGGGGAAATCAGAAGGAATTTGGTTTTCTGAGAGTTAAGCTTGAGATGATTGCTAGCTAACCATTGAACGGTCATCTTCAATGCCTGATTCATCGTGTTGATCTCTTCCAACGATGTAATCTTCATATACAGCTGTGTTTCATTTGCATACATGTGGTAGGAGATGTTTGCCTGCTGTAATATTTCTGTTAGTATTTCGACATACAGATTGAATAGTGATGGGGAAAGGGTTGAACCTTGTGGTACTTCAATTTCAATCGGGATGTTAGAGACAGTTTTTGGTTCACCAGGAATCTTTGCGATCTGTTCACTAAGAAGGATTTAAACCAATTTAGGACTGTTCCCACTAATCCCATCCTTTTCTCAATACGGACTAGTAATTTGACATGGTTTAGGTGTTGAACGCGGACGATAGGTCGAGAAGAACTAGAAGACAAGTTTCATTACGGTCTAGAGCGATTAGAGTGTCATCCTCTATGTGCAGGATTGCAGTTTCCGTACTGTGATCTGGTCTGAACCCTGATTGGCAGTCGTCTAGTAGCCTGAATTCGGCAATATGTTGGCTCAGTTGTTGTTGTGCTCATTTTTCCAGAACTTTGATTAGCATGGGAATGTTTGAAACCAGTCGAAAGTTATTTGGGTCCAAGGGGTTCTCTGTAGGTTTTTTTAAGAAAGGGATGACCTGGCCAGTTTTTAGGCAGTCGGTAGGGGACCTTGGGCAAGTGAAGCATTAATAATCTTAGTCCAGCTGGGGATGAGCATATGATTGATTGCAGACCAACATTTTGAAGGGATAGAATCATTGTAGTGGTTGTTCAGTTTTATGGACAGCAAGGTTTTGGCAATGTCATGATGGTTATAAAGCTTGAAGGTTGCCCAATGGGCCTTATTTTTTGTCGTTGAAGGTGCGAGTTGCAATGGAAGTTCGTCAAGAGTACTATTTAGGTTTGAGGGATTTTCTGCGGCATTCTTGAGTTCACTCTCCAGAGAGCAGGCTTTAGCTGTAAAGAATGAAGAGAATTCTTCACAGGTTATTTCCGATTTAGGTGTTGATAGAGAGGATTTTGCCATTTTATTAGATTGATCTTCTAACAGTTTAAATAGTTTGCCTGGTCTGTTGCTTGCGTTATCGAGTTCCCTTCTAAAAAAGGCTTTTTTTTTATATTAGCACGCTTTTATTGTAGGCGTTCCTGGTTTTTCTTGGCAGGTTTAAATGGGGGGATGAAGGGTGTTGTCTCCATTTCCTTTCTGTTAGCCTGAGTTTTTGTCTTTCTTCATTCAGGGATCCGTTGAACCATGGATTTGAATCTTTAACCTGAATTCTTTTGAGTTTTAAAGGGGCTACGGTATCAATTATTTTTGTCATTGTGAGGTTGTAGTGATCCATGAGTTCGTTGACGTCATCCAGGTTATTAGGCGGTTGAAGATCTTGCTCGCAGAGTGCAATCAGTTTCTCCATGTTCAGGCATTTAGTGTCACAAACCCAATGCTTCTGTTTTTATTGATTGCACGACAGGTTTCCTAACTGTGAATGGAATTTTGAAAGTAATGATGTGGTGATCTGACCAGTCGCAAGGAACAATAGAGATAGTATCAACAGCGTTTTCTTTGGAAATGATCCAATCCAGAGTAGATCCTTTAGTGTGAGTTGGTATCACACAGGCTTGCACCAACAATTAGTCTGCTAGGAAATCTTTAATATTATTGACCTGATTATTCTTAAGGTCATTCCAATGAAGATTGAAGTCCCCTAGAAAAATATCATTGGAGTGAGGTGCGGAATTGGCTGCAATAATTTCCATTAGCTGGTCAATGAATGAGACATTATTACCTGGAGGATGGTAGAACGCATGTAGTTTGTAGAGCTTGTTATCTGAAGATCTTAAAGAGAGACCGAGGTGCGCACATGTTTCCAGGGGGTTCTCGTCAACTTTAGAGATAGCGATATTGGATCTATGGATACAAGCCACGCCTCCCCCCGCTTTGTTTAGCCTATCTAGTCTCACAATAAAGTAATTTGGTGGAACCAATATATCTAGGTAGGGGGAAGAAGAATCGGTGAGCCACAATTATGTTAGGATAGCCACGTCGATTTCCTGGCTCAAGATTAGGTCAGCGATGTTTGCGGCATGTTTCTTTGCTGAGCGACAGTTGAGTAGTAGGCAATTTATTGATTTTGGTGGGTTATCCAAGTTGATAACTTGTTTTTCGGGGATTAGAGTTACTTTTTTCAGGTTGTTGAGGTTAAGCTTTCTGTGATTTGACTGTGTAGTTCTGTTTGTGTTGATTGGGACTGCTTGAATTTTATGTTCATCTAGCTTAAGGAGGAGACTTGATGTCGATTCATAGGATAGCAGTAGGGTTTGTATTTCAAAGTCCGACAGATATCTTAGGTGATTGCATGGTCGGTAATACTGAATAGTTAGGGGGAGTTGAGTAGTGTTTCGGTTGCTGTGTAGTGCGAGTACTGATTTATGAACATGATTGATTTTGGAGAGATAACTTTCTGAGAGGAGTACAATATTCTTCAAATCTCTGATAGCAATTTGTAAGTCCGAAGCTATTCTGTCTGTTTGGGAACATAGTATTTCTGTCTCTGTTGTGGACATAGGGGATTGATGTGGATGTTGTAGTTTGCATGCTAGTCTGGGGGTAGGTTTGCTGGATGGTTCGCAGTCTGTGTGATTGTGGAAACACTTTGGGGCATATTCTCTAGGACTTATCGTCGAGTTAGTGGCACTTTATCCCAGCCAAAGTGGCAATAGATTTATCGCCCTATTCACAAGCTGGTGCTAACAGCCGATATCGCCAGTTTTCCTGCGATAGCAGCCGCAAAAAACCTCACCACGGATGACACCGGCAACTAACGCTAATGAGATGCAGAGTAGGCGTTCCCGTGCAAAAAGCCGCGACAACACCAGTTCGCAACATTCTCAACGACCAGCCAGATCGGCGATAAGATCACAAAACATGCGATAAGGCACGTTAGCAGCAGGGAATTAACACCTGCTCTTTCCTGGTATTAAGTCGGACGATAACCTGCACCAGAAATGGGAGCCCAGCCCACAGCCACACCAGAAGAACAACAGATGCCATGGAGCTACTGATCATGCAGCTCGGACACCCAAGAGGGCCACAACACCCACCGCCACCATCCCCAGGCCCCCCCCCTGGGCCCTACCCCGGGCCCCCCCTGGACAAAGATATTTTACACCAACTTTACGAAATCATTAACAAAACAATTCGCCTGATATCGCACAATTACAACAATTAACATTCATGTGTGGTCCGAAAAAGGAGAATCATTCATCCACCTCTGAATTTCCAAGCAAATCATTTTATTCAAATTTAACTCAAAACAACTATTTGGAAGAGCCATGGCGGGTCTTCTCTGGACAATCTGTAAGTCACAGCCTGCAAGACAAAATTCAAGATAAGAAGGTGTGTCATGCGCTCATCAAAGGACAGAGAGAGAGAGAAAGAGAGAAAGAAAGGGAGAGAGAGAGAGTGAAAGAGAGGGAGAGAGAGAAAGAGAGGGAGACAGTGAAAGGAAGAGAGGGAGAGAGAGAGAGAAAGAGAGAGAAAGAGAGAGAGAGAGAAAGAAAAAGAGAGGGAGAGAGAGAGAGAAAGAGAGAGAAAGAGAGAGAGAGAGAGAGACAGACAGTGAAAGGAAGAGAGGGAGAGAGAGAGAGAGAGAGAGAGAGAAAGAGAGAGAGAGAGAGAGAAAGAGAGAGAAAGAGAGAGAAGGGGAGAGAGAGACAGTGAAAGGAAGAGAGGGAGAAAGAGAGAGAAAGAGAGAGAGAAAGAGAGAGAGAGAGAGAAAGAGAGAGAAAGAGAGGGAGAGAGAGACAGTGAAAGGAAGGCTCTTGGCACATACATGCCAACTGTTGTGTGTGTATCGCTATTGGTGCACCATAAGCCTAAGGCCTAGCCCCAAATGCAGCGCGAAAGCCACATCACATTTACAGAATGCAAGCAGTAGTCAGACTAACATTAAGGATGAAAGCTCCTTTGTCTCAATACATAAGGCGGAAGGACATCTGCACCTCCGACCTTGGTCTTGCATGCGGCAGGCACCCCCTGAGAGAGATACCACAGCAGATGATGACGACTCCCACACTACGCACAGCGCTAATGAAAGACCAACGTATCCACACCCCACACACAGAAGTCCTTGCTCGAGGTACTCTTGCATGGAATGCCCTTGACACTTACGTACACAACAACCCATACGTCCAAACGTTGCACACACATACGACTCATTGCTCCGAGCTGTGGCATATCATCCACATAACTGCCGCAGGTCAGAAGAGTGCCGGTTCTATGAGAGCCGCCAACGCAATGGCAGAACATCCCGGGCACATGCACAACCCCTGTCACGTGGAACTGTACCGTGGACGTATGCTGCATTTGTTGGGGGCACTGCCACTGGCAGTGTTGCGCATCAGTTACCATCTGAGCTTCCGTCTTGCGTATGTCACCTGCGTCCAGCCCTGGTTCCACTGTCGATCATGCATATTCGAGTGGCCCATGGATGTCTGCCTATCCAACACAACGGTAGCTGAACTGGATTATGACTTGTGTGTGCGCCCCGTGTTGGCCCACGACCAGGAGTGTAACCGTGATACCCGTTCATGGGATGCCTTGATATTTGACTATGTGCTGGCAGTTGGGCATGGGAGATTGCACAAGTCCTCGTGTGCAGTGACCACATCGAAGCGCTCCCCTATTGGGCTGTATTGCGGATTGGTGAAACGACATGGACGGAGCACATCTGTCCAGACCAGTTAATGCATTGGCTCGCCCTCGTGTTCGTTGAAGTCGACAACGACGTACTCTTGGAACTGATTGCTCAGGAAGCTGCGCTCGCATTCATGGACGAGTAACTATGTTCCTGCAGCCACAACTGCTTGTAACCCAGAGCACAGGTCCCAACACCTTGTTGCATCTTGGAGAAATGGTCACATATCCCACCACAACAGTGGACATGACTGCCTTCGCCTGGACTCAGAATGCATGTGCGTGCACCTACGCGTGTTGACACACACCTGTGCAAGGTGAGGCAGTCCCATGGGTGGAGCTGCACAGCGTCGCTTGGCAAGGTTCCTAAATCTGACATACTGCTGGAGGGAGAGTACACACATGGCAATGTAGTACTACATGTGACCTTGTTGGACACTTTCACCTGCTCACTGTCAGCAGAGCAGACAGTCTGCGCAGTCCGGTGGTACAGCACTATGCAGATCCCATGGGCTGTGAGTCGTGTCCCCTGACATGGGGCAATGAGCATACGCCAAACATCACATGACTCGTCCAGCAAGGCAAGGTGGGCTGAGACCGTTGCCATCCCTAATGATTGGTGTTCATTTTTGCCTCCCCATTTCTTGCACCTCTACATGTTCCCATGCTGCCTGTTAGTGTCTGAAGCATTGGTCTGTATGTTGTGGCCCTTGTCTTGCCCCTACTGACACGCACATGCTAATAAAGTCTACGCCACTTCACTAGTGTTCAACTGTGATGAGTGTTGATTAGAATGACAAATCGTGTGCCTCAATGAGCATTGTCCGTACACAGGGAGGGACTGACTGACGCATTTCACTTAGGGGTGAGTCCCTATTGCCAGCTCCACCTCTGTGAGCCAGACATTGTGGTTGGGATAGTTGCTGGTAGACCTGTGCTCTTACGTGTCTTCAGCAATGTGAGTATGGTGTCCAACTTCTTGCCATGTGGATCAATGTGATCCATCAAAACAGGCTGTGTCCACACAGTTGAGTGTGAATAGGTATGCGAAGAGATGTTCTGTTGTCACATGTGATGGGGGACACTACTTTAGGCCTGCTACCGAATTAGACATTTTTACACACAGCCCCATTTAATACATGGACATGGGGCTACGTTGGGGGGTTGCAAGATTGTTGTTCATGAGCAATGAGGCCACAGCTAGTTCACACCTTCACAGTCATCTAATTGGCCATGTGGGTCAGGGTCAAACATGCGCATTGATGTCATTTCCCAGGGTGTACCTTTTTGTGCAATCAATGTCCCTACATTCATCCATACTTTTATACTTGATTGTACATAGACATGACACATCTGTGTGATTTGGAATGTTTTATTCACATTCTGTGGAGTGTCGGAGCTGGAGCAGTACATGGCCATGCAAACCCCACATTACATGGTTGCCCAGTGGATGGCCAGCCAGAGTCCTTTGGGGAATGACAATTTAATCGGAAGAAGAAGAGTTCAGTCCGCAGCCTGATTGCTGTGTCATTGGTAACCAGAGCAGATATGGCAGTCCATGTCAGGGTCCAGTTGAATGTCGCAGAGTGTTTCGGGGGACAGTGGAAGGTGTTGTTCCCGGGCATGATGCAGAGGGCTGAACCAAGCAGGAACAGGCCATATGGCGGGATGAATGCTACAACCTCCTTTCT
Organism: Calotriton arnoldi; assembly: GCA_963921515.1. Lineage (NCBI taxonomy): Eukaryota > Metazoa > Chordata > Amphibia > Caudata > Salamandridae > Calotriton > Calotriton arnoldi. The sequence continues at coordinate 792,888 of CAWUFW010003626.1, forward strand.
CACACAGAGTCATTGCCATCCACATCTTAGTCCTCTGATATGCCTTCTGTGTCAGGTGTGTCAGGTGTGTGTGGTGGTGTTATGGCTGCATCACTGTGTGCCACTGACACATCAGGGGTCAGAGATGTGTGTGTCGAAGTACCTGCAGCAGTCATCTGGGACAGGCTCTGTGGCAGCAATGGCAAGAAAAGGTTCATGGAAGATCCCAGCTACATCTCGCTGGTGTACAGCTGTGGCAGCCATCCTTCCAGCCTGCATCCGCTCCATGTTCTCCATTGTCCTCCGCATCTGTGCCAACTCTGTGCTGTCATCGCTGGAGCCTGTCTGACTAGACAGTACTTGTATCCGAGTAATGGCTCCAGCGAGGTCAGCCAAGGATTGTTGTAGAGCATGGAAGGGACTGTGGGTGTCCATTAGGGACTGTAAGTGGTCCCTGATGGGACTCATACACCCACGTATGGCATCAAGTTTGGCTGCCATGAGGTCGAAACCCACCCGCACCTGTTCAGCCAGCCCCCTCTGGCAGTCTAACACACGGCGTTGGAATGCCATGTGTCTTTCCGTGAGGTGCTGGGAGCCAGCCGTGGTAGTGGGTGCTTCCTGCTGTGTGGGCTGTGCAGGGGGTGGGGTCACCTCGATGCAGCTGGGCTGCCCTGCTCCTGGAGGTGGGGTGCGGAGGCTGTCCACGAGCCGTTGGAGGGTGTCGGAGCAGATGGCCAGGGGGTCCTCCTCATCATCACTGAAGAGATGTCTGGTCTGCTCTGCAGGAGGTGTTGATTGTCCCTCTGCAATGTGAAGGGGAGATGCAGGTTAACAGTGTGTTCCATGTATGTTGACGCATTGTACATGTTTACATACAGACTGCATGACAATGTACATTGTGACTGTTTTGGATGAGCTGGCTATTTGATGGGAGACAGTGGACATTTCGACTACATGACGGATGTGAGGTTGTACTCGTACATTATCATCTCACAGTTTCCTGCTATGACAGATGTGATTGGCCAGTTTCTACGCACAAGCGGCACCAGTTGTGTCCTCTGTTCTGTAGTGAAAGTGTTGCACTTTGTACCACATTGTCGTCAATGTTGAGGTGCTGTGATTGCTATGTGTGTGTGCTGCATTGTGGGAGAGTGTGTCCGGACCCCCAACTCCTTGCACCGTCTCCACACTGATGACTGTGGCCACCATTTCCTCCAGCTCATCCAGCTCCTACTGTGGCACAGGACTCCCACCTCCAGCCGCTGTTGCTGCCTTCCAGTTGGCAGCGAGTTTCTGCTTGGTTTGGCTATTCACATCATGCCAGCGCTTCTTGACCTCCTCCATTGACCTCCTCAACACTCCGACTGCATTCACGTTGTTCACGATCGACTGCCATATTTCCGTTTGTGTTGCCAATGACACAGTGGAGGTGACGAACAGTTGTTGGTAGTGTTCTATCACCTCCGTGACGATGATCCGGTTTTCCTGCGGACTGAACCCCGTCTTCCTCTTCCTCTTCTCCTTGCCCTTCCCCGACCCCGAGGTTCCTTGCTGGTCATCCGTGAGGCTTGTGGGGTTCGCGTTGTCCTCTGCACTAGGTCTGCGTGCATCCATGGTGCGACGCAGTTTATTTTCTTTTGTCTTTTTTTTTCTTCTGCTTTTATGGTGCATTTTCCCGCATGACGCGTGGGAATTGCAGGCCTGTCACTGGTTATCGCTGATTTTTTATCGCGATTTGGGGCATCGCAACTTTTGTCGCGTTTTGCATTTTTTCCGTGTCGCGTTAATTTTAATGCGGTCATTTGGCGCGTTATCGTGTGACTATCACATGGTGCCACCGGGTTGTGAATACAACGTTAACACAGTGTTATTTTCCCGCGATGGACTGTGATGTGCAAAGTTGCGTTAAGCTAATTTTGCGATAATTATCACACGTTCTTGAGAATATCCCCCTTTGTTTCTTCTCTAGAAGTTATCCTATTCGTTGGGGTGAGCCTGGGATTATTAGTGATATTGTGCTTTAATCTCCGGTTGTTCCGGGCCTTGGAAGCTGAGACCGAGAGGTGGGAGAATTGTAAGGTTTTAGGTGTGTTAGTCCGAGATATGTGTGGTTTAGCCAGATGGCTAGAGATTAGCTGGTTAGCATCTAGGGGAATAATGCTTCTTGATTCGTGTGTTCCGGATACCGTCTTACGGGATCTGGGGTATGGCCTTGCCTTGTGACTAGCACTGGGGCTTGGAGTATCCAGGCTATTGGTGTGAGGTAGTGATACTGTTTCCAAGTACTGGAGGCTTAAGTCCCTTTCTACTGAATTTGTTTTCCATTGCATAGGCAGAGTGGTTATGCTCTGTTGTCCTAACAAGTGTATCTTCCAGAGTAACCGCTTTGCCTGTGCAATGGGAAGAGAAATATTGCACACACCTCCAATGACTCCTGGGTTCTGTCAATCTCTCCTTACAGTAGAGATGGCCACCATATCCGAGAAGCTTGTTCCCTGTCAGGATTTAAATATAATTAGCTTGCCGTGGTGACGCCATTGTTGGTAAATCTGTGGAAGAAAGAAACATTTTTAAGTATATGTGTTTTAATATTTTAAAAAATGCTAATTTGTGTTGTTTTGTCGGCAAAGAAAAAGAGATGTATTTGTTATTTGATGTAGCCTGTGGAGAAAAGGAACAGCTAGAAACCTGTTGGAGAAAAATATTGTAAGTTCTGTCATTTGGTTTGTAATTATTTTTACAGTATGTGTTAAGATCTTGAATAATAATAATAATGTTTTTAGTACCTGAGGTTGATGGGGTATTTGCTTGTCGGGCAAATGCAGAATTGGATTCTTGTCCCAAAAAATTCTGCAGCAGGTGAAGCATTTGGCACTTCTGGATTTGTTACATTTCTGTGTGACAAGAGAGAAATGTATTTATTTGAAAAGTTTTATAAAGCGCGTACAAGACCCAAACGCGTATCAGAGCACTGTACAAAGTAACGAACGTTGGCATGAGGTAACAGCATGAGTACAATACAATAAGGAGACATAAGAAGTACCTGAAACATAAAAAGTACATGGGGGTGCAAGGGGAAGACTAAATAACAAGTGATCAACAGGTAACAGCCCTACTAGTAGGCGCAGTGAAGTTTTAGCAGAGCAATATGTCAAAAGGACAACAAAATACATTTTGAAACACAATGTAAAACGATTGTCAAGCAGGAGAAGGAAGTGACTTGCAAATGTCATCAGGGCTATTGCTGATGAAGTTCATTCAGGAATAGCCATTTGACATGTTTTTTAAATGAAGCCGTCGAGGGGTTGGATCTGATCTCCGGCGGAAGGGCATTCCAAATTCTTGGAGCAAGCCCAGAGAAGGCACAGTTGCAAGTTCTTTTTTGTTAAATTTAGGAGGTTTCAGTAGTAGAGTATTAGAGCTTCTTAAGTTCCAACTATAACCGGAGAGCTCAAGTTTTTTTGCTAGGTAAACGGGGGGTGTTGTAGTGAATAGCTTTATGTGTCAGACAGCCTATCTTGAAGCGGATCCTTGCTTCAATGGAAAGTCAGTTAAGTTGAATTAAGTCAGGTGTGATATGATCATGCTTTCTGGCGCCCGTGAGGAGTCTGGCAGAGGCGTTCAGAGTAGCTCTTAGCGGAGCTAACCTAGTCTTAGGCAGCCCAGCTAGGGTCACCAAACCATATCCCAATCGTGAGATAACTAGGGATTGGACTGCTCAGGAGGTAAGAAAGGCTTGATTTTCCTAAGAGTGTTGAGCTGATGACTGGCACTCCTCATGGTGGCAATGATGTGCGCTTGCATATTTAGGTATTTGTTCAGGGTGACGCCTGAAGAACTAGTGGAGTCAACAATATGAGGGGTGCAGTTGAGTGCTGAAAGTTGTTTGATCCAGTTTTGCGTAGGTGCCGAGTGGTTACGGGGGTAATCAGGAGAAATTCTGTTTTGAGGGTATTTAGTAACAGATGATTATGAGTTAGCCATTGTTGAGTTTTTTAAGCGCACAAGTAAGAGTTTTTATGTCATCTGGAGAGGAAATCTTCAAATACAGTCAGGTGTCATCTGCCTACATATGGGGCCAGATGTACGATGCGCAAAATAGCGCCTCGCAAATTTCGAGTTTTTTGCGACTCGCAATTTGCAAGGCGCTATTTTGGATGTACAACAGTGTTTATCACACTGTTTGCGATTCCCAATGGGGTCGCAAATTGAGAGGCTCATGATTATTGGGAATGGCAGGCAGGCCATGGTGGGCTCAGCAGACCACCATGTCTGGGACTGCTTATAAATGAAGCAGTTTTTTTAAAAAAATGCAGCCCGTTTTCCTTAAAGGAAAACGGGATGCATTTAAAAAAGAAAAAAAAAAAAAAAAACGTTTCATTTTTTAAGGGCAGGTAGTGGTCCCTGGGACCACTGCCTGCCCTTTAAAAATATTTTCCCCTGCATTTGCAAAGGGGAAGGGGTCCCCTGGGGACCCTTTCCCTTTTGCGAGTGCATTACCACCCTCTTGAAGAGGGTGGTAATTTGCAAGTGTTTTGCAACCGCAATTGCGGTTGCAAAACATTCATACATGGGCTTGCGCTCGCTATTAGGAAGGGAACGCCCCTTCCTAATAGCGAGTCGCAAAACCTATTTAGCGAGTCGCAAATAAATTGCGACTCGCTAAATAGGCTTTGTACATGGCCCATGCTGTTTTTGCATGCGCAAACGGGTTCGCAAACCCGTTTGCGCATGCAAAAACGGTCGTACATCTGGCCCATGGTACAGAATGCTAGCGCAGTTCAGAATAACAGTTAGAGGTTCCATGAAGAGGTTGAAGAGCGTGGGCGAGAGTGCAGAACCTTGAGATACCCCAATAGAGACTGGGGTACTGGCAGCAAGTGATTGGTTGACTTTGATTCTTTGGGTACGGTTATGTAGGAAAGAGGCGAACCAATTTAAGACAGGGCCAGATAACCCCATCCTATGTTGAAGAAGAGCAATCAAGTTATCATGTTTGATAGTGTCAAAAGCAGAGGACAAGTCAAGAAGGATCAGAAGACAAGGAACATCTTGGTCAAGAGCCCTCAAAGCGTCATCAACAATGTGAGTTAGAGCTGTTTCTGTACTGTGCCCCGCTCTAAAGCCTGACTGGTGGAGGTCTAGGAGCTGAAATTTCTCAATGTGGTTGCAAAGCTGTGTGTGAACGCATTTCTCGAGCAGTTTAGCTAAAGACATGATGCTGGTGATCGGGTGGAAATTATTGGGATCCGCTAAGTCAGCATTAGGCTTCTTGGGGATGGGCGTGACTTGCCCCATCTTAAGGCAGTCAGGAATCCTCCCCTGCAAGAGAGATTGTTGAATGATCCGGGTCAAGAGAGGGAGAATGGCCGAGTTGAGATCTTTGAGAAGCTTAACGGGAAGTGGATCACAGAAATGGTTGGAGGGTTTAAGAGATGCTAAAGAATGTAACAGCTCCTCCCCATCCGGGAGCAGGAAGGAATTCCAAGAGGCATTGTTTTTGGGAGTGTACACTGTGGGGTAGAGAGGAGCACACACTGCCGTAGGTACTGCCAAAGCCAGGGAGCTCATAGACCAAAAGTTAGGAGCAGCACGTTGTAGCTCCCATTCAATAATCCTAGACTTTTCTGAAAAGTGCGCTGAGAAGTCCTCCTCACTGGGGCCGGTAGTCTTGAGTGCCGGGATAAGATTAGGAGAGTGGTTAGCTTGTTGTTTGGTGATTTCAAACAGTTTCTTGGGTCGTTTTTTAGCACTGTCTAGCTGAGCCCTGAAATAATCTGTTTTAGCAATGCAAATGTGTTTGTTGTTGGAGCTTCTCAACCTCCTTAACTGATTGAGTAGTGGAGGGAGCATTTCTCCATCGTCTCTCAGAGAGCCTACGTTTGCGACGTTCCTCATTAAGGGAGCCATTGAACCAGGGTTTAGATTGTTTGATAGAAATCCTTTTGAGTTGCTTCGGAGCAGCAGAGTCGAGAATACTTGACATAGAGTTGATGTAATGATCCATCAACTCGTCCAAATTGTTCATGTTAGGGGGAGGTTCCAGCAGATTCTTGCTCAAGTTGGATAGATTTGAGATGTTGATGTCTCTCAGATTACGAGCCAGCTGTTTGTTTTTAAGCGGTTAACCTTGTCTGAGCAAGACCTTTTCCAAAATGTGAAAGGAGATTTGGTGATGATCCGATCAATCACAGGGTACAATATCATCAAGTTGAATGATGTGGTCTCTATCTATGATAAGGTCAAGGGTAGCGCCCTTGTTGTGGGTGGGTCCATTGCAGGCCTGAATGAAGTTGAGGTCGGAGAGGAAAGCCTTAAAGGAGCAAACTAACAGATCATTTGTGTCATTCCAGTGAAGGTTGAATTCAAAGAGGAAGATATGGTTAGGGTGAAGGACCGAGCAAGCAGAGATGGACTCCATCAATTGCTCTATGAAGCGCAAGTTATCCCCAGGGGGATGATAAATCATGTGAAGCATACAAACCATCTTGCCCTTGTTCCAAATCTCAGTGTCTAGGTGCTTACAGGAGGACATCCGAGCATTATGGGCCTGCTTCAATACGAGGCTGGAACGATGGATGCAGGCAATATCCCCCTCCCCCGGATTTTATAGATCTGTCGCATCTGATTATGTCATAATCAGGAGGTATTAAGATGTCCAGTATTGGGGAGGAGAAGTTATTGAGCCAAGTTTCAGTAAGGATCAGGAAGTCCAATTCTTGTGAGATGATGAGTTCAGAGATATCCGCTGCGTGTTTCACTGCTGATCTGCAGTTGAGAAGCATCGATTTGATATGAGAGTTGGTAGTTGCTTCAACTAGGTGAGACGTAGTGACCTGAAGTAGGTTATCCTTATTCATGGATCTAAAGTTAACACTAGGTTATCTATCTGGGTCAGAGGAAATAGTAGGTATGATGATTGGAAAGACAGCATAACCATCATAAGACCGCGGGGGGCATGGCTTCGGAGCCGTTGATGGCAGACGCGTGAGCTGAGAGCTCCGCGCCAGCCGGCCTAATTATCCTGAATATCGTCGACTCCGCCCGGGTGTGAGCTCCTGGGGGCCCGACCTGCCGGAGACTCTGGAGCATCCAACGGTGTCCCTTGTGGTCTGGGAGACACCCGGGAAGTAGCGGAAAAGCTGTGCCGAGCTGACACAGTCGCAGCAAGATGGCGGCCTGAAGTGGAGCAGCGAGCTGGGTGATAAACGGTGGCGAGAGCCGGACTGAGCTGTGGAAGGCGGGCAGGGACCTCAGGAGCCTGACGCGTTGTCAGTGCACAGGAGACCCGCCCTGGGACCGCTGTAGAGGCGCAACTGGAACCAGCAGCCAGCTGGCTCGAACTCCCGGCGGTGGACGCGCCCGCTTGCGTGGCGTGGAGGTCCACAGGAACAGACCACACTCCGGACCCGACGGCGGCCTCTTCGGATGCCGGAGAGGTGGGTGCTGCTGATTTGCCTGGGTCACCTCCCTGCCTGATGTTGAACTCACTGATGGACGCCCGCTCCCAGTAACGGCTGGTGAGCCTGAGAAACGGCCAGCGGGCTGGACTACCCTATCGCCTGAAGAGGTAGAGGACAGCAAGCCAGAAGGGGGTATGAGGTGTTGACGGGGCGCCGGCAGCGGGACATGGAATGCTGCAGAATACAGGCCAATAGGGTCCCGCCCTGCCCCCCGGATCGAGAGAGGGCGCTCGCGGCTGGGTGCGACGGGAGTGGACTGCGGTGGCACCTGGGCCCGCGGTGGTGAAGCTGCTTGCTGGACTCGAGTGGCTGGGTGGCCTGCAGCGACGGACCCGCCCTGGCGAGCTGCACCGATGCGGAACACGCACAGCCACGGAAGTGAGGAGGCCGCGAATGCATGGGGCACGCTCCTTGGACCCACCTAGTGGCGGCCATACCCCTGATGTTGGTAGACTGAGGTGAGCTGGAAATTGGTGTGGCTGAGCAGGCATTACATCGAGGAGAGGATGATGGCATATTGAGCATGGGGCAGACCCCCCCCCGGTGGCATTGCTTGTACGTTGGGAACCATGGGCTTCATTGAGACCTCCCTAGAAACTACCACTGTGTGCTGCTATCTGCCGTGAGGTGGATCTGATGACACCTGATTGTGAAACTCATAGGTGGTGAGCTAGAAGACCGCCAACACCTATTGCGGACTACTGCGCTGATACTGTTCGTTGTTGCGGTGGCCCTCCCACCCCAGGATCGACTATTGGCTGGCTGCTTGCCAAGATTGCGCAGCTTCATCTAGATATTCCTGGTGATGCCCCTTAGAAGTTTCCTTGGTGTTCCTTGTTCCGTCCCAGGCCACGTGTTACTCGATAGTCGCACGACCTGAGGCCTTGGCACCTCGGCGGAACCGAGTGACGAGCGCAACGACTTACTGCAGTGGGGGCTCTCTGTGGAAGTGGCGTGGTTGGACCCGGACACTGGTAGGGCGCAGCTCTGATGAACGACTCTGAGGTGCGAGCTTGGTGACTGGCTGGGCTGCCACAAAACGTGGTCAACAACAAGTGGGCCATCGCGGGTACGCACAGACAATAATAAAAGACACACAATCTGCACACTGGAGTGGAGTGTGGCGGAGGCTTTGGCGGCAGCTCCTCGTCCGCATAGAGCGGGTCGCGCTCGATCAGTGGTCGGAGACCATACCGCGCTGGAGATGGGGAAGCCTAGAGGGAAACAGGCTGGACCCCCCCCCCCCCAGAACAAGATGACAGTGCGACGGACACAGCACCTAAAGAAGCTGGAGGTGACTTGCCGGAGATACCTGTACACCAACAATTGGCCAAGATTTTGAAAGCCATCGCTGATACCAAGGCGACATTGCACCAAGACATCAGTACAGTAGTGGTGGCCTGGGCCTGTTGCGGGCGGAACATGCCAAACTAACGGACAGGGTGAAACAATCGGGAGCGACCCTGGAGGTGCTCGCCCCTGCACAACAGGTTTTGGCTGCACAGGTCGGCGAACTATCTGGAAGGCTCAGTGCCCTGGAGCGGAGAGCGGAGGATGCGGAAGGACGAAACCGCAGGAACAATGTGAGGGTTCTGGGTCTGCCGGAAGCAGTGGAAGGCCAGGACATGGTCACGTACCTGGAGACATGGCTCCGAGAGGTGCTGGCGCCAGAGGGCCTGTCGCAGTTCTATACATTGGAAAGGGCTCATCGTGTGCCTGCCAGACCGCCAGCACCGGGAAGACCGCCGCGTCCCGTAGTGGCCAGACTGCTTCACTTTCGAGATAGGGATCTGTTGTTACAAAGGGCATGCTCAGATGGGCCATATACAGTGGAGAACAATAAGGTGTCCCTGTTCCCGGACTACACACTAGAGGTCCAGAGACGCTGCACCTCTTTCTTGGAAGTCAAAAGAACTCTGCGAGAGGAGGGAATCCAATATTCTTTGATGTTCCCGGCTCGGCTTAGGATAATGCTGGAGGGGAAAACTCATTTTTGCGACAACCCTAAATCTGCCTGGGAGTGGATTGAAGCCTACAAAACAGAAGGTCAACACATGCCACGAGATGGGAAACAAACGACTGGGGCCAAAGAACCAGGGAAGCGGCTGCGGAGACGCCAACGGCGAAGGATTACTAAGAGGCCAAGCCCGTCAAGGACGGCGGCGGAGAGAGCGGACACACTACAGGCAGTTGCGGACATGATGCAAAGCAGGGGATCGTCGCTCGAGAGAGGGTCGGAGTCGAAACAGGTAACTGATGAGTCGGACTCGGACACATCCCATAATGGCAGTGTCGGCATGCCAATTGTGACTCCTCAAACGGCAGACGGTATTGTCTGATAAGTGATTGGGAATTTCTTTCTTTCCTCCTTTTCACCCCGCATTTTCTTTATTTGATCCATTGGGTCGAATGACCATATTCCTACCTGCATATATTTGGTCCTCTTCCTTAGGATGGGGGGAGTGGAGAGGGTGGGGAGGGTGGCCTGGGGACACTCCTGGGCACCGGCTGGAACGGCCAATTAAGGCTGGGTCGTCATGCATGGTTACATAAACCTTGTTAGGTATTAGTGAGGACAGTCACGCTCCCTTGTAGGTCCTTGTGCTCGTAGCCTGGGGCCTTACCTACTTGTTGTAGTTTAGTACCATGCAGTATTTTTGCGAGTTTAGCAGCTGACTGTTGTCAGTCCGCTCGTGGGTGGGGGAGTTGAAATGTTGGGTTTGTTGTTACATACCAGGAGGTCTGAGACAATTCTTCGGGCTGGCAGGGGGGAGTTCTGGGGGGTACTCTATTGACTGATGGCACGCATGGTTGATCAGGTTGAGGAGTTTAAACTCCTCACATGAAATATCCGGGGTATGGGCTCACCCTCAAAACGTTACAGTATATTGAACTATATCAGACGCAGGGGTGTGCATGTAGCACTGCTACAAGAGACCCACCTCACGGAGACGGAGGTGGTTCGATTGAAACGTAGGTGGAGAGGGCAATTGTTTGCAACTACTTCCTCGGCTTTTGCACGGGGAGTGCTTGTGTGGAATCGGCCGGGGGTCCCTTTTCAGCTCTCCCGGAAAACAATAGATGCAGACGGGAGGTTCGTTGTGATCACTGGCTAGTTGAAAGGCAGGGAAATAATGAGGGGCAGTGTATATGCACCAAATCGTGAGCAGATTCCCTTCCTGGAACGGCTCTCTGGGACATTGGCGGGGGTGGCGCATGAGAGCCTGATACTGGGAGGGGACTTTAATTGTGTGTGTGACATTGAATGGGATAGATCTATTCCCCCATTGCGGGGTACGCTTGCTGCCACTACAGCTAAAGGACTCAGGACCTGGATCATGGGGTGGGACCTATTAGACATCTGGAGATTGCATAATACACACCAGAGAGCATACTCCTATTACTCCCACCTTTACGACTTACACACAAGGCTGGACATGTTTTTCTGCTCTGCTCCATTGGCTCCAATGCTGTCTGGGGCTGAGTATTTGGGCAGATCTATTTCAGATCATAGTCCCCTGCTTATGAGCTTTGCCCCTACCCCGGAGAGGGCCCCAGTCCCATTGTGGAGATTGGACCCCGCACTGATAGAGCATGATGGTTTTCGGCAGCTCCTCTCGGCAGCCCTGGTCACCTATTTTGCAGAGAATCAGGGAACCGCTAGCTCCCCATTGGTGGAATGGGATGCATTTAAAGTAGTAACCAGGGGACAATGCTTAGGTCAGGTGGTGGGACTTAGGCGAGAGATCGCCCGGGAATTAGAAGCCTTGGAAGCTCAAATCCTGGCATTAGACAGGGAGATTGCGGAAGGGGCTGCGGTACAGGATAAACTGGCAGATGTACAAAGCCTTTATAATTCTACTTGGGATAGGATGCGGGCACTAGACCTCAAAAACTATCAGGCAAGTCAGCATGTGGAGGGGGCAGAGCTGGGAGGTTATTAGCCTGGCTGATTAGACCAGAAAGTAGGGGTCTGCCAATTCCTACTATCACCAACGTAACTGGGCAGGTACTCTGCTCTCCGAGGGCTATTAATGATGCATTTCGAGAATATTACGAGAAACTTTATGAGCAGCCGGGAGTTCATCAGAGAGACGTGCTACCAGCATATCTCGACGGATTGCGGTTGCCGGGATTGGAGCGAGACGTCCGAAACTCGCTAGCATTGCCGGTTAAGGCAGGCGAAATCAGAACGGCAATCAAGGATATGGCATGGGGGAAAACGCCCGGGCCTGATGGCCTTCCGGCCGAATTTTATATTGCCTTTGTGGACATACTAGCCCCGAGGTTGGAACAAGTTTATGCGTCTGGGCTCCGAAAAAAACAACTGCCGCCCTCAGTTAGAGAAGCGCTGGTGATCCACGTACCAAAAACCACGAATGACTATGCAGTGGTAACGGAATTCAGTCCCTTGTCCATGTTGAACATGGATTTTAAAATCTTAAGCAAAACGTTAGCAACTAGGCTTCTTCCGCACAGGCAGAGGTTGGTCCACACTGACCAAAACGGTTTTATCCCCTCACGCTCCACATTTAATAACCTGAGGAGACTATATAATGTCCTGTTCCACACGGATTTGGGTAACTACCCTGACGCAGTTGTGATGGCGATAGACCTGGAAAAGGCTTTCGACTCCCTGCGCTGGGTCTTCCTACTGGCAGCGATGGGGAGGATGCAGATGGGGGATGGGTGGTTAAACTGGGTCCACCTCCTGTATGAAAATCCTAGGGCTCGGGTACGTACGGGCAATACGGTGTCTGCACCATATGCCATTTACAGGGGTACCCGACAGGGAGGTCCCCTATCACCACTGCTTTTTGCTCTAGCGATGGAGCCATTGGCAACACGAGTCAGACAAGAAAGTGAGAGACTGGGGGTGGCACTTGATGGGTCCCATCATATAATATCATTATACACAGACGATGTGCTGATATATTTACGAGATGGGTCTAGCGGGATCCAGGTAGTGTTACACATATTGGAGGAATTTTCTGCGCTCTCGGACTTGCGTATTAATAAGAGGAAGACCTATGTGTTCCCATTGCACCCTGCCCTGACTAGACCTCTGACCCTCCCGCTGGACCTGGAATGGGCACCGGTCTCCTTTAAGTACCTGGGGATTCGGATCTATCACACTCAGGTTGACTTGTTTGAAGGGAACCTTGGAGGTGCACTGAGGGCGCTTCGGGCAAATGTGGCCTTTTGACATACACTCAAATTGCCAGTCATGGCCAGAGTGGCACTGGCCAAGATGGTGGTCTTACCCCGTCTTCTGTACTATTTTGTCAACTTACCAGTGGTGATACCTAAGAACTGTTTTAAGACCCCTGACGCGATATTAAGGGATTTGGTGTGGGATGGCGGACGCAACAGAGTATCATTGCAGACTTTGCAGCTCCCGCTCGCGGGTGGTGGATTGGGGGCCCCTGATTTCGAAGCTTATTATTTGGCGGCTCAACTACAATGGCTTGCCCGGTGGCTGGACGGGAGAGGACTGGATACATTATCACTATCTGCTGGATCTGCACAGGCGGTTTTGCTCCCCAGGATGCTCAACCGACGCCAGAAGATCAACCACATGGGGGTGTTACTCTCAGTAGCGGTGATGTGCTGGGACAGATGTACGGCACGATCCAACGATGTGCCGCTCTATGCACCTAGTATTCCCCTTGTGCGGCTCCCCCAAGCGGGAAGGGGTCCTCCCCTCATGCAACGGCAGCTGCAGGGCTGGGAAGACGCGGGAGTGCAGACGGTTGGGGATTGTTATAGAGATGGTGAACTTCTTCACTAGACAAATTCCTGGAATATCATGAGCCGCCGCCGGGGCAGTTTTTGAATTACCATACAATACGGGGGGCACTGGCAGAACTATGTGGGATAGATGTGAAAGAGCCGGACACCCATGCGCCCCTACAGGCACTGGTGACTCTGGGCTCGGTGGGGCATTTGGTGAAGTGGCTCTACCTGGCGATAATGGAAATGACGTCCTGTCCGTTGCCTCGCCTACAAGAGAGATGGGAAGGTACGCTGAATAGGCAATTGACTGAGAAGGAATGGAAGAAGGTTCTGGGTGGTCCAAAAAAGGTGTCTAGAAACGTGGCTTTCAAATTCATACAGTTTAATATGCTCCACAGAACGTACCTCACCCCACATCGGCTGAACGTGGTATATGGGGGTGATGAACAGGCCTGTGCCAGATGCTCGCAGAGAGATGCGGATTTTGATCACATGGTTTGGTTCTGCCCTGGCCTTAAAGATTATTGGACTAAGATTGTTGGCATGGTTAATAGGGTCCTGTCCCAGAATCTGGCATGCGTCCCGGAGATATGTCTCCTAGGTTTAATCCCAAGACCCAAATCCAAAAGACTGCGGCTTAGATTCGTAGATCTGGCTTTGCTCCTGGCTAGGAGGAGAATAGCTCTTAGGTGGAAGGCGAAGCAGACTCCTTTAGTGGTCAAATGGGAAGATGATGTCTCCTGTTGGGCGAGAGCTGAGGAGCGGGCTTTGATAAAAGAAGATAAAATCACGAAGCGGCGTAAGCCACTTGCGGAGCCCTGGGCTGATATTGTGAGGGCATGGGATACACGACATTCACCTGAACAGTCCTCGCATACGGATTCGACTGACTCTGGAGACTTGGGGGAGGCACACGCTCATACACTTTAGTGGCTGATTGACTGTTGCGCTTTGGACACACCGATTGGAGCTCTTGGGGGGTGGGGGGAGGATTGGCTCCCTGGTGAGAGGCCACAATTATGATGTACATTAGCTCCCCTTTCCCCCCCAGCCGGGGTACCCCCCCGGCCCCAAAACAGCATTGGCTCATAGATCACAGATGTTTGAACAGCCTAAGGACCCCTGGTAGTTTGTTATGAGTTGTAATTGTATGTTTATTTTACAGGGACACGTAGTAAGTTCTCTTGTGCTGATCTTCCTTTTTTTCCTTATGGCTATTATTTTTGTCTATGCTATGGCTGTATACCCCATTACGTGGCAAAATTCTGCTTTTTTGAAATATGTACAGCTACGGAGGACAATGTTGGTAATCGACCCGAATACTCCTTATTGACTAGAATACCATGATGTGAGATCATTTTACTGATACATTGAATCCGGAAGAGAAATTTATCCTGGGGACAACTGGTTATGACCAGGAGATGGAGTGGATATTGTAGATTAATGTCCTGCATTCAGAACTATTGTAACAAGATACCTACCAGATGTGTACAATGTGCAACATGTTTCTCTTATCATGGCTCTGTAATCGTGTTGAGTATATTCTTGTTATGCATATAAATGCCAATAAAAAAGATCTTTTAAAAAAAAAAAAACATCATACGACCACAACAGTACGAGCGTGTCATCATCTGACAACTGAGGCAGGAACCTAAGGGGTCTGGACTGGTGGTTAGGAAGAGGTCGAGAGGAACAGCGTGGGTTGAGAGGGTTAGTGACAGAAGATCTTTCCACTCCGCAACATTTAATACTTGCTGGAAGAGTAGGAAGGATAGAGTTTGCAAAGCTTATCATTCTTCAATGAGCAGTGTAGGAGGGTCTGGAGGTTATCCTTTACAGTAAGGAGGTACAGCTTGAGGTCAACCAATTTCTCCTCAACCAGGCGAAGGCTATCATAACCAGGTACCAGCCCAGAATAAGATGATGGGTGAGGCCCTTACCCTCACAGAGATTGCAAGGGGAGATAGACCCCAGCTTGAGATCAGTTATAGTATCCACTGGGGGGAGGGTTGGTATAGATGGTGTCCGGGTTCCGAGCAAGAGGTTGAAGAGAAAACCTTTGAGGTTGAATGGAGGGGGGCACAGTGGTTATATCCTGTGAAATGGGTAAAGAGATAGAAGAGGAGGAAGGACGTATAGGGTTAAAAGGTAAGATGCTGGGGTTTAAAATTGGGTGCAGGGTAGGAGAAGCAATCAGATTAGAGTTACTGGTACTTGGAGATGGAAAGCATGGTGTGTCATGGTTGCTATTGAGAGTATTACACTCATTAATTGTGTCGTGGGAGGTATCAGAACGGATCATCATGAGTGAGGTGGAGGGGGCGAACACACAGTGTGAGGGAGCAGGAGATTCAGTTGTAATGGGGAGACTAAAATGAATTGGCCTGGCAGGTTTAGGGTTGATGATAGGGTTGTATGGAGGGGAGACAGGATGGGAAGGTGCGGAAGGTACAGCAGTTACGGGGAGACTAGAATGGCCTATACTAGCAGGATTAGGGTTACTAAGTGCATTTTTAATCCTATTAAAAATACTGTCAAAGCGATTCAGATGCAGGTCAGAGGCTTGAATAAGGATGTTGCTATTATTATAGAGATAGGTGGTCAGTTCAGCATTGAGGACACGAGACGGAATTATGTCTATACGGCACCCGTGGGGGGTTTTGCATAGAGTTTTGGAACGAAGCATATCAGTTAAGACTCTTCTCCACTGAGCTCTTCTGGTTGAGTAGAAGATAAGGTCTGTCACCACTACGCCCTTAGATGCACACAAGTAAGTATCAGAGATGCGAGTTTCAGGACAGCGTTTGAGTAGATTGTGTTTAAAAGTCTTTGCTGCTTTCTTCAAGAGGTTGGGAGGGTAGACAATCTTGAACGCATTAATGCCTACCTGTGCCAGGCAGTTAGAGGAGCGAGTAGTAGGTTGCCACATGATAGGTAAAGCGAGCAGAGTAAGGAGAGAGGAAGGCAGCGATCCGATAAGAAATTGCGTTTTCTTTAAGCGAGGAGTTGTAAAACCAACTTTTTTGTGGGGGGGGGGAGAAAAAGATAGAACTCTTGGGTTACAAGATCAGCAACGCAATGTGCAATATTCTTAACATACGTTTCAAGTTCGACAGAGCTATGCACAAGGAAGCTCTAGTACGTTGTTGCGATGTCACCAGCGGCAACATATTCCCATGTTGCAGCCAAAGAAAAGTTCAACTCTTGGGTTACAAGTACGAAATCGCAAAGTGCGCTAGCGCCCTCATAGGATTCAGGTTCGACAGAGCAATGTATGAGGCTGATCTAGCTAGTTGATAAGATAACCCCAGCAGGAGCATAGAACCTTAGTGCAGCCAGGCAGATTCCAAGCAGGCCAAATCCCAGGTGGGCCAGAGGTAGAGTCCAACTTTTCTTTCACATCCCAGACTAAATGGAGACTAAAAGTGCCTTATTGCAGCTCGACCCTTCCAAGATGGCCGCCCCCACAATATAGCCAGCGAAGAGTCCTACCTTTCTTTTCAAAGGCTAGACAATTAGGGCTTGAAGCAAAGGACCCTTGACTACTAGGGAAATCAGCACTTTCATTCCCCCAGACGTGGCAGTTTCCCAAGCCCACAAAAGAGTCAGAAGTAGTGCCCAAACACAGTGCAACAATAGGAGCCCAGGGAGAAGTCCCCCGATACAACGATAAGCTCCTCCCAGAGCATGGATAGAAGCTCAAGCCAAATATCAGCAGCGGGCAATGGCTCCCAGGCGTCATGCCGTAAATATGTGAAGCAATCAGCCCCAGAACAGTATCGTCAGGGCAGAAAGCCCGGGATCTCCGCTCCTCCGCGTTGTGACCGCAAGTCGGGTGGCGGTCCAAAACAGTCCGGGAGGTTTCTATGATCAGCCTCTGGGCCCATGCTCAAAGCGTGAGCCAGAACACCAGGGTCCAACGTGTATCACAGCGAATATGCGCAAGAGCAGCACACACCGACAGCCCTCAAGGGACCGGAATGGCTCCCAGTGTACAATTTGGCAAGGGCCGCGAGACTGCACGGGCGCACCCCACATATGAGGTAGCGCCCAACAGCCCACAACAGGGAGCCGACCACCAGACTCCGTCTGGTAGACTGCCACTCTCTCTACTCCGCACCACCATGAGCTGCACCGTGACCACGGGGGATGGGGGCCAAGACTCACCCGTGCTGATCATCCGAGCCAGCACCTGCCCGCAGAAGGCAGACGGATCCTGCGCCAGCGAGCCTGCGACTGCGCTCCAGACCCATCCAGGCGACCCCCACAGCTCCATATAACGAAGGAATGGCACAACCAGTGTGCCGGACGGCTACTGGGTATCTCCACTTGGCCAGCATCAGGACGGTTCCTGCTGACCTTCCACTCGGACTACTGCTTGCCGAAAAAGCCAAAGAGCCAAACCGGGTGAGTAATGCCAAAGCAAGTTACTCACGTTAAACAAATATTGTTCGTTCCAGAATTGAGGGTGGATGGCAGGGATTGTGACAGGATGCCTCATGGATTCGAAATCCTCAATCCGGGAGCTCCATTTTGGGGCTCCAACTCGGCAGCCATCTTGTTTTGGAATGATATTTGATGAAAATGTATAGCATTGTATGGTTGTTTAGTTTCCATCCATATTGAATTGTTTGTTATGCTCACTTAGTGATTTTGAAGTTTTAGTGAGAGATTTGATTGGATTCTTGGAAAGAAATCCTATTGTTTCTTTCAAAGGATAGTCTGTATGGGTGAAACCAAAAATTTTAAAATTAGTAGAGTATTATGTATTTTTCCAGCACCTCTACCAGTCACTGCCGAGCACCTGCCCTGAGGTAAGTACCCAGTGGAGTAGAAATAGTAATTTAGCCCCCCAGTTACTGACCAGCACCTGCCCTGAGGTAAGTAGCCAGTGGAGTAGGAATAGTAATTTTGCCCCCCAGTTACTGACCAGCACCTGCCCTGAGGTAAGTACCCAGTGGACTAGGAGTAGAAATGTTCCCACCCAGTTACTGTCCAAAACTATCCCTGAGGTAAGTACACAGAAGAGAAGGGATAGTAGTTCTGTACCACAGTCACTGTCCATCCAGCACCTGCCCTGAGGTAAGTACCCATTGGAGTAGGAATATAAATTTTGCCCCATAGTCACTGTCTAGCACCTGCCCTGAGGTAATTACCTGGAGGAGTAGGTATAGTTATTTTGCCCCCTAGTCACTGTCCAGCACCTGCCCTGAGGTAATTACCTGGAGGAGTAGGTATAGTAATTTTGCCAAAACCACAAGAGCTCCACGTTGTGTGGAGAAGGGAACAAGAAGCACAGGGTTTTAGGAGCTAGCAGCCTCCAACAATAACTGTTTAACCACAAAAAGCTGCTCCTAACTGAATGGCCACTACGAGGTTTGGGATGTATTTGTGAGTGAAGACATCTCACAAAATGTAACGGACTGGTCTCACACACCACCTGGTGTCATGCTTCATCATTGACCAGTCCTCGCCCTCTAAAACCTTGGTTTGATAGAGGGCGGGCATACACCTGACGACAGGGATGCACTTCTAAACTAAGTGGGGGCCCATAAATAAGTGAGTGTGGTTAAAAATCATTATAGTTATCTTTATCGTGTTTTTAATGTGAAAGGTAACTATATGATATTAAAATCAAGTGACGGTATATGGGGGAATTAATGTCCCCTAACCGTTATGTGAGAGGTCAACATGTTTCTGCCTTAATGGCCCACTTGGGTCCAGGGCATTCGTCAGGACCTAAAAAGAACGTGAAGGGCTCCGTTCTTACCAGCTAGTGGCAAGGATAAACCACTGTGTGGGCGTGAGCACTGCCACACTCCACAACTTGATGGCTTCTAATTTCAAGCCCTAGATACCAAAGCTACTTGCCCCATGGGAGGAGGGGAGGGGAAACCCCTGTTGTCAGACCTGCTTCAAGGGAAATTTCCCATATGGATCCTAGGCAACTTCTCCCGGTCCTACACAGTGGTTTATCCTTGCCACTAGCTGGTAAGAACGGAGCCCTTCATGTTCTTTTTAGGTCCTGACGAATGCCCTGGACCCAAGTGGGCCTTTAAGGCAGAAACATGTTGACCTCTCACATAACGGTTAGGGGACATTAATTCCCCCATATACCGTCACTTGATTTTAATATCATATAGTTACCTTTCACATTAAAAACACGATAAAGATAACTATAATGATTTTTAACCACACTCACTTATTTATGGGCCACCACTTAGTTTAGAAGTGCATCCCTGTCGTCAGGTGTATGCCCGCCCTCTATCAAACCAAGGTTTTAGAGGGCGAGGACTGGTCAATGATGAAGCAGGACACCAGGTGGTGTGTGAGACCAGTCCGTTACATTTTGTGAGATGTCTTCACTCACAAATACATCCCAAACCTCGTAGTGGCCATTCAGTTAGGAGCAGCTTTTTGTGGTTAAATAGTAATTTTGCCCCCTAGTCACTGTCCTGCACCTGCCCTTAGGTAAGTACCCGGAGGAGTAGGAATAGTACTTTTTCCCCCAGTCACTGTCCAGCACTGGCCCTGAGGTAAGCAGCCGGCGGAGTTTGAATACTAATTTTACACCCGGTCACTTTTAGTTTTTTTAACTCAATGGGTTAAGGTGTAAAATTTTAAAAAATTAGGTTGAAATGGTATTTGTCTTGATGGGTGAATGGACAATTGGTTCTTGTCCTAGATAACTCTGCAAAAGATGAAGAATGAGGCACTTCTGGATTTGTTAAATGTCTGCGTGACGAGAGAAATTTTGCCCCACAGTCTCTGTCCAACACCTGCCATGTGTTAAGTACCCAATGGAGTTGAAATAGTAATGTTGCCCCCTAGTTACTGTCCAGCAACTGCCCTGAGGTAAGTACCCTGTGGAGTAGGAGTGGTAATTTTGCTACCCATTCTCTTATCAGTACGTGCCCTGAGGTAAGTACCCAGTGGAGTAGGAGTAGTAGCTTTACCCCACGGTCACTGACCACCAGTTGCACTGAGTTATGGCCCCAGTGGTGTAGGATTAGTAATTTTGCCCACCACCTGTCCTTAGGTAAGTATGCAGTGCAGTAGAAATACTAATTTTGCTCCCAAAACACTGTTCATCACCTGCCCTGAGATAATCAAGTGTTTGAGATTTGCAATCTCGAGAAAAAAAAAAATATTTTAGGACTTTATAGTTTTAAAGAAAGGTAATATTTATAAGATTATCATTGTAGATCAAAAGAGCCACTAAGATCTTCCGTCCGCCCCTTACGCAACTCTTCAGCTCGCTCTGACCCGACCTTCTCAAGATTTTCTTGCCTATCCTGAGCTCTTCCCAACTCCACCCTCTGGTCTGGAACTAGTTTTAAATCAGGCTCCTTTTGTTGACCTAACACAGAATATCTGTTAGAAAGGATTATGGCCGAATGTACCTCCAGCTCCGAACTAGTTGTTCTATCTGCGGATTTAGCTAGATCAACAAAGTTCTGCAGGGTGGTTTTATCCTGGAGTCCATTATGTTCAGACTGATTAACCCCCGATGTCTTCGTGTTTAAGGTCATGAGAGTGGACGAGGGTGCTGAAGACATCACCAAGACCATAGTGGAGACAGGAATGGGCTCAGAACTAGACCCGGACATGGCTTCGGAAGCCCCTTCGGCTCCAGGGAGAGAAGAGGACAAAGGCGGTATTTTCGCTGAAGAAAGGGACATAACCTGATAAAAGGTTTTCAGTGACGGTGTGATTTTAGACTTAGTACAAGCCGCTTTCTTATCCCGAACTTTCACCTTGCCTCTTAGGGATTTGGGTTTCACTGGAGTTATAAGTGAACCAGTGCCCCCCGCCTGTTTACTCTGTTTTGCCGATATTTTAACTTCTGCCACTGGGGGGGATACTCGCTGTGGTAAGATTGGGTGAGTAATTAAATTATTAGATGCCAAATAGGCCGCCCTTGCCCGCAATGAGTATCTTGTTAATTTGGGGGGAGATAATCCCTCTTGAGGTGCAGCCCCCCTCTCCATACAGTCCGGAAAAGCCTCACGGAGAATACCGCCCTTCTCGGTAGTCCGCACACCCTCTCCAAAGTTGGGACACAAGAGCTCACCTTCCAACCCGGCAGCGGTTCACCCACCAAAAAAGCACGATCGGGCAATACACCAACTGAAACACTGCACCGAAACCCAGCCTCCCCTACCTGCTCCGAGGAGGAATGGGCAATTTCCAGGCTATACGCTCTCGCTCCCGTGCAGCACAACAACAGGGGAAGAAGCTCGCTTCGTCTCCACTCACTTGCGGCGACCCCCCACCTCCAGCCTGGATTCCGTACAGCTGGTCCGCGCTCTCCGACGCCGACTCGAACACAGCCTGGAGGAGCTGGAAAGACTAGCGCATCAACCACCACAACTGCTGCCTGGCTCTGCAAGGACCACCCCCGCATAACAATTGCGGAGAGTGAAGAGCCTCATAGAGACGCCGCGGCCAAGAAGAGGTATGAAATCTAATTCAGCTAAAATCCGGTTTTTTGAAATACTTCCATCGATGGAGGGTAGTTACGGGAGGTCATCCGAGGCTCGGGATCCCACCGCCATTAGGAGCCTGAGGAGGTACACCCGCGGCCGTTCAGACGGCGGCCGCCATGTTCCTCTCCGTGGGTCAGCCGGGTGTTTGGTTCCTAGTGAAAACTCAGAATATATCTATATCGAACTCTCACTCTCTGGCAGATATTCTTTTGGCCTTGAAAGAGGAGATGGCAAGTAGATTTACTGTCTCAGAGGCAAATCAAGCAGAGCTGGCGAATAGGTTCTCAGTCTCTGAGGCAAATCAGGCGGCTATTCGATCTTCATGTGAGATACTTGCTAAGAAGCTGGATGAAGGTACTGCAAGAACTGAGGCAATCGAAGAGGAAATTCCTAGGATGAAGAGTGCAATTGAGTCCACTTCTTCTCAGCTGGGGGAATTAGCCATTCAAAACAAGGAGCTCAAAGATAATCTTGAAAGATTGGAGAACCATTCAAGAAAAAATAACTTGAAATTTTTAAATATCCCAGAAGCAATGGAGGGAGAGGACATAAAGGGGTTTCTGATCTCATTATTGAAAGGTACAGTTCTTAAGAGTTTCCCCAATGTGGATTTAAATCATGAAATTCAGAGGGTGCATAGAGACCCCTTCAAAAGGAATCCGGGTAGGCAGAAACCCCGAAAAATTCTCGTTAATTTTTTATCATATTCAATTAAAGAACAGATTCTCTCTGCAGCTCTTAAAGAAGGGGTCTTATCTTCTCCTCTCTCTGACTTGTCTCCCTTTTCTTTCTCCATCAGATCCGACATCTCTCACATAACGGCTGAGAGACAGTGGGAACTGGGCAAAAGATTGGCAGAATTAAACAGCTTAGGGGCAAAGGCCCAATTAAGGTTCCCTGCCACATTGCGAGTTATGTGGAACAACCATATGCACATGATCCGGACGACAAATGAAGCAGATACACTCATAGCAAAAATTCAGCTAGAGAAATAGGGAGGGTTGTAGGGTAGGGAAGTAGAGGTCATCCTGAGAACTTGGCTTCTTACCGCTAGTTCTCAGTAGTTACTATGTAATCTATACAGCCTTGAGGGGGAAGGGCCCGAATAGGCGTTCGCCTATTGGAAGGTAGGGTTCCTCAGGGTAGTAGGGGACTGGGGGGTCATGGGGGTTCAGGGTGGGTGGGGATTGAGGTGGGGGGGAGCACAGGGTGAGGCACAGGGTGGGGGTAAAATTGGTAAAAAATATTCCTCATCTCATAGGTTAAGTAAGGCAGATTTCGTTTTTCTTGGCCTAATTAGAGAACTCCTTCAAAACCTCGGCACAAGGTATTCAAGCTGCGGAAAAGTAAAATGAAGGGGGGCCGAAATATTTAATTTATCTCCTGGAACCTGAACGGCCTGAGATGTCCAAGGAGACAAAGATTGATTTTTAAATATTTAGAGCTGTCATCAGCTCAGGTATGTTTGTTGCAAGAAACTCATTTAAATAAATTGGAGTCTGAAACTATCTTTTCTAAAATTCCTTGGATACAATGTTATTGTCACTCTCAGCAATTATCAAATTTTCGCGGGGTGGCAATCTTGGTTAAGAAAGGAATTACTTGTAGGATAAAATCAGTCCAGACAGACCAAACAGGTAGATGGATCATTGCCCAGCTAGATTTTGAGGGGGAGGAGATGACTTGTTCATCTTTCTATGGCCCTAATACGGATGATCCAAGCTTTCTGGTCAAGCTTCAGGACAACTTAATATTGGCAAATCCCCCCCTAATAATAGGAGGGGATTTTAATGTTCGGCTTGACCCGGTAAAGGACCGATCTAATTTGAGCCACGCTAAAGGGTCCCTGCAGTCTCGCAGGGTCATGAAAAACTTACTATCCAACATTAACTTGGTAGATTTATGGAGAGCCAAGATGGGGAGTTTAGATGGTTTTACATTTTATTCTAAAAAATATCATCACTCCTCTAGGATAGATTATGTCCTGATAAATGGAGAGATTACAGATAATGTTGTTAGTATATCTGTACTCCCGAGTCACCTCTCGGACCATGCTCCTCTTTTGTTCTTATATTCTATGAATAACATCTCTCTACAGTCAAGGTGGACCTTGAACAGGATAATGTTATCTGATTCTGGAATCATTCAGGCAATTAAAAAGTCTTCCCTGGAATTTTTTTCTTTTAATTTAGGCTCTACTACAATAGAGTTTGTGTGGGATGCCTATAAAGCAAATTTGAGAGGGGCTCTACGTAGCCTAATAAGCTCCAAGAATAGGAGTAGAGCTTTAGAATTACAGACCCTGGAGGGCAGAATCTCTGCTCTTGAAGAAGAAAGGAGTCATACTCCTCAGGAGAGTCTAGGAAAACTGGCACAGATAGAGAAGAGACTCGAGGAGGTAAGGCAGGACTTAAGGATCCTTTTGGACCTGAAATGTAAGGCTCAGTGGCAAGTTCGTAATATGGAAAATTTTGAGTATGGGGAAAGAGCAGGGGCATTATTGGCCTGGAAGGCAAGGATAGATCGGGCAAAAAACACTATTAATGAACTTATTATTGATAGTGTTGGAACTAAATCCAGCAAGCCCACAGAAATGCAGAATTGCCTTTTGTCCCTCTTTTCGAATTTGTATAAGGAGAATATTGACCCCTCACAGGATTCAATAAGTTTGTGGTTAAGGGATAAGTTTTTACCTGCTCTTACAGAATCTGCCAGAGATCTTTTAGATTCACCCATATCCATGGAGGAGATCAGGGTTCAAATAAAGAGGGCAAAAAATAAGAAGGCGGCAGGCCTTGATGCCCTTCCTAATGAAGTTTACAAACTGTTACTTGACGAACTCCTGCCAATACTCCATACCTTATTCAATTCAGTCTATAGCTCTGCTGGGGTGATCCCCAGATCTTGGAAGGAGGCCACGATTGTCTTAATACTGAAGCCAGGTAAGGATCCCCTGATGGCTGACTCCTACCGTCCAATCTCCCTGCTGAATGCTGATTACAAGATTTTTATGAGTATCTTGGCAGGGAGATTGGCAAAATTGGCACCAAGCCTGATTAACATCGACCAGAAAGGCTTTATGGTCGGGAGAGTCCTCCAGGAACAAACACAATTACTTATTGGCAACATCGACCTTGCCGAAATTAGGGGGGATCCCCTGGCAGTAGTGGCCTTAGACGCCGCTAAGGCCTTTGATCGTGTGTGTTGGAGATATCTTTGGGGGTTGTTGGAGGTCATGGGTATGGGCCCAATCTTTGTGCAGACTTTAAAGAACTGTTATTCTGGGGCTTCGGCTAAGATCTTGCTAAATGGCTCCCTGACTCCAAGCTTTGCAATCCAGAGAGGGACAAGACAGGGGTGCCCTCTATCTCCCCTTCTATTTAATATCTACCTTGAGCCCCTTGCCCAGGCGATTAGGCTGGATAACACCATAAGCCCTTTTAAATCGCAAAATTATCAGTGCAAAATCGCCTTGTACGCGGACGATGTAATAATCTACACTGGTGACCCTGATATCTCTATTCCGCGGCTTGAAACCTTGTTGAGGGAGTTCGGTTCGATCTCAGGATATCTCGCTAACTCGGCTAAAACCGAGGTTATGTGTTGGAACACGGTGTATAGTCAAGGCCCTATAAGTACAGAATTTAGGTATTTAGGGATAAAAATTGTTAAGGATTTGAATGCAATTCCCCAGATTAATCTGATGAAAATCGAAAAAGATATTGACTATCTCTTTGCCAGGTGGAAAAACCTCCCTTTGACGATCTATGGGAGGGTCAACCTGGTAAAGATGTCAGTATTACCTAAATTAACTTTTCTTTTAGTGCGGTGCCTCTTACTTTTCCTCAGAAAAATATCAGTAAGATTCAGGGCAAAATTGGTAGTTTTGTATGGGGACAGAAAAGTGCAAGGTTATCTTGGAAAAAATTAAGAAGGAAACTTTTAAAAGGTGGTTTGGCACTTCCAGATATTAATTGGTACTTACTGGTTTTTCAATTCAAGGGTATAAGGATGTTGTTGTCTACTCCTGAGGAAACTATGTGGGGTAGGCTTTTGGGCAAATTGGCCTTAGTAGAGGGTGGCAGTGGGCAAGGGGGGTTCTTATACAAATTTGGGACACCCAGATTCTTTAAGCGTGTACGTCTTAAGGTTCTAAAAGCTGCTCTGATGACCTGGTACAAATTAAGACGTATTTGGGGTATTGGTTATTTCTCTGCCTTTGCACCAATTTGGGATTCCCCGGGAACCCCCCTTTGCTTGGGCGACAGTTTGGCGATTCCGATTAGAAGAGCTGGTTTGGAGAGGTGGTCGGATCTGGTGGACTCAGATGGGGTTCTCCCTTGGGAGATACTGCAAGATAAGATCGGTCCCTCATTCTCCAGGTTTAAGTACCTCCAGTTAAGATCATGGCATGAGGCGGAAGCTCGAGAAACAGTAGGGAACTGGGAACTTGAGCAGCTATTTCAAGACTCACGCCCAAGGAAGAAAGAAATATCTTTGTGGTACTTAAGCCTTTTGGAAGCAGAGGATCACGAGGTTCCCTCTCAGTCATCGGTGTGGAATTCTTCCCCACTTGCCCAGGACATAGAAAATGTTTTCGAAATCTCTTTTAAGTTACTGTATAAATATATTAAGCCTGCTAGGCTAAAGAAAAATCATTTTTTTGTTTTAAACAGGCTTTATTACACCCCGGCCAAAATAGCCAAATTTGCACCTGTTCCCACTCCAGTATGCCCGAGGTGTTCTTTTAGCAGGGCGGATGACATTCATATGTTTTTTGAACGCGCAGATTTAGGCCTATTTTGGAAAAATGTGGGGGACTCCCTGACAGCCATTTTTCAAACACATATAAAGATGGATCTCCATCTGGTGATTTTTGGTGTAAATAACTATGTAAAAGGGCGGCTCCCACAGACCCACATTGGTTTGCTTCTCTACCTTGTGATTTTGGCTAGGAGGGAGATTTGTATTAGATGGAAAGATCCGTCTCCCCCCAACAGAGAAAGCTGGCTAAAAGTGGCACTGCGCATGGCCTGTTTAGAGCAAGAAGTGGTATTGGAAATATGTGATAACATCTGGTCTCCCCTGTTAATTTGGGGTCGCCGCCTGCACCTGATAACCTGATAACCTGATAACCTGATAAGATCTCTGGCTTGGTGGGCGTGTCCAATGATTACACCAGTCCTCAGGAACGAGAGGAAGGCCGTGGGGCTCCAGACGAAAGCAGTAAGTCGAGGGGCGCCCAGCAATGCATAAGCCGACTTGTTAAAACTGCCAAAGTCTTTGGTGAGATGAGGACAAAAAAAAAAAAAAAATTATCATTGTAAAAATATTAACTTATTTACCTTCCGGATATGAAAAACAATGAAAGGAAGAAGATGTTCAGTGCAGAAGTAATTTTACTCAAAGTCTCAAAGACTTAAGGGTGCCTGAGCAGCTCACGGAACTCCGTGGAATTTTGCAGAGTTTTCAGGTAACTCCACGGAATTTCATGGTGTGAAACTCTGTGAGCTCCGCCCAGGCCTACAGAAAACAAGCAGAACCCACTCAGGCACTCACTCACAGAACAACTCAGACACTCTCACAGACCCATTCATTCATGCACCCACTCACAGATGAACTCAGACATGTACACCCACTCACAGATACAGTCAGACACTCACGCACCGACTCACAGACCCTCTCAGAGACTCACACACCCACTTACAAACATACTCAGACACTAATACACCCACTGAGACACATATGCTCTCACCCACACACTCACTGTCAAAGGTTAGTGGTTACAGTTAGGAAATAAAAATGTAAAAACCTTGCAAGTTCACTTAAAAAAAAAAAACATTACAGAGACGTTATTGCTAGGAAATAGAATTTAAACAAGCATTTGCAATGCAATAGGTCTCTCATTGGTGAAAGTGAGAGCAATTGGTGTTGTATATGTGAATTTTTTTTTTTTTTTTTATTAGTTTACAGTTGGCAGAGCCTTTTTGTATAAATCTGACCCCAATTTGTCAAGAGGCTGCAGGCTGAGTTTGGAGGGCAGGTAATCAGCTGTGGCCATAACAAAAATGGTCCTGAAGTGGAACTCCTGCTTCATTTGGCTTTAAACCCTGATAAATAATGGAAGAGGAAAGGGCTGCAACTATGAGTGTGTGAATGGATAAATGCTGCTCAGGAATGGGAGTTTGGAATACTGCTGTATAAAAGAAAATTAATGAGTTGATTAAATAAAAGCTGCGCATGCTGATTTACAAAATGCCCCGTGTTTTGTATTGTGTGCCCTAATTACTTAAAATGTTTAGAAGGAGGAGGAATGCTCCCAGCTCCTTCTGCTTTAATGCTAATTAGTTTAAGCAGCTGGTTGGAGAGGAAATGGGGGATCGGAGTAGGATGGTTAGGGAGTGCATAAGAGGCTGGCTGTCTGCAGAGGGAGCGACTCCTCGGAGCGTGTTGGTGCTTATAACCATTTGAGCATGCATATGGGAATAGATTGTTTTCTTTATTAACAAAGTTAGTTGATACCATTTTAAGTGCATGCTTTTGAGTGATCTTCTTTTGTATTATTCAGCGTGTGCAGCCTCCCGGGATGCTGGTGCGAAACACAAACTGATTGTAATCCATAGAAATCAGGAGTGCATAAAATAAATCAAATCAGATCATTGCACAAACCTTCCTGCTCTTTCCATAGCATTGGCTTGTAAGACTAAGGCTGAAATTCAAGTTCACATCACCGACCAACGAGATCAGATGATGAGTATCAACGGAGAAGCCTTCAGGATAACATGATGCTAAATGTACAGTTGACAAAGCTAGCACTAGGCAAAAGTACAAATTAATCTGCTTAACATATAACTTCCCTCTGCTACCCTTCAGCTTGGCCTCGGAGACAAAAACCCTCGGAAGTTTAGGTTGCAATGCAGTTTTGCGCCAGACGTGCCTTTAAACTAACCGCCCGGAATACTGGATTTGGGGGGATACTTACCGAAGTAGTATATTTTATGATGACTGGAGAGTGATGGCAATAACATGAACGGATTATACATATAATTGTAGACATCAATGAAAAGAAATGTGGGATGCGGCTCAGAGGTAATCCAATAGAAGATGTTATGCTGTAGTGGTAGGAGTGCTAAAAAGAGGCTGCTTTGCCTCTTCAGGTGGTGGTGTGGGAGCCCAAGATGGCACCACAAAGCTGCTAGGCGTGCTCACTCGGGATTCGGGAGGGCTGGGCACGACTGGAAGGACCAGCGGTTGGCTGGAAAACCAAAACAAAAAACCACGAGACCCAGAGGAAATAGAAAAGTCCATGGACACTAGGGCCAACAGCAACAGCACGACAACTCTATAAGATGCAGTCCTTCCACAACGAAATGACCTTCCAAAGCACCAAAAAGAAAAACCAGCAACACAAAATGTCATTTTTGTAAAGAGAAAGCGCTGCGAAAGTAAAACGAGCACAGCACTGAGAAAGAACAACAAAGCACATTCCCATATAGAAAGTGCACGTTTGAAATAAAATGATCTCGGAGGGAGGGGCAAGCAGTGCTGTGGGAGGGGTGAGGGGGTTGGGAGAGACACAGTGTGAAGCGGTATTTTAAATTAAAAGAAAAAAAGCAATCCTCTCATCATGAAAGAGAATGAAGTGAGCTGTAGAAAACAGGTTTTATTTCTGTTCAGGGTCAGAGCTGTTATCCTGTAGCGTGCTATCCCCAGATGGAGAAGATGTGGCGCAACGGTCAGAGCTGCCGACTCGGGCTGGGGCTCGTTTTTGAGCCTCAGCGTTAGCTTAACATCCTGTGATTTGTAATTCTTGGCAAATCACTTAATCTCCTGCCTGCGCTCTACTAATTTAAATTAAACAAACAAAAAAAACTGCGATCTCAGAGGGGCAGTCAGCCGTGTTGTGTGAGGGGGGGCCTGGCACACGAAGCTGCCAGAAGCGAAGTAAACAAAACTTAAGGAGCAGAGGCATGCCAAGCACCTGATGAGTCAGGGTTAGGGGAAATGCTAGCTGTGCCTGCAAGGCCAGCTATGAAGAAAAAGTGATAAACAAAAGAGTGCTTTGAAACTGTAAATAAAACATACAGCGTAATGTCACATGTAACAGGGGCAGTCCCTATAGGAGGTTACAACAGTAGAAAAGAAGGGACTAAGGAGGGACTACTAAAGAAATTAACCAAACAAAAAACATTTCCAAAAGACAGTCAAAGGAGCCAATGAAAAACATGGGTGGAAAATGGGCGGAGCTTTAAGCCTATATTCAGAATGCAACGTCTCAGAGAGACAGCGCAAGCGTTGCCTAGGCGAGATCTAAAAACCATAGAAGTTCACTGAAAAAAATCAAAGGTTACAGGGTCGTTATAGTTAGGTTCAGATTTCACTCGTACAAAACCAGTGAAATTCAGCAGTTTTAGTAACTATAACTTACGCCCCTGCAATGCACTGCTTATGACCTCACATATGACATCACTCATGACGTGGTCAGTGATGATATCATCCACAGAACCACTCACACACCCACTCACATCCCATACAACCTCTCATATGCCTATTCACATACCCACACAACCACTCACATACCCATTAACTGACCAATACTAGTACTTACACAACCACTCACTTATCCATAGAGCCACTCACACACCCACTCACTCACTCATAGAGCCTGATCATACAACCAGTCACTCACCCATATAGCCACACACTCACCCATACAGCTGCTGACACACCCAGTTATTCACCCATACAGTCACTCACACACCCACTCACTCAGCCATACAGCCTCTCAACATAGCCACTCACTGACCCATACAACCACTCACACACCCACACAACCACTTACATACCCATTCACACATCCATACAACCATTGACACAGCTACTCACTCACCCATACAGCCAATCCCACAGACACTAACTCTTCCATACAGCCACTCACACACCAACTCACTTAATGAAACACCCACTCAAACAGCCACTCACTCACCCATACAGTCACTGCCACACCCACCCATACAGTCACTCACACAACCACTCACTCACCAATACAGCCACTCACACAGCCACTAAGTCACCCACACAGCTACTCGGACACCCACTTATACACCCATACAGCCACTCACACACCCACAAACCTGTACAGTCAATCAGACACCCATTCACACACATATACACATAGTCACACAGCAACTCACATAAACTATGTTAAAAAAGGAATCACTCATTAGTAGTACACAAAGTTTACTAATTTAACTTTTGTGATACCTTAGCATATACGTTTAACACACAGAACCTTTTAGAAAACACGCACAGTCACTGGTGCACTCCCTCCCAGTTTTTTATGTGATTTGGCACATGGGAGGTGGTGGCCTTCTGGGCGGGAGGGGGGGGGTCCGCGCACCCCCCATTCCTTTTATTTTTAGCCCCACGAAGGTGGTGGTTCCCGGGGCTTGTAATAAGCCCAGGAGGAGGATAAGCATGGCCCCCCTCCATAATTATGATGAAAGCCCAGGGAGGTGGTGGTCCCATGGCCTCTGAGAAAGCCCAGGAGGGGGGTCTGTGCGACCCCCCTTCATTATGTAAATAAAGCTCCGGGAAGGGGGTGGTCCCGGGGCTCTAAGAGTCTTAGAAGGAGGCCCCGTGTGCCACCCTCCTTTTTAAAAAAAAAAATGCCCCATAGGACCTGGCCCACCTGGTTGCTCTTTTCAAAACAAGCACGGGAGACTACGCTTGTTTTTGTTTCAATTTTGCCATGAATCCACGGATCCACCCCCGATTTTGCTGCAAAATTGAAAAAATATGTTTTTAATCCACAGCAGGGTCCCTCTGAGACCCCAGCACCACATCTAGGGGGTCAGGTTACTCCTACCCTGCCCCCTTTTCTATATTTTTTGCATTTTTTGTGGGACTCGGCTGAAGCTGAGTCCCAGGATGACTGCCAACACTTCCTAGTTGAAGTGTTGGCAGGCAATCAGATTACAGCACGGGGACTGTCGGATCTGCGGAGGATCCATGCTCACAGATATACAAATTTGGATTTTGGTTAATATCTCTAAAACTACTGAATGAATTGACACCAAACTACAAAAAGGCAGTACACTGAACAAAGATCTACCTTTCTGCCAAATTTGGTGTAATTCCTTCCAGCGGTCCTGGCTGTAGTCGTGTCTAAAATTCCTATGGGAACTACCATCGGAAAACACGTTTTGGGACCCCCCTATTTGTTGGCCCTCGCTTGACAGATCACCAAAAAACTTTTGAGTGGGCATCAAGTTAGTTTGGGAAATTTCATAAAGACTCTTCAAACAGCGCCAAAGTTATTGTCAAAACAAAAATTGCTCTTCCTATGGAAAGTAGGTCCTAACTATAACTATAACTACCTACTGGCACAGTAGTACAATATACATATTTATATTATACTGTATAATATATATATTGATGGATCACAAGAAAACAACCAGCCAGGGCAAAAATCCGGACCCCAAAGGATACAATGAGTCACAAAGAAATGAAATATCCAAGAAAAAAGTGACTCAAACAGTTGGACTTACAAAAGAACAAAAATACATTTCCACTATAACGTTTTGGCTTCTGCCTTTCTCAGATAGTACAAGATTGTTTGCTCAGTGGCTGAACAGCTGAGACTGCTGGATTTTCAAAAAGCATCATGAGTGAAGATTCCATTTAGAATGTGGAATCAATGCAGTCCTGAGATCTCTTGAGACATGCTGTAATCAGGTGGTATTGTCAGTGATATTCAGTTCATCTGGATGTAATGTTTTTAAACGGTACATCCAGAAGTTTTCTCTGGAGTCCAGTAGTTCTTCCTTTAAGACATGTTCTACAGGGAAAATCTTCAAATTTGGCAGCAAATGGTCCACAAAGTTAAAATGATTGGCTACAGACTGGTCAAGTTTCTTATTAATTATTGCTGATTTGCGGTTCCTGAATCATGTACGGAGGTTATTCACTGTTTGCTCTACATAATGTTTTTTTACAGCTAGAATCACATACATAATGGATTTAGAGCAACATGTAAGATACAGTCGTATTTCATAGGTCCTTCTTGTAACAGAACTACCTAATTAGGTCTGGCCTTAGGCAAAACCTTTTAATTTTTACTAAAATTATATGTATTATGCTTACATATAAGGGTTTTCTGTTAGCCCTCTTCATCCATTGGTTTGTTATTGTGTCATTTGTTCTTGATTACAATGTGTAATATTGTACACATCGCTGTCTCATCCTCCTGCTTATTTCTGTACCTCCATTCCCCTAACTGTGCTTAGAAGAGGGTGCCCAATATTAAGCTACCTTGATAACATATAACTTAAAAAGCACTTTATGTCACCACTTTGTTACTGCACCACAGATGCCAACCCTGACATGTTACTGCCAGCAGCATCTGAGGGGAACTAATAGGACTAAAGGGACACAAAAATGCTTCATTTAACCAGCACTTAGTCTTTGCCAGCCTCTATTCCCTTAAGAAGCATAAAAAAGGGCAGACACCTGTATCTAGCATATCCAGCTGTAGTTTGACTGATTTATGCAGGGGTGTAGGTGAAGATTTGTATTACCTTGTAGGATACCAGTAAGACCCTTTAGTGTTCTGTGCACCGCACACATTATCGCCATCTCCAGTGTACTGAAAAGTGTAAACTACATGCCTATCTCTCGCACCTCTTCATCCACCACATTGCTTAGCACTGCATCCCATAACACGATAGCAGCACCTTAACGTTCATCACACACAATATGAAAACAGTTCGTGCATTGGATCATAACAAAGAAAACACCCTTACAAACCCAAAACCAATGCGACATAGCATGCTACTGATTTAGGCAAGAGCTTCAGTGCCTCACACTTGGTTAATAACCGCTATATAAATGTTCCAACACAGTGCAAAACAATTCACATTTTTCTTCCACCGATTTCAGCATACTGCATGGGACACTGGGTTAGCCCACTTCAGCCTATGGCTAACTTCAGTGCGAGTTAAAGCATTCTGTCCTTTTCACAGGAAGCTCATCCACACACAAAATAGTTCCTTAAGTGCCAGGGACTATTATGGCATTGTGTGCTTTTTAAGACCAAAAAATATATTTGTTTATAGCCGATGTTTTTTTTTTTTAGCATGAAGAGAGCAAAGCCGCTTTTCCAACAATAACATTTTGAAAATACCATGACAAAACAAAACAAGCATTAGCAAAGCCAAATACTGGTGGCCAACGCCATACCTATTTTCTTTGCCAGTGCTTGTTTTTATCAATGGAGTCCATCTTAAATAAAGAGACTCCATATGAGAAAAAACATTCACCATCTTTTGCGAGCCCACATATATTTTTTTATTGCTGTTCTTCCCCTAGACATACACATCTTTTTAGATTTATTGGCGTTTTCACATAGGGGCAGAAATTCCATACACATAAAATAAATATTGATCAGTCTGTAGACCCTTTGGCATTTTGGAAAGCAGGGTCGCATCATCATTGTATAATAACTGGGACAAAAGGTCAACTATTTTGGGGAGCCATATGCAGTGCTTTAAATGGGCAGGTACTGTCATGTACTGAATACCTATACTTATTTAATTTGAAAGAGAGAGTACCAGCATTTCTCAGTTGTCCTGCAGTACATTTAACGGGAGAGTACTGGGACTTCTCAGAAGCAAACATGTACTCTTGATATTGAGTACCAGAACTTATGTATTTGCTCTGTATTTCGATTTAAAGCATGAACAATAAGTATCTTTTAGATTTCGGGTCTCGAAGTCATCAG
This sequence comes from Calotriton arnoldi, assembly GCA_963921515.1. NCBI lineage: Eukaryota > Metazoa > Chordata > Amphibia > Caudata > Salamandridae > Calotriton > Calotriton arnoldi. The sequence continues at coordinate 827,339 of CAWUFW010003626.1, forward strand.
TGTACAGATTACATAGGAAGGGGCATCCCTATTGAACACCCATTGATACAGCAAAGAATTTTGTGAAACCTCCCTCATGTCCACTTTTAATGGCTGCTGCAAGGAATTTGTGCATACCATTTAGTAGGTCTATGATATTAGCATCAGCTCCCTTCTGTGCTAAGAACGACAAAGATTCCTGTTGTTGACATTCCCAAATGTGCAATTTAGGTCGACGAATGCCAGCTTTTTGATTTTTGGCAGTGCCATATTTGAACAATGGCAAGAACAATATCCCTGCCTCTATGCCCTTGTTTGTAGAAGGACAAACAAGACTTGATCTTCAATATTTACTGTTGTATCCAACAGTGATATCACCCTATACCAGGCTAGACTGTTTCTATTGTTCTTTGTTATGTTATATTGATTTGTATAGTGCATTAATCACAGGAGAGGGTATACAGTGCTTGGGCAGGTGTGTAGGTGTGAGATGCACAAGGTGCTTATACGAAGAGCCAGGTCTTAAGTTTCCTTCGGAACTCAAGAAGTGAGGAAGAGGGTCTGATGTGTGTTGAGAGAGGTTGATCCATTTCTTGACTGAGATGTAGGAGAATGAGATGCCTCCAGTTTTGCTTTTGCAGATGCTGGGAATATCTACGAGTGAGAGTGAGGTACAGCGTAGGTGTCTGGTGGGTTGGTGAAAGTGTATGCGGCTGTTGAAGTCACAAGTCCTTATTAGGGGGACAAACAACATCAGTATATGTATCGCCTATAATGTAAAGCCAGTTGTCTGACATCCAATGATGAATGATATAAAAATCTCATCTACCATTGCTTGGTCTTCAGCCAGATTTTGAGACAGTATGTCATCAACATAACTTAGATTATACCACAGCTGGATAAATATACAGAAAAGCATGAGGGAGATGCAGGAGCCATGCAGGCCCTTACATTTCATAAGGTGGGTCAAGGATAGAGCCTTCTCAATTTTGCCTTGAACATTTACTGTCTAGATGGTGTTGACAGTGTCAAAAGCTGGCAGTGGTTCTAGCAACATCAGGAGAGTTAGATCTTTGTCATCCATGAGGCCCAAGATGATTATTTGCACTCCAAGGAGTGCCTTCTCTTTGCCCCTCTTTGGTCTGGAATCTGATTGCCCTTCTACTAACCTGTGAGGCCATTCCAGATGGGCTTGTAGTTTAATTGTAACCACATTTTCTAACACCTTAAGCAGAGAGGAGATATTTGCAATATACCTACAGTGTTTTGGTTCTAAGGGATTAAAAGACGGCTTTTTCAGGAAAGGCGTTATACGCAAACTGGCATCGCTAGAAGAGCAGCCATAACTTCACTACATAGTTGAACTGTACCACATGAATTGGGGTATCTTGGACACACAGTGGGGTTCATCGCCTTAACATACTTATTTCTACCTTGGAGACGTCTCTTAAGGAGAACGTGGACCGGATCCAAATTGGTTCTATAGGACACGGACTCATTGCTTGTATTGTTGCTGAGGGGTTTTTGCTCTTAACCATGACTTGTCTAGAGCTAACTATACATTTGTTAAAAAAAACTCTGGATAACTTGTCACCAATCAGATGTGGAAGGTGGTATATTATTAGATATCACAAAGTCAGCAATAATTGTAGGTGTTTTAAACAACTCCTGAGTGGTGATGTCTGCCATCTGTATTCTCTCAAAGAGGAAGCAAAGAGTGGTTCTCTGTAGAGCATCTTTATATTTCTTACCGAGACTAAAAAAAAAGATAGAAGTTGCTCTCAGTTGGATTTTGATCCTGGTTTAATAAATTTTTGTAAGTGTTCCATTCATTCTTCTTTTTTCATCCAAGGACCTCCAGGTGTAGCTGCAGTTTAGGATGCTTCCTGTAATGTGGCTAAAGAACAGACCCTAGATTGTAAGGAGTCTGGTGCAGAGGTAGGAGGTGAGGTAGAAGAGCACTTGGCTGAGCTTGGTAAGCTTGCCACTACATCCAAGGAGAACGCACATGGAAAGCACGTAGTAGTGAAAACTGTAGTGGCACAGGAGATGGATGTTAAGAGAGTCTCTGATTTACATGAGAAAAGAGGTGCAATACAACTTTCTTTAAGGGTTCAATTTGTGATCGTCATCTTGCGCAAAATCTGATAAAGGGAGAGTGCTTCCTGCAACAAAACTGAGCACTTCAGGGCTCAGGGTGGGCATACACATAGAATATGCTTAGGCTAACCTGTTTTAGGTTTAAACCTATAATAACTGATAAAACCCCACTGAAAGGGAAATAGCCTTCACCAGTGTAAACATATAAACACTGAAAAACACCTGCACAACCACAAACTAAATGCCATTCAAAGAAAGGAAAAGGAGAGTGAAAGAGTAATTTTTATTTCTTCCTAAAGGGGGTCAATACAATGTAACTTTGTTATGCCAGGTAGCAGCACGAAAGACTGGGCTACCATTATTCTGCTTGGGTTTTATTGTTTAGGGATGTCACTAAAATATGGCATCTTCTTCCTTTTGCATTTTTCAGTTATGCGGTCTTTGGTCTAGAGATGCAGGGTTTAGAAGCATGTTAAAGGTCTTGCTTAATTATTTTATAAACTGTAGTGAATCAGGAAATATCAAAATCATATTTGATATTTTGGCTACGTTTGATTCTTTCACTGATAGTTAAAATGGCTGGTTATATAAGAATCTTTCCGAGTATGTACCATCACATTTACCCACAGAGAATTGGTAAAACCCTTAGATACATCAGCCCCCTTTTCTATTGAGTCAGTATTGAGAGTAGGTGAATTGCCAAACACCCCAGGCTTTAAACATTCAATGCAAGGTGTAGTGACAGGTATTTGTGAAAAGAGTGCTGTCACCAAGCATCTGGGATAGTGGTGAAAACATGACAGCAGTCTTTTAGAAAACATGGAACGCAGTGTCACTTGGAATGCTGCTGCGAAAAGTTCTTACCAAGTTCAACAAAAATTGGAGTGATATTATTTGTATTTGCAGTGAATCAAATACGTATATGAAAACGTTGTGTGGTGACGTGTCAAAATCGATACCTGAGCTGAAGTACTTCCCTGTAAGAGTCCTTGCCACTTGCTGGATGGTATGCTGAAAGCATTTTTACAATCTTCTGAATTAATGAAGAATGCTTTTGGCTTTTTAAGTACATTCTGGTGCACTGTTTTGTTATGCGCGGGAACTAAAATGCAAATATTTCTCATTTTGTGCTTTGTGTGGCATCAAAGAAAGAGTCATCCCAACTGTGCCATTTAGCTGGTGGTTCTCAGTCCTAGAGGCCGTGAATGCTATAGTATCCATGTGGCAACTGTTTACTGAATTTTTACTGAGTGATGATGCCAAAGGCAAGAAATGTGAGGAAAAGTACACTCTACTGCATTCTTTGATTTTTACAGGAAAACATGACTGTTGTAGTGGACATAATAAAAAAACTAGAGTCTGAAAACACCCTTATCTACTAAGTGTTCAGCATAATTGGTAGTAGATGTGAAACATCTCCTTGAGAGTAGGCTGGGCGACACTTTTAGTGACTTTGGCACTGCAACATGTTCCAAGTTAGAGTGCTTGCCACTTGATGAGCAAAGAAATGTTGAAGAGCAATTCAGGAAATTTTATTTTACAATGTATGAAAAAATGGCTTGCAATGATGCATAGAAATGTCCCTTCGCCAACCATGGCATTTGAAGTCAATGAAGCCTCCCTGTGGTACTTTGCACAAGTTCTAGATCCCTTCCGTAAATGGGAATTTTCTCCAGACTTTCAAACATGCTGCTTCATTTTTGACCGCTTCAATAACTCTGAGGGCACATGCGCCCAGTTCAACGTATTTGTTGCAGAACCTGTCCCAGAGAATCTCAATCTTCAGGTGCATCAGTATTGGCATGGAAAGCTATGCCAATGGCCAGAGTTAAAAATTGTGTACTGACTGTTTTGGCGTTGCCTGTCTCAAGTGTCAATTTTGAGAGGGTTCTTTTCCCAGATAAAAGTTTACATGGGAAGGAAAGAGCGAGCACACATGGCCAAAGACTCACTGAAGAAGTATTGTGTGGTGTACTACATTAGGTTTGATTTGTAAAAATGAATTTGGACCTCATATACACTGTATGTACACGGTCTATATACAATGCACTATACGTGCAGAAAGCAATAATAAAAGCGAAACGTTCCATAAACACAGGAAAAACCCTGTTTTTGTTGTTTTTAATGGCGCGAAAATGTGTAACCACTGATAACCACTGTTTTTTAAGGTACTGAAATCACTTGAAAACACTGGAAAAAAACACCAGAATTTACCAAAAATAGAAACTGGAAACAGGAAAGCCTAAATATACTGTACTGTTTCACCAAATCTTGCCTCCAGATAGGTGGAAAAATAATGCCTTTTTTTGTCCCTTACAGGTTTTCCCCATTTGGTGTGGCAGGTGTTGTCACTGTTTAGGGTGCTTGATGGTTCAATTGGTCAGTCACTCCATCTCTCTGTAGGAACATTATCTCTGGCACTGAGGCACCTCTCTCCTCACCCACCCAGAAACTTCAGACTAGGGGATACTGTGCAAAAGGACAACTACAAATCCCAGAATACTTGGTGCTGGTGGATTAAAAAATATACAAGACTGTCTGAAAGCCACACTCATGTCCTGAGGACGGTTAACAGATATTCTCTTCTTCATGAATGTATATAACCACTGCACTTGCTAAGGAAGAGACGTAAAGTTAAAAAAAAAGAGATTAGTGTACTCATTTCCATTTTTCCTTTATCTCTGGATCATGTAATATAACTAATTGTATAATATCTCCAGGACAGCTACTATAAGAAATAAAACTGGATGAGCTACTCACACTTGACAAGGGGCAACTTTGGCTCTCTGCTGAGGTACTTTTCAATAGATGAGAATTAATTAACAGATAAGCATTGAGTATTAAACTATTACCGCTTCAGTAGCGTAGCCAGTGTGTCATGGGCCCTAATGCAAGGAAGGAAATGGGCCCCTCATTGCTGCCTGAATTATAAAATACGGCAATAAGCAGGGTTCAGTGGGCTCCTCGGCCCTCTGGGACCTGGTGCCACTGAACCTGCTGCACCAATGGAAGCTGCACCCCTGGACCACTTCAAGACGGGATATATTTTTTTCTGCACTCATATTTCGTCTGTCGCTAAGAATAATGATTTTGGTGGCAAGTGGGTGGCGGCAGGCGTGAAGCTAGGTGGCAAATTGCCACATTGCCTACTGCAAATGTCCTGGCATGGACTCTGAATGCATTTACTTTGGCATGTATTGGTAGGGTGGGTCTAGAGAGGGATCTTCCTCTTTCGATCTCTCAACCCAGTTGAGTGTGGAATCGCTATCTCAATCACTCCAGTCAAGTAAACGTATCTTGGTTGCCTAGTTCTTCATCTCCTCCAAGCACATGCCTGGAAATAATTTGGCAATTGAACTCTATATTATTGTGGAATACCACATAAAAGGCAAGAGTCAGCATTAGCCAACAGGCTGGAAGGCCTCCTCAGCAGGTAAACAGAGTGCACCACACGCCAGCAACAGCTATTTGCTGCATTAACGAAGTAAATCATGTATTAACTACCACAGTTTGTAAATGTGCAAAAGACAGTTCGCCAGAGCAATGAGATTCATTTTACCTGTAGCTTTGTGTAAGTGAGCAGGTGTCCCTTACCCCTTGAGGTGGGCCTGGTGGACTTCCATTTCGAGGTCTCCATGAGGTCTGGGGTGAAGAGAACCCTTGCTCTGACGGCAGCAAGGTGGGCCTGCTGTCAGGTTGTAGAAGAAACGCTAGTGCCTTGAAGGCTTAACCCAATCAGGACAATGACTACTTCCTGTGAGAGTGTGGACAAGAAGAGGGAGTGGAACAAGCTCCGTCATTCATTGACAATAATGTACTAGAAACGTTTTACTTAATAAACAGCTAGTATTGCATACCTGTGTGCTAGTCTTTGTCACGTCGCTGCTGAAGGACCAAGGAAGTGACATCTGGGGACAAAGCAGAATTTTCTCTTATTGTATTATCCATTTCTGTTTTGCGTAGCCTCTGCCCAGGAGAAGCCGCAGAAGCCAGTTTAACTCAGTTGGTCGCAACTAGTCATCGATGTGCGTTGCCCCAGGTACTGGGCTGCTGCCATGGGTCAGTATGGCTCTGGCAGCTTGAGACAGATTTACTATCAAGAGTGGATCCAAAGAGGCACCTCCCTTCCCCTTCTAGGCACCACTGCCCTCTAGAATAGGAGAATGACAACAAAAGGATTTCCCTAAGGTTAGAAACAGCAGTGATACCAAGGGAGTTGAAATGTGACAAGGGTAATGGAGGAGAATCATTTTAATGCTCCTTAAATTACTAATCATATGTTAATCAATATACTAATCTGTTTGTTAATACATGGCAGTATATCACTATAACCAAGCCACATTTATGTAATTGAAGTATAATCCATAAATTTACATATGACATAGCTGAACCCATTTAACTGAGATTTTCTTAACATGGGCCTAACTGCCAGTAGGCCAGCGCCTCTCAAAATATTTCTTTATGAAACGTACTGATGGTTTCCATATATTTTCACATTTCTTTTTCCATTGCAGGTGTCTTATCATCTTTGTTTGTTAGAAGAGCAGTCAATCTTTTAGTGTTGGGAAAATGTTATGATTTGGTGTCTCTTAGAATAGTTTAGAAGATCCTGTCCTGACTTCGCTGAGGGAAGACCTTTCCCTAACTCTGCTGGTTTCTCTTCCTAGGGTTCTCGAGCTTCTCTCTTGAACATCTGACCCTATTTCCCATGAACGTTAATTTGGTTCAATTGAAGCTGACACCCTCCGCTTAAGAAATTTCCATTGTCCCTCTCCATGCTTTATTTAGCTTAGGGAAATCCCTTTATGAAACCAACATACTTTCTGTTCAGCGTCTTATACTTGGCTATGGTTTACATTCGCTTTTATATAATATACAAATTCAGATTGACTGACCAAATTGATATATATGCTTATTTGATAAACTGATTTATTGATTGATTAAAGCTTGTAACTGATTAATCAGCTAATAATTCTTCATGATTTGGATACCATCATCTTTGTTGTTTCAGTAGAGAAAATTGGTTTCAATGTAATTGAATTTTAGTGATGATGCTGGCTCCTTTCATACACTTCCAGCCCATAATAAAAGGTCCCTACAACCAGTGGTGCAAACTATTTATGACTACACCAAAGCTCGCAGTTATAGAAAGGTGCACTAGATCAGAAATATTCAGTAAGATGGACTCACATTTTAACATGAGGACAAATTATGGATAATTTCTCCTCGCCAATGTAAGACTTCCCAAATTAACTACCCGTTCGAGAGTGCACTGCTGCTGATCATCTGCATTCTAAGCAGCTACTTCAGAGAAACAGTGATCAATCCCTCTAGACAATGATAGGAAACTGCCATTAGTAGAGGTACGTGGTTTTGGCATGAAGTAACTCCACAAAGGATAGTGTCCTTTGATCAGGAGTGAAATGGGGCAAAAGAGGAGGGGCCAAGTGATATGATTGACGTAGGGAGGAACAAGAACCACAGGAACTCTCCTTATATAAGAACAAGGAGAGTAAGGGATGATCTGGAACAAGGCCAGTTTAACATCTCAAAACCTAAGCAGCCAAGGCAGTAAAAAAGGAGCAGGTCTTTTTAACAAGAGCAATCTTTGCAGCTTTGCTTTGCTGCGGAGTCACTGCCCTTCTGTAGAAGTGCTTCTTTATGGGGTTTCCCCTGGTTTCTAATTGGTGTCAGCTGCACTGGCTGGGTGTATGAGCAAGAGAGAGGGGGTGGAGCCCCAGGACAGTGACCTGTGCCACACTATAGAAGCAGAGCTTATTTGCAAGAGCCTAGTGTCGGTGTTTCTGGGAGCCCCTTGCTACGTAGGCTGCCACCCTCACCATGTCCACAGTCTCCCATGGGACTTCCCCACTGCTGCAGTCTCCACCTCTTCTGCTGTCACCAGGCGGTGTGGGTACGCGTTGCCTGTAATGGCGTGGGAGCTCTGGTGGCAGGATGAGTACAAGGGTGCTAACACTTAACAAAAAGCGAAGCAGCAAAACTGAAAGTCCCTCATGCATTGCACCCATCCCAACACAGTCTCCCCACTTGGCACGGATGCGTGCATGCCCTCTGAGCCCACCAGAGAAAGAGTGGGCAGGCAGCCTGAGAGAGTGGTCCAGAGCCCTGGGAGTGGGGAAGTAATTTTAAAGGAGACCAGTAAAATGATGAAACCTGATTAGAACAAGTGATATCAATAGCTGAAGCTAGAACAAAGCTCTTGGTATCACATCAGGGTACATACATTTTCATATACCTTTCTGTTTGTATTATTAATTGCCTGCCTAAAGCCCACTAAACCTTTAGTGTCATTGCACACTTACACATATTTTTAATACACTGCCATTTTGTTTTAATCCGTGTTGTACAATGCACATTTAGCCTTACTCTTCTAGTAAGTGTAGCCTTTTTTTGAAGCCGGCACAACAAATTGAGGACTGCAGATGTAGTGGTCAGTCTTTTTGCTCTAGTTTACTGTAACTCCCACAAGGTCTTCTTGCATTCTTCCCACGAGAAGAGCCTGGCACCTGCTCATTAGACTCTGTCTTTAGTTAGGAATTTAGCATTACATGCTCCAACTGACAAAGGGGCAAAACTCTGGTCCTTTGAAATGGCAATCTGCACTTCGCATATTTTTGATGCTTGCTGACAATTTTTGCGTTAAATGCGTGTTAGACTTCTAAGAGCTTTCCCGAGTGTCTCTTTTCCTTTACACATTTCATTCACAATACCTGTGGGATGGTTTTCATGCAATCAACTCAGTTTTAGGGTGTTGTCAGCAGGGAAGATATATCAGAAGCCCCCAGGATGGTGATATAGCCAATCATGAATACATTCAATTACAGCAGCGCCAACTTCACCACAATATTGTGGTACACAACATACGTGCTGCACTCTAGGACGCAAACCTCACACTGAATGCGGACAAGTGGAATTTCTACAAAAGGACCATGATTTCTTGACACGTGTTTCGCTTTGGGAGTACACTCAGATGCTTCCTCAGTATGGCAAGCTATTACAGAAGTACATCAAGAAATTCTCACTGATGAGTGCAACACTGCAAGAACTAACAAGGCCATGTCAAGGATTTGTATAGTCCCATGACTGTGAAAACACATTCAATGCCACCAAGAGCGAAGTCTCACAAGTAGATCACGTGGCCTACTTTGACTCTGCCTTAAACAATGATCTAAAAGTAGACGCATGCACAGTGGGCCACTAAGCTCCACTAGCGCAATACAGAAGCGGAATCGGTTCATTGAGATGAACTGTGTTATATGCCATTCTAAACCTGTCAGAGGGGGAGCATGACTGAACAAACAGATGGCAGCCAGGGAACCAATGCCGCACAACCTGGTGTAACCACTTGTCTTAATGCACCCACATTACCCACCACTAATGGCCAGGTGCACATTGACCATAAATTCTCAAATTATTTACTCAAATAAGAGAGGCAACGAATACAATTTTTAGGGTTGTAATTAACTTCAAATTATAACTCACAGATCCTTGATGCCCATGTAGTGTATTCTTTATTGAGATTTGTCATCCATATAAACTAGTCAGTCTATTTTATTTGAATCTGAAGCTGGTGGACTTGTAAACGACCGTACATGGTTGTGGAAATCGATTGCAGGACTGTGGTTGAATGCCTCGTCTGACTCCACGACCCTCGTACGACTCACATGAAATAGACCTACTAGTTTGCGGAATTGAACCTTTGAGAAGAAGTGCATCTAAATCTATTGGAACTTGGTTTATATACGCCTTTTGATATCTAGGAGAACCGGTGGATTGATGATACTGCCCTGCAGTGCAGCGCTTTTTGTAACATAGATGAAGAATCTTAATAAAGAATACGCTACATGGACATCAAGGATCTAGGAGTTATAATTTGAAGTTAATTACCGATGCTAAAAATTGTGTTTGTTGCCTCTCTTATTTGTGTACATAATCAGAGGTGGAGCATGCATTCTCCCAGCGTGAGGACAGCCTAGCTGTAGTATGTATCCTCTCTCCTTGCATTGCAAATACAAGACTATCATCATAGATCACCAAGCCATGATCACAATCTTTAAGATTCCCAAATACAAATATCGCCAATGATTGAAAAGTGATGAATTCTCCTGCAATAATATTATTGCACAATAGTCCGCAGACCTGGAAAATTCAACTGACTGTATACCTTGATGCCACCTCGACTGAACAGAAGCGAGCATTCTAGACATAGGACTATCTGTAAGCCATCATCAAGGTGGCCACACCTCCACCTGTAGGATGTGAGACCAAAGCAGATATCACTCTGCCCTTTGTCAAGTTGATGATCTGCCAGCACAGCTGCGAACATGCCGGAGATGCTCAGACCAGGGCTTTAATTGGGCTGGGGCTTAGCACCGGCAGTTCTAAAAAAACAGGTGCCGAAACGGGTCTCTATCGGGTTCTCCAATTTTGCCCTCACCATCGGGGTGAAAAAAAAATCTTAACTCTGCTGCAATACCACCCTTCACTGCCTTCGAGGCAACTTCAAAGAGACTCGTTATAGTTCTTTCACAGTCTCATCATTTCAGAATGGAAGTATTTTCAATATCATATACAACAAAGCCATAGTTGTTGCTTATGTATCTTATGCAACTAACAGCCATTGACAAAGCCAATAGCCCTAGCTTGTTGTAGGTAATCTTACTTGTTGTGTTATATATCTGGATGCAATCACAGAAGCAGCTAAATGCCAGTGGGGCGCAAACTATGCCAAGCACAGATTTTTAGCTAATGCATTTTAAGCCATGCCCTTGACGGCATCGGCCACGCCCCTTTGAGAGACCCCCCCCCCAGTTTTTTCATCCCACTTAAAGCCCTGGCACAGACTCACAATCCACGGGTAGATGCAACAGAAATCGCTGCATTCGGATATGTACAGAGCAACCCTACTGTAGGATTTGCTTGGCTCATCTTGAGAGCCATTCATAATTCATCACCAAATGTGTGAATGACAACATGGACAGGGTGGTGCTGCGTCATAGGTGCTGTTATGACGGAAAGCAATATGAGAGCAAAAGGGGCTGGGAGGGGGACCTTCCTGTACATAAACAATCTTTCCCCTGCACACAGACACCCTTGCACCATAGTGCAAGGGTGCCTGCGTTGGTGCTACACTGCTAAGTGTAGCGCCAGCGCAGGGGGAAACACAAGGCTGCACCATATCCTTGTAAATATGGTGCAGCCTTGCGTTTCTGAAGTGGCGGAGTGAGGCGTTAAGCCATGACGGTTAACGCCTCACTCCGCCACTTCAGTTGTAAATATCCCCCAGAGTGTGAGTAAAGGGGGCAGTGTGTAGGCAGAAGGGGCATGGAGCAGAATGTGAGTAAAGGGGGCCGAAAGCTGACAGAGCAGCGCGTGAGCAAAGAGTGCAGTGTGTAAGCGGAAGAGGGTATTCGAAGAGCTAGGGAGCAAATGGGGGCAGTATTTGAGAATACGTTTTTCTAAATGTGTATCCATGTGAGTTTATTGCATTTTAAAATAACTTTCAGATCTTAATATGGATCAAACTGAATACATTTACCAAGTAAATAAACTTGTCACATTCCAAGATCCACCTGGTTCCCAAAACCGCAATCCCTTCCACCCCTAACCCCACAATGCCGCCAGAGCACAAAAGGGCTTCCCTTCCCCTCCTCTCGGACCGATTGTTTTCAGCTGTGTTAGTTCTATTGAAGCAACTGAAGTGAACCAGGTATACAACTCCCAGAATGCATTACTTTGTTAAAAGAAAACACAAAGCTGGCATACTATCTTCTTTGTTACATGGAATAATTTGGTAATCTTATCTTGAGGATTTTTATGTGTTAAAAAAAAAAAGTAACTAGCCCTGCTTTGATTTGCATCCTCCTGATAACCAGCGTGTATTTCCCCACTAAGTAATAACTCGTTGCTTCTGATAAAGGCCGGCAATATGATTGGTAAATAAATGAAAACACAGCATGTGTTGGTCTCCTTGTCGATGGTGAAAGCTAAATCTATACCTTTGCGAGAGAAGGGATGTTTGAGTGCGAGGGAAATTCAGGCGGTGAATGTGATGCACAGGTGTTAGCATTTGGTTTGAAAGGGGACGGCCTGTATTTTTTTACAGGCTGCTGGTAATTATTATTTTTGCTCAGGACGTAAAAGTAGCGTTTATCGAGGAAGGCAAAGGCTAGTGGTGTCTGGGGTCAGGAGATTTGTGAGAGTTAAACTTGAAGGTACTGTCGTTTATTGTACAAGTCGTGTTTCTGGAGTTAGCTTTGTATTCGAACATTGCTTTTGAGCGTTTTGTGCAATTAGCCTTTCTTTCTGTCTTTATGCTTAGAATTTACATTTTGAGACCAGGAGGGCTAATCTGATCTATATTTTAATGCAATACTGATAAACGGGCCTGTGCCAGTTTTGGGCAATCAGGAGGAGGGCCCAGTTAGTAATTGTATGCTCGTGAGTGTATTTTATATGGTATTATGTGCCTATCAGTATTCGTTTAGTATGTTTTTTTTTTTTTCATGTCCCAAGTTTGCTTGAATGCCTACTCATATTTTATTATGTATCATTTAGTCTTTTATGTGGTTGTTTCTTCTTTTATGGTTCCTGTGTAACCGAAATAAAGAAATTTGACTGACTGATAAACGTACCTTTTTCTGGTAACACTTCTAGTCCAATTGTAGTTTCCGATTACGTGCGTGAAAGATTTGCCAATCTGTTTTTTTTTTCTTCTTTGAATTGTGGATCTTGTAGTTGTGTTTAGTCCATTATAAATGGGGTGACCAGATGATTCCATGTCACTGAAAGTCCACTTTTCTCTTCCTGACCTTTGCTTTTACAGATCAATGTATTCTGGGAGTTGTCGTTTTGGTGCATTTTAAAGTAGTCCATTGAACCAACCTACTTGATGTGATATGTTAAAGCAAAGTCCAGAAATGGTTAATATGGTTTCCTTTGACACCATCTCATCCCACTAATTATAAACCCAGAAGCACAAGAATACAAAAAAAACGGCCAGGACAAACTATTCACGCGGTTTTAATGAAGAATTTAGTAGCCCAGTGCCGGTGGAATCACTTTAAAACCACTCCCACTGTGTCCCTCTCTGTAGTTTTCGGCTTAATCCATGGTGCCTTGTTTCAGGTTGTGGCCTTAAATAGATTTGATGACTATATGTCCTCAAGGATTCACTCTACCAGTCCTAGAATTTTTTTTTTTTAACGCTCATTTTCGGGTGTGTTCCACTGAATCAGCTGGCGAACCCTAGAAAAGGGTGGAACCGGGATTACAGTCCCCAGGTACGTTAGGTTGTCAATGGTAATGTTTGGCTCCGTTTTAGCACTCTAATTGTATTTATATTTTCGTAAATCGTGATTAATCAAAGAGAAGTCTGGGGAAAGTTGTGTCTCGGTGTCTGAATCATCTGGAAACCATACCCCCCCCTCCCCCCCCATCATAAGCTACCCATCAATTAATCCCGGAGACTGCTTTTAACGTTCTAGCACCGGTACGGAAATTCCAAGATGTGAAGCACTCTTAGCTAAAAAGCTAAGGGGCATATTATCAAGCCCCAGCGATAATTATCGCTGAGCGCGCTTTAAATCATCGCCGGCTATCGCTGGAATATATCGCCAAGCTAGCGCTGTATTATCAACGCTTAGCGCTATGGCGATAAATATTCCAGCGATAAGGAGTTTCCATGGAACATCGCTGGTTTTCCAGCGATGTTCCATGGAAAACGGCGATAACTTGATGATAAGGCCCTGTGGCCTTAGCCCCACAATCCACCTCCCATGTTAGGTATCCCTTAGTCAGGAATTTAACAGACGTTAAATTCCTGCGTTAAGGCCTAGTTAACGCAATTTCAAATATCGCTACCCCTCGTTGATAATATCGCGAAGCTGGGTTAGCGATATTTTCACATGGAGTTTTCAGGCACGCCTCCTTTGCATCTCATATGCGATGCGAGGCGTGCTGACAACGGGCGCTAAGGCACGGAAACAACATGCGCTAGCATGTCCTTTGTTAATAAAGCGATAATATTATCGCCGCTTTTCGTCCGAAAACGGATGCTAAAGCGGCGATAATTTTATCGCGGCCCCTTGATAATATGCCCCTAAGATTTGCGTAAGGCGTCATAATTACAACGCGGTGTCCTTTGACGAATGCCGGAAGGGTAATGTTTGCATGTGGACTCCAACGTACCCCAGGTGACATCTGTAAACCATAAAGTGATGGTCGACCTATCATTAGAGGGTAGGACTCCCTGTTTTCTGGGCCCAGGGTCGGTTCGCTTAAATTTGGTTGTTTTACGTAGTGCCACCCGGGCAGTATGTGTCCACCAGGCAACAGACCGCTGTACAGGGCCAAAAAAAAAGCACAAGTCAATGAGTGTTGGGAGAAGCGGCTGTTTTGTGTACTAATAATTTGTTATGATTTATTGATGTTCAAAGAGGTGCGTCTTCAACTCTTTCCTAAATTGGAGCAGTGTTGGGTTGGTCCTGATGGATACGGGGATGTTGTTTCAAATCCTGGGGGCATAGATGGAAAAGGCTTGCTGCCTTGTTTTTCTGTTTTTACACTTCTTAGAGTGCCGTCTGATGGTTTTCTGGCTCGGGGTGTGCCGAGAACTAGCAGAGTTGGTGATCTTGTCTGCATGATCAGCAGGCGTTATGCGTGAACCCTTGTGACTGGTGCATAAGAAGATGTGCCTCAGTAACAACTAATGTTCCACAGACAAACTAGCTCCAGTCAAGTATGCCGCTAGACCTCTGAAAGGGAAGACACCTGGGCCAGTATTATGTAATAAATGTACTGTCCCTGTTTGCGCCATTGCGCACCTTTAGACGGGTGCACTGGGCACAAATAAGGGCAGTGTGCCCTATTACAACCAATGTGCTCCCCTGACGCAGAGCATTAGTGAAAGGTGGACAGTCTGTTTGAAGCAGCCAGTCCATGTATCTCTGTGGAAGCGGCAACCCGCCTGCACTTCAAAGAGGTAACCGAGATTCACATGCAGGCAGGTGCAGCGAGTGTCTGACACTCCATGCATCTCCTGACCACTTCTTCCCAGGCCTGTAATACGGAGTGGATGCAGAGGCAAAATGATGTCTTAATTTGCATGAGGCTACGCCCCCATGCAAACAAGAGGGCGCCCTCTCAAGATACCACTGGCAGTACATGTGCACCAGCGCTATCCTTTTTACGAAAGGGGCTGCCATGCGTCTGTGGCCCCTTCTGTAATACTATAGTGCCCCAGGGCTACCCAAAGCAGGTGCACATGCCCTTGGTGCTCCAAGGGCACTGTTTGTAATACAGCCAATGGCATGTTACACAACAGCGGAACAATCGTAATGAAGAAGGCATGCAGGAAAAACTAAATGGAGACATACCTATGAAACCATCAAATCCTATTTGGTACTGGTTCCCGAGGAGTTGACTTAATTTTATAATGTGCTGGGACATTGATACTCCCAATTTGGCCTCTTACTGGATGGCAGGACCTGCATTTTAAATCATTCCTTCTTTGGTCCTTGTGCATAATGCCATAACTTTCAGGAAATTATAGATTGGCAAGATTGGGTGCATCTGATGTATATTAGTTGTAATTTGTGGCAATCAGTGGCTCGGTCAATGTAAGACTGGGAACAGAGATGCAGCATAGAAGGAACAGCCAGAGAGAACCAGGGATACGGTATGCTGCCCAAGGCCCAACAAAGGAATGATTTAAGATGCAGGTCCTGGCATCTGGCAATGGGCTGAAGATTAGACGGAAGAGAGAGGTTGCTTCCAGCAGGAGTCCAAGATTGAACAAGAACATACTCTGTGAGTGTGGGAGCACATATTTTACTGTAGCAATTACCTTCAAAGAATGATCACCAGTTGTTATGAAGTTTAGTCTTGGGGACTGATGTACAACACTGAAGCGGAGCCTGAATGTCCCTGATTACTTTCACTTTGGACTCCGGAAAAAGATCAGCAGCATTGGGACAGTAGATGATGCTTTTTTCCCATCTATGTCTTCCCCTCCCCAAACCCCCTTTCTCTGCCCCCTGAAGCTTGGATTAAGCCCGGATTCTGGAGAAGCCCTATTGCTTTACCCTTCCTGAGAAAGCCTGCTGCTCGACTGTTCTTTGAGGAGTGGATCTGCCACAACATGGAGGATAAGCTCGATGGCGCAATACTGGGTCCCCAAATTAATTTCTAACGATCGATTAAGTCAGAGTTGAGCCTACCTTTCGGCACTGTGTCTTTCTTCTTTTGCGATGGACCTTTGAACTGTGTATTAGGAGTCAAGGAGCAATTTGGACTTCTCAAAAATTACAGTTTATGTTCAGTCAATGATAAGTTGTATTGTCGTTTTTAAAAAATGTTCTCATTAAAAGATTGCTAAAGATCTTTATTCAGTTAGTCCATCAATTAAGTTTACTAAATGTTCATCATAAAGAAAATTGGCTGGAACCAAATCGCTCATCGGTGTTAATGCATTTAAGCGTGTCCCATAAAGGAATAAATTC
This sequence comes from Calotriton arnoldi, assembly GCA_963921515.1. Lineage (NCBI taxonomy): Eukaryota > Metazoa > Chordata > Amphibia > Caudata > Salamandridae > Calotriton > Calotriton arnoldi. Next base: position 843,940 of record CAWUFW010003626.1, read on the forward strand.
ATCTGGAAAAAGCAGAGGTCCTACAACCAATGGTTAACCAATTCTCCTGATTAAAAAAAAAATTGTACCACGCGTATGTGTCTGTCTTTTGCACGAGACAGAAATAGGCCTAAAGTTTGTGTAAAGTCAATGCAGTCTTCACATGGTCAGTCTTTTTGACCTGTCCTAACAGTTGGCCCACCCACGTGAGACAGGGGTTTAACACTGTGTGGTGATACTTCTGCTGTTCCCTGCAAGTTTCAAAACTTTGCAACACAGAAAAATTTGTTAATTCTGTATCTTGAAATGAATGTTTGATGTTGGCGGGGCCTTCAGTGTAGAAAAGCTTTAGGCATTCACAAAAGCCACACCAACTAGGATTTCCCTGAATGTCTAGTTTTCAGAAATACCAGATTACTAAGATTCTCTGGGTGCTGACTGACCCCAGGTCCAAATACCACTGATACCCACATCTCTAGCATCAACCTAATTCAAAGTTTTCTTTTGTGCTTTCCACAGGCGCTTTCTTTTGCTCGATTTTTGGCTCCTTTGTAAGTCGTTGTCCACAAAAACACTCCTAAAAAAGAACTTCCTCAGAATTGTATGGCAACAGTGGTAATCCAGAATTTTAAGTGGTTAAATTACACCTTATTCTTCAACTTGGATTTGTAGAGAAATGTAAAAAATGCATAGCCTTCATTCACCCATAATTTCTATTCCTTAGTTTTCATTATCCAATGATGAATTGTCTGTACATCATAGAAAAATATAGTAAACCGCTCGATTATTGGCTCTGGGTATTGTGGTCTTTTGAAAAACTATGAACAATATACCTACCTTCGAATAGTGACTAATGTAATGGTGTATCATTAATGTGGATCTGTCTTCAATATAGAAAGGAAAGGTAAGTCTTGTTACCAATTTCTTTCTTTTTTTTTTTTTTTTTTTTTTTTTGCCCACTTCTCACTTTTTCAAATTCAACAATTAGTTTCTTTGTGAAATTCACGTAAATGACCCCATGCTAACTGAAGAATTAAGTCTACCTTTGAGAAATCTATAGTTTCTGTTATTTTCCAAGGTTGTGTCTCCTGTTTATCTCTCAAATTTCAAGTGTGTGTAAAGCACAGGACTAGGTAATTCTATTTTCCTAGGCTAAGAGTAAATCCCAACAGTGTCTGACTCCTTGCTGGGGCACAGACACACAGCTCTATCATCTTACTTTGCACTGTGAGAGAGAGAGAGGATCTGTCTCTCTGCCAAGACAAGAATCCAGATGTAGTTTGGATTTTTTAATAGGCTAACAAAAATGTTAACTGCGTCTGGTTACTTGATGGGGCAAAGGCATATGATTCATCCTGTCACAATGCTTCTTGTTGAGAGGAAGACATTGTGGGGCCTATTCACAAGGTAAATTTAAGCGCAAGTAAATCTGCTTGTGTACGTTTACTCCTACACTTTGTAGTAAATTTACTACTTTTTGCTGTTCTCCACTTATGAGTGTAAATTAAGTATAAAGTGTAGACTTGCATGTCCTCACGCCCTGAAACTAATATTTTATAATAAAGTTGACATTTTGTTTATATATAATTAGTTATAATTCACATTTTTTTGTATATTTTAGAGTCAAAATAAATTTGTAACATTATTTTTTTATGAGGTATTACTTTAAGTCCCTGCCTTCATGTTTTCTATGGGAGGTGTCGCAGGACCAGTGGTTTGCCACGTGTGGTGCTGGACATAGTCTAGGTCTGAGTTGGAATACATTTTTGATTGTTTTGGTGCCTTTTTGGCTTTAGTAACTATAGAAGTGCAGTGTGATTAAGAATGGGCTTTTTGTGAGTGGAAGCATGTCCCTCCCTAAACCTTTCCCATTTACTAGGAAGTATTCCTCATTTGACAACAACCACCCCTGCCTCTTCCACATCTACTACTAAAATGTAGGTATACGTGTGCAGAGATCTCCGTACAGGATATAGGCAGAGGCATAGACCTTTGTACATTTATTTATCTGAGTTTTGTAGAGCGCAAACTTGACCCGAAGGTATCTGAGCCCTTCACAGCATTTTCACATCTGCAATTGCACGAGTTATATTTGGAGGAAGTATATACACATAGTCACAGTATGTAAACGAAATATACGATAGACGCTATAAAGGCTATAAAGATGATAGAGTTTTGAGGAAGATATAGTATAAGTGTATATGGCTCTTTACAGAGTTAGCAAGGCATTGAGTGCAACAGGTTCCATGTGGAGTAAAAAAGAAATGCATAATAACGGTATGTACAATGATATTTGAGGTAAGCTATGGGGGAGATGTATAACACTTTTTAGCACAGCAGCAAGTGCACAGGTTACATGTGGAGTGAAAAAAATATATAATGACAATATATAAAGAAATTTTCGATGGGCAGTAGCCTAGATGGCCGAAATAGATATTGAGGTAGCTAAGGTAGGTTGTTGTGATGGTGAGGAGGGTGAAGGCACAGTTTTCTCCGAGGTAGTGCTGCTCAGGTTTGAGAGGTTGTGGGGAGGTAGCCAACAAACCAGTCAGATGGTTTAAAAGTGTGGGTTTAAGAATTTGTTGAAGAGAAGTTTCAGTTTCTTCTTGAAGTGAGGGAATGATTGATTGACACACATCTTGAGGTAGCGAGTTCCAGATTCTAGGAGCGCTCCCGGAGAAAAAGCCGGTGCAAGATTTCTCTTTCTTAAATTTTGGTGGAATCGAGTAGACTGTCAAAGCTTTGAAGAGAGCTCCTTTGGCTGGCTTTTGATGATTTATTTGCGAGGTTGGCTGGCTTTTCTGTGTAAAGAGCTGTATGGGTAATGCATGCAGTTTTGAATATAGCTCTTGTCTCGATTGGTAGCCAGCTGAGTTTTTTGAGGGTGGGGGGTAATGTGATCAGAGCGTCTCTTCCCCCAACAGTAGTCTGGCCACTGTGTGGTGTGGCCTTCAACGGAGGTAGGTGTTTTTGGGCCTACCACAATTGTTGCGTTGCCGTAGTCTAGCTTGAGGAGGACTAGGGATTGCTCTACAGCCTCTAGGTCTTCAATAGGTATGAAGGGTTTGACTTTGTTTAAGGTGCTTTAGCATGTAGAAGGCCCTTTTAGCAGAGGGATTAATATGCTCTTTCATACTCGTGACTGTACAGTGTAATTCCCAATGATTTGACGGAGATGGATATGGATAGATTGCAGTTCAGTGCAGTGAGGTTATCAAGCCCGGTATCTACGGGAAATGACTTTTCTTGGGTTTGATGCAAAGGATTCCTATTTTGTTGGGGTTGAGCTTAAGATGGTTGTTGGTCATCCCTGACTGAACAGCATAGAGAGTGCTATTTACATGCTGTATGTGTTTGGTTGACAAGATTTTCATGTAGAGTTGATTGCCATCTGCATAGAGATGATAGGCAATTTTGGTTGTTTCAGTATTGTTGCGAGTGGTTCTATATAAAGGTTGAATAGAGCAGGAGACAGTATTGATCCTAGCGGGACTCCTTATGAGACAGGATCTGCTTTTGAGGTAGTGTTTAATTTTATTAGTTGAGAGCGTTGGTTCAGGAAAAAGGCGAACCACTGAAGGACCGTTCCTTTGATGCCTGCATGCTGTCAGAAGGTGTTTAGGAGGATGTCATGTTTGATGGTATCTAAGGAAACTGAGAGGTCCAGGAGGACTAGGAGGCAGGCCTGATCCTCATATAGAGATCTGTGCAGGTAGTCTATGATGTTCAGTATTGCAGTTTCTGTACTGCAGCTTTTCCTGAACCCAGATTGGAAAGTGTTGTGCAAGTTGTATTTTATGATGTGGTTGTTGAGTTGTGCAAGCACACATTTTTCGATGGTTTTGGCAAGGAGAGGGAGATTAGCTATGGGTCTGTAGTTAAGGTCATTTTGGTTGGCATCTGTTTTTTTTGATGAGGGGGGTGACTTCTCAGAGTTTGAAGGGGTTGGCATGGAGCCACTCAATAGGGAGGAGTTAATGATTTTGGCCCATATAGGGGAGATGATGTGCCTAGGATTTTCATCCAGCTCTGCAGGGAGGTGGTCAGAGATGTGCGATGTCGACTTCATGCTAGCGGGTAGCTTGTGGATTACTACTTCAGGGATCAGGCTAAATTCCGTCCAAGTTGCATCATTTTTTTGATTGCAAGGGGTTGAGGTTGGGGATCAGTGTGGGGGGGGGCAGCCATCTTTTGGTGGTAGGTCTTTGGGTGGACCCTTTTCGCATGGAGGTGAGTCCTTGGTGTTGGGTGGGGAGGTGGATAGTTTAAGAGAGTTTGATGTTCGATATTTTTTCAGAGAAAAATGTTGCACATTCTTCGCAGCACTTAGTCATTAATTGATTGTTGTGTGAGAGGAGGTTTGCTGTTTGATGGTGTTGAAGAGGTTCTTGGGTCTTTTCCTAGAGCGGTCAAGTTGGTCTCGGAAAAAGGAGTTTTTTTTCTCTGAAGATGTGCTTTTTGTATTTTAGTCTTTCAGCCCAGAGGATCGAGAGATTTCTTAGCGAGGGCTGCTGTCTTCAATTTCTTTCAGCAAGTCTGAGCTGTCGCCTCTCTTCATTGAGGTCTTTTTGAACCAGGATCTGGAGGATTCTTGTTTTTTTGAGTTTTCAAGGGGCGACCTCTTCAAATAGTGCTGCCATTTTTATGTTTTAGTGGTCGGTAAGGTCCTCCGCAGAGGAGAGGCTGGGTGGAAGTAGGATTTGGGCGCTGATGTTTCTAACTCTACCTGGGTAATACTTTGTTAGTTCCTCACCCAGTGTTTGAGACGGCTGTATTGAGAGCGGGCCTGTGTTTGGGTGGTATTGAGATCAAAAAGGATTAAATGGTGATCGGGCCAGTCGGATGGTAGGATAGAGTGAAGGGATATGGTGTTGTGTTTAGAGATGATTGTCAAGGGTTGAGCCCTTATTGTGGATTTAATTATTGCAGTGTTGGGTAAGGTCATATGTTTCCAGGAGGGAGGATAGGCCTTGTACTGCAGGAGCTGCAGCATTATGCAGGTACAGGTTTAGGTCTCTTAGTATGTCTGTGCTTCCTTTTAGGGAGTGTTGCGATATTGGGTCATTTAAGTCTTCGAGGAATTGTGGGTTGTCACCTGGAGGGTGGTAGATGACATGAAGTTCAAAGGGGTTGGGGTCTTTAGGGGAGAGCTGAACTCCTAGGCATGAAAAGGTAGGATATTTTCTAGTGTGAAAGGGAGTTGGGCAAAGAGGTGTTTTTATGTATGATGGCTACTCCACCACCTCTGCGATCCTTGTGGTCACAGGGAATGATAGAGAAGCCATGTGGGGTGAGGAGGTCCATGTAAGGGGATGAGTGGTCATTTAGCCAGGTCTCAGAAAGCAGTTGTCAAGATATATATCTGTAGCATGCTTGACTGCTGATCAACAGTTTAGTAGCATGCAGCAAAGTGTAGGTGGAGATCTCATATCTGGCTGATTGGGTTGGATGGAAGTTAGTTGGACAGGTGGCCGGCACGTGGTATTCCGGGTCCTACTCGTGCCAAGGATGACCTGGATCTTGCGGTGAGTGTTGGCTGGGTGTTGCCTAGTGTTTCGGTTTGTGATTAGCTTTGTGTAGCATGTGAGTAGTATTTGTCAGTACTACTAAACCTACTACATTAAGCAGTTTGTGAATAGGCTCCATATTGTTTTTGCTGAGATGTTGAGAGCTGTGCTTACACTCTTGCTAGTAGTGTCTCGCTAACTATACGTTTTTGAGCGGATAGGTACATTATTTTTGGCCCAGATTCCTTTAGCTTAATATATTTGTTTCACCAAAAAGAGGTTCTGTATCACTGACTCGGTGATAGACCAGGACAATGATATAAAAATTCATTTTTGGCCTAAAATGCAGAACAAAAAAATTAATCTGTCTAAACGTTCCCCTGTGAGATGTCTAGACTTCTATTACCTGTCTAATGGCAAAAAAGCAATCGAACCTCCCCCATCTGAACTTTAAAGGTTCATATTTTAAGCTAGAATTTCAAATGCATAAACCTTTTTTACATTAGGAAATTACCTAATATACATGATTACTGGACAGTGTTTGATTTTACAACACTTTTTTTGATCTGCCTAGTACAAAAATCCTCCTTTTAAGGATCAATTTGTAATACTTCCAGAAATAGTTAGCATGTGAAACAGTCAAACAGCAGGCTATTTATACACAAGGCTCCCAATCAACTCCTCATCTGATATCAAGAATGTGATTATTCACTCAAACTGGGTAACCGGTGGCTAACCCCACAAAAAGCAGGGTACAAGATACAGTGGAAAGGTAGTAGTGTCTTGAATTCAACAGTGGCATTAGAAATTATGCTTAAAGAGATGGGAGTGCTATGAACAACAATGTAAACCGTCACACTTTAGCAGCCCATCCTGCTATTTGCAGCATGGGGCAACTTTAACAGAAGTAAAGCCTAACAATTTATTTTTTTTAAATTAAGAGTTAACAACCGAAGATAGTGTAAGGTCCAGAATATCTATAGATAAGAGCAGCCAAACTGCAAGCAGTAAATAACTCGGAAATAAGAAATGGAAGTTGTTAGCATCCTAGAAATTGCCAAAGGTTAAGACCCAGTGTCATTTGAGGAGAACAGTCTCTTTTTCCAAAATTTTATTGAGAGCATAAAAAAAGCAGTTACAGTGGTACATCCGCGTTGAACAGTGCGCAGTCATGAATTGGTTACAGAGCATCTACCCTGTCAGTTACAGGAATATACATCAACGCATCCAGGGGAAATATAAATGCATATACATACATCCCTCGACAATTAACTCGCAACTAACAAAACCATGAGCATAAGAGTCCAAAGCATGCAGTGGTTAGCTGATTGTGCTTCATCCCAAATTGTGGTGCCAAATTCCAGCCAAATTAACGCCGTCAAGTGGGGCCATCACCCTCGGGCTTCCCCGTCTCCTTCCCAACCAAGTAGCGCTGATACAGGCCCCAAAAGCTTTTAGGGCTGTTCTGGGGTGGTAGTAAATCACTATACAGTTCCGATTTGTGTATTGCAATAGACCATATATTTTGACCAGTCCACAACAGATGACGCAGGCCCTTGAGCCCAACGCAATCCTGCGCTTTGCAAGCAATAATCCCATATCTATTAGTCTACGCATGTCTTTCAGCAATTGCCTTGTGTAACCCAGTAGGGCCAACAGCGGATCCAATGGCAGCGGAGAGACAGTGATTTCGCTCAACGTCTGAAAAATTTGTTCCTAGTACTTCACGATAGCTGGACACGACCAGGTAACATGCAAGAACCCAGCCATGCTAGCACTACCTCGCTCACATTCTGTGGTATTTCATAGGCCATATCGGTGCAACCTCTCCGGCGTATAATGGACTCTGTTAAGGAATTTAAAGTGTATGAGACGGTGTCTCCCATTTATGAAGACCTGTTGCGTGACCTCGCAACAATACTGCCAAGTGGTGTCATCGAGCGCCACCCCAAGATCGTTTTGCCAGTCCAACCTAGCCTTGGAGAAATTATTCTTGCAGTAATCCTGTGACAAATTGTAAATACTGGAAACAATCTTACTAGGGGAAGCCGCACGCAATTGGAAAGAAAAGGAATCTAACTCGGGCGGCTACGACAAGTCCTCCCCGAGTAACTCACGAAGAGCATGCCTCACCCTGTGGAAGTGAAACCGTGCAAGTGGTATACAGGCGTGCCCTTCAGCTTCAACCTCAACCCACCCGCGGACTTTGCCCTCAGAGAACAACTCCCCAATTTTGGTAATGTTAAGTGTTGCAAGGGCCTGGACCACCTCCCTTTCTCTGCATACCGGTAACCAGTGACGCCATTCCACCGGAGTTAAGGGGCAATATAGCACTTTGCCCGCCTGCCTCTTTAACAGATTCTGCCATGCATGAGTTGTAGAGTTGACCGAATCCAAAATACCAGCCCATCTAGATGGAGCATGAAACAGCAGTGGGAGAGGAGAGGGCGCCGCCCCAACCCTTTCAATCTGCATATGTAGGAGGCCAGCCTGCTCATGAACCCAATGGTATGCATGTGAGCTTTGCACTGCACGATAGTATCTCTAAATCTGGGGCCCGAGACCCCCCCATGGAGTAGGGCAACTTAAGAGTATCCCACCCAACACGCGTGCTTCCTGGCCCAGGCCAACTTCACTAATGGGGAACGAAGGACCTCGAAAATGTGCGCAGGGAGCACCATCAGAATGTTTAAAAACCAGAATAAATAATGGATATGTGACCCAATAGAGACCAGGGCAGGCGGATCCAGCGTTCCACATCCCCCTCTAGCTTGGCAATCACTTTGCCATAATTCTCGCTAAGGACCAACTCCGCATCTGTATGAACTTGCACGCCCAAGTAGCGCACCAGCTCAGATGACCACAAGAGGGGGTAATCTAATTCAATAGGCTCCATGACCGGGTCAAAGGAAAAATAGTTGACTTGGTCCAATTAATTTTAAGGCCAGAAAGCTCCCCGTATTTCACCACCTCATCCAGCACCGGAGACAGATTGGACTCTGGATCTCTGAAGCATATAATCGGCATAGGATGACGCAGTGAGATTGTATTTAGGGAAGCGGATCCCCCTGTGCCAATGATATTCCCTTAAGGTGCATACTAGGGGCTCCGCCACCAGGACGTATAGCAGAGGCGATAATGGGCAACCCGGACGAGTGCCCCTAGAGATCTTGATGGGGGCAGTGACTCTGTCACCGACTCTTACCCTGGCTGTAGGGGAATTGTATAGGACTGCCACCAGCTGCAGAAAAACATCTCAGCCCCATACGCCTCCGCACAGTCTGCATGAAGGCCCACTCAACCGAGTCAAAGGCCTTTTCTGCATCGAGAGACCGCAGCAGCTTTCATCTCCAGCTTAATGTGCTGTATCGCTCCAAACACGGTCCTGGGATTGTATGACAAATTGCGCTCTGGCACGAACCCCAACTGCTCCGGCCCAACCAAGAGCGGAACCAGTGGGGCCAGCCAGTTAGCTAAAATTTTTAGCAAAAAGCTTGGTGTCCACATTAAGAAGTGACACAGGTCTGAAGGACTAACACATTAGGGGGGTTTACCTGGCTTCAGTAATGTAACTATTAAGGCTTCATTGAGGGGGGCATCCACGGCATCTGAATGTGTTCTAAATATTCTTGGATTGCTGCCCCCATCAACTATCGCTCTAGAGAGATACAGATCAGAGTAGTACTGGCTGAACCTATCTGCTATTCCAGCTGGATCCCTCAGTAATTCACCTCCCGCAGCACACAACTCGTTCACACCGCCAGTTTCCCGCCTATCTCACAGCCGAGCTGCCAGAACTGCACCCGGCCTTTCTCCTTCCCCATATGATTTAGCCACTGCATATTTCCCCACGTGCTTCATCTCGCTATCAGCAGTTTCATGATATCCCTCCAATGCATTTTTCAAATCTTCTGCGGCCCGAGTGTCACCACCTGCCAAGACAGCTCGCTCCGGGTCGGCCAAGCGATCCTCGAGAGCAGCCAATCGCTTCCTGATGGAACAAAGGATCCCAGAGTGCTTAGACATGGTTATCCTCATAATAAAGACTTTAAAAGTCTCCCGTACAGTGGAGAACTGTCAAACAGAGCCAATATTTGTATTAAAAAACTCTATATGGCCTCAGCTAACTCTGATTTAAAAACACTGTCTAGCAGAGAATATGGAGGGAACCGCCATAGAAAGGGAGCAGGCCTCTTCTGCAGGCTCTCAATATCCAACAGTATTGGATAATGATCGGAATAAGAGCGGGGGAGAATGGAGCAAGCACTTATCTGAGGGAACAATGATCTAGAGCTAAACCAATAATCAATTCTAGTATGAAGGTCATGTGGGGCTGACTAATGAGTGAACTCGGTCAGCACCAGGAGGGGGCCTGGGACCCAGGGAGCGATTAGCGCGCTTGACGACAAACATGGCAGAGAATGTGTCGCGACCCAGAAGTGTCACCAAGAGCTGCTCGACGAACACCTCCATATTGCCCATGGCTGTAGATTCAGGAAGGTCTGTGATGCGGATATTACAGCGCCTCGATCTAGCCTCCAAATCCTCCGCCTTGTCCTGCAGGGCACTTAAGAGCATCCCCATCTGTTTCTGGGCATTGTCTGTCTCCATCTGGGCATCCTCCACTTCAGACACTCGCCTCTCCACCATATCCAGGCACTCTGCATGCTTATCAATGCGCTCGGACATGCGGTCCATTCGTTGGGCCAGGGAGTCCATTTTACCATTGATGGTGGCCAAGCTTTTCTGCATGGCTGTCTAGATTGGGCGAATGTCCCCTTCAGATTCATCAGCAGTGTCCTTCTGCCCCTCAAGCGCCATGTCAGCGCTGCTCTCCTTATGTCTCAACTTGCGCTGCTCGAACTGTAGCTTAGGCTGGGATTTATCCACCTTGCCCATGATCTCCGGGGGACCAAGCCACACTGCTGATGCACAAGCTTCCCAGCCGAACAGCGCTCAGCACACACCGGCAAGGAGCTCCTGATCAATCCACCTCACACACCAGCGCGTACCTCGGGGGCCAAGCGGGGGATCTACTGTGAAAACAGGGCCGGCATGCAGTGGCACAGCAGGAGATAGAGTAGGAAAATGGGAGGGGGGCCAACACCCAGGCCGCAAGAAGAGCACAACAGTTTGTAGTAGGCCAAATAACTGGTATGGACTCCCCTCAGCCAGTCCTCAGATGTCGGGGCACCAGCAAATTCCCCTGCTCAGTAGCACAGTCCGAATGTGCCCCTTATCTGCTCGCCGGAGCACTTTGCCCACACTCACCGGTCCCCGGCCTTCGCACAGGGCCTTTCTGCACGTCACGCTGCCAAGTCGAGGGCGCCGGTTATTCGGGGATCTCACCACTGCGCCCCCCCCCAAGTGGGGCAGATGACACCGCTGGGTCCCCACAAGCCGAGCCCCACAGTTGTCACAATGGGAGCGCGCGGCAGCCCTCTCGACCACAGTGAGGCCGCGTCCTTTCGTCAGGGCCGCACTCTCGTGTCTCACTCGGCTGCTGATGGATTAGGAGCGGATCGCTCCGCTGACTGCTTGCAGGGCTTAGGACACACTCCACATTCCAGCGTGCATAAGGCCCCGGCCCCAGGACTCAAGGCCTCCACTCCCGACCAAGGCAAGTCCGCGCTGCTTCTCCTGGGCCGTCCGCCCGTATTTCGCCCAGCCGCCGAGGTGATGGGCACAACTCGCTTCGCAGTCCGCTGGAGGGGGCCGGAACCCACTCCTCGCCCCAGCAGACGCAAGGCCCCTGGACTCTGGGCCACCAAGGTCTGCAGTGCCACGCCCTCGCTAGTGGCAGGCCGTGTCCCAGGTCTCCATCAGGCCCCTCGCGGCCGCACCACAGCACCGTCCGCCAGGATCTCGGTCAGCCGCGGCGGACGCACCAATGGGTAGTGCTTCCCGAGGCCTTTATAGGGCGACTAAGAGCATATGGTTTAATGCTCTGATGCAGCAGGATTCCTGTCGGATAGATTCAATGGCTTACGGAGCTCACTTAGGCAGCAGCCATCTTGAGGCCATGCAAGCTCTGCATTTGAGGAGATCAGTCTACCTAAATGTTTTCCAATTGAATTCTTCGCCTGTGATAGAAGTCGAAAAGGGTTCCTATAGCTAAGCCCCGTTCTCTAACTCCTAAAGGGTGATGCACTCCTCTTTTACATACCTGCTGCAGCCCACATGCCCCAGGCATATCCTGCAAGCAATGAATAAAGGAAATACCTATATGGTTGCAGCAATTAACACTTGTTGGCCAACTTTTCGAGGCACCCATGGTAAAGACCAAGATAAATTCAGAAATTTTCTTTGCCGGCATTATGGGGAAAGACCACGACTGAGGCCCCCCAGTCCGGAGTGAAGAGAACCAGGCAAATTACTGCACCACATGTAAAAGAAGCGCAAGTGCGCTGTGGCTCTCATACGCTTTACAATTTCTCTATAATTACATCAAAACTGACCAAATAATGCTAACTAAAGATTGGCCATGATGCTCTCGACCAGGCAGACCGTGACCATAAATTTGTTTGCTGCCCTATTTAGACTGAATTTTGAATCAACCACTCCATAACGGAGCAAATTTTTGAACAAGGAGGTTCAACTGAACCTTTGCACAATATTATTAGGGATTCATAGATAAAAAAAAAAAAATCCTTTTGCAATGTCAATTTTCCGGGTACTTTTTGCTAAGAGACTGTACAGACCCAACCTATTAGGACTGGTGGAAGGAATTTCATACAGCTTTCGAAATGAAGTGCCAAATAGCTGTTATAAGAGTCACTGTAACTCTTTATTTGAACTCAAATATTTAGCTTATTGAACTGTTACTTATTTGGGATCTTTTTTCCTGTTGCAATTATATTCAACATGAATGGATTTTCGCATCAACATACTCTTGGGTTCCCGGAAGCACACGGTTCTCTTTACGATGGGCTTAGGCCATTTCTTCCCTGGTCTGTGGGGTAAAGTTCAGTAGGAGGGGTTCATCACGATGGTGGTAAACCGTTTCCTTACAGGGCAAAACTAAATTTGCTCGATGATCCTGTGGCATGCTGGGCTTTACCTCACGTGCTCACTGCTCTCTTGGCCGTTTTATTTTTAGTGTTTTTCTATAGTGCGAACAAGACCCTGATTAGGGTATCGGAGCACTTCACAGTACAGAGCAAACAAGTTCAAGAACATTTTAGTAGGGTCCGAGATATAGATATGTGGCAAATATGAGGTTCGGCAGAGAACAAAACGATGGAGAACAAAGTAGGTAGAGATGATTAGTTCGGTGCAGTAGGAACAAGTTCAAGTACGAACAAATCATATTAGCGACTGTGTCATCACGAGCAACATAGATACGAGTTTATAGTAGTCGATTGGTTCAATGCAAGCAGGAGTGATATCGAGAGTAGAGCTTCCGTCGGGGTTGGAGAGGGGCAAGTCAGAGTTATCTCATCAGGAAGGTTCTAGCTTCCCTTTTAAATGTCGCGGAAGATTTTTCTGATGCTCGGAGGGAGTGAGTTCCATATTCTTGGTGCAGCTCTGGAAAATGCTCTGTCAAATGTGTTTTTTTTTTTTTTGCTGAAGCATGAAGGTTTCAGGAGTAGATTGTCTGAACTCCTAGAGTGTCTGTTTCCTCCAGATATAGTCTGTTTCTGGGCTAGATATTGGGGGGGTTTTATGGTGTAAAGCTTTGTGTGATGCAGGCCATCTTTAGGTGTATTCTAGCTTCGTAGGGTAGCCAGTTGAGCGCCTTCAGGTGTGGTGAGATATGGTAAAATTTTCTAGATCCTGTTGGGAGTCTTGCGACTGCGTTGAGACAGGCTTTTAAAGGGGCTGTTGAGATTTTGGGAAGCCCCAATAAGGTAGTATATCCGTATTCCAACCTCGAGATGACTAAAGCCTGAACTGCAGTTTTGAGGTCTGGGTTCTCGATGAATGGTTTCATTTTTCTGAGATAGCTGAGGTGAAAGCAGGCATTTTTAGCTAACATGTTGATGTGTCTGCATATTGAGGTTCTTATCCAGTGTGATTCCAAGCGACTTGGTGGAGTCCACCAGAATCGGCGTATAATTTAGAGCAGTTATCATCTTGGTCCACTCCTTTATCACTGAAGAGTTTTTTTTGGAGGGTAAATTAAAAGGAATTCCGTTTTTTGCGAGTTTAGTTTGAGGAAGTTGGTCGTTAGCCAGTGGACGGTCTTTTCAAGAGCTTGATTCATCATCTTGATCTCTTCAATGGAAGTGATCTTGATGTACAACTGAGTGCCATCCGCGTACATGTGGAAGAAGATATTCGCCTGCTGTAATAGTTCGGTTAGGGGTTTGACATAGAGGTTGAATAGCGCGAGGGATAAAGTCGAGCCTTGTGGTACTCCTAGTAGATTAGGGGATGAGGGAGAGAGATTTTCATTCACCATAAACCTTTGTGTTCTGTTTTCCAGAAAGGATTTGAACCATTGAAGGACTGTGCCTGATAGTCCCATCCTGTTTTCTAGCCTTTCTAGGATTTTGCCTTGATTAACAGTGTCGAAAGCAGAAGAGGTCGAGCAGGACTAGTAGACGGGTTTCATTACGGCCGAGAGCGTGTAGAGCGTCATCGACTATATGAAGAATTGCTGTTTCTGTGCTATGCCCGGGTCTGAAACCTGATTGGCAGTCGTCCAGTAGCTTGAAATCTGTGATGTTAGTTTAATTGTTGCTGAACACATTTTTCCAAAACCTTGGCTAGCATGGGAATGTTTGTTATTGGTCGGAAGTTATTAGGGTCTGAGGGTTTTCTGTAGGTTTTTTTTAGGATGGGGGTGACTTGACCAATTTTTAGGCAATCCAGGATGTCACCTTGCGAGAGCGATGCATTGATGATTTTGGTCCAGAGAGGGGAGTTAGGTAATTTGAGGGGAGAGGGTCATTGAAGTGGTTATTAGGTTTGATAGTCGCTAAGGTTTTTGTAATATCACTGAGATTGTAAAGTTTGAAGGTTGACCAATGAGTTATTTTTGGGCATAGGCAGATCAGGTTGAATAGGATTTTCAACTTGAGAGTTCTTTAGGGTAGCTGAGTTGTTTGCGGCCGTCCTGAGCTCGTTTTGGAGTGAGTTGGCTTTAGCTGTGAAGTAAGAAGAAAATTCTTCACTACTTCGCTGCGATTTCAAAGTCATGAGTGTGGTTTTGGCCAATTTGTTTGATTGTTTTAACATTTCGAAGAGTTTCTTCGGTCTATTTTTGGCATTGCCTAATTTTGATCTGAAGGCTTTTTTGGATTTTAGAATACTTTTGTTATACGAGTTTCTGGACTTCGCAGTTTGAGTTGAAGGGAGGAGGGATGTTGTCTCCATTTCCATTCAGTTAGTCTCAGTTTACGTCTTTCTTCATTCAGGGCTCCGTTGAACCACAGATTTTTGTCTTTGTCCGGTATTCTTTTGAGTTTTGGTGGGGCTACGTGGTCCAATAATTTGGTCATCGTGGAGTTGTAGTGATTAGTGAGATCATTGACGTCTAACAAGATATTAGGAGGAATGAGTACTTTCACACAGTGGGAAGCTAGATTGTTCCAGTTAAGGTTTTTTATGTCTCTAATCCAATGCCTGTGCTTGATTTGCTGCGAGGAAGTTTTTCCGTTTAGTGGAGGGTATTTGGAAAGTAATAATGTGATGGTCTGACCAATCACATGGGATGATCGAGATGGATTCAACCATTTTTTCTTTAGAGATGATCCAGTCGAGTGTAGCACCTTTGGAATGGGTTGGTAGTGAACAGGCTTGGATCAGGGAATGGTCTGCTAGGAAGATTTTGACAGCATTGACCTGCTTATCTAAGGGGTCTTCCAAGTGAGGATTGAAGTCGCCTAGGAATGTCACTGAAGCGAGGGGTCGAGTTAGTTGTAATGATTTTCATAAGTTGGTCTGTGAATAAGGCGTTTTTTACCTGGGGGATGGTAAAGTATATGTAGTTTGTAAGGGTGGTTATCTGAGTATTTTATGGAGAGCCTGAGGTATTCAAGGGGTTCGGAGTAAAACTTCGAGAGAGGGATGTCGGATCGATGTATGCAAGCGATGTCTTTGCTTTTTGTCTAGTCTTATGATGTTGTAGTTTGGGGGGACTAGAAGGTCCAGGCATGGGGAGGATGCCTAGATCATTATCTGTTCTATCTGTTTCCAGTCCATAACTGTCCACCAATTGGAATCATAGCACCTAGAATGCTCCTGGCAGCTAATCTGCAATCTAAGATTGCTGAGTCCATCTCTCACCTATGGTAATTTACCATCCAAAGGGTTTGGCTTTCTTGTAGTCTAGGGGGCTCCAAAGGGCCCGGAGTAGTGCTTAAAACAAGTGACTTCTGTCAAGACAGCTGGTACTGCCGCCATCTACCACAATGAAGTATACAAAAAAATGATGAAGGAATGCTTGCATTAATGTCAGCCACTGGCAATTACTTGGGCTGCAGCCCAGCAATCCTTATTTTGCACACCATGCCACCTCAGTTTGGTCCCAGTCATATACACATCAGTCTTGATTCTGGTCCAGTGGAAACAGTGCAGCCCAAACTGCCAAGCCAGGCCCTCCCTGAACCCAAACACAAGCAACCCAAGACAGATTTTAACCTTATTAGGCCTCTTCAGTCTGGTATAGCTTGGCTCGAGTAGCAGCGAGCACGTTCAAAACCAGTCTGGGGTTGTGCGAGGTCCCTTCTGGGAGTGGGGGGGGGGGAGAGAGAGAGTGTTCCCATGAAAAGCAGAGTTGGTACTGAGTTGCATAAGTCAGGCTTTAGTGTAGAGTGACATGGTGGGTGAAAAATGATGCACCGCAATGCGGCAGAGTGGTTACCAGTGGCTGATTAATTCAAGCATTCCATCCATCACCTTGTTGTTGCAGCCATCCCCCTCCAAGCAGCATCTCCCTCTGGCTCCCTGTCATATTGGAGAACGAGTGCTAACCAGCACTAGTGTATCACTGCTAACTTCATTCATATGACTCACTACCTCACACACAAGAAAACCCCTTTGGTCCCAGGCTAGCTACAGCCTACATTAATCTCATAGTACTATCCAAGGTTGGACACACTGTAGTTGTAATCTTTGTCACATCTCCCTTGACCTTACAAGCAACGATCAATCGAATCAATCAATCATGTCACTTATAAAGCGCACTACATACCCGCGAGGGTCTCAAGGCGCTGGGGGAAGAGGGGGGTGGTGCTGCTACTGATCGAAGAGCCAGGTCTTGAGGAGTCTTCTGAAGGCCAGTAGGTCTTGGGTCTGTCGGAGGTTGGTGGGGAGGGTGTTCCAGGTCTTGGCGGCGAGGTGGGAGAAGGATCTGCCGCCGGCGGTCGTTTTCCGGATGCGGGGGACTGTGGCGAGGGCGAGGCTGGTCGAGCTGGCGGGCGGGGTGTAGAAGCTGAGTCGTCTGAGGTAGGCTGGTCCGGAGTTGTGGAGTGCTTTGTGTGCGTGGGTGAGGAGCTTGAAGGTTATCCTCTTGTTGACAGGGAGCCAGTGCAGGTCTCTCAGGTGGGGTGTGATGTGGCTGCGTCGGGGGATGTCGAGGATAAGACGTGCAGAGGCGTTCTGGATGCGTTGCAGCCGTCTCAGGAGCTTAGCCGTCGTTCCTGCGTAGAGGGTGTTTCCGTAGTCCAGCCTGCTGGTGACGAGGGCCTGGGTGACTGTTTTTCTTGTTTCGGTGGGGATCCACTTGAAGATCCTGCGGAGCATTCGGAGGATGTTGAAGCAGGATGAGGAAACGGCGTTGACCTGCTTAGTCATGGAGAGGGTGGGGTCGAGGATGACCCCTAGGTTGCGTACGTGGTCGGTGGGTGGCGGGGCTGTTCCCAGTGATGTTGGCCACCAGGAGTCGTCCCAGGCTGAAGGGTTGGAACCAAGGATGAGGACCTCCGTCTTGTCCGAGTTCAGCTTCAGGCGGCTGGTCCTCATCCATTCGGCGACGGCCTTCATTCCTTCGTGGAGGTGGGCTTTGGCGGTGTGAGGGTCTTTGGTGAGGGAGAGGATCAGCTGGGTGTCGTCGGCGTAGGAGATGATGTTGAGGTTGTGCTGTCGGGCGACGTGGGCGAGGGGTGCCATGTAGATGTTGAACAGCGTTGGGCTGAGGGAGGAGCCTTGGGGTACGCCGCAGATGATCTTGGTGGGCTTGGATCGGAAGGGGGCGAGGCGGACGCTTTGTGTTCTGCCGGAAAGGAAGGATGTGGTCCAGTCCAGGGCCTTCTCTTGGATCCCGGCGTCGTGAAGGCGTGTTCGTAGTGTGTGGTGGCAGACCGTGTCGAAGGCGGCTGATAGGTCCAGGAGGATGAGGGCTGCTGTTTCTCCGTTGTCTAGCAGGGTCCTGATGTCATCGGTGGCGGCGATGAGGGCGGTTTCGGTGCTGTGGTTGCTGCGGAAGCCGGACTGGCAAGGGTCCAGGATGTTGTTCTCCTCGAGGTAGCGGGTCAGTTGTTTGTTGACGATTTTCTCGGTGACCTTCGCGGGGAACGGGAGCAGAGAGATGGTTTTCTACCCCTGCTGTGAAATGTTAGGCTCTGCGAGTACAAGAGTAACAATTGAGGACTGGGCCACTGGACTGTCTACAGTGAAATGGACAAGTCCTGGTGGCCACGCATAGGTCAGTCTGAAGATTGGAATGAGTCCTTGGCGTTCTCCAAATCACCCCTTGGGGCAAGAAACCCAATTGTTCTTACTTCAACAAGTTCGGTTCGTGCAACCATTAGTCTTCATTAATAACATTAGTTCATTCAGACATATGGTTTATTCCTTTTTATAATATCTTCCCCCCCCTACTATTAACATGCAATGGGATGCAATGCAATAAATCGCAATGCAACCCTTGTTTTTCTGGTGAGAGTTTACTACGTTTTTTTTCTTCCAACCAAATCACTGGATGATATTCATTTGCTGATATTTTGTATTGCCTTTTAAACACACAGGGGCTATAGAGGGCACATTTGGTGAGCTTGTTATGCTGTCAGTTCTGATTATGAGAAATTGCCCACTTACGAATATGGGTGAGTGTTTACACAATTTCATCACCTTTGGGGATCGCTATTTGATGACGACCCATTAAAATCCACTGTTTATTTCAAAAGGTTCCCTTGTGTCACAAGAAAGGTTCATATACAGCCCTTCTTCGACTCCAGGTGAGTCAAACCCAAATATGTCAGTTTATATTGTTTTTAGCAATTATCCACCAGGAGGTCTGGCATGAACCATTCTAACACACAGGTTGTTCCATACCCAGTCCTAATGAAGACCCGTTATGATGGAGAGAAAGCACACACTTCCTAAGTTGGTCGAAATGTCCACTGTCCTACACTCTGCCTGTACTAATATATTAAGTGGTTTGTGCAAATTAAGAACTGATGTACTTAGCCCACCAATGAGAGATTACAGATTGGAACAAGTTGGACAGGCCTATTGAAGATCTTAATTGTTCTTGTATAAATATTTGATCCTTGGTGCACCGCACAAGCACTTTTTCTGCACTTATCACCTATGAAGCACCTTAATGTTTGGTTTATGGAAATTGATGTCATTTTATCAATTAAAGATACATCAATCTCAGCAATGGAGTTGTCTGGGCCTCCATGTTTTTTCTTTTCCATGTTTTCTTTTTCTTTGCCATCTATGAATGGGGTTCAACCATGTAAAACTCTGTACACTAATAATTGCACAACTAAGCAACAAGGTTTCTACCTATACGACGGAACCAATTTTGTGTTTATATGGTATATGACACCCAGATTCTGAGAAACACAGGGTCACCCTATTGATATTTAACGGCTATCTAGATTTGAAGCAAGCACAAGCTCCAAGATGATCATTTAAAATGATGACTTATTCTGATGTCACGAAATGGGCTATTTGACTCTTCTTAATTTACTTTGATTGTTTTTTACGCAGTTATCACATTGCTATAACTGCCACTGTGCCTGAAGATGACCAGATGCTGATGTATTTGATTTGCACTCTCCTATAAATTTATTAACTGTGCTTTTCTTGTTTTGGCTCCAGATCATGTCTGGACGTGGTAAAAAAGCTGCAAAGCTAAAATCTGGACACAAATCCAGGTCCTCTAAAGCGGGTCTGCAGTTTCCAGTGGGCCGTATCCACCGGCTTTTGAGGAAGGGGAAATATGCCGAGAGGATTGGCTCTGGTGCTCCGATCTACCTGGGTGCGGTCCTGGAGTACCTGACCGCAGAGGTTCTTGAGTTGGCAGGCAATGCAGCCCGTGACAACAAGAAGTCCAGAATTCTGCCAAGACATCTGCAACTGGCTATTAGGAATGATGAAGAACTGAACAAATTGTTTGCTGGTGTGACCATCGCTGAAGGGGGTGTACTGCCTAATATACAGGCCCAACTTCTGCCCAAGAAGACCTCCAAGACCTCTACGAAAGAGCCAAAAGATCTTCAATCTCAAGAGTTCTAGTACCCTCTTGGCTTGTACTAAAACTTGCATCAAATATGTTTATTCACATTTATTTTAAGGGTTTCCTTTTCAAGAACTTACTTTGACTTAACATCACTCAATGAATTATGGCTGGCAAACCACAAAGCATATTTGACATTTGCCTTATCTGCTGTGTGATATCTGGACAATGTCTAACAGGAAAGTGTTTTTTTATTTTTTTTGTTGGTTTTTTGTTAAATGAGCCACGAATGGTTGATTTATTTTGCATCTGGCTTTAAGGAGTTCTGTGTATTTTGAGTATGACTAAGTTGCAATCTCTTCATTGGTGTAAATTTGTACAACCCCTGTTAAAACATGGAGTTAAAAAGCAGGAATTCTTATCCAATATTATAGAGTTTTCATGTTTAGACATGTCAACTAGAAAATGGTGAGCAATTGAATCTGATTTAAATTTGTCTAAACATGGGGGGAGTTTAAGGATTTGTATAATTTTTGAACTCCCTATGGTGTGAACCCTGATGCAAGTAAACCTGTTGGTTTCAACTGGGCTCTCTGGCTCAAATGTATTTGATGAAACTCATGGTAGCACAGAATTCTGGGATCGTAGCCATTAAGGAAGTGATGTAAAAGGTCCAGTACTGCATGAATGGATCACTTGCAATGGAGAGTGCAACTACCAAGCACTGAATATAGTGTTGCAACACATACTCTTAATTGTGCCAGCTACCCTAGGTTTTTTTCTGCTTTCTATTTTTATTTATTTATAAATCGTGCACTCCTTTTCGCGTAAACTTAAAAGGATTATCTAGTGTCATTTTTCAGTTTATTCTTTTAGCCACGATCGTGGAAGTATAAAAATATTTTTGTGCTTCAAACATGGCTAGTACTTGGGGAACTCTCAATGTAAAACCACAAATCAAATAGCACTTATGATTTTATTTATTCAAAATCCACCACGTCTGCATCCAAGTTAATCGGCTACTAGTAAATGGAAAATGTATCCCCATAAGCAGTGCCAAAACTGAATACAATTCCGGGTTCCCACAATAGGCTGAGGGGAGGCATGTTCGAGTCTATAACTCCAAAATTGTATGATTAGATAAGTAGATTTGGGTACGTTTCTTTGTATTCTACAGTTCGTTAATAGTGCTGTAAAATGAGTAGGGGAAAGTCTC
Source organism: Calotriton arnoldi (assembly GCA_963921515.1). NCBI lineage: Eukaryota > Metazoa > Chordata > Amphibia > Caudata > Salamandridae > Calotriton > Calotriton arnoldi. The sequence continues at coordinate 864,998 of CAWUFW010003626.1, forward strand.
CTTTATATATATATTTTTTTTCTGTACTTCCTTTCAGCGGCTGTAAAAGAGGAGCTAAAAACGATCAATTAAAACTGAGTGTAAATGGACTTGATTTTATATTGTATTTTTTCCACAAGGTCAAGTAAGACCAGAGAAATAAAAACCTGAAATTTCTTAACCTCTAATGGGGATAAGAAGACCTTACTAACCAAGGCCTTCCTTTCTCCCCTGCGTATAGAAGCCGAATCCCAATAATCATCTGAACCCTAATTTTTAACACCCCAATTCTCGCCCAAGTAATTCGGCTTCCAAGTATCCAACAGATCTAGCGGTTAGAGTCTACAATCCTCATAAACACATAGTTTAGTAGAGTAAAACAATTTAACCCCTTCGCTGCTTGGCCTTTTCTCCCCCCCCACCCCCCCCGCTAAGCCTTTTTTTGGCTATTTGGGGTAGTTCGCGCTTAGGCCCCTGTAACTTTTTGACCACATAAGGTATCCACGCCAAAATTGCGTCCTTTTCTTCCAACATCATGGGGATTTTAAAGGTACCCAGGGTTTGTTGATTCCTCTGGAGGGGACCCAGAAATTGGCCAAAATACAGCTAATTTGTTTTAATTTTTTTTTTTAAATGGGGGGGGGGGGAAGGGCTACAGATGAAAGCGTCTGGTTTTTTCCCTGCAAATGGTATCAACAAAGGGGTTGTGGTGCTGAAATCGCCAGCTTTCAGGGACAAGTAGACTTTTGTCAGAAAACCAACATTTTTTACACAGTTTTGCCATTTTTCTGGGACATAGCCTATTTTTGCTATTTTTTTTTTTTTTTTTGTGTGCTTTCAACCTCCTTCCAGTTAATGGTAAAAATGGGTATGAAAGCAATGAGAGATCCTGGAAAGCTATACACTTCTGAAAAGTAGACAAAATTTGCAAGGGGTCATTTGTGTAGATCCTTCAAGGTTTTTGTATATAAACTAACAGTTGAAAATAGAAAAAATTGAAAATGAGTTTAAAAAAAAAACAGCCATTTGTGCCAACGTTTTCACCTGTAACTTCTACTAAGTATAACAGATGTTTAAAAGCAATATACCGTTCCATCCGCTGGACCCTTCTGGTTGTGGGGATATATAGGACTTGTAGGTTCACCAAGAACCCAGAGCCAATAACTGAGCAGCGTCTTGCAATGGTTTTTTTATTGTGTACCGGGTATATAGCAATTCATTTGGGAAAATATAAACGGGGAAAAATCGGTATGAAAGTCACCTATGTATTTCTAAAATGGGAACAAAATATAGAGTTTAGAAACAGTAGCTTTTTGGACATCTCCGAAATTGTGGGTACCCATACCAGCATGTGAATTATAGGTCATTTTTCAAAGTGACTTCTTTTTTACACATTGTCTTACATTTGGAAGGCAGAAATGCATTGCAAGTCAATAGGTAATAACAGTTGCTCTACAATTTTGTGTTTCCCTAAGTCTCCCGATAAAAATGGTACCTCACTTGTGTGGGTAGGTGTAGTGCCGTGACAGGAAACGGCCCAAAACGCAACGTGGAGACACCACATTTTCACAGTAAAAACTGACCCTTTTTTTTGCAAAGTGCCTAGCTGTAGATTTTGAACCCTAGCTCTGCCGGCGCCTAGGGAAACCTAGCAAACCTATACATTTTTGAAAACTAGACACCCAGGGAAATCCATGATGGGGTGACTTGTCTGGCTCTCACCATGTTCTGTTACCCAGAATCCCTTGCAAACCTGAAAATTAGTCAAAAAAACACATTTTCCTCACATTTCTGTGGTGGAAAGTTCAGGAATCTGCGTGGATCCACAAAATCCCACCCAGCCCGCATTCCCCAAAGTCTTCTGAGAAAAATGGTACCTCACTTGTGTGGGTAGGCCTAGTGCCCGCAACAGGCAAGGGCCCAAAACGTATTGAGACATCAAAATTACCTATCACAAAAACAGCCTGGTTTTGCAAGGGGGGGGTCCCATGAGTTTTTGGACCCAGGCTCGGCGGCCATCTTGGGAAACCTCCCAAACCCACACATTTCTGAAAACTAGACACCCGGGGGAGGCCAGCGAGGTACGGCTTGTGTGGACCCCCAACGTTTTCCTACCCAGAATCCCCTGCAAACCTCAAATTTAGCTTAAAAAAAAATTCTCAAATTTCTGTGTGGGAAAGTTCAGGAATCTGCATGGATCCACAAATTTCCTACCACCCAGCATTCCCCCAGATCAAATTGGTACCTCACTCGCATGGGTGGGTCAAGTACCCGCGACAGGCAACGGCCCAAAACTTATTGAGGAGACATCAAAATGACCTATCACAAAACAACCTGGTTTTGCAAGGGGGGTGGTCACCTGGGTTTTTGGCCCCGGCGGCCATCTTGGGGAAACTACCAAACCCACACATTTCTGAAAACTAGACACCCGGGGGAGACCAGCGAGGTATGGCTTGCGTGGATCCCCCAACGTTTTCCTACCCAGAATCCCCTGCAAACCTCAAAATTAGCTGAAAAAAACCACATTTTCCACATTTTTGTGTGGAATCACCGTGCCGGCACAAATGTTCTACCCCACAGCGTTCCCCCTCAGTCTTCCGAGTAAAATGATACCTCATTTGTGTGGGTGTCCAATGCAGAATTGGCTAAAAACGTATTTTTTTTTTTTTTAAATTTAGCGCTTAGAATTTTCGGTGCTATAACCTTAATCCCTATGTTTTTGGCTCTTCCCAGTCACAAGCCCTTGCCCCACCCACACCTGTGAGGTATCATTTTACTCGGGAGACTGAGGGGAACGCTTTCGGCACAAATGTCCTACCACCCAGCGTTCCCCTTGTTCTCCCGAGTAAAATGATACCAAAGGCCTGTGACTGGGAAGAGCCCAAAACATAGGGATTAAGGGTATAGCACCGAGAATTCTAAGCGCTACATTTAAAAAAAAAAAAAAAAATGTTTTAAGACGATTTTGCATTGGACAGCCACACAAGTGAGGTATCATTGTACCCGGGAGACCAAGGGGAACGCTAGGTGTAGGACATTTGTGCCGGCACGGTGATCCCACGCAAAAATGTATGGAAAAAGTTTGTTTTTTTCCCCCAGCTAAATTTGAGGTTCGCAGGGGATTCTGGGTAGGGAAACGTTGGGGGATCCTGGCAAGCCATACCTCATTGGACTCCCCAGGGTGTCTAGTTTTCAGAAATGTGTTGGTAGGTTTCCCTAGATGGCCACCAAGCCCAGGACCAAAAACTCATGGAACCCCCCCCACACAAAACCAGGTAGTTTTGTGATGGGTAATTTTGAAGTCTCCACAGTACGATTTTTGGGCCATTTCCGATTTTGGCAGCCACTATGCCTAACCACACAAGTGAGGTACCATTTTTATCGGGAGACCTGGGGGAATGCTGTGTGGGAGGAAATTTGTGTCAGCCTGGTGATCCTACAACTTTCTCACACAGAAATGTGAAAAAAATTGTTTTGTTTTTTTTTGGTGCAAAATTTGAGTATTGCAGGGGATTCTGGGTAGGGAAACATTGGGGGATTCTCGCAAGCCATACCTCATTGGACTCCCCAGGGTGTCTAGTTTTCAGAAATGTGTGGGTTTGGTAGGTTTACCAAGATGGCTGCCGAGCCCGGGGACAAAATCTCAGGTGGACCCCCCCCTTTGCAAAACCAGGTCCTTTCAAAATAGGTAATTTTGATGTCTCCACAATATGTTTTGGGCCCTTCCCTGCCGCGGGTCCTTGGCCTACCCAAACACATGAGGTACCATTTCTATCGGGATACTTGGGGAAATGCTGGGTGGTAGGAAATTTGTTGTTTCTTTCTGAAGCGTGAAATTTTTGGCACAGTAATGCAAGGAAAATGTGACAGTCACAGTTTGAGGTTTGCAGGACATTGTGGGTAAGATAACTTGAAGGGATCCACAAGAGAGACATCACCATGTACTCCCATGGGTGTTTAGTTTACGACTATCTACAGTTGGTAGGTTTTTCTTAGATGGAATGTACACCTTGGCAGAGAGACAAAAAAGACCAATATTACTGCACAACCATCTATTCCTCAAGCGCACACATACTGGTTGGATTTGGCACGAGGGCGAGTGATGGTTCAGTATCTAAAATTTTTATTAACTAGATTTCACAAAAATGAAAAGCACGGTCAATATTTGAAAGGACAAAAAAACTGAACCAGTGACTCGCAGCTCGTGAGCTGTAAAGCCGCGTCAAGGCCCCAACCGCTTTACAGGCCATTCACGCACCTTTCGTACGTGATACACACAAGACCATTCACACCACCAGGCATGGAACCAACACATTACAACATTCACAAAAAGGGACAAGGTACACCCTGCTTGAGAAAGACAGATAAGACCAATATTACTGCACAACCATCTATTCCTCAAGCACACATGCATACCGGTTGGATTTGGCATGAGGGTGAGTGATGGTTCAGTATATACACAATTGTATTAACGAGATTTCACAAAAATGAAATGCACTGTTAATAATTGAAAGGACGAGAAACTGAACCATTGACTCAAAGCTTGTGAGCTGTAAAACCACGACAAGGCACCAACCTCTTTACAGGCCATTCATGCACCTTTCATACGTGTGACACATACAAAACCATTCACACCGCCAGCCTCGGGGCCCATCACATTACAACACTGACACCAGCTGACAGCGCTATTCAAGGGCCCATCACTTTCACACGCCCACATGCCTGACACAGCAACCACACCAGCTGATGGATTGCGTGGACTGGCGTTTGGCTAGCAGTGTATGTAGTGACCAGCAGCAAGTCACTACTCACACACCGCCAGCCAAGCACCAGTCCACGCACACCGCCAGCCAAGCGCCAGTCCATTCACACCGCCAGCCAAGCGCCAGTCCATTCACACCGCCAGCCAAGCGCCAGTCCATTCACACCGCCAGCCAAGCGCCAGTCCATTCACACCACCAGCCGAGCGCCAGCCCATGCACACCGCCAGCCAAGCGCCAGTCCACGCACACCGCCAGCCAAGCGTCGGCCTACACACCGCGCCATCACATTTAGGGTTTTTTATACAAAAAAGAAAACACAAACCAATTGTAACTAGATACAAATCTACTAACACAAAATCTGAAACTAAATACATTGCACAAATGCCAACCTTGAAACTAAACAAAAAATATAAAACTATACAGACCAGGCAGTTCACTTTACCACTCATGGATGCTCCCAAAAATTCTTATGCGTGTGGTACATTCTAAAACAAGCGGGCACACACAACGCAGGGTTGGAAGGACACTGAGGGCAGTACATACGAGTCTCCTTCCGCGTACCTCTTCGCCAACAGACTCTACATTTCCTTCTGGGAAAGTCTTTTGAGGGCGTGGGAGGAATGTGATCAGGAAAGTGGCGATCTTTCAATCTAGCCACATCCTCCACCACTCCAACTCTAGGAACACTTGCCTGTTCCACTACAACAAGGCTGCCTATTACAGACTCCTGAAACTTAGCAAAAGTCAACTTTGACTCAGGACAACAATCCTTAAATGCAACAAAAGCATTAAAGGTTGCCAAGTGAAAAAGATGGATAGCCAACTTCTTATACCAAATGTAAGCCTTACGAGGAGCAGTGTAAGGTTCCAACCGCTGATCTACTCTATCAACACCACCCATGTGCCTAATATAGTCTAAAATGCACACAGGTTTGCGCGCTTCAACAACCTCACCCCAAACAGTCACAGGTGAAGTGCTTTCATCATGGATGGTAGTCGGCATGTAGACATCTCTCCTGTCTGAAAACTTCACAGCTAGAAGTGCCTCGCTACGCAACGCACTGCACTGTACCTGCACAAGCTTTTGACAAACAAGTTCTTTTGGGAAACCTTTACGATTAGAGCGGATTGTGCCACAAGCAACAGTGTCCACTTTGGCCAATTCCCTGAACAACTGCACACCAGTGTAGAAGTTATCTACATATAAATGGTGACCTTTGTTAAAAAGTGCTCTACCAAGTTCCCACACAATTTTCTCCGTCACCCCAAAAGTGGACGGACAACCAGGGGGGTCAATCCTGGAATCCCTACCGGTGTACAGCCTGAAATTGGAGACATATCCAGTCCTACTGTCACACAGCATATACATCTTAATTCCATAGCGTGCCCTCTTACTAGGAATGTATTGCCTAAAAACCAAGCGGCCCTTGAACAAGACCAAAGACTCATCCACTGCTATTTCCTTCCCTGGAGCATAGATCTCAGAAAATCGATCTACAAAGTGATCAATGACAGGCCGAATCTTAAAAAGACGGTCACAATCAGGGTGATCTCGTGGCAACGCTAAACCATTATCGACAAAATGCAGCATCCGAAGCAGAAGCAAATACCTATCCTGACTCATGACTGCTGGAAATATAGCCGTTGCCATCAAGGGACTAGTAGACCAATATGAAGACATTGATGGCTTCCTTAGCAAGCCCATCAAAAAAGTTCAACCCAAGAACTTCAACTCATCCAGATTTGTCGGAGTCCACCGGGTAGCTCTTAGAGTGGGGCCTAAGGCTGGCACTGTTGTCACTCAAATACTGTTCAGCATACAAATTAGTCTGCTCAACCATCTCTGCCAAAAATACATCGTCCATAAACAACTGAAAAATATTTATCGGCAAAATGTTTTCAGTATCCACTCTACACTATGGAACACCTGTAAAGTCTGGAAATGCCAGCTGCACCATGCCTGGGGCAACCCAGAGGTCAGCACTTCCAACGGGAAGCCTTGCAGCCCAGATGCCTCTTGCTGCACTATCGGCACATCAATGTCCTCCTCTAAAACAGGCACTTCATCCGCACTAAGAGTAGCTTCATCTGCACAGAGTAGCTTCATCATCCGATGGTTCCTCGTGGACAGAAAACTCACTGCCTGAATCTTCCACTCCCTCAGATGCAGAGTCAGTCTCTGAACCATGGTCAGAGGAAGACTCCAAAAGCATACCAACAACCTGTGAGCAGTAATCCTCCGACTAGCCATAATCCTCACTAAGAAAGGAGACTTCACAAACCAGTCAACAACAACCAACTCTGTGCAAAATAAGTAATAAACTAAGTGTGGCTTTAGCACAAATATCTATATACTCAAAAACAATATGACTCTCTTGCCAAAGATAGCTACACTCACCAGCACCTACTCTGCGGAGACCCCGCAAAAAGCAACAATATCCCACTAGAAAGAAAAAACAAAACCAATTTCTCGGAAGACAACAAAGTACCCATCGAGCACTAATGCAAAAAACACATTCATGGAGGGAAATTAAACTCATTTAGAGTAAATAGCACAAAACAAATTCTCTTACCAAACACATGCAACTACACAAACTGCAGAACCACCAGTAACGAAACCGCAACCTGGAACAGTCTAAAGAGCAAAAGCCTTGAACTAGAATAAAACTGAGAAATAAAACATTACAATTGCAATTCACAAGAAATAAAACAATTAAAATTATATCACACTATGTCACTACCCAAATGGTCAATCTGCCAGATGGGCCTTCAAATAGGGCTGAGAAAAATGGGGATTAGGTGGGGTTTTCTGCCAGGCTAATCTGTCCCCCAGGTGGGGCAGAAAACAGCAGACAGAAATTTGCCCCCCTTGCAAAAAAAATAGATCTCTGGTGCCTAGTAGGATTTTCTGCCTCCCGCCTAGGGCAAAAAGGCCAAAAACAGGGGCAGATCTGTCCCCAGAGGGGCAGAAAATACATAAACATAATTTAACCCCCTTGGAAGCAACCCTTGGCCAAGGGGTTGCTTCCATTACATATAAAAGAAAATCCCTGGTGTCTAGTGGGGTTTTCTGCCCCACCCCCCAGCCCCGGGGGCAGAAAGGCCAAAAAAAGGGCCGATCTGCCCCCGGGGGGCAGGGGGAGGGCAGAAAAAACATCCACAAATTATGACCCCCTTTGGAAGCGAACCTTGCCCAAGGGGTCGCTTCCACACACTAAAAAACACAATCCCTGGTGCCTAGTGGGTTGGGGGGGGGGGGGCAGAAAGGCCAAACAAACAGGCCAATCTTCCCCCGGGGGGGGGCAGAAAATACATGCACAAAACATTACCCCCTTTGGAAGCGACCCTTGCCCAAGGGGTCTCTTCCATTTTTAAAAAAATACCATCCCTGGTGCCTAGTGGGGTTTTCAGCCCCCCTGGGGACAGAAAGGCCAAAAAAAGGGCCAATCTGCCCCCAGGGGGGGCAGAAAAAATATGCCACACGTTTCAGCCCCTTTGGAAGTGACCCTTGCCCAAGGTGTTGCTTCCATTTAAAAATAAATACCATCCCTGGGGGCGTGGTTTCGCCAGCGGCAAGATGGCTGCGCCTTAGGCGAGCTCTGCAGGCCGGGCAACTAATCCTTCAACATCCTGCTTCAGAAAGGGGAATCCACTCTCGCAACGAGTACATCCTGCTCTTGTGCCACCTGGGGAGTTCTATGCGCCGTGCCTTGTGCGGCCTGAGCCTTTTGGGGTGCTGAAACCTCACCGTCTTGGTATTGGCAGTCCGCCATTTCACCCTGCTTCACTCGGCCTCTCTGCTTGGCCCGGGCAGATCATAGTCTGCTGCCGCTGCGACGCTACGGAGCTGTAATCCCCTGTCCTGCTGTGGTCGCTGGAGAGTCGCTGCTGGGCTGACCGAGGCTGCCTGGGGGCTGCACGTCTTCTGCGAGGTGTGGCGGCTGACCCCCGCTGCATCCTACCTCCTGTTGCTGGGGTCCCGCGCGGCTCAGTGCATCATGCCCTTGCCAACTACCCTGGGTGCTTCGGCTGACCAGGAGCGGCGCCAACCCCGGGCAGTGGTAACGACGCTTAGTTCCTGCGGGACGCCCAGTGAGGAGCAAAGGTGGTAGGGGCCCAAATTGGTTTTTCGTCGGCTCCACGCGCTGGCGATCGCTGCCTTCAGGCGTCACTTGGGGGCCTGCACGGAGTTCGCCTCGCCAACGCTCCCCCTCACGCTGTCATCCTGCTCTCTATCGATCGCTGGCACTGCGGCGAGACGGGGCCGTGCTACCCTTGACTGCTTCAGCTGCCGGATTGCTACTGCAGGACTGATCGGGGCTGCCTGTGGGCGTCGCGACCCCTGCAGGGTGCGCCCACGGGCCTCGCATTATCCTGCCCTCTGGTGCTGGGATCAGGTGCGGCCTCTACACTGAACCGCCCCCCCCCCCCCCAGCCCTGTGTGCTCCGATTGGCGGTACACGTAGTCAGCCCTGGTTGCGGCATATGGTACTCCGACTCGCCAGAAAACCCGGTAAGGTGCGGAGGAGGTGGGGGTCCATACCCAGCATATGTTGTCTCGTTGCACCAGCGTGTACAATCCCTCAAGCTACACTCGGGCCTGCTATTAGACTGTTGCACCATTGCTTTTCACCCATTTTGCCATCCTGCTGTCGTGGCCTCCATATAATTTGCACACCCGCGGGCTGTGTGTCTGACTGATGGTGTTTTGCCCATTCGTGCCCAGAGCCACACTGAACAGGCCGCATGGCGCTTAATCTCCAATCTAATTGTGCACCAACATATCACCCCACTCAGTACCATGTCCATCCCACCTACGCCAGCTGGGGGGTGCTGAAGCATTGTAGTGGTCACTGCTGCTGCTTCCCTGGACCCTAGGGTGTGCTGCACCTGCTCCTTTCCATTATCAGGCATCCAAAGGCGGTGGATTGCGGGCTCCACCTCTGACTACCCTGCCTGGTGTGCTCCACCGTCTTACTACTGACCCCATTAGCGCCTCCACCTCCCTTCCACGAGCGCGTCACGTTCGAATTATACTCAGGAGCCCCCAGTCATAGAACTGCACCACACCTCTGGGCCCTGCAGTTCCATTTGCCACAATGGGGAAGGCTGATGCAAAGCAATCTAGGCTCACCTTCGGAACTCACGGAGCCGGTAGATTGGACGAGACATCTCGGGAGGCAGGGGAGCGCGCCACGCAAACTGAAAACCTTTGCTCTCCGCTCCTAGAGGTTAAATCAAGCCTCAAAACTATTGACGCCAAAATCGACAATCTCACCTCCCGCCTTGATCAGGTAAAACAACGCGTGAATTCACAAGACACTCTCATTGATCAGCTGGTGGCCAGAGCATCGGATCTAGAAGATGTAGAGATGGCAGGGAAACAACAACTATTGAAAATGGACAAGGTGCTCAAGCTGATCCGCGCCAAAAATGAAGATCTTGAATGCCGTTCCCGAAAGGACAACGTTCGTGTCGTGGGCCTCCCTGAATCCACCGCCATTGACAAAATGGAAACCTACCTGGAAGCACTTTTCAAGGAACTATTTGGCAAAGTTCTATCCAGTTTCTTCATCGTCGAACGAGCGCACAGGTCGCTCGGCCCGCGGCCAGACCTATTGTGGCTCGCTTATTGAACTACAGAGATCGAGATGCCATATTATGCAGGGCGAGAGAAATGGGAGAGGTCCGGCATCAAGGCAACACCCTCTCCTTTTACCTTGACTTTACCATCACGGTGCAATCTGCCCGCCGAGACTTTCCCCCAGCTAAACGTGTCCTCCAAAAAATGCATGTGTCCTATGCTCTCATGTACCCCGCCAAGTTACGCATCGATTTCGGAAATAAGCCCCGCTACTTCACTGATCCAAAGGCTGCCCTGGCGTTCGCCAAGCAACTGCAAAAGCCTCGTTCTTGTGACCGACAATCACCTACGGATGAAGGCCGAGCCAGTGACGATTGAGTTTCTTCCTTTATTGCAATTTACTAAACATGTGTTCTATCAATCGCTGCCCATACCATTTTGATGCCAGCGCTAATATTTCAGAAGCTGTTTCTCAGCTTACCCCCCTCCTAGTGTTGCAATGTCTCATATCTCTTCCCCTTACCGGTAGTAATTGAGCCCGGCCACCCGGCCTTTCGGCTTGGGGGTTGTCTGGCTGAGCCCGTGTACCACTCTGGGGCGAATCCCGCGTTAAGATGTCTTTTGCCAAGTTGGGGTTCCCGGGGTGGCGAGAGGGCAAGTCTCAACCATGTTGGGGGGGTTGGAGTGGGGGGGAGGGTGGGGGTTTGAGGTAGGAATGTACGATACTTTTGCTTCGCTGTTCTGTAACATGCTACATGATTACATTTCTCCCTGTACTTTTTTCCTTGGAAGCCCATTGGTAGACACACGTACCATAACTTGTTCTGCAACGACTTACTGTACCCAAAAAATTGCTTGCGACAAGCCACACATTACTACCATACACCGACTCAATGACTGAGCTGAACCCTGTGACGTGGAATATCCGAGGCATGAACGACTTTCGAAAAGCCCGACTTATACATGTGTATTTCACTCGACACAAGACAGATATCTGTTTTCTTCAAGAGACCCATTTAACCGCCCACACTGCAGCCAGGCTTAATTCTAGGCATTGGGGCGACACTTATTACTCCCTCTATTCTAACTACGCCAAGGGAGTCGCAATTTTGATCAGGAAGGGATTGCCATGGAAAGCCACACTTACCATTACTGACCCAGAAGGCCGCTATGTGATCATCACAGGCATTCTATATACCCAACCTGTGATACTAGCCACCATTTACGGTCAAAACACCAACAGCCCGGCTTTTTTCGCCCATGTCTGGAAACTCATTGCCTCTCTTGGCCCGCTCCCATTGCTATGGGGCGGAGACTTCAATATTGCCCCGCACAGCATTCTCGATCGCTCTGGCTCCCACACACTTCATCCCCAGGCCACTAACACTCTTAACTCCATAATCCAAGATAATTTCCTAACCGATGGATGGAGGCATCACCACCCTGGAGTGCGTGAGGGCACTTGCATTTCCAGCACCCACAACTCCTGGTCCCGCATCGATCTATGGCTTGTCACCCGGGACGTGCTGGTCTACGTCTTCCTCTCACGTACACTATCAGACCACTCGCTGGTGCTCCTCACCATTCGACTCCCCAGCTGGCCCAAAAACATGTTTGCATGGCCCCACCCCCCACATGCGCTTCGGGACACAGTGTTTCATGAGGAACTCCGTGGGGCGATCATCGAATTCTTCGAGTTGAATGTGGGCTCTGTAGACTCCCCCCTCCATTTTATGGGAAACATTTAAAGTCGTGATCAGAGGCGAATGTATAGCCAGACAATCAGGGCTCCTCAAATCTCTTTGTGGCACTCTGGAGAGATTGGAATCAGAAATCAAACAACTCGATCTGAACAATAGCTGCGCTCCCTCCCTCTCACTTCTCGCGGACATACGCTTAAAAATGACCGAATATCAGTCCGAAGCTGAACGCGAGGTCGCACACTTAGGCCGTGAAGCACAAGCTCGCCGCTACGGGGAAGGCGACCGCCCGGGGAAAACTCTTGGACATCTCCTGCGAAAGCCACATGCCTCAACGTATATCACAGAGCTACAAGACGAGAGTGGTACCAGAATGTCGCCCCACAGGGTATACTCGACAGAATCTCCCAATTCTACGCTAGCTTATATACCGCTGGCTCCGAGACTCCTCCGGACGTCCTCACACAATATTTTGATACTATTGAGCTATTATGGCTTAGTAACGTGCATCGAGAGTACCTTGATGAGCCCTTCACTCCTGAAGAGATTGCCCAGGTGATCGCAAGCCTTCCCGGCGAAAAGGCGCCCGGAGCGGACGGGCTAACGGCGGCCTTCTATAAAGAATACTCTTCTACCCTCATTCCCCAGCTAGCCACAATGTATAATGAGTCGGTCACGGTAGGTCACTTTCCCGCCACACTTCGCGAGGCACTGATCACTCTTTTGCTCAAACCTGGCAAACCCCCTGATGCCTGCGACTCGTATTGCCCACTTTCATTAATCAATATAGATAATAAAATGTATGCAAAGCTCCTCGCCAACCGCCTCCTCATGTCGCTTATTGCTCGCCTGGACCAATCCGGTTTTATATCGGGCCGAGCCACCTCTCATAACTTGCGTACCATCTTGTCCATCATACATCAAATTAACCCGAACCTGCCTGCAGTGGCTGCCCTGTTGGATCCCAGTAAGGCATTTGACTCGCTAGAGTGGCCCTTCCTCTTCGCCCTGTTGGCCCGCCAGGGACTCAGCCCGCTCTTAATTAGCAAAATTAAGTTACTTTATACACTACCAATGGCACGTATACATATTAATGGCCAAATTACAGAACCAATACGCATTACCCGTGGCACCAGGCAGGGTTGCCCCCTGTATCCTATACTTTTCGCCATAGCTATGGAGCCACTGGCATCACGGCTATGGCAACATCACACACAATGGGGGCATTGGCTTCTCCTCTTGCAGCCTAGTCACATCGATGTATGCGGATGATGTTGCCCTCTTTATTTGAGAGCCCCAAGAGAACCTAGGCCCTGTGACCAGAGAGATCATCCGATTTGGCGTCTACTCCGGAGTGCAGGTAAATTGGGGGAAATCAATTTTGTTTTCGTTAACAGACGCAACCCGCCCCTTCGATACTGAATATCCCATCACATGGGCCTCCGGCCCGATTAAATACCTGGGAATCTGGCTCACTAGGAATATTGACGAGCTGTGGAGGGAGAACTATGGCAGAGCGATTGATTGGCTCGAGTCCAGAATTCTTATCTGGAAAACCCTTCCGCTATCTCTTGCCGGTAGAATTGCCATCGCTAAGATGGTAGTCCTGCCCAAGTTCTTGTATCTGTTTTTAAATATTCCGCTGCCACTTTCATCCCAATTTTTCCAGAGACTTCGCTCTAACATGATTACACTATTCTGGGCGGGCCGCCAACCGCGCATTGCATATGACATTCTTACACTCCCCTTCGGCGGGCTTGGGGCTCCCAACTTCAAACTTTATGCTTACTCAGCCCAAGCTAGTTTTCTTCACTTTTGGATACATCCTACGCCATTTCAACCGCACGTCACGGTCGAAACTAACCTTGCCGCCCGTGGCCAATACAGACTGCCTTATTCCTTCCATATACAGCCCCAAAGGGCGAAATTGACACTGTTGAATGTTTGCGCTGGGCCTGGGAGGGAATACGCAAATGCACTGGGATCCCAATGCTGTATGCCCCATCCATGACGCTTGCGAATAACCCCTCATTCCGACCTCTACAGACAACCGGTATGGCGCGCTGCGCTGCCTCACTAGGCATTACCACCTATGCAGATCTGTACCCTAATGATAAGTTCCTTACTCTTCCAGAGAACACTACTCCTCTAGAAAATCTGCTGTATTTCCAAATCCACGCTACATGCAAAGACAATAATGCCTCATTCCCCGCCCCTCCAGCCCAGTGCGCTGCGCTAGAGTATATTCATTCGAATGCCTCCCCACGGAAACTGATCACAAGACTTTACGCGCTGACGCTCGCAGCTTCTCCAGTCGACACCGAGCGGGCACAGCTGGCCTGGATGTCTGATCTTGGGGATGTTCCCACACCCGAGCAGTGGACATACTGCTGCAATCAGTCCCAAAAGCTTTCCCCTAACTATCGCTTACGCCTCATACATTTTAAGTACCTACACAGGCTATATCGCACACCCATAGTGCTTCATAAAATGGGACTGATTGCGGACTCTAACTGTGTGAGGTGTGCTGCTCCAAAAGCCTCCTTTATACATTTAGCCTAGAAGTGCCCCAGGATTGCGGCGTTCTGGTATGACATATGCCACATCGCAAGTGACATCACCTCAGACACCCTTACCCATGACATGTCTGTTGGGCTATGTCAAAGATATTCTGGACGCCAGCAGACGCCTGTCCGCACTGCTGCTAGTACTGGCGCGGCGCCGAGTGGTGATTCACTGGGGTCGGAAACCAGCGTTGTCTCCTAAGGCCTGGCTGGCGGATGCGGCGTATTGTCAGACTCATTTAACTGAATATTGGAATCTCATGCCCCCAGCTAGCCGACCTCACGATATATGGGCCCCCCCTGGTATCGTATCTACAACGATCGGGCAGTAGTCCTCCCTCCCCGGAACACGCAATAACAGACCCAGATGCACCTCCGAGAGTTATGGTTGAAAATGATGATGTGGACCCTTATACTACTATGACGCAATGATTTCTCATGCACTAAATTTCGATTCGTTCTGCAAGCTTAATATGTGTAATGCAAACCTACAGGATTCCGCTGAGTGGCAAAAATCACGTATCTATGCTACAGCTATTCTGTACTACAGTGTCTTCCAATGCATAATCTGTAATGTTTGTTCTTCCCGAATAAAGTTTTGAAAATCTAAAAAAAATATACCATCCCTGGTGCCTTATGGGGCTTTCTGCCCCCCTAGGGGCAGAAAGGTAAAAAAAAACAGGCCGATCTGGGCAGAAAAAACATGCACAAATTTTGAGCCCCTTTGGAAGCGACCCTTGCCCAAGGGGTCGCTTCCATTTAAATTAATTAATCCCTGGTGGCTAGTGGGGTTTTCTGCCCCCCCCCCCCCCGGGGCAAGAAGGCCAAAAAAACGGGCCGATCCCATGCAATTTGCTCCCCTTTGGAAGCGACCCTTGCCCAAGGGATCGCTTCCATTTAAACAAAATTAATCCCTGGTGCCTACTGGGGGCATTTCTGCTGCACGATCGCGACGCTGTGCGCGATCGTGAAGCAGAAAGGCCCTGCAAAGAGACATCAGGGGAGAGGAAAAAATCTCTTTCCTCTTCCCCCGATGCATGGAGGAAACACCCCCAGGAACAAGGAAACCTTTCTTGTTCGTCTGACGCCTGGAAGCAAGTGGCTTCCAGAGCGTCTGGGACTTCGTCATGGGATTCCCATGGGGAGGTCGGGGTGGCAGAGGAAACTCTTCTGCTTCCATCCCTGTTTGTGGGGGCTAGATGGGCTGCCCATGGGGGAAGCGCCAGCGCTTCCCCTATGGGTGGGTGCCATGACGGAGCAGTTCCGTCATGAGCTCACGCCCACCGTGGCTCATGACGGAACCGCTCCGTCATGAGCATAGAAAGGGTTAAAAGAGGAAATGCTAATAACTGAGTTCTAGATCAGAAATATGGTAAAAATAGATTTATTACAGAAACTTTTGTAAATGCGGAACAGAGAAAAATGCACGATAATGCCATGAAGGCTTAAATACAGCATCATAAAACTTAGTCCAATTAATCTAGTTTAGGTAAAACCTCGAGAGTTAAACTCATAAAGAGTAGTAGTAAGATCCCAACATTCCCATTGAGGAAAATCTAAGATAAATGGACAAAGTCTCAGAAATACACCCAGCAGCATCATGATACGCACCATGCGGGTAAAAAGAAATGCTTTCATGAAAATGGAGTAAGTTTCACAAAATAAGCCCCTATGGAAAACACAAAAAATGAGCCCGTAAGAAAAACAGAATTAGCCCCTTAATACTAAAACCCAAGAGCTTTTATACACAAATCAAATTTCTATTAATAGATTCTGCACATTCAGCATGGTATGATCATAGTTATGATCACATTGGAAAATAAGAAACCGCAACATAATTAAAACTACGTATTTATTTCGAACTAAACCGTTCCTAGGCTTTCCTGTTTTCAGTTTCTATTTTTGGTCAATTCTGGTGGGGTTTTTTCAGTGTTTTCAAGTGATTTCAATACCTTAAAAAAACAGTGGTTACACATTTTCACGCCATTAAAAACAACAGAAACAGTGTTTTTCGGGTGTTTATGGAACATTTTGCTTGTATTATTGCTGGCTTTCTGCACTGATATTGCATGGTATATAGACAGTGTACATACAGTGTATATGAGGTCCAAATACATTTTTGAAAATAAAACTTATTGTAGTACACCATACAATACTACTTCAGTGAGTCTTTGGTCATGTGCGCTCACTCTTTCCTTCCCATGTAAAAAAATTTCTGTGAAAAGTCCCTCTCAAAATTGCCACTTGAGATGGGCAACGCCAAAACAGCCAGTACACAATTTGCTAACTCTGGCCACTGACATAGCTTTCCATACCAATACTGGTGCACTTGAAGATTGCGATTCTCTGGGCAGGTTCTGCAACATTTGCTTTGAACTGGGCACTTTTGCCCTCAGAGTTATTGAAGCAGTCAATAATGAAGCAGCAATTTTGAAACTACAGCAAAAATTCCCCTTTTTGGAAGGGATCTAGAACTTGTACAGAGTACCAAAGTGAGGTTTCATTGACTTCAAATGCCATGGTTGGTGAAGGGACATTTCTATGCATCATTGCAAGACATTTCTCATACATTGTAAAATAAAAGTTCCTGAATTGCTCTTCAACATTGCTTTGCTCACCAAGTGGCAAGCAGTCTAACATGGAACATGTTGCAGTGCCAAAGTCACTAAAACTGTCGCCCAGCCTACTCTCAAGGAAATGTTTCACATCTACACCAATTATGCTGAACACTTGGCAGACAAGGGTGGTTTCAGACTCTAGTTTTTTTATTATGTCCACTACAGCAGTTATGTTTTCCTGTAAAAATATAAGAATGCAGAAGAGCGTACTTTTTTTCACATCACTATCAATTTGCGACCAAAGATGCTCCCATTTCTTGCCTTTGGCATCATCACTCAGCAAAAATTCTGTAAACGGTTGCCACATGGATAATATAGCATTCCCAGCCCCTTGGACTGAGAACCATCAGCTAAGTGACACAGTTGGGATGGCTCTTTCTTTGATGCCACACAAAGCACAAAATGAAAAATAGTTGCGTTTTAGTTCCCGCGCATAACAAAACAGTGCAACAGAATGGACTAAAAAGTCAATAGCATTCTTCATTAACTCTGAAGATTATAAAGACTTTCAGCATACCATCTAACAAGTGGCAAGGATCTCTTACAGGGAAGCACTTCAGCTCAGGTATCGATTTTGACAGGCCATCACACAACTTTTTCATATACGTAGCTGAATCACTGCAAATACAAACAATATACAATCTTTGTTGAACTTGGAAAGAACCTTTTTGCAGCAGCATTCCAAGTGACACTGCGTTCCATGTTCTCCAAAAGTCTGGTGTTGTGTTTTTACCACTATTCCAGATGCTTGGTGATAGACTCCTTTCACATATACTTGTCACTATACCTTGCATTGAATGTTTAAAGCTTGAGGTGTTGACAATTCACCTACTATCAATACTGACTCACTAGAAACTGGGGGCTGATGAATCAAGGGTTTTTACCCATTCTCTGTGGGTAAATATGATGGCAAATATTGGGAAAGATTCTTATGAAACCAGCCATTTTACCTATCAGTGAAAGAATCAAACGCAGCCAAAATATCAAATATGATTTTGATGTTTCCTGATTCTCTAGAATTTATAAAATAATTAAACAAGACCTTAAACATGCTTCTAAACCCTGCATCTTTAGACCAAAGACCACAAACTGAAAAAAGCAAAAGGAAGAAGAAACAATATTTTAGTGGCATCCTTAAACAACAAAACTGAGGCAGAATAATGTTAGCCCAGTCTTTCTTGCTGCTAGCTTGTATAACAAAGTTACATTGTATTGGCCCCTTCAGGAAGAAAAAAAATGACTCTTTCACTTGTCTTTTCCTTTCTTTGAATGGCATTTTGTTTGTGGTTGTAAAGGTGTTTTTTCAGTGTTTATATGTTTACACTGGTGGGGGCTATTTCCCTTTCGGTGGGGTTTCATCAGTTATTATAGGTTTAAAGCTAAAGCTGGACAGCCTACCCATTCCTTAAGGTAAGAAAAATCTTCCACCTACACTCTCAGCAACTGCTCCCTGGAGATGATCAGCACAAAATGAAACATTTCTCAACAATAAATAGAATCACCACCAACATGTCTTCAGCGGAACTTCCAGCTGAAGTCCTTGAATATGATAGTTTGGGAACACGAGGGAAGCTCCATTCACAATACACACTGCATAACACAATAGTCCACTTTTTGTTATTGATGTAGTTCATTTGATGATCTGCAGAAACAAAATGAGATGGTTTGCAGTGGGAGGCCCAGCTGCTGTGCTGTTACAGTCAGACTACCAAGTCCAACATTTCCTGGACCCCAGGAGGCGGTCCCTGGAGATTGTGTTCACCTGTGGGCTTTTAGTGCTATAAAGCGCATAATCGTTCCCCGCAGCACAGGATAAGAATGGGCCCGTCCGTGCCCGGAGGAGGCTGACCTGGGCCACGCCTCTTGGCTCCAGTATCCAGGCTCTGTAATACTCCTGTCAGCAACGAGCAAGAATGGGGAAAAAGGAAAGCTTGTTCTGCAAAATGTGCCTCTTCAAATGCTCGTCAAGCAACACCATCCATTATACCATACCTTACTATGGTAATGGGGGCTATTGACTCGGAAATAGATCTGGTTGAAGAACGCATAGGCCAAGTTCGACATCAGTCATCAGCCCCATCTCCGACACCAGTGGTAAATAGATACAGCAGCTGAAATTAAAACCCAGGAGGGTGCTCCTAAAAAGGTTATCAGGACTTTGACTGGCTTAAATGGCAAAGATCATGCAAAATGAAATCCTTGTAGCAGTACCAATCCGCAGCTGGAAGTTATTGATGTGTGCCCAGGGCCTGTAAATCCCCCTCCGACCAAATGGAAAAGAAAGGAGCCCCAAGAGAGAATGGTTAGGAGTAAGCGGGCCTTGTCTTGATTATCTGCCTGCTCCAGAC
The DNA here is from genome assembly GCA_963921515.1 of Calotriton arnoldi. Taxonomy (NCBI): domain Eukaryota; kingdom Metazoa; phylum Chordata; class Amphibia; order Caudata; family Salamandridae; genus Calotriton; species Calotriton arnoldi. Next base: position 884,554 of record CAWUFW010003626.1, read on the forward strand.
GAAGAAGTCCGTAGGTCCAATTGGTGCCATATTTTACATGAGGAAGAATATAATTTGCTCAAGGAGAGCATCAGGACTGTGCCAGCTTCAATAAACTTTGTACTTGTTTTTTTTTTTAATTTGGACACAAAATTGCAGGAATTTTGTATTGTGATGTGATCGCCTGAAATCAATTGAGGAAAAGTTGTCCCCAACAAGTGCCCAGCCCCAAGGGGCTCATTGGGTTCTACCTCAGTAGCCAATTTAGAAAGACTCCACCCTACTGAGGAGCTTGTCACACTTATTGAATCTAGAGTAAATTCAGATCGACCCCAACAGGAAAACAGACTTTCAAACACTGCCAGGGCCTCAGATATACAGAATTCTGAATGGAGACATACCACTTGACTCTAACCCTGATACGTGTCCGCATTTGCCTCCGGCTTGCACCCCATTTGTGATAATTTTAAGGAGTGTCCTGCCTCTGGACCCCAGGAAGTCTGAAAAGGTGTTTGATTTAAAGGCCAAAGTGGTACATTGGCTCATGCAAAACTCAGGGACGAGTGAAGATCTGCATGATGAGCTTATTCTTGTAAGAAGTGTTAAGAAAATTGGGTAAGCTTGGAACAATCCCCAGACAGATTGCGTAGTGGTACATTTTAAGGTACCGAAGCTAGTGGCGATACTTTAGAATCGCCTCACCCACACATACATTTCACAAGGATATCCAGGCCCTCTCCCTACGGTATTTTTACAAATCACTGAACAGCTCCTAATCTCCTAGTTCATAATTGGCTGATGTCTGAGGGCCACTCTGGTCGCATTGACATGGACATACAAAATCGTTTTGCACCCCTTACCGATCTGGAGGACTTAGATTGACATACTGACATGAGGGGATATCCCAGAATAGATAAGGGGGCGCCCAGTGGTTGACTTTGGGAGGACAGTCCATGGAGAAGGGTAATCCAGCTTTCATAAAAGGTATAGGCTTGGGCAATAAAATGCCTGGTAGTGATTCTCAGTGTGCCTTCATCTATTACTGTACGTTCCTGGAATATGGCAGGAGTGCAGGGTAAACTTGAGAACCTAGATTGGTTAGCTCTAATTGGTTCATATGATTTAATCTTCTTACAAGAAACATGGATGGTGACCCCCTTTCACTTAGATGGTTTTCACTCCTATTACTCCCCCGTGGTTCCATCACCAGTTGGATATGCAAAAGGGGGGTTAGAGGTCCTGGTCTCAGTTAAATTCCCTCAATTAAGATAATGGAGTTACATAATTCGGTGTGGTTCCAGATTTTACAGTTTTCATTTGGTGGTCATAGAAACCTGCTGTTAGTAAATTGTTACTACAACATATTTGATAATAGGCGCACTGAGGTTGGGGAGGATCTGGATAGGCTTATCTCCAAAATGCTCTTGAAAGCAAATCATCAGACTTTGGTTATTTGGGCTGGTGAGTTTAACTTAAAGTTCTAATTTTAGTAATAGCTCGGTCTGGGGCCTAACTGCTCCTAATGGTGACCTGATTACTTACTTTCTGCATACCCCCTATGGAGAGGTCTTAAACAAGATCATTACCTTTACGTCCCTCATCCTCGACCCAGTCATTAGATGTGAGGGAATATTCACTGACGGGAAACAAAACAGGAAACGCTTGCTAACTCCACCCACCCTCCTGCCAGGGACAATAATAAAATAGCCAGAACAAAGCACTTTCTGTTTTGTTTCCTGTCGGTGAACGAGACTGGGGACGCTGAGATGACTGCCGGGCTTTTACCTCCACGTGTTGTCTCCTGGCCTCTCCTTCTGCTGGGCTCTGGAAGTGCCTGGGGACTGTCGAAGGGAGCTGCTGGATGTAGGATTCATTGTATGGCCTCCTGAACTCCGTGAGTATAGTTTGCAGCCGGGCATCCTTGGGCTGGAGCATTCTGGTTGAATGCGGTTTTGTCTGCTTCTGGGGTGATTTTTTTATGGATGCACTCCGCTAATGGTGTTCTGTCATTCTGTCACTGGGTCAGTATGGGGAAGCATGCTAGTAAACACAGGCATTGCTCTTCCCTTTCTTCATCCTCCTCCTCCTCCATGGGTAGTCAGGATTCAGCCCCTCCCGTGATGTAAAGTAAAGGGGGTGATGACGGCCGGCTGAGGAAGTTAATTTTGGAGACGTTATCTGCTTTGTATCTGAATAAGAAGACGGCTGGTGTTCGCTCTGCAGGGGAGCACGACCTCTACTCGGACATTTCCAGTTCAGATTCTTCTGATGAGTCCTCCTTGGGGTCTGTGGACCTTAAAGGGAAATATATCTCTAAGGATATGTTGCCAGACATTCTTTCCCATGTGAGTGACAATATGGGTTTCCTAGATGAGGAGGTCGCCAGAATGTCCAAAGACATGGTTTTGCCACAGTGTGGGAAGCAGCCTACCAAAGCCTTGCCCGTTCATCAGTTTGTGATGGACGTTCTTTTAAAGGTGTGGAAGGATCCCGAACACATCATGATGCCTCGCTTCATGTCTAAGTGGACGATAATCAAACACAAAATACAAAGATATACACAAATGGTCTAAGTTGCTAAAAACTTTTGACAACACCACCTACGGATTATACCATCAAATGGTTGTAATTTAATCTCATCACCAATTAGAACAATCAATACATATACATAGTACAATACATGTAAATCTTAAAGTTTTAAAATAGGTGCAACCTAAAAGAAGGGGAGGGAGGATTGTGAAAGGTGTGTGATGTGAGGAAAGGAAAGGTAGTGTACATGTGAGCATCAGATTCAATATTTACAACCTATCCAGCCATCAACTGGCTTGTACATATATGAAAACGCAAAACATCAAAAGGATGCAGATAAACAATCTCTGTCATCCATGTTTGGAAGAAAGAAATAGTCAACGTTTCGACCCCTATATGTGGCAGGGAGCTTTATTCCTTGCGGACGGGGTCTTCATCAGGGCTAGGGCACATAGACGCGGAAGCACCAAACCAGCAAGAACGATTCAGGCTGAAGTAGAAAAGAAAGGGCCTCGCAGGCTCTCATTAGACTAGCTGGCGTGTATTCCAGGTAAACATGAGCCAGGGTTGATGAGTAACCAGTGGCTCGCGGTTGCTGATGTAAAACCAGTCTGCACCCGAGTCCAGTGGATTTGCGGGTTACCCCATTGATACTTAACTCGCTTCATGTCTAAGCTGTACCCCTTGAGAGACATGGAGGATACTATTCCTGAGTCTTTTCATATGGACTCTATTGTGTCCAGTCTGTTGGGGCGTCCGTCCATAGCTGAGGATAATGTCCTGAAGGATGGGGCAGATAAGATTGACTCCTCTTTGAAGAAGGCTTATGCAGGGTCCCATCTTGCCATTTGTTCTGGGGTGTATGGAGCATATGTGGCGCAGTCTTTATTGTCCGACTCCAAATCTTTGTTCTCTACGATGCAGGACGGTGGGCAGTGTCCTGAGTTATTGGAGTCCATGAAACGTTTCTTTCTGACATTGCGTTTGACTCTGTTAGAGTGTCAGCTTTATCCTGTGGTGCTTCCATTGCTGCCAGACGTAGTTTGTTGCTGAAGGGGTGGAACACAGATGTTGCTCAGCATTCCATGGCTTTGAGACTGCCATTTACTGGTCCTCAGCTTTTTGGAAAAGACCTTGAGGAGAAGTTGCATCGGGTATTCAAGGAACAGAAGCAATCCTTTTCTTTTCGGCAGCAGCGACATAAGGACTCTTTCTTTTTCTCAGTGAAGTCATTTTGTCAATCTTCTCGCCAGCAGAGGAATACTTCAGGAACCAGAAGGCCCCGGGGGAGGGTTTCCAGGGAAAGTGTCAGAGGAAGCCTCATCCAGATACCGGACCTGGGGGTCAGTGTTCTGACTATGCCGCCTTCCATAGTCCTGCCGGCATGCTGCCAGAGGTTGGTGGGAGACTGCGCCATTTCCTGGTGGCATCGAGACTCACGAGGGCGGACCATTGGGTGCTGAGTGTCCTGGAAAGGGGTTACTGGAGCGAGTTCCCCCGCCCCTCCCCCCTTCCCCCGGCACAGTTTGGACTCCGATTCCGAAGGATGTTCCCCATCTGAGGGCTCTGTTGGACGGGGTTCAGCTGTTGTTCCTGAAGAAGGCGATTGTCACTGTTCCTCGGTCAGGGCACTTATTTGGTCATCTTTCTTGTCCCAAAGGTTACAAGGGGTTGCCGAATTGTGACCCACCGCAGGCCCCTGAACAGGTTTGTCCAGAAGATCCCCTTCAAGATGGAGACCCTGCAGCGTGTCATCCCGTTGATTCAGGCTGGCTGTGTGATGAATACCTTGGATCTTCAGGATGCATATCTGCATGTGCCTGTGGCATTGGGGTTCCAGAGGTTTCTGAGGTTCTCCCTGCAGGGTCGTCATTGGCAGTTTTGTATCCTCTCTTTCGGCCTGCGTTCCTTGCCCAGGGTCTTTACCAAGGTGGTCGCTCACCTTCCCCTCCAAGGGATCTCTGTGTTTCTGTACCTGGACGACTGGCTACTGCAGGCCCCTCTCTACCCTGGTGATGACTCAACATCTGGCTTTAACCATACATACGCTAGAGAGACACAGCTTCCTCCTGAATTTTCCAAAGTGCCATCTTCAGCCTGCCACCAGGAGGTCTTTTATAGGGACGGACTTCGACCCTGTTCTGGGCAAAGTGTTCCTGCCTTCCTCCCGGATCCTGTGTCTGCAGACTTTGTTGGGGGCTCTGTTGTCTCAGCTCCGCTGCTTAATTGGATGGAGGTGCAGGGGCACATGGCGGCCTGCGTATTTACAGGTTACATCTTCGTCCCTTGCTGTGGCATCTTCACAACTTTCTTTGTTTCCCAATTCAGGAGTTGTCCTTGGAGATCCCGGTTTCTCCGGATGTGGTGTGCACCTACAGTGGTGGATGGACGCTTCCAATCTCTCCTGGGCATGTGGTTGCATCCCACGCCGCCGGTGGTTCTGACAATGGATGCCAGTGCGCTGGGATGGGGTGTGACTCTGGGTCAGTGGACCGTTAAGGCTCATTGGCAGGGGTCGGAGACCAGGCGCTCCTCCAACTGGAAGAAACTGTCGGCTGTGGAGAGGGCCCTTCGGTACTTCCAGGGTCATCTGTTGGGTTGCAATGTGCTGGTGCGGTCCGACAATACTGTGACTGTGGCTTATGTGAATCATCAGGGCAGAACTCCATTTTGGCCCAACACATCAGGGGCATGGACAATGTGGTGGCGGATGCCCTGAGTCACAGGTTTCCTTCCTCTCTGACGTTGTGTCTGTCTCCCAGGGTGTTCCGCTTGGTTTGCCGGAGGTTCGGTACTCCCAAGATGGACTTGTTTGCTTCAGGACCAATGTTCTCCTGCCTCTCTTTTGTTCCCGGATTCCGGATTCCGGAGAGGGGAGTGTGGGGTGTGGAGGCCTTGTCCCTCACGTGTCCTCCTTGGTTGCTGAATGCCTTCACTCCCTTTCCCCTCATTCCTGCGTTCCTGTTGAAAGTCTAGAGGGTGGAGGGGCATGTGGTTGCTGTGTTGCCACACAGGCCCCGGAGGTCTTGGTTCCTACTGTTGTTGAGTCTGGTGGGGGGTCCTCCTTGGATCTTGCTGTGGAGTCTGTCTCCTCTGAGGTCTTCCACTCCTCGCCTGCTGGTCCCTCTCACCTTAGCGGTCTGGAGGTGGAATGGCAGTCGCTAAGTGGATGGGGTTTGCCTGACCACATTATATCTGTGGTGCAGGGTTCTCGTAGATTGTCCACTTTGTCTTGTTATTCTAAGCATTGGTCTGCTTTCGACAGATGGTGTGCTCTTCATGATCTGTCCTCTACTTCTTGTTCTGTCTCTTACATTCTACAGTTCTTTTTGGACATGGTTCAGTAAGGGTTTTGCGCTCTTTACTATTAAGGGCCAGAGGGCGGCTGTCCCGGCTTTCAGGGATCCGGCTTCTTTGTCCTCTACAGACGGCCTATTGGTGTCCAGGCTGTTCAGAAGCTTTTTTTTCTCTCCTTCCCTGCTGTCCGATATTCGGTGCCTGCCTGGGATCTTTCTCTGGTCCTGCATGCTCTTCAGTCCTCTCCTTTTGAGCCTTTGTTGTCTGTGGATGTCAAATTCTTGCCTTTCAAAGTTGCTTTCCTGGTGGCCATCACATTGGCCCGGAGGTTGGGGAAACTTTCTGCTTTGCGTTGTTCTCCCCCATTTTGAGGTTTATGCAGGATGCTGTGGTGTTTTGTTTGGATTCTGGTTTCCTTCCTGAAATTCATTCTAAGTTTCATACGTCTCAGGCGTTGGTGTTGCCTTCTTTCTACCCTTCACCTTCTTCTCCTGATTAAGACTTGTTGCACACTCTGGATGTGAAGCGTACTTTGTCTGTGTATGTGGACAGTTCTGCTGAATTTCGTTCTTCTGACAGTCTGTTTGTGACATTTGGGCTGGCCGGCCGTGGGAAGCCTGCCTCTCGGCTGACCCTGGGTCGTTGGATCAAGACCACTATTTCTTTGGCTTATCAGGGCTCTGGTTTGCCGTGTCCTCTGGGTGTCCAGGCCCGGTCCACTAGAGGGTTCTCTGGGTCCTGGACTGCCTTTAATTGGGTGGCTTTGGATGAAATCTGTCGTGCTGGGACTTGGGCTTCTGAGTCTACCTTTATTAGGCATTACAGGTTGAATTGCGCTCTGGGTGACTGTTATAATTTTGGGTGTGGTGTTTTGTGTGCTGTGGAGCCTGATGCTCCTCGTTGAGTTATTTTCATGCCATTAAATTCACTGTGGTGCGCTTCTCTCCTTTGTGGGGTCTGTTTTTTTTCTGCCAGTTTTCCAAAGGCCCTCACTTTGGGAGATCTGCTTTGGTATGCCTCGTGTAATGACTGGGTTGAGTATGAGGGACGTAGAGGTAATGTCCTAATTACTTACCGGTAATCCTCATTACTCTTACTCCTCCTCGACCCAGTCATCATTCCCACCCTCCCTGTGTCAGGCCTTTGTTGTGCATGGTATTTCAGGAAGTGCTTTGTTCTGGCTATAGTATTATAGCCCCTGGCAGGAGGGTGAGTGGAGTTAGCAAGCATTTCCGGTTTTCTTTGCTGTCAGTGAATTTTACTTCACGTGTAATGACTGGGTCGAGGACGAGTAGGACTAAGAGTAATGAGGATTACAGGTAAGTAATCAGGACATTACTAAACATCAATTGCTCTTTGTTTCAGACCTTTTCTTTAAATCATGTGCCCAGCTGCCCACTTTTTATGGAAATGGCAAGTCTAGCTCAATTGATTTTATTATAGTCGTAATCGACCTTGCAGCCCAAATTCCTGATTTTTCAAACCGGAACAATTGTGCGAGTGGTCAGTGCATTGATTTAAATATTGAATTGGGATTTGGAGCGGGCACAAGGATAAGAGGTGGGAGAATTGATCTTTTTTGTTGCACAATTTTGGTATGACTAAAATGGGATAAAGTAAATGTCAATCAGTTTATGCAGGATCTAATACAGAGAGAGCAGGCAGCAATAGCCAGTTGCCTGTCTCAGATGCTGACCCAAAAGTGATTGACGGGGTTTGTGTCACTCTGCCTAAAGGTTTCTACTCTACTAACTGCTAAAAGGTTTAGGCGGAACACTCTGGCAAGTGGCTGGATTAATCAAGATTGTAGCATAGCCCACTGTAAATTGAAAAGAGCACTCAAAGCCACCCCGAGGGACAAGGCCCAAATTCAGTCGGCCAGGAAACTATATAAAGATACCCTAGCTTCTAGAAGGATAGATATACAAAAAACAGTTTGAGATGAACTTGAAACAGCAATACGGACCAAGGACCACTCCAGTTTCTGGGGAAATTGCAAATCGTCCCTTTTTTCTGAGCGTAAGCTGGCTAATATTGATTGTTATACCATCTGAATCCTGGGTTTCTCATTATTCCAAACTCTTTAGTCCAGAACAGGTTTTGGTAACTAGTGGGGGTGAGCTAGTGAGTGTGCCTACAGATGTGAGCGCCCTTTAAAAAAAAAATTTTTTTTAAATGCCTCTCTATAGATAATAAGGAGGTGGAAGTGGCTATAAAACAGAGTTTATTCCATAAAGGTCCGGGTCCAGATGGAGTCCCTATAGACCTTTCTAAAGTCAACATAGAACTATGGGCCCCTTTTCGTTATTCATGTTCTGCATGCTGCCGTGATGGGCCACATACCTTCCACTTGGAAGGAGTTGGTTATTGTCTCTATTTTCAAAAAGGGGCACAAATCCAACCCAGGTTGCTATAAACCGATCTCTTTACTGGATACTCCATTTAAGATCCAAGGAAGGGTTCTCCTTGCACGTCTAGAGAAGTGGGCCAAATCTAAAAATATTCTTTCACCTGCTCAATTTGGTTTCTGCCCAGGGGTGGGCACGGTGGAACAATGTTTAAACTTGGCACTGCTAGCCGGGAAGTACGTCAAAGCCAGGAGAGGAGCCTTTCAGCTAGCATTTATAGACCTATCCTGTGCCTTTGATAATGTAAACCATCCCAAGATATGGATTGTGATGGAATCTATGGGGGTTGGAGCAGGCTTTAGTGGATGTCCTGAAGAGGTTACTCTTGAATACCATAATCAAAGTTTGTTTTGGCCAAAATGGGGAATGCACTGACCCCATTAACTCAAGTAGAGGGTTAGGCAAGAATGCATTTTGTCTCCCTTTCTTTTCCTCCTATATATCAATGGTCTGGATTCAGACTTGACCAAGGTTGGGAAAGACTTGCCTGTAGTGGGTGCATGACTGGTGCCCGGTCTCTTCTATGCAGATGATGCTATGCTCCTAGTGCAAACAGCAAATGGATTACAGCGGCTTTTGGAATCTTTTACAGCTTTTATGGGTAATTAGGATTTAAAAGTTAATTTCACTAAATGGTTCACTATTGTGATCGGCTCCAGAAACACATAATCTAGGTCACACTTGGTGGAAGGAGTCCTTATTCAGGGAGCCCCGACCTTTAACTATCTGCGCATGCTTTTTGATAGCTCCTCAAATCGGATGCACTTACTGAGAACCAGAGCACATCAATTTCAGGGTGCCATTGAGGCAATTTTTCGATTCTCCTCATGGTTGGGTGCAAAAATGGTAGCTGAAATGCTTCTTCTGTATAAAAGCAAATGTATGCCCGTGGGGCTCTATGGTGCGGGAGTGTGGGGTCATGTTGGTGCAGAAATCCTTCAGACCATGTAAAATAGATTTGTAAATTGTATGCTTTCAACCACCGCCTCTTTATCCTCATTCATTGCTCACCACTAGTTGGGCCTAAACTATCTGTTAATCAGCGCCAAGATACCCTTGGGTGAACGTGTGCTTTACAAATGGACATATTATGTTAGACGGGGCGAATAGGATTCCTTGGCGGGTTTCTGTGAAACAGTCTTTGAAGAAACTGAGTCTTAAAGAACTTTGTCAAACCCTCAATGATAAATCCCCGTAGTAAGGAACAGGTTAGATCTCTATCTTGACTTTTCTTCCAGGAATAGGCTCTCAAAAGTTTATAACATACCTACAGTGAGAGCATATTTAGATCTGGGACCATCCAATGCCATGGAACTCTACCTTGCCTTTTTCCGCAACACCCAATACAGATTTTATCTGACTAGAGTGAGGTTGAGTACTATCCATTTCCTTTGTGCCTTTCCCACCCAGGGCACTTGGTTTAAATCTTTACCCAACTGCCCGTGCAATAACTGCACTGTACAAAGTTTTATACATTTTATGTCCTTCGTACACAGTGCCTTGGAAGAGGTTTTTAATACCATTTTACAATTATCAAATATTAAACAGCACAGAAGTGCTTTGATTTTTCTACAACAATTAGGCTCTGTAGAGACATGTTTTGCAGTGATACATTTTATTAGAAGCACTATGTATATTAGACTAAGATATGCACACTAATTTTCATGCACATTTTAACCCGTTTTTAAACTTTCTACTACTGTAAGATGGATATAACTATATAGCAACGGTGAAATGTTTGCTGAGTTTGCACAGTCTCTACAGTTTATATCGCTTTTTTCTCACTATTTATTGTATTTGATTGCATTTTCTTATACATGACATTGTATTATGTTTTTTTATGGTCATACTTTGACCGAAATAAAAGAGTATTGATGATAATGAAGATGGTTTGCACTGGGACACTGATTGGGAGTGAGGATGAGCAGGAGCAAGATGAGCAGAACACCCCAAAAGTCTTCTATATTAAAACAAATGGCGTTTTAATACGAAAATGTTGCATAACGATTTCACAATGCTAATTACATTTCTAGGTGGCCCAGGAAACTCGTTTCAAGTGCATCATTAATTCATCAGTTACAACTCTACGCATCATCGAAAACCCCAAAAAGTCAGAAATAATTTCTTACTCTACATTGCACGTTTTAAAAACGCTCCAACTTGTGCTTTGAAGGGCACATTCCAAGTCTCCCCCTCCCAAACTCGAATTTAAACAATAATCAAGAATTTATAGTCTAGTATATAAACTTTTTGTTATGGATGGGAAATGAGTGAAGCTGCTCAGAAAGTCTATCATTGAAATTCCTGATTCTATGTGGAACAGCTATGTTACTTATGACGTCAGTTCTGCTCCTGGGCTCCTGTCTCTTCTAACTCCTACTCCCGATTGCCACCTCCTCTCATCTCGGCGTTAACAGCCTACTGATGACTTCACAAGGGCTCATCACCGGCTAACTCGAGTCTTCACTGCAGCAGCACTCGCACAGATCTATCATAAACAAACACAACAGTAAAACCGAAAAACCCTGAGGTCCTTGTGCCAGCGCCCCCCTTTTGCTGCATGTTGCTCGCCTCAGCTGCATGGTTGCCCCTCAATTTCACTGTTGGTATCATTTTCATAGCCTGCTTTACACTAATGTTACCGTACTTAGCCACTGTTGCTATAACGTTGTGTCTTTGCTGTAAGTCGTGTCCTTGCTGTAACGTTGTATCCTTGCAGTAACGTTGTATCCTTGCAGTAACATCGTATCCTTGATGTAACGTTGTATCCTTGCAGTAACATCGTGTCCTTGCAGTAACGTTGTATCCTTGCTGTAACGTTGTATCCTTGCTGTAAAGTTGTATCCTTCCCTTTAACATTGTTTCCAGCCGTTTACCTCTGTCTATCCTCCTGATTAGCCTTTAACTTTGTACTTCTTTTGCATTTCTTTGCACCCTCTGTTTTAACTTGCTGTTTTGTCCTGTTTGGCATTTTTTCGTTTGACGGCATTCTCCTCTGCTCCCCCCATTGCCACTCATCTCTCCTGCCATTTTTGGCCCGCTTCACTCCTCCTAGGGACCCTCCCTCCTCCAAGGATCTACTTAATGGTGGCTGCAGCATGGCTGCACCACTGGCGTGCCAAAGGCCAGTCCGGCTGCACCCGTCTGTGCCTGGACGGCGCCTAGTGCCAGGAACCCTGGCTCTCCGGCCACTTGAAGCTACACTGACTTCAAGCTCAGTGCCCTGGACCCCGTAACAACAACAACTGCTGCTGCACCTCGCAACGACTAATGGTGGGACCTTTCACCTGCTGGCACTGCTTCTTCGTCTGCATCACTGGAGCACACACTTGCACAGCAACCATCACCACCCCAGCACATCTCCGATGCCTACTGCTCAATGTACGATCCCTGCAAACACGCCACAGAGATCTACGACCCAATCTCCTCCCTCACCCAGACATCATTTTTTCCACGGGATCCTGCTCAACCCTGCATCAGAGCCATACATTGCCTCAGAAATGTCGGACAGCTACAAGATAACACACCAAAACCACATCAAAAACATAGAGGTGGAATTGCCATCATCCACAAGGAAGCTATACACTGCACAACCAACGCAGACTACATCACCCCAATCATGGAGCATCTCAACTTCCAACTCCACACCGATGGCAAAACCACCATCAGAGACGCTCGCCAAAGACACCCAGGACCTCGCCCCAGCTTTTGCGAAGCCATCCCTGATTTCATCCCACCGCTCCCCATCGACTTCAAGCACTACATCTTCCTCTGAGACCTCAATTTCCACCTTGACGACCCGGATGACACAAACACTGCCACCCTTCTCGAAAGCATGAACACCCGCAGCCTCACTCAACTAGTCACTAACCCCACGCACATCCCAGGACATGCACTCGACCCCCTTTTCACAGCCAGCGACTGAGTCAAGTACAGCCACGTGACCAAACTCCCCTGTACAGACCACACCATCGTCCACTTCACCATCACAGGTCCCACCACCAAACCTCCCAGCAACCCTCACCAAAGCTGGAACACAGTCTCAGAGGCCATGGACCAACGCTCTCAACTTTTCCCACTCGTCACTTCAACCAACCTAGAGCAAGCTGTCAAGAAGTTCTCCGCCTGGACCACCGACTGCGCAGACGGAGTTGCCCCATCAAGCCCAATAAACCTAAGAGACCCTCCAAACAGGCCAGCTTGTATACCACAGAACTAAGAACTACAAAACGGGACTGCAAGCAACTTGAAAGAAGATGGCACACCAGCAAGGACACAGCAGACTGAACTTCCTGCCAAACATCGCTCAACTAATGCCACCTACTCCTGAAAAGGAGTGCCAACCGCATTGAGGCTAGTGCCAACCACGGCAAAGAGCTAATCAACATCGTCCAAGTGTTCTCAAACCCCTGAGCCTCTGAAAACAACATCACCCCCTCTCAGGAACTCTGCGACTCCCTGGCGGATTTCTTCCATGAAAAGATCTCCGATGTCTAGAAATACATCGAGTACCAGCCTTCCGTCACCCTCAGCCTCATTGCTCCCACAGAGGCAAACCCTGACCACCTGCCAACCACCTGGAACCAACTCGCCACTCAAAACACCACTGCCATCATGAACCCTGTACACTCAGGAGCACCGACTGACCCCTGCCCCAACAAAACTTCAACCGTGGGAGCAAAACGGTCAACAAAAAGCTCACCACCATCTTCAATGCATCCATTGCCACAGCCACCTTCCCTGATTAATGGAAACACGCTGAAGTCAAACTCCTCCTCAAGAAATCATCCACCAACCCCCCACAAACTCAAGAACTTCCGTCCCATCTTGCTGCTCACCTATCCCATCAAGGTCCTTGAAAAGCCATCAACCACCAACTCATGGAACACCTGGAGAACAACAACAGTCTGGACATCTCCTAGTCCGGATTCTGCGCCAACCACAGCACTGGAAAAGTGCTCATCACTGCCACGGATGAGAACAGAGGCCTCCTTGACCGCAGAGAAACAGCAGCCCTGATCCATCTCGACCTCGCGGGAGCATTCGACACCTTATCCCACCACACCCTTATCAAGAGCAACCACATCGGAATCCAAGGAGACGCCCTCCGATGGATCGCCTCCTTCCTCACTGGAAGAACACACAGAATCCGCCTGCCTCCCTACACCTCCAAACACAAAAACATCATCTGTGGCATCCCTCAAGGCTCATCCCTCAGCACCACCACTGCCTGACATCATCCGAACACATAGGCTAAACATCATATCATACGCCGATGACACCCAGCTCATCCTTTCAATATCAGAAGAGCCCACCACCACGAGGGCCAACTTCCACAGGTGCATGACAAGCATCACAGATTGGATGAAAGACAACTGCCTGAAACTCAACACAGAAAAAAACAGAAGTACTGATCTTCGTGTACAACACCTCCCTGTAGAACACCTCCTGGTGGCCTTCCAAACAAGGTCCCACACCCATGTCAACAGACCATGCCCACAAACTCTGCATCATCCTGGACAGCAAACTCACCCAAAAAAACAGATCAACGCAGTCTCCTTTGCCTGCTACCTCACTCTTTGCATGCTCTGTGAAATCTTCAAATGGCTCTGTAGGAGAGTAGGATCTGCTTCTTATAGTTACCCCCACTTTTTGCTGATGTTTCACTGTTTTTGACTTAGTTTGGCTGGGCTCCTGCTATTCAGGACCCCAGCCTATCTGCTTTCTCCTCTAAATTGATTGCATGTACTTTAGGTACACTCCAGATTAGATTCTGGGGTACCCTTATAAGTCTGTCAGGACACGGATATAGGTTAACACTAACCTGGTCAGCCGGATACAGCGGGAGCGATGGAAGATGCTATGCTTCCTCTTCCCCTTATATGGAACCACCTGTGAGTACTATGAACACTCAGCAGATTACACCACAACAGGGGAAGGGGAAAAAAGGGACAAACGAAACAATAAAGTTGCAGCAGTGAAAACACTCAAGGAGCGCTGGTGTGGAGTTCTGTAGACCTCACTCCTATGGTAGCCCCGTGTTTCCTGTATAAGAGACACAACACATCACACATAAGTTTCCACACAGGTCCATTCACTATCAATGTTACATATGTGATGTACTACACTTACATTTAAAGCTGCTGCACGTATTCCACAAGAAAAAGAGCACAAAAGGTAAAAATAAAGAAAAGAAATCAAGCAGTGTTTTCATCACTATTCCTCAGTGATATAGTACCCTCTGTAATACAGAGACAGTAGGTATTCAGTATTCAGATAAACCAAGTACTTATCTGCAACCAGGTAGTCCACTGGTAATTGGTGACTGTGTCTTTAAGTATCCAAGGTAAGATTCTTCTTATCCAAAAATACAGCTTGCAGAATCATACCAGCAATTAATAAAGCAACAAAATCTGAACTCCGAGCCTCTCAACGGCTCTAATTTCACCCAGAGTAATTCCTCCGGTTTCAGTACTCCAAAAAGCGCATACACGCGCTTACTGTAACAAATGGCGCTTTCCAAGCGCGAAGGGTTAAGAGATCAAAAAGCGCTTCCATGCGCTTTCGGGGAATTTGAGGCTCTTTCTTCAAAGCCTCTTAAGAAGCGCTTCTGTGCGCGTAATGTGGCAAATGTCGCGCTCCAAGAGTGAAGGTGCTTTTGAAGGTTAGGCGCGTCCGCGCGCCTTCTAGAATCAAGGTCGCGCCTCAGCGCGAAGGTAGTGCAAGTTTAAGCGCGGCAGTGCGCTTTCAGGAATGGCATCCCTGGTCTTCACTAGGACACCGCCGGAGCGAATGATGGTCCTCCCACGAGGACTGGGAGCCGGGCGTCTCAGCCCCTTCGTCTCAGAGTGTCACAGAGCAGCTGGAAAGTGCTGACAAGCAGTTCAGCGATCCGGATACAGGAAACTCCGACATCAGGTGACAAGCACCTGATAGCAGTTCAGGAGGAGCTTAAGTAGGGCAGGCAGGAGAGGAAGAGATAGGACTGCTGCCTCCCTCAGCATTCTGGGAGATGTAGTTCACCACATTCATTCCCCATTCACGCCTTCGTGTGTCTACTGCGCCCATGGTTAAACGTGACAGAACCCCCTCTCCACGACCGACGTCTCGGCGGTCCACCAGGTTTATGAGGAAACCGTGTGTGGAAACGCCGCAGAAGGCCAGGGCAATGTAAATTGTTACTTGGTTCCCTAGAGCGATCCTCAGGACCATACCCTTTCCATTCAATGAGATAGTGCACCCGCCCCCGGATATATTTGGAATCCAGTATGTTTTGGACCTCGTACTCCTCCTCCCCTTCTATCTCCACAGGTAACGGCTTCTTAGACAATCTGGCACCAGGGAGACAAGGTTTCAGAAGTGAAACATGAAACACAGGGTGGATGTGCCAAGTGGAAGGGAGAGTAAGCTTAATGGCTACAGGATTGATTATACTGTGGATGGGATAGGGTCCTACAAACTTGGGTTGCAGCCGGGTGTTTCCCTTAAACTTCAGATGTTTTGTGTTAAGCCATACTTTATCCCCCACCTTATAGGACGGCTCTGGTGTTCTTTTCTGATCTGCGTTTTGCTTATCGCGGGCTCGGGATGCTTCTAGGTGTGTTTTAGCATTTTGTAACACTGTTTTGAGATGTGCATGATGCTCTTGTATGGTGGGATGTGTGGAAGCGACTGGCTGTTCGAATGGCATCATATTAGGATGGTATCCATTGAGACAGAAGAAGGGAGAACATCCTAACGAGGAATGGTCTGCGTTATTATATGCGAACTCTGCAGTCCATAAAAGTGTTCTCCATTCTTCCCCTTGTTGCAACGTGAAGCATCTAAGGTATTGCTCTAGGGTCTGGTTCAGCCTCTCAGTTTTGCCTTCGGTCTGAGGATGATAACTCGTAGATAGTCTGGCATCGATTTTGATGACATCACATAGAGCCTTCCAAAACCTGGAAGTGAATTGGGTGCCTCTATCGGTAATGAGGACTGAGGGAAGTCCATGTAACCGTACTATGTGTTGTAGGAATGTAGTTGCCAGTTCTCCGGATGTGGGCAATTTAGTTAAAGCTATAAAATGTCCCATCTTAGTTAAATGATCTATAACTACAAGGATGGTGTTATAACCCAGGCTAGGGGGCATATCCACAATGAAGTCCATAGAGACGGTGTGCCAAGCTGCCGGAGGTAGGGGTATTGGTCTGAGTAAGCCACTGGGTCGCAGGTGCTGAGCCTTGGCTTGCGCACAAATGGAACAATCCGTAACATATTTTTCAGTGTCTTTCCTCAAGGTTTCCCACCAGAAATACCTAGTCAGGTTTTGTAGGGTCTTTTGTTTTCCCAGGTGGCCGCCCAGGGGGGAATCGTGAGTCCATTGCAGGACTTGCCGTTGTAGAGGTCCTTCCGGAATATATAGCCTTTTGTCGTAGAACAGTAAGTCATTGACGGCAGATCGATGTTGAGGTTCCGTGGTCACCCACTCATGTTCATCTAGGTTCTTAACTTGTTTCTTTACATCTTCCAGGAATGCCGCAGATGTTGTTACAGCCATGATTTCTGTTGGAAAAGAAGCTTTCTGGAGTATGTTGGGAGGTTCTTCTACTGAGGCTAGGCTGGTTTCTGGAACTGGCATGGGTCTTGATAGTGCATCAGCCTTACCATTTTGTGGTCCTGGTCGGTACTTGATTACGAAGTCGAAGTCCGCAAAGAACAATGACCAGCAAAGTTGCCGGGGAGTCAGGGCTCTGGCACTCTTCAAGAAGAGCAAGTTCCGATGGTCGGTGTATATTTCCACCGTGGGTCTAGCCCCCATCAAATGGTGTCTCCACTCTTCACACGCTCTCTTTATGGCCAACAGCTCTTTGTCGGTGATGCTGTAATTCACCTCGCAGGTTGACAGTTTCTTGGAGAAGAAGGCAACAGGATGAAGCTGTCCTGTCTCTGGATGCCTTTGAGAAAGGATTTCTCCGATGGCGTAATAAGAGGCGTCTGTTTCTACCACAAATGGTTGACTGGGATCAGGGTGGCGTAAGACCGGGGCACTAGTAAAACATGTTTTTAACGTTTGGAAAGCCTGTTCCGCAGCATCAGTCCACCGGAAAGTGGCCCCTTTCCGTAGCAGATGTGTCATAGGTTGAATGATTTTGGAAAATTCCTTAATGAACCTCCTATAGAAATTGGCAAATCCAAGGAAACTCTGAAGGGTCTTTACGCTAGAGGGTGATTCCCATCGGATGATGGCGTCTGTCTTCTTTTGGTCCATGCAGAGACCACTGGGTCCGATGACATATCCCAAGAACTCTACTTCTGAGGTGTGGAAAAGGCATGTTTCTAACTTGGCATAGAGGGCGTACTGTTGAAGGCGTTCCAACACTGCTGCTACATGATGTACATGGTCCTCCAGGGTTGCTGAATAGATTAAAATGTCATCGATATAAACAATGCAGGAGACATCCAGCAATCCCCTCAATACTTCATCCATGAAATATTGGAATGCGGCGGGGGCGTTACAAAGGCCAAAGGGCATCACCTGGTATTCATACAGCCCATATTTGGTGCGAAAGGCCGTTTTCCATTCATCCCCTCGCCGCACTCGCACCAGATGGTAGGCTCCCCTGAGATCCAACTTGGTGAATATCTTGGATCCTTTCAGCTGATCCAGTAACACAGGTATCAAGGGCAGAGGATATCTGTTTTTCTTAGTCACTCTGTTGATCGCCCTGTAATCGATGCACGCCCTTAAGCCTCCTTCACGTTTTGGTATAAAAAAAAGAGGTGAGGAAGCAGGGGAGGACGAAGGACGTATGAAACCAGAGGATAATAATTTCTTCAGGTATTGTTGCAGATAGGTGGTTTCCGCCTCTGTTAGTGCATATATACGGCTGCATGGTATGCAGGCACCAGGCTCCAGGTCTATCACGCAATCATATTCCCTATGGGGAGGCAGTTTGCTTGCTTCTTGTTCATTGAACACATCCTTATACTGCGTATATTCCTCTGGTAATGTGGAAATAAGGCACACACTCGATTTACTGCAACCACTAGCAAGTAGAGCAGCGGGGCTTGCTGTGAGGGAAGGCATAGGGTTTCTTTCTCGGTGACAATGTTCCGCACAAAATAAGGAATTCATGGTAACAGTGCGGGCTGCCCATTGCACTAGAGGATCATGTAGTGTAAGCCAAGGCATCCCTAATATAAGTTTGAAGTTCGGAGCATCAATGAGATCAAATTGTATGGTCTCGTAATGGGTCGTGCCAACTTGCATGGGAATAAGGTGGGTGTGAAAACGCACCGGTCCTGACGTCAAGGCTGTTCCGTCCACTGCCTTCACGGGTTCCGGTGTCTTTTTTCTTATACAGGGTATGCCTAGTTCTTGCGCATAACGCTGATCAATAAAATTGCCTGTAGCCCCAGAATCCAATAGAGCGTGTACCAGTATGGGTTCTTCTCCCGGAAGCTCCAACGTCACACACACATTCATATAGGCCACAGAAGTTTGTACGGTATTGGCCACGGCAGGAAAGACCTCTTCACTTTCTTGCCTCAAACAAGGGGTCTCTGTCTTGTCTGAGCATATTAGTTTCCCGGATTCTCCAACAGGTATTCTACCACAGGCACGTTCCTAGATCCTTGGTTGTCTTTATACGTCGCCTTGGTCTTAGACTTGCAGTCCTTGATGTAATGTCCAGGCTTTCCGCAGTACATACACAACCTCTGGCTACGTCTTCTGTTCCTCTCTTCTTGACTCAGTGGACCACGTATGCCACTTATTTGCATTGGTTCCGTCCCGTCTGTGGATTGTGGATGCTCCTCTGTTTGAACCCTGGGTCTGGAAAGCAGTGTTCTTGAGTCAGGACGCTGTTTATCACCCTTCCTTTCCTGAAGACGATGATCTAGTTGAACTGTCAGGTCGATCAATTCATCACAGGTAGCTGGCATATGGACTACTTGAGCCAAAACATCTTTTAGTTCGCCTCGCAGCCCTTGATAATATAAGGAAGTTCTTTTTCTACAGGCCACTCTGTTTCTATAACGAGTCTGTTGAACGTGGTTATGTACGTTAATAAGTCTTGCGTGCCCTGCTTAAGTGTAATGAGTTCTCTGTCTAGAGAAAGCTGGTGCGCCTTTCTATCAAAGAGTTTGCGCATTTCTTCACAAAAAGAGGAAAGTCAAGTAACATAGGATCATTCCTCTCTATTAAAGGGAAGGACCAACTAGCCGCGTTCCCTCCCAAATAAGACATGACAAAGGCTGTTTTTGACTGATCGTCAGGAAACACAGCAGGTTTGCACATAAAGTGTAACTTACACTGCCCTAAAAATATTCCGAACTTTTTCGGATCCCCAAAGAATCTTTCGGGTGGAGCAAGTGGCAACTGTAGGGGTTGGATCACTTGAATCGTAGAGGATCCTGCTCCCCCTCCTTGGCCCTGTGTCGTGTCATGGGTTGCTGGAGGTGGTAGAGTCCAATTCCTTATATATGAGACCCCCTTCGTACTCGTAGGGCTACTGCGGGCCAGGCCTGCTACCTCCCTTCTCATTGTGCCCAACTCGTTCCTCAGTTCTAAGTTCTCCCCCCGAAAGGCATCCACTTCCATCCGTAAAGCGGTCAATGTTTCCAGCACTGAAGTAAGTACAGTGTTGGTATCCATCGCTCAGGCTGTATGAAACCGTGGGCTTGTCACTCTGTCAGGACACGGATATAGGTTAACACTAACCTGGTCAGCCGGATACAGCGGGAGCGATGGAAGATGCTATGCTTCCTCTTCCCCTTATATGGAACCACCTGTGAGTACTATGAACACTCAGCAGATTACACCACAACAGGGGAAGGGGAAAAAAGGGACAAACGAAAAAATAAAGTTGCAGCAGTGAAAACACTCAAGGAGCGCTGGTGTGGAGTTCTGTAGACCTCACTCCTATGGTAGCCCCGTGTTTCCTGTATAAGAGACACAACACATCGCACATAAGTTTCCACACAGGTCCATTCACTATCAATGTTACATATGTGATGTACTACACTTACATTTAAAGCTGCTGCACGTATTACACAAGAAAAAGAGCACAAAAGGTAAAAATAAAGAAAAGAAATCAAGCAGTGTTTTCATCACTATTCCTCAGTGATATAGTACCCTCTGTAATACAGAGACAGTAGGTATTCAGTATTCAGATAAACCAAGTACTTATCTGCAACCAGGTAGTCCACTGGTAATTGGTGACTGTGTCTTTAAGTATCCAAGGTAAGATTCTTCTTATCCAAAAATACAGCTTGCAGAATCATACCAGCAATTAATAAAGCAACAAAATCTGAACTCCGAGCCTCTCAACGGCTCTAATTTCACCCAGAGTAATTCCTCCGGTTTCAGTACTCCAAAAAGCGCATACACGCGCTTACTGTAACAAATGGCGCTTTCCAAGCGCGAAGGGTTAAGAGATCAAAAAGCGCTTCCATGCGCTTTCGGGGAATTTGAGGCTCTTTCTTCAAAGCCTCTTAAGAAGCGCTTCTGTGCGCGTAATGTGGCAAATGTCGCGCTCCAAGAGTGAAGGTGCTTTTGAAGGTTAAGGCGCGTCCGCGCGCCTTCTAGAATCAAAGGTCGCGCCTCAGCGCGAAGGTAGTGCAAGTTTAAGCGCGGCAGTGCGCTTTCAGGAATGGCATCCCTGGTCTTCACTAGGACACCGCCGGAGCGAATGATGGTCCTCCCACGAGGACTGGGAGCCGGGCATCTCAGCCCCTTCGTCTCAGAGTGTCACAGAGCAGCTGGAAAGTGCTGACAAGCAGTTCAGCGATCCGGATACAGGAAACTCCGACATCAGGTGACAAGCACCTGATAGCAGTTCAGGAGGAGCTTAAGTAGGGCAGGCAGGAGAGGAAGAGATAGGACTGCTGCCTCCCTCAGCATTCTGGGAGATGTAGTTCACCACATTCATTCCCCATTCACGCCTTCGTGTTTCTACTGCGCCCATGGTTAAACGTGACAAAGTCCCTAGTATATGGTATACTATGTACCCAGGGCATAGGTACCCCAGATGCCTCCCAGGGACTGCAGCATGTATTATGCCACCCCTGAGAGGCCATCCAAAATGACATAACAGGTCTGCTACTGCAGCCTGTGTAAGGTGGTGCATGCACCCCTTGCTTAGATATAGGTTCACTATATCTATCCTGATCACTGCACATATAAACCTATCAGTCACCCCTATGGCAGGCCTTATCAATCCTGAAGGCAGGGTGCTGGGTTTTATGTGAGAGGGTGCCCATGCATGAGCAGAGCCCCTCTGCAGCCTTCGGAACCACTATTCCGGGGTTGTCTGTGATGCAGCCAACCATATACTCTTAAGTGCAATATGACCTCGCGGTAAAAGCTAACTTTAGAATGGCTTCAAGGAATTATGTCGTGTTTGGTGTCAAACACCTTGGAATCATACCTCCACACCAGTAACTGGTGTGGGAGGTATGATTCCTCCCTCCTAGGGGGAGAAATATGACAGCACCGGTACACCCGGTACCAGCTTCACAGAGCCCTGGCATCACAAAATGGATGCATGCCAGCCACAGACACGCTCCTGCCCTCCTGCTGCTGCTGCTGCTGGACGAAACTCCGGCAGGGGAAGCTGGACAATAGGTTTCCTGTCACAGGGAGGTGTGACCACCTCCCAGACAGGCTTTAGTGTATTGGGGCTGGGTGGGTGCACTCCAAGAGTGCTTTGATGTCTGCACTGGGGGCACATTTGGTGTCCCTGTGCATAATGCAGCTCAAACCGGTGGCAGGGGCACTCAGCCCCTGCTCTGGTGTGAAACTGGACAAAGGATATGGGTGTAGCCACCCCTCTATCCTGACCCTCCCATAGGTGGGTCCCCAGAGTTTGACCCACCCCTTCCTTGGGTATAAAGTAGGAACCCCTGGCTACAGGACTTTAGATTACACCTGGACTAAACTCTGCTACAGAAACCAAGTACTTCGACGATCTACACTATGCTGGATGACTGAAGAATCTCCCTTGGAGTAAAGGAGTTACTCCCCTGCAAGGCAGGCACCTTAAATGCAACTGACCGGTTGGCATCTCCAAAGCTCCCGAGGACTCCGAAGAATATTGCCACACAGGAGGTGGGTTCCCAAGGTCTCTGAGGTCGATCTGTGCCCACAGCAAGTCTGAGGCCTGTATCCCTCATGGTGACCGTGCAACCCGAACCCCTGGACACCAAATCTGTTTGCAGAAGCATCAGCTTTCCGGTGACCCCTGAGGCTGAGCTTTGGGTTACTTATAGCCCTGACCCCGAGCAGTAATTACACTGAAGATTGCTGGCCTACACTCAACGAGTGTTCCGGGGGCCACCATTTTCTGATTCCTCTTGAGGTCCCTTCGCGATCCCTGGTCCGTTGACCTGTGGGTCCCTAAGAAGGCAACTATAACTTTCAGTGGGCTTCCCTGGTTGCTCCAGGCGTGCCCTAACTCTCCATTGCTTGGGGAGTCCCCAGGGCCTTGCTGGTCTTCACAGAAGCCTAATTACTTTGACCGCGTGGGTTGCCGTTGCCAAGGCTTGTTGGTGTTCAATCCAAGCACTGACCCCCCAGCACTCGACATCCTTTGTGGGACAGCTCATCTGTGGACTCTGGTTGTCGTCAACATCTCCTGGTCCCCGTGGCTACAGAGTCAAGCTTCACCTCTTTGCACCTGAAGCACCCGACATCGGTGGGCATTCGTCTATCGTGCCCCTGGTCACTGGCAAGTGACCCAGACTCTGTCCCCTCTGCTTTCAGGTTCTTCACATCTTCGATCCAGGCTTGGATCACACCGGACACTTTCCTTCTTCACGGCAGCAGTACTTTGCAGCGTCTCGCCATTGGAAACAACGACGATTCCCGACACCCTTTGACACCTATGCACCCGGCTTCCCTGGGTGAGGTAACACGAGTACTCCGGTGCTCCCGTGGGTGCTGACCTTAGAACCTTCTAAGTCTGAAAGGGTTTCCTCAAAGTCCTCTCCTAAGTGTTCTTAAACTCTAATATTCCAACCGCGACTTTCCCATAGAGTTGTACGGAGCTCGCGTCTGTGTTCCCACACTGCACCCGTCCTCTGTGGGTCTCCTGTGTCACTACCTTGGGTGGTTCCTTGGGGTCCCAGCGATTCTACGTGCTCTAGGCACTGTGTCTAGTCAAGTCGTGGTTGTTATACCACTTTCTTAGTATATGGTTGGGTCTCCCCCTGGAGCCCACTGTGTATTGTGCTATTTACTGTCGTTCTAGTACTGTAATATTGTGTGCCTTGTTCCCTAATCTCATAAAGAGGTTAGTAGAGAGTGGTTAGTAATAAATACATATATTTTATATATACCTTGTGTGGTTCTCCTTTCATTTGGTCATTCAGGAGGTTATATACTGGTAAAACAAGCTGCTTTACATTCCTTCAAGACTTAGCCTGAAGGCTGCTCTCCACAGCTACCACTAGGATAGCTTTCTATAAAGGTTGTCTTTAACCTAATCATCAATAAGGGTCGTTTGGACTGGTGCAAGGTGCCCACTTTAATTAGTGGACAGCATATACCAGGCCAACTTCTCACATTGGTGTGCAGCGGTTGGGATTCAAGCTTGCTATTGTTTTACCAGATAATCTCAGTGAGTGACTAACTGAAAACCACTAAAGGTACTTAAGGTACATATAAATCAAGTCTAGAATACAGTAAGTTCTACTGAACTTAGAGTTGTGTGTCAAGGGCTTAGCACACCCTTTCTACAACTCAAGAGAGTTTAGTAGGCCTACTAGAGTAGGTAGGTGCATACGCCACACCACACTAGTCATGTCTTCAAGGGCAGAAGCCAGTGGGCCTCTCCCAACTAAGTATGACCATGTCTCATACCAAGAATTGAGGACTATGTGTGCCTCTAGGAAATTGAAGACCGGGAAAAGCCCAACCACACAACATCTCATAAAGTTGTTGCTTGCAGATGACCTCAGAAAGACCCCAGGGTCTGATGAGGTTGGCAGAGTGGGTGGGACAGCAGAAGAGGAAAGGCCAGGTAGTGACCCAGAATCTGATGCTGGCCAGGAGGATCAAAATGATTCTACCCTGGAAAATCCAATTCTTCCTGAAGGTGAGGAAGGAGACCCCAGTGGGTCTCTCTTTACCCCACCTGGAAGGGTTAACAGTTTACCAAGAAGATCTAGATCTAGATCTCCTTCTGTGGAATCTAATCATTCTGGTACATCTGTAGGGAGCTCTGTTTCTCATAGGACTTCTTCTCATAAAGGGAGTCCTCTTATGAGAAGAAGTGCCAACTGCTTGAGTTTGAGAGAGCTAAGCTCACAATCAAGAGAGAGCAATTGGCCTTAGATTGGGAATCCCTGGAGCTTCAGAGAGCTTCTCAGAAGCTGGGACTAGAGTTCCATGGTGGCAGCCACAGTGTCCCTAGAGGTAGAGATCATACTCATGACCATAGGAACCTGAACAAGATTGTCCCTCCCTACCAGAGTGGGGATGACATCCATAACTGGATAACTGCACTTGAGAGGGCCTGTAAGGTACAGAAGGTCCCTCAGGAGCAGTGGGCAGCAATCTTGTGGCTCTCCTTTGCAGACAAAGGTAGAGACAAGCTCCTCACTGTTAGAGAAGAGGATGCTGATAATTACAAAGTCCTGAAGAGTGCTCTGATTGATGGGTTTGGCCTAACCACTGAACAATACAGGTTAAAGTTCAGAGATACCCAAAAGGCCCAGACTCAGGACTGGGTTGACTTTGTTGATTGTGCTACTAAGCCTCTGGAAGGCTGGTTACTTGGCAGTAAGGTGTGTGATTTCAAAGGATTGTATAATTTAATCATGAGAGAGCAGATCCTTAATAACTGTCAAAATCAACTGTTGCATCAGTACCTGGTGGACTCTGATCTGACCTCTCCCCAAGAATTGGGCCAGAAGGCAGACAAGTGGGTCAGAACCAGGGTGAGGCAGAAGGTTCAGAACCAAGGTGGTGACCCTAAGAAGCAAGATTCTAAAAACTCTGATAAGGGTGGGGAGAAGAGTAAAGACCAGAAGTCTTCTCAAGGGCCCCAAAAATCTGCATCTGAAGGGGAGTCACAATCCAACAAGGGAAAAGGCAAGAAGAAACCATGGTGTAAAATCTGTAAACAGAAAACCCATTGGACAAGTGATTGTACCAAGTCCAAGGACTCAACTCCCATCACCAATGCCCCTAAGGCAACTGTTCCCCCTAGTTCAGCTCCAGGTGGTGGGGTTCCAAATAAGGGTGTAGTAGGGTTAACCCTGGGATCTGAGATGGACTCTGGCCTAGTCAGAGTTCCAACTCAGGCTATGTTGATCTGTGATGAGGGAGTGGATATGGCCTCCTTATTTGTAAGCCCCAGTAATCTGGGCAAATACAGACAACAGCCTATAATAAATGGAAAAGAGGCCTTGGCATTCAGGGACACAGGAGCAAGTGTCACAATGGTGACAAAAGATCTTGTGGCTCCTGAGCAAATCATACTTGGTGAAATGTACCAAGTGACCAATGCTAGCAATGTCAGGATGGACCATTCCTTGGCAGTTGTTAATTTCTCCTGGGGAGGGGTAACTGGCCCTAAGAAGGTTGTGGTAAGTGCAGACCTCCCTGTTGAATGCTTGTTGGGCAATGATTTAGAAACTTCAGCTTGGGCTGAAGTGGAACTCAGGACTCATGCAGAAATGTTGGGTATCCCTGCAGATGTGTTTGCTATGACCAGGTCACAGGCAAAAATGTCTAAAACTGAACAGGTCCTGGATCCTGGAAAAATGGACCAGGCACCTTCCAAGAGAAGGAGCAGTAGGGTTAAGGCAGTGTCTTCCCCCCTGCCTCAGAATCCAGATCAGTCTCTTGAGGGAGCTGATCTTAGTCCTGAAGAAGGAACTGTCCCAGATGAGCTTGAGCCTGATCAGGTTGAGTTCTTGGGGACAGGGGCCCTTCCAGGGCAGATCTGAGCCAGGAGCAACTGAGCTGCCCCTCTCTTGAACCCCTCAGACAGCAAGCTGCTGCTGAGGCTGCTGGGAGTGCTAGTGGGTTCCATAGGATCTACTGGGATGATGGACTCCTTTACTCAGAGTGTAGAGACCCCAAGCCTGGAGCCACCAGGAGGTTGGTTATACCTCTGAAGTTTAGGAGTTTCCTCTTGACCCTAGCACATGATATCCCATTGGCAGGTCACCTAGGCCAAAACAAGACTTGGGACAGAATTGTCCCTCACTTTCATTGGCCTCATATGTCTGAAGACACCAAGGAGTTTTGTCGCTCCTGTGTCACCTGTCAAGCCAGTGGTAAGGCAGGTAGCACTACAAAGGCCCCCCTGATACCACTACCTGTGGTGGGGGTTCCCTTTGAGAGGGTAGGGATTGACATTGTTGGTCCCCTAGATCCTCAAACTGCATCTGGGCACAGATTTATACTGGTGGTGGTGGACCATGCCACTAGGTACCCAGAGGCAATTCCCCTCAGGACCACCACAGCTCCTGTGGTGGCAAGGGCCCTCCTGGGAATCTTTTCCAGGGTGGGTTTTCCTAAGGAGGTAGTATCAGACAGAGGTACAAACTTCATGTCTAGTTACTTAACTGCTATGTGGAAGGAGTGTGGTGTAAATTATACATTTACCACCCCTTATCACCCACAATGCAATGGTTTAGTTGAAAGGTTCAACAAAACCTTGAAGGGCATGATTAAAGGTCTCCCAGAGAAGCTTAGGCGCAGATGGGACATACTTTTGCCCTGCCTTCTCTTTGCCTACAGAGAGGTTCCACAGAAGGGGGTTGGTTACAGCCCATTTGAGCTTCTGTTTGGACATCCAGTTAGGGGTCCATTGTGTCTAGTGAAGGAGGGATGGGAGTTACCTCTCACACCCCCTAAACAGGATATTGTGGACTATGTACTTGGTCTCCGCTCCCGGATGGCTGAGTATATGAAGAAGGCAACTAAAAACCTTGAGGCTAGCCAGGAATTGCAAAAGGCCTGGCATGACCAAAGAGCTGTGTTGACTGTTTATCAGCCAGGACAGAAAGTATGGGTGTTGGAGCCTGTGGCCCCAGCAGCCCTCCAAGACAAGTGGAGTGGCCCTCATACAATTGTTGAGCAAAAGGGAGAGGTTACCTACCTGGTGGACCTTGGAACTCCCAGGAGCCCCCATAGGGTGCTCCATGTCAACAGGCTCAAACCACATGTTGGCAGGGCAGACATGGGCTTGCTCATGGCTACTGATGAGGGACAGGAGGAAGAGAGTGATCCACTCCCTGACCTGCTCTCACAGAACCCTGATGATGGTTCAGTAGATGGTGTAGCCTTGGCAGGCAGCCTCACTGACCAGCAGCAAACTGATTGCAGAAACGTTCTCAATCAGTTTAGACATATGGTCTCACTGACTCCAAGTCAGACTACCTGGTGCACTCATGAAGTGGACACTGGGGACAGTCTGCCTGTTAAAAATAAGATTTACAGGCAACCTGACTATGTCAGGGACTGCATCAGGACTGAAGTCCAGAAGATGATGGATTTGGGTGTGATTGAACCCTCAGATAGCCCTTGGGCTAGTCCAGTAGTCTTGGTACCTAAACCTCACACCCAGGGTGGTAAGAGAGAGATGAGGTTTTGTGTAGACTACAGAGGTCTCAATGCAGTCACTAGGACTGATGCCCATCCAATCCCTAGGGCAGATGAGCTTATAGATACTTTGGCCTCAGCCAAGTTTCTGAGCACATTTGACCTGACAGCTGGCTACTGGCAGATCAGACTAGCTGAGGATGCAAAAACCAAAACCGCATTCTCAACCCCTAGTGGGCACTACCAATTTGTGGTGATGCCCTTTGGTTTGAAGAATGCACCTGCCACTTTTCAAAGGTTGGTGAACAAACTCCTTACAGGCCTGGAAGCCTATAGTGCAGCATATCTAGATGATATTGCTGTCTTTAGCTCCACCTGGGAGGATCACCTGGTCCACCCGAGAAATGTTTTGGAGGCCCTGCAGAAAGCAGGCCTCACTATCAAGGCCACCAAGTGCCAGATAGGGCAGAGCCAAGTTGTATACCTGGGCCACCTTGTGGGTGGAGGCCAGGTTCAACCATTGCAGAGCAAAATCCAGACCATCATGGACTGGGTTGCTCCAACCACCCAGACTCAGGTTAGAGCTTTCTTGGGCCTGACTGGGTACTATAGGAGGTTTGTCAAAGGGTATGGATCCATAGTGACCCCTTTGAATGACTTAACTTCCAAGAGAATGCCAAAGAAAGTTCAGTGAACAGTCAGCTGTCAAAAGGCATTTGATGACCTGAAGCAGGCCATGTGCACTGCTCCCATTCTGCAAAGTCCTGACTACTCCAAACAATTCATTGACCAAACAGATGCATCTGAGTTGGGGGTAGGGGCTGTGTTATCACAATTGAATGATGAAGGTCAGGATCAGCCAGTAGCTTTTATTAGCAGAAGGCTGACCCCCAGAGAGAAACGTTGGTCAGCCATTGAGAGGGAAGCCTTTGCTGTGGTTTGGGCTCTGAAGAAGCTGAGGCCATACTTGTTTGGCACTCACTTCATTGTTCAGACAGACCATAAGCCCCTCTTATGGCTAAAACAGATGAAGGGTGAAAACCGCAAACTTTTGAGGTGGTCCATTTCCCTACAGGGGATGGACTATACAGTGGAACATAGACCTGGGAGTAACCATGCCAATGCAGATGGACTCTCAAGATATTTCCACTTAGAACATGAAGACTCAACTGGTCAAGGTTAGTTTAATGTCCTGACGTTTGGGGGGGTTGTGTAGGAGAGTAGGATCTGCTTCTTATAGTTACCCCCACTTTTTGCTGATGTTTCACTGTTTTCGACTTAGTTTGGCTGGGCTCCTGCTATTCAGGACCCCAGCCTATCTGCTTTCTCCTCTAAATTGATTGCATGTACTTTAGGTACACTCCAGATTGGATTCTGGGGTACCCTTATAAGTCCCTAGTATATGGTATACTATGTACCCAGGGCATAGGTACCCCAGAGGCCTCCCAGGGACTGCAGCATGTATTATGCCACCCCTGAGAGGCCATCCAAAATGACACAACAGGTCTGCTACTGCAGCCTGTGTAAGGTGGTGCATGCACCCCTTGCTTAGATATAGGTTCACTATATCTATCCTGATCACTGCACATATAAACCTATCTGTCACCCCTATGGCAGGCCTTATCAATCCTGAAGGCAGGGTGCTGGGTTTTATGTGAGAGGGTGCCCATGCATGAGCAGAGCCCCTCTGCAGCCTTCGGAACCACTATTCCGGGGTTTTCTGTGATGCAGCCAACCATATACTCTTAAGTGCATTATGACCTCGCGGTAAATGCTAACTTTAGAATGGCTGCAAGGAATTATGTCGTGTTTGGTGTCAAACACCTTGGAATCATACCTCCACACCAGTAACTGGTGTGGGAGGTATGATTCCTCCCTCCTAGAGGGAGAAATATGACAGCACCGGTACACCCGGTACCAGCTTCACAGAGCCCTGGCATCACAAAATGGATGCTGCCAGCCACAGACACAAGTCTGCCCTCCTGCTGCTGGACGAAACTCCGGCAGGGGAAGCTGGACAATAGGTTTCCTGTCACAGGGAGGTGTGACCACCTCCCAGCCAGGCTTTAGTGTATTGGGGCTAGGTGGGTGCACTCCAAGAGTGCTTTGATGTCTGCACTGGGGGCACATTTGGTGTCCCTGTGCATAGTCCAGCTCAAACCGGTTGCAGGGGCACTCAGCCCCTGCTCTGGTGCAAAACTGGACAAAGGATATGGGTGTAGCCACCCCTCTATCCTGACCCTCCCATAGGTGGGTCCCCAGAGTTTGTCCCACCCCTTCCCTTGGGTATAAAGTAGGAACCCCTGGCTACAGGACTTTAGATTACACCTGGACTAAACTCTGCTACAGAAACCAAGTACTTTGAGGATCTACACTACGCTGGATAACTGAAGAATCTCCCTTGGAGTAAAGGAGTTACTCCCCTGCAAGGCAGGCACCTTAAACGCAACTGACCGGTTGGCATCTCCGAAGCTCCCGAGGACTCCGAAGAATATTGCCACACAGGAGGTGGGTTCCCGAGGTCTCTGAGGTCGATCTGTGCCCACAGCAAGTCTGAGGCCCGTATCCCTCGTGGTGACCGTGCAACCCGAACCCCTGGACACTGGGTCTATTTGCAGAAGCATCAGCTTTCCGGCAACCCCTGAGGCTGAGCTTTGGGTTACTTGTAGCCCTGACCCCGAGCAGTAATTACACCGAAGATTGCTGGCCTACACTCAACGAGTGTTCCGGGGGCCGCCATTTTGTGATTCCTCTTGAGGTCCCTTTGCAATCCCTGGTCCGTTGACCTGTGGGTCCCTAAGAAGGCAACTATAACTTTCAGTGGGCTTCCCTGGTTGCTCCAGGCGTGCCCTGACTCTCCATTGCTTGGGGAGTCCCCAGGACCTTGCTGGTCCTCTCAGAAGCCGAATTACTCTGAACGCGTGGGTTGCCGTTGCCAAGGCTTGTTGGTGTTCAATCCGAGCACTGACCCCCCCGCACTCGACATCCTTTGTGGGACAGCTCATCTGCGGACTCTGGTCATCGTCGGCATCTCCTGGTCCCCGTGGCTGCAGAGTCAAGCTTCACCTCTTCGCACCTGAAGCACCCGACATCCGTGGGCATTCGTCTATCGTGCCCCTGGTCACTGGCAAGCGACCCAGACTCTGTCCCCTCTGCTTTCAGGTTCTTCACATCTTTGATCCAGGCTTGGATCACACCGGACACTTTCCTTCTTCACGGCAGCAGTACTTTGCCGCGTCTCGCCATTGGAAACAACGACGATTCCCGACACCCTTTGACACCTATGCACCCGGCTTCCCTGGGTGAGGTAACACGAGTACTCCAGTGCTCCCGTGGGTGCTGACCTTAGAACCTTCTAAGTCTGAAAGGGTTTCCTCAAAGTCCTCTCCTAAGTGTCCTTAAACTGTAATATTCCAACCGCGACTTTCCCATAGAGTTGTACGGAGCTCGCGTCTGTGTTCCCACACTGCACCCGTCCTCCGTGGGTCCCCTGTGTCACTACCTTGGGTGGTTCCTTGGGGTCCCAGCGATTCTACGTTCTCTAGGCACTGTGTCTAGTCAAGTCGTGGTTGTTATACCACTTTCTTAGTATATGATTTGGTCTCCCCCTGGAGCCCACTGTGTTTTGTGCTATTTACTGTCGTTCTAGTACTGTAATATTGTGTGCCTTGTTCCCTAATCTCATAAAGAAGTTAGTAGAGAGTGTTTAGTAATAAATACATATATTTTATATATACCTTGTGTGGTTCTCCTTTCATTTGGTCATTCAGGAGGTTATATACTGGTAAAACAAGCTGCTTTACATTCCTTCAAGACTTAGCCTGAAGGCTGCTCTCCACAGCTACCACTAGGATAGCTTTCTATAAAGGTTGTCTTTAACCTAATCATCAATAAGGGTCGTTTGGACTGGTGCAAGGTGCCCACTTTAATTAGTGGACAGCATATACCAGCCCAACTTCTCACAGGCTCTCTGTCAACACCAGACGAACCGTCGCCAAAGCCTCAGTCACTAGCCGGCTCGACTGCGGCAACACTGTCTATGCAGGAATCAACTTGCACCTCCTGAAGAGACTACAGACCATACAGAATTCTGCAGCCAGACTCCTCCTCGACCTCCCCAAGTGGACCCACATCACCCCCCCCTCAGGAGAATCCACTGGCTCCCCATTCAGAAGAGAGGCCACTTCAAGCTACTGATCCACACATACAGAGCCCTGCACAACAAAGGACCAGCATGCATCAACCATCGCCTGAAGTTCCACCAACCCACCAGACAACTTCCCTCTGCCTCCCTCCACCTCACTCACACCCACTGCATCCATCAAAGCGAGAGTGGAGGTAGTTCGTTTTCCTACCTTGCAGCCAAGTCCTGGAACGACCTCCCTCTTCACCTCCGAATCTCACCCTCCCTACTGGAATTCAGAAAGGGTCTCAAGACCTGGCTGTTTGACTGAGCTTCCGCAGCAAGATCCTTCCGTGCCTGGATACCATCACAGGTGATTAGCTGCGCTTTACACGTCATACATTGACAGCTTCAGTTAGACAAACATTCCAGAATACATTAAGGCTGTACAGACTGAAAATAGTGATACACTATGTGAACCAGCATTACCAACCACATCTATGCCATTTACTCTCTTATTCGTACTAGAATTGTTTCCCTCCTACGGGTTATAGTGGGCCTCAATACCAGCCCCTATGTTCAGTGAAGTATGGCAGCATATGAATTTGCATGTCTTGGAAGCATGAACATCTCACACCAATTTAAATGATGCAATGGAGCAATATCTGGCCGCTCTGTTGTCTTGTGGCCCACCAGCCAAAAGAGTTTATTTGTGAAAAAACAAAATTTCTTGTCATTTTCTGCTTTACAGGTACAGTCATAGTAAGGGACAGTGAGTTGTTGCATCAAGTTGAGTGACTGTTAATGTAATCCAACACCGCATATCAACATAGAGCAGTTGTCAAAGCAATCACACTTAGTCCTAGAGATACCATGCAAGGAAGTAGGTGGTAAGATTTCCCCCAACCACTTATACACTGTGCTTAAATGAGTCCCGCAAGGAAAAGGAACAATGCAGGGGAAATGGGAGAAGCAGTAGTGAAATAAAAAAGTTACTGGGGTGTAATTTGTTGTTTCCAGTAAGGGGATGGGGTGGGTGGGCGGAATACAGTGAGTTAGGGAAGAAACTTGTGGTTCTCCCCAGCAATCATCGCAGGTCAGTGTGTGGTATACACGTGTTAGGGGGGTCCGGAAAAGGTGGTTAGAGGCTCAGTCCATGTCAGATGAGCCTTCGTTCGAGGCGAAAACAGGCGGCCATCAGGGGTCATCAGTGGGCAGTCCCACAGTATCTTGTCCCATGCCTGTGTGTGGTTAGGGCTGCAGCATCCCCTTTGTACTTTGTTTCATAAGGACACCCTCGCATTGCGCCTAATTGAACAGTTTTCATCTCCAATCCATCAGGGAGAGACTATCGGGGGACTTCCAAAATATGGAAATATGTTGGTGGGCTAGAATTAAAGCCAGGTCTCTAAACTTGGAGGTGATATGTCTGGCACATGGTTTGGGAAACAGTCCCAGTAAACAGCCTGAGTCCGGTCAAATTTGCGAACCGTAACCGCCTTGACATTGGTCGTCATTGATTCCCAGTATGGGCCATGGTAGGGCAATCCCATGCCATATGATAAAAATCTGTGTCCTCAAGGTGGCCTCTGCGACAAGCAGTTTGGGCTGACGGAAGCATTCTGTTGATCACTTAGGAGTTAGATATGCCCCATGAAGGTAGTAATATTAGATCAATTTAAAGTGGGCATTGCGGGAAGTATGAGGGGCAAAGTAAAGAACATTAGCCCAATCTTTGTCCGACAGTTCTCGAAGCAGGTCTGCAGTACAGAGGTGAGAGGGTGTAAGGGTGCGAGGTCGTGTTTAGTTTGGGTGAGTAGGGAGCAATAGAGGAGCATGATTGCCCTAACCTGACCAGTCATGCCACAAACAGTCTGAAGGCAATTGGGGGTTGTAGTCCCTCCACGCCCCATACCTGTCTATTAGTTGCTGCTACTGCACCATACAGAAGGAACTGATGTGGAGGAATATCGAACTCAGGCACCCAGTCCTGGATGTCGCAAAGTTGACCCTTCATAATCCAGTCCCCAGTATTAATCATGCCCTTATGTTCCCAGTCGCGTAGTAC
The DNA here is from genome assembly GCA_963921515.1 of Calotriton arnoldi. Lineage (NCBI taxonomy): Eukaryota > Metazoa > Chordata > Amphibia > Caudata > Salamandridae > Calotriton > Calotriton arnoldi. The sequence goes on from CAWUFW010003626.1 coordinate 918,498, forward strand.
CACCCAGTCTCCCATATGCATGAGGTGTAGTAGTACCGATAAGGAGAGGTCCTTAGCATAGTGGAATTTCATCCTGGTCCATTGTAATGCCTGGGTACATGCAAATCAAATGGAGGAAATTATAGGTTCCTCTGTTCCCACTCAGGATTGTGGTTGTGGTGTAAGGCCACCAGTGAGGCCTGTGGGGGGCAAACTGTTGTCCCCTGGTGCCACCAGTCCAGTGAGTATTACGCCACAGAGCTGTCCATCTCAAATGCGCAGCAAGGTAAAAGAGCTCCATATCAGGAACTGCGAGTCATCCCCCCCCCCCACTCATCTGCAGGGAGGTGCATTTTATCCAAGACTATGCAAGGGCACTCTGTACCCCAGATAAGCTGAGTTAGTAGGATGTCTACTCCAGTAAAAAGAGATCTGGGCAAGTATAGTTGTGAAGAAGTAAAGAAGCCTGGGGAAGAAATATCATCTTCGATATGGCAACCCTCCAGAGAGGGTAAGGGTAAGACAGAACTGTATAGAGCAACATAGGGAAGCAAGAGTCGACCTTATGTTGCCCTCAGTGAGCTCTGTTTCATTATGGTAAGCCTGATACCAGAATGTAATCAGTTCCCAGCGAATTGTGGGAGCTATCTGAGGGGGTGGGGCTCATGTGAGGGGGGTATAATTTGAAGGTGTTCTATTTGTTCCAGTTGACCATCAAGCCAGAATGGAGTCCACATTCTTATAGTACAGAGATTGCTCCCTCAACGTCGGTGCGCTCACCTTGGGTATAAAGAATGCGGTCATCTGCGTATAGGGAGACAAAGAGAGAAGAGCCATCTGTTTGTAACCTTTTACATCATTAAAGACAGCTGTTCTTCATGGGGTTCCGCAGGGTTCTGCTATCAGTCCGATTTTATTCAACATCTACCTGCGCCCACTCATTCCCATCATTAAATCCTTTGGAGTGGAACTGGTCAACTATGCTGACGATACACAGCTTATGTTCTCGCTGGAAAGAGATAATACAATTTCCATGGATATATTTCATCAGTGCATGGAAAGCACTACAAACTGGCTTAGAAATAACTTTCTCCAATTTAACGGAGACAAAGCAGAGGTTGTCTTCTGCACCACAAGCAAAATAGCCCGTCCCCTTCCTGCTGATTTCCGGCTTACCCCTACGGATAGCGTGTTAACTCCAACTAAAACAGTACGCAATCTGGGGGTGCTGATGGATAACAATCTCCAATTGGATTCACAAGTTAACAAAACAGTCGGCACTTGTTTCTCCTTGATTAGAGTTCTACGTAAGATTCTCCTGCTATTACCAGTCTCTGCCAGAATACAAGTGGTGAGGAGTGTTATCTTGAGCAGACTGGACTACTGCAACTCGCTGTGTCTTGGAGCCCCTAACTCCATGATACTGAAGTTGCAAAGAATTCAAATAATAGCAGCAAAGCTGGCCTTAAATTGGCAGCGCAGGTCTTCTGCATCCCTAGCTCTAAGAGACCTTCATTGGCTACCAATACAGCAGAGGATTTATTTTAAATCTCTCTGCATTGTTTTTAAGGCAGCACACGGCCTGGGCCCTAGCCCACTGCAGAGAAAATTTGCATGGTATACTCCTATAAGAAACCTCCACTCGTCAACAGAAAATCTGGTCAACATCCCAAGATTTAAAAGAGCTAGGACAGGAGGAAGAGCTTTTAGCTCAGTGGCCTCACGAATGTGGAATGAGCTTCCATCCAACATCAGGCAGAGTGAGAATGTAATGCAATTTAGGAAGAAACTGAAGACATGGTTATTCCAGAGGGAGAAATAATACACAGATGTAATGTCACTGACTCATCTTTTTTTTTTTTAAACACTTTTTATTTGTCAAAATGCACACATATTGCAGGGCTCTGCACCCCAGAGGCAACTGCACAATCAAATCACAAAAGAATAATGACTTTGACATTTTCAATTGGAAATAGCAAAAGCATAGGTAACAATATGAAGGTTGCCCCAACTCCCTCCCGCCCCCAACCCTCCCCCCCCCAGATCACACTAAGTCCTCATAACCTGGCCAACGCCTATGAATAAAGCAGAGAGTCCACTCCTCCGCGCACCCCCCCACACAGCACCTCCTCACTCCGAATATGTAAAGATAAGTTATCCCAGAGGGTGAGCCCCTGTTGCTGGCACTGGTTCTAACAGCAGACCCCGATAATCCGCCCATCGTTTCCAAATCTTGTAGTGTTTGTGCGGGCACCCCCTAGCAACAAAAATGGGTTGCTCCAGACCCATACAAAAGTCCAGGCCATTCTTCCATGCAGCCACGGAGGGGGCCCTCGACGCCTTCCACGCCCTGGCAATGTCTCTCTTCGCTAGAGTAAAGCCCAATTGCATCAGGTGTCGCTCATAAATATTGCCTCCTATCCCCTCCATAACATGGAGCAGAGCCAGCCGCGGTGTGCGGGGGAGTTCCCACCCCAGTACCTCCGGGAGACAGGTAAATACCCCCCTCCAGAACCGGTCCAGGGAAAGACAATGCCAAACAGTGTGGATAAGTGTACCCTCCTCCCGGCTGCACCGAAGACACAAAGGAGAAGCTATCAGACCCGCCCTCCACAGGCGCACTCGTGTAAAATAAACCCTGTGTAGATATTTAAACTGGATGAGGCGAAGTGGTACTGCTATGGCTGCCCCCCGCGGAGCAGCTAGGGCCTCGGTCCAGTCCTCCTCCTCCAACGGACCTACATCTCCCTCCCAATCCCCCCGGAGTTTCTGTAGCGTGGGGGAGCAATGGGTAACTAGGGATTGATAAATCTGGGAGATTTTGCGGTCCTTAAGGTCCCCCATAAAAACTTTCGCCTCCAGCGGGCAAAATTCCGGCAAGGACTCCAAACCCTCCAGGCTAGGGGACAGGGCGTGTCTGAATTGAAGGTATCGATAGAACTGGGACTGTGGCATGAGGAATTCTTTCTGGAGGTCCTGGAAGGATTTGAGCGTCAGCCCCCTCATAACATCGCCCAGGACCGAGATACCTATGTTGTCCCACCCCCGGAAGCCCTGCAGGGCCGCCAGCTGTGGTAAGCGCCCATTATTCCAAAGGGGAGTCTCCTGAGTCAACGTGGCCCACCACCCCATTCGTCGCAGCGCCTGCCGCCAAATCTGAAATACGACCCTTGTAGCCGACGGCAGTGAACCCCACAGCGGTGCCGAATAGAGAATCGTATGTAGTGAGTGATGTCCCATAAGTTGCCGCTCGACCGCGTATGCTGGGTCTGCCCTATTACCGTACCACCACTCATTGAGGACCAGCAGATGCGAGGCTTGGTAGTACAAGTGAATGTCAGAGGACGCTAGTCCCCCGCAATAAGTGGACAAAAAGCACGTTCGCAGGGCTACCCGCACCCTTCCCCCCTCCCATAAGAACTGCCCTAGCGCTGCATTCACCTGTCGGAACCATCGGGGCGGGATCTGATAAGGGTGGTTTTGTAGCTGGTAGAGGTGCCGGGGAAGCGCCACCATCTTAAATATAGCCGATCTGCCATATATTGACAGAGGCATACGGGACCAGGACTTGAGGTCTTCACGTACTCGTTCCCACACCGGAACCAGGTTACGTTCCCAGGAGACCGCGGGCACGTCCGACAGGAATACGCCTAGGTATTTCAACCCCCCCCACCGCCAGCTGAACCGAGGAGACCCACGAGCCCACGCCCGTCCGATCCCCCAGAATCCACAACGTGGACTTATGGGGATTCATATAGAGTCCAGATGTCTCCCCAAAAATCTGCATAATACGCAGTAGCCGCGGTCCCGTCCTGTCCACGGCCGTGAGAAAGTAAAGGACATCGTCCGCATATAATGCGATCCTATCCAACAGTCCCGGAGCCCATTCAAATCCCTGTACCTGTGCATCAATTCGCACCCATGCAGCCAATGGCTCCATGGCCAGTGCAAACAAATAAGGGGATAGGGGACAGCCCTGCCGCGTACCCCGCCTGATAGAAAACGTGGATGAGGTCGCTCCGGCCACCCGCACCGACGCTGTCAGATCAGTGTATAGGAGTGTTAGATAGGAAAGGAATCGCGGTCCAAGGTTGATTCTTCGTAACAAAGCGAATAAGTACACCCAGCTCAGGGAATCAAACGCCCTGTCCATATCGGCCAATAAGAGCGCCGCCGGTTCCCCCAACCGCCGAATAGCCGCCACCGCCACATGCGCCCGCCTAATGTTGTGTCTGGTCGCCCTCTGGGGCATAAAGCCCGCCTGGTCAGGATGGACCAGGGTGGTAATGTGTTGCAAAAGGCGATTGGCCAAGGCCTTAGCCAAAATTTTTGCCTCCACATTCATGAGGGAAATGGGACGATATGATGCATGTTGCCCCGGGGGCCTGCCCGGCTTATGGAACACCACCACCTCCGCATGTCTCCAGTCTGGAGGGAGTGATCCCCGCTCCCGTGCCTCCTCCACCACAGATCGATAATGAGGGCCCAGCTGCAAGAAGTAACGTTTAAAAAATTCACTAGGGAACCCGTTGGGCCCCGGCGCCTTCCCGGGATTAAGTTCACCCAAGGCCGTGCCTAGCTCTTCATCCGTCAGGGGCAACTCCAGCTGGTCTCGTACCTCATCTGATAGGGCTTTGGGCGGAAGATCGGTTATGAATTTATCTATGGTGGTGGCATGCAAGCATTCCCTAGGGGCGTACATATCTGCATAGTATGTGGCGAAGCTTTCCGCAAGGGCCAGAGGGTCTGTAAGTGGTTCACCCGCCGGGCCCAAGACTCCCGGTAGGGCCTGAGAATGGAAAGTCCCCTGACAGAGTCGATGCAGCATCTTGCTGGATTTGTCCCCCCACTGATATACCCTGCTGCGCATCGCCAGCCAGGCTTGGCGGGCCTCATCCATCGGGAGGGCGGCATAGTTCTGTTGAACCATCAATAGTTGTCTCCTAGCCTGGCCGCCTCCTGCCTCCCGACTCCTGCGTTCGAGAGCCTCTATGCCCGCCTCCACCTGCAGCAGCTCTTCCTTGCGCACCCTATGCGCTGCCGTGCACCAGGAAATGTCCGCCCCCCTCAGTGTGGGTTTCAGTGACTGATCCATCTTTTGATCTCGTCTGGTTCTCCCCTCTCTCTCTAACCAAGTTCCTGTATTTCTTTTTAGGGTGACTGATCAAGCATGCTTATAACAACAAGGTATTCTCTCAGCGCCAAGATACCCATAGGGTGGTAGTGCGCTATAGAAATCTATTTTACATTACATGATAGTGGGGGCCAGAGGGGAGCATAAGAGAGTGGTTCCATTGCCAAGGCAAATAATAGGGGTGGGATGCAGCCTTCATAAATTCCCCTCTCAATCATGTGTGGTGACAAGATGATAGAGCAAGTCTTCATCCGGGGAACTGGATTTGTGTAAAGGAGGTGTGTCCAGCTGAGGAAGCCGCTACCCAGTCCCATAACGGCATACAGGTAATCCCAGCTCAGGGAATCTTCTTGATGTCAACAGTTGTAACAAGGGCTTTCGGGCATGCACTCGTATTAGTTGACAGATATTATTCGTAGTATTTTGGTGGGGCTGAATCCTGATTGATCTTCATGAATGAGGTCTTGTATGTAGGTGAGTAGGTTTTGCTCAGTATTTTATAGTCGACGTTGAGAATCGATAGGTGTCTGTGGGAAGTGACCAGCTCTCTGTGTTTCTTTCTTAAGGAGGGGAACCAACAGGGCTTTGCAGTGTGTCAGAGTAAAGGAACTAGTGTCTTTGGCTGCAATAAACAGTTTGATCAGTGCAGGGGCATCGACGTATTTTGTGTAAAATTCTATGGGAAGGCTGCCTGTGCCCAGAATCTTACCTCTGGCCAAAGCTTTAATGGCTCCCCTGACCTGCTAAACCAGGATCGCACCTCCTAGCAAGGTTGCCACTGCAGGAGGGAGTCTATGTGTCTCCGCTGAAACAACACAGAAACAACGGGAAAGTGATTATTTTCTCAGCCGTTGCTGTGTTGTAGGTTGGAATCTTGTATAGACCGGACTATACAAGATTCCATCCTACAACACAGCAACGGCTGAGAAAATAATCACTTTCCTGTTGTTTCCTGACAATGATTTTATACAGTGGTTGGAATAAGCATGAATGGTATAAGTGAGAGAAAGAATGTGTGTGAGTATGAGGAATGAGTTTTCTTGCTTGTGTAGGGGCTGAAAATGTGTGTGAATTATCACCTTCCATGAAAAAATGTACATACATGGAAATGGTTCCTTGTGTCTCAAAGATTGCGAAGAAGGTCTCTGTATATGAAGTGAAATGAATTGATGAAACTTAATCCTTATCATTCATTGGCATTACTGTGTAGCATTGTATATATAGTTGTATAACACTGTATATATTGTTTGTATTCACTTTTCAAAAAAACAACAACTGAGTAATGTATAGTATATAAGGAAATTATAAGTTAAGTTAACAGAAATTGATAAAAATGATAAAAGAAATAAAATTAAATTTTCACAAGGAAATAATGGTTTAATCTCATGGATTTTTTACGTATGGCAAGCATTGGGATGTGCTGGAATGCCAAATTGTGGGAACTCCAGGACTGTTAAGAGATCTTCTTGATATCTTTGGTCAGATGAGCGTGAATCCCAACCATATTGGCTATACAGTGCCCTCGAATGACCAGTTTGAATGCTTCCCATTCCGCAAGGGGAGAGAATGAAGTGCCCTCGATTTCCATGAAATAATTGTGGATCGCATCACTGAAAAGCAGGATCATCCACAGCTAGGTTGTTCAGTCTTCAGAACGAGTTTGGGGGTCTGAAATAATGGGTTGTGATCAGAGTGAGTTTTAGCAAGGTATTCAGCTCGAGTAACCTGGTTATGTATAGATGTAGAGCATACAAATGTGTCCAGATAAATCATGCAGCCTAGAATTATTAGAAAAGGAAGTTCCTTGGGGACTGTGCACTCTCCAGGTGTCGACCAGATTAAAATCCGCGATAGAAGCACAAAAGAGCCGAGCGGTTTTGTGTACTGGGGAGGTGAGGGCGGGGTGTGATCTGTTGAGGGTCATATCAGCTCTGGAACGTTTTAAGGCATGGGCAAAGTGGGCTCTGGCCTTGGGCCCCAGCCTTTCAGGGGGCCCTCTGACAGAACCAGCTCTGTTCTGTGAGTCTTGCCCTAATGACCTTGAATAATTTTTAAACAGATTGTTTTAAATACCTTTGCTTTAATTTATTTTTAATGTGGGTGATGTGTGAGAATCTATTACAGACATTTTGCAGAGAAATGTGTTTATGTTTCTTGCAACATCCATAATAAAGTAACTTTCAGATCAAAAACAGGACCTCACATTTGAGAAATGGGAGGTGTCACAGAGATTATTTGCAGTAATATTAGTGAGATGCTGCTGCTGGTATACAATAGCGAAAACACCCATCACTATCCCTGAATATTAGATGTAAACACATTTAGAATTTGGACGCATGTGTCTGTGCACTGTCAGTGACCTGGCCAAAGAGGGCATGAAAGAGCTGAAATTGGATCATAAATTCAAAGCTGTTCTGAACAGGGGCCCCCAAAATACGTTTGGCCCAGGCCCCCCAAAATCCTTAAGAAGTCCCTGTATCAGCTATACAGTTATAGTCGCCACTAGTAGCGGGAACTGTAACATCCTGGTGACAAGTGGTGCTATAAGAGGACAGAAAATGGGTTGGTCTGAGTTTGGGGCATACATATTAAGGAAAGCGATGTTGATCCCATCAAGTTTTCCCCCTAACACTACAAAACGACCCTCAGGATCAACGATTCCCACCTGGGAGAGAAAGGGAGCCGGGTAGGATCCATATCAACACTCCTCTAGCAAAGGAGGAATAGGTAGACTTTCCCCCTCCAGCATTTCTGTAATGTAAGGCTGTCCGCTTTAGTAAGGTGGGTCTCCTGGAGGAACACCACCTAAATCTCTCGCCTTTAGAGGTACATTTGGACACTTTAACGTTTGAATGGGGAATTGAGGACCCTAACATTCCAAATGAGTACTTAGGGGGTAGAAGTTACGTCGGCCGTGAGGGAGGACACATAGCTCTGGCCAGGGCCAGCTGGCCACCCCGCCCAATCCACACCACTGCCCACGCAGAATAGGAAAGCATCGAACATCCCATCAGCAGCAAAAACAACTAGGACAGTTGCCCATGTCCAAACTGTATGGACTCATAATGAAATCTCATTGCTGCTGGGGCCAGGAGAAACCAAGCGCACCAGAGCAGTGAGCGAAGGGAAGTGAGCCTCTCTGCCACATTGACTCCCAGTGAGTTGGTAAGTGACAACAAGAAAAGATTTGGTTGATCGGACTATTAGTGCTGACAGGAGAGTACTGATTCTAGTGATACAGCGGTATACTAACAACAGATACTCCGCTACCATATACTCACCTGGGCCCATAAAACACAACACACTCTGAATCGAGTAGACCGCTGGAGTTTTTAGTTTATAATTTTCATATTTCAGGATTAGTTATTGCTTATTCCTAACTAACCTTTCACTGATCAAAACGTTCTTTCCTCTGGTCGATGGACCATTAGTTGAACTAATTGATGGTGATAATGAACCTAATTCTTAACTGTTCTTTAATTAAAGTAAATAACCACAGACTCGGTGAGTTTTAAAATCTTTATCTAAATTAAATGAATGTGAACCATCTCAAAATTTCAGCACAAAACACCCTCATTCATAAGAGTGTAAATTCAATCGAAATAATCATTAAACAAAAATACTTCAGACTCATGCAATAACTATGCTCAGAAAAGAGAGGATAGAGAGAAAATAACATCTACAAACAGACATGAAATAATAATTACCAAGGATGGTGTGAAGACCAACCCCCTGGCCAAAGGGCTGGTAAGGGTCCCCTGAGATAGATCAGGAGACAAAGGCTTCAGGACAGGATTCAGGACAGGATAGTTGACCTCTCTAAATACCGACGACTGCGTCGCACCCCTCTCTGGCACTCTCTTCCTCCTCGAGTTTCTTCCGCGATCTTCTTATCTAACCCAATTAAATTAGGATAGAAGGTTCTGCATTCGATTTCTTCATCAGCATCTCACAGCATCCCTCCCTGCGTCAGCATCTCAGCAACACGAACACCCTGACAGCATCCCGAGCTCTGCTACATAACTAACTAAAGCTACCTCAATTATACCTTTCGTTCATCATGTACCACCCACTAAAGTTTCAATATCGTAAAAATATGAAATCTAATTGGTCAGGCAAGGGGGATGATCATCACACCATGCTTACATATTACTTTTATTCTATCATTCCATTGTTTGCAAAACCCATCCCCTTAAACTTTATTAATTTCTTTCGTTCCCATACATATCCAAACTTTATTAGCAACATTTATTTCAAAATCATGAATATGAGTCTACTTGGCTGAACTCTTCACCCTCCGTTCTCAGGGCACATCATTCTCGTCCTTGGACGGCTGTCAAAACCTCGGTCATCCTTCCGGGTTAACTTTCTTGTGGGCCTGCGCACAAATCATGTGACTCAGCTTACTTTGGTCATTCTCGAGAGGCCCAAATGCGCACTAATAATAAAGTCAAAAAGACAAATGTTACTTTCACAAATAAATGGTCTCACTGTATACCACCCATCTCTACTCTAACCCTCTTTACTTATTAATACTTTCCCCGCATTAGCATTAGTAAAATAGCTGGTTTTCATTTCGGCTAAGCAGATGCCAAGCACGTGAGTCTTCAAGACTCCATTTTAATGCCTTCTGCACATGCACTAGAATTTCCCTCCAAGCATTACCTCGTCATATTGCGTAGATGCAGTTGACGCATGCGCGGTAAAGATTTCCCCGTTTAAAGCTGTATTAGTCCGTTTTCATTGTTATTTACATTAGTACACCCATAAGCAAGCTTCGCTAACCCACGTGTTTCTGTGGTGCGTGTTATTATTTACAAGACACGGTTAGTAATTTGTTAGCAAGTTAAACGAGAGGATTACTTTCGAGCAAGTCTCTTTCTTCACGAGTCCTTGCTCCATCAATCCCCTCTCTGATGGCATTTTAAGCCATCACAAAATGACCCATCCCATCCCAGATGCCAACTTTAGCACATCTCAATTTTCTATTTCTTTTCTCATTTTTCCATTTGTTACTTCTTTTCCTTCTAAATCTTTCATCTTTTTATATATTTTTCCTTTCATTTCTTCTAGTTGTATCTCCTCATATTCTCTTTTTCGTTTCTTTCCTTTTCTCTCTCTTTCTAAATGTATTCTTCCTTTCCCTCTGTTTCTACAACATTTATATGTAGTCATTAATATCAATATTATTGTCATTATCACAGCTATTGGTAATATTATTCGACCTAGAAAACTTTTCCCAAAATCAGTAAACCAATTCCTTTTTGATGTTATACTCTTTGTTAGTTTTCCCCATACACTGTCAACCTCCAGTTGGGTCAAGTCATTATGCATTCTTGTAATATTTCCAATATACCCTTTAATTTCTTTGCTCTTGTCCGGAATATAAGTGCAGCAATGTTGAATTTTCAACATACCACAGACTCCACCCTCTTTTGCTAATAAAATATCATGAGCAAGACGGTTTTGTAAAACCATAGACCTGTTTGCAACCATTCCTGTGTTAATCATTAAGAATCCTCCTGCAGTGTCTGTAGAAAGACAATCAACTATGCTTGATAATTTACAAATTTTCTGTGAATTTAAAATGACTCCAACTGAGGGTATCAATGCACTAAATATATCTCCTACTATTTCAGAAAAACTAGCTCTTCTTCTACGTGTTAGTTCATTAGATTTTCCATTGATTCTGTCCACATGGTATATTTTCGGGAAATCTATTCCAAAATAACAGCTCCCGTACCATCTTGCAGGTAACCTATAATAGGCATTGTTCCCGCAGACATAATAAACTCCTGGAAATACAGGATCAGTTCCCCCTTTTAGTCCCCACCCTCCTAAAATTAGGAAGTTGTGTTCACACTCACTGGAACCAATGTAGTTATTATTGTAATCTGTCTTTTATCTATGGAGGCAGAATTTTCCCCTTTTCACAAAATCCAGGGACATCGCAGCATGAGCTTTGCCTTTGCATAAATTCCCTCTTTCTCAGCCCATGGAGGTACATATGACTTCTGTTCAGCAGCTTTCTTTGTTAAATCCTGTCTCCTTTCTTCTACTAAATTCAAAAACTCTTTTTCTTCTTCTTGTAATATACATGTTAAGTTATCCTTATGTGCTTGAACTAGATCTATTGAACTCATAGTTAAGAAAAATTCACCAATAAACTGCGCATATTTACTGCTAATTACTGGATTCATGTTCTTTCTTATAGGTAATTCTGGAAATACTACATCTAGGTTTGAATAGAAATACTGAAGTTTTCCTGTTGTATAAAATAAACTTGTTAAAACACTACATGATATTCCATATGTTAAAGGTATATGGTGATAAGTCACCCCCTCTGACACTGATGAAGGTAACTTCATACAAACATAACAATTACTAATCTCCATTATATTAACGTACTGAAATAACAATTTAGTAAACACATTTGAAGACGTATTATAGTCTGATTCATTATGATAATTTGCCTCATTTTCTACCCCTATTTCTATTTTAGTTCCCTTTATTCTATCTACCTTTTCATTAGTAATTGTATTATTCTTGTCACTTGTTTCCATTAGCAAAGGTACTCCTACTGTTAGGAATAACCATACTAATACGACCAGTACAATACTACAAAAACAAAATCTAAAACATTTTCTTTTTAAACCTCGTTTTGGTCTTTCTGCGACTTCAACTTCTGCCATTTCAATTTGAGAAAATTTCTTCTCTCTTTTTCTTTCTTTGTCTCTTTAATTTTTTTTTCTTTTTATTTTATGGAGGTCTCAATTTGCTTTCATCAATCTGTTCAGCATGAACCCTTTCTGTTTCTTCACTTAAATCTAAGTTTTCAAATTCTTCAAGTATAACGTAGGTCCACTCAGGGGCCTTGTATTTTCTATTTAGATTTCTCAATCTTGGGCTTCTTCGTGTAAGTTTTACTAAGGTTTGTTTAGATTGCGTTTGACTCGTAACTTCGTTTACTTGTTCTGGTTTCTTTTCTGATTTTCTCAAATAATACCTTAATTTCTTCACTCCTTCTGGCCAATTGTCTCCTTTTCTAACTCTTTTGACCTGAACTGCACTTTCACCTTCCCTATCTCCTTCTAGAGGTCTTTTATTTTCACTTAATCTAGGCACAATCTGTCCTTGTTCTCTATTTTCTGTGTTTGGACCTTCCTCTACTTGCACCTGTTCAGGTCTTATTATAATTTGTTCTTCTTCTTCTGTCTGAACTTGTTCTTCTAGATCTACCTGATCCTGTTCAGGTCTTATTTTAGATTGTTCTTCTTCTTCTGCCTGAACTTGTTCTTCTAGATCTACCTCTCCCTCCTCAGGTTTCTGAATGTCTTTATTTATTTCTACCGGAGTGTGTTCTTCTTCCCCTGTCCTTTCCTGTCTAACTTCCTGCCTTTTCAGTTTTGTTATTCTTCTTGTTTTGACAGCATCATCAGGTATTTCAATTACTGGTATCCACTCTTCCTGACTTGTACTTGGCTGTTCGTCATATAGTTGTCTTTTAGAATCTATCACTCTAGATTCTTCAATTTCACAGCTTTTAACTTCTGACGTTTCAGCCTGTTCAGTCAGTGGTTGCTCTTGTTTTTCTGATGGGCTCAGAACTCTTCTGGTATGACTAGCATGAATCCAGTTGGGCAAACCTGCACACTTCACTGCCGTGGTAGTGACTAGTATGACTTGACGCGGTTTATCCCACCTTGGTGCTAGACACGACTTCCTTGTGTGTTTCTTCACTAGCACCCAATCTCCAGGATTCAAATCATGTGCTTGGTCTGGCTGTCTTTCAACTGCGTCTTCTCCAACCTGGTGAGAGTCAGAACGCACCATTTCAGCCAATCCTTTGCAATAGTCCAATACCAGATCATCAGTTATAGTCATTAATTTATTTCCAGGAATAAATGCTTGTCTCATTGCCCTTCCCATGAGAACCTCATGTGGACTCATTCCTGTCTTTCTGTCAGGAATACTTCTGAGACCCATCAGTACAAGAGGTAATGCATCTGGCCATTTCAGCATTGTGGATGCACACACTTTCCCTAATCTTGACTTGATTGTGCCATTTAGCTGTTCAACTATTCCAGAAGCCTCTGGACGATAAGCACAGTGCAGTTTTTGTTCAATGTTAAATGCAGCACAGATTAATCGAATTATCTCATTATTAAAATGAGGTCCTCTATCTGATTCCAAAGTGACTGGAAAACCAAAACGAGGAATAAACTCCCTCAACAATAGTTTAGCAACTGTAAGACTGTCATTTCTTCTGGTGGGGTATGCCTCCACCCATCTTGAGAACAGGCACACTATGACAAGTACATACTTTAGTCCATTACAAGGAGGCAACTCAATGAAATCTAACTGCAACCTGGTGAAGGGTCCTTCTGCCTTTCTAATTTTTCCCCAGCTAACCACTGTCTTTCTACCTGGATTTTGCTGCTGACAGGTTAGGCATCTTTGGCAAAGGCTCTCTGTGACTACCCTGAATTTCGGATTGTACCAACTCTGTCTGAATAATCTGATCATTGAATCTCTCCCTATGTGTGTTGCTCCATGATAAACTTGTGCCATTTTAGAGAGCAAACAATCTGGCATGACTGGTCTTCCATCTAAGTACACCCATACTTCATCTTCCGACCTTTTTGTACAAGCTGATTTTATCCAAATTTCTTTTTCCTTTTCCTCAACTTCTTCCTGCAACTGTCTAATCTCATCCCATGTTTCTGGAATTGAGAAAAACATAAGTTGCCAGCTGGTTTCACCCGTTTCAATTTTTCTGTTTATTGCCATTGTATTTTTCGCACAGTATCGAGCAATTTGGTCAGCATATCTATTGCCAGCTGCCACATAGTCATTTCCTGACTGATGTGCAGCGCATTTAACAACTGCTACTTCTTTTGGCAATTGTAATGCTTCCAGCAGATCTTTCACATTTTTACTGTTTCTAATAGGAGATCCTGAAGAAGTCAGAAATCCCTCTGCATCCAGAGTTGGCCAAAATCATGCACAACCCGAAACCATATTGACTGTCCGTAAATATGGTTATTCTCCAATTTTTCCCACTTTTGCATGCCTTTGTTAAGGCCACCAATTCGGCTACTTGTGCAGATTTGACTCCCGGTAAATGAGATGCTTCAATTACCCCCGCTATTTTACACACAGCATAAGCAGCACTTAATCCTCCTTCTTCATTTCTTAGACAAGACCCATCCACAAATAACTCATGATCAGCTTCTTTTAATGGTGTTTCTTTAACGTCAGGACAGGGCTTAGTACACAATTCAGTCACATCCAAACAATCATGATCAATTTCATCTCTTACTTCCTCATTGCATGGATCTGGCAATAATGTGGCAGGGTTCATGACCGTACATCTTATCACTGTCATATTTTCTGCTCCCAAAATCGCTCTTTCATACTTAGTCAGCTGACTAGGTGTGAGATGTTGCGTTCTTGTTCTTGTCAGAAGAATTTCAACTGAGTGTGGAACGTAAACTTTTACAGAATGTCCCATCACTATTGACTCACTTTGCTCCAGACTCATACAAGTAGCAGCTACTGCTTTTAAGCAGCCAGGTAAGGCTGAAGCCACTGGATCCAATGTGGCAGAAAAATACGCCACTGGACGTCGGCTCAGTCCATGTCTCTGTGTTAAGACTGAAAGTGCACAATTTTCTCTCTCACAGCAAAACAACGCAAATTCTTTTGAATAATCAGGCATTCCCAAGGCAGGACCCTCACACAAACAATTCCGCAATTTCACAAAGGCCTCCAAACATTCATCATTCCAATCAATTTGATCTTTTGCTCTTTTTCGGGTCAATTGTATCAATGGTTTTGCTAGCATGGAAAAACTGTTAATCCACTGCCTACAATACCCAACCACTCCCAGGAACATTCTCATCTCTCTTTGTGTCTGAGGTAGTTGCATCTCTTTGATTATTTTTATTCTTTCCGGTGTCACTTTTCTTACTCCTCTTTCTATTTTATGCCCTAAATATTTAACTTCTTATCAACAGAACTGTAATTTTTCTGGAGACACCTTGTGTCCTCCTTCAGCCAAATGGTTCAGTAATGCAATTGTGTCAGTGACACAATCTTCTCGTGTTTTTGATGCCACCAGTAGGTCATCAATATACTGAACCAGAACTGATTTTCCAGGCATAATTAATAACTCAAAACACTTTTTCAGGATTTGGTTAAAAATTGAGGGACTCTCTGTGTACCCTTGAGGAACTCGGCACCATGTGAAGATATGATCCTCAAACTTAAAGGCGAAAAGATACCGGCTGTCTGGGTGCAAAGGAATAGAAAAGAATGCTTGGCACAAATCAATTACTGTAAACCAGCCTGCATTCCAAGGTATCTGATAAAGGATCACTGCTAGATTTGGCACTATTGGGCAACATGGCACTACAATTTTGTTAATCTTTCTCAAATCCTGCACGATCCTGTATTTTCCGCTAGGCTTTTTCAGTCCTATTATTGGCGAATTATAAGGACTACCCGTTATTTCCTTTAAAATGCCTTGTTTAACCATTCGATCAATTTCTGGAATAATTCCTGCTTTCACTTCTGGACTCATCTTGTACTGTCGTGTGTTTGGATAAACTGCACCTTCCTTCACTGTCACTTTAACTGGGTCTACATTTGACATCAGCCCAATATCTTTTCCTGTAAAATCCCACACTTCTGGATTGACTGTGGCTCTCAACTCTTCCCGCAATTCATTTTCAGTCATTAATGAAAACATCTCATCTACTTCTGTTCCTTGCTTAACTAGCATCATTTTGTATATAACATCTTCATCAGGGGTCTGGAAAGCGACACCATCTGGTGTACAATAGATCGTGCAATTCATCTTGCACAGTAAATCTCTTCCCAACAGATTTACGGGACTGGAATCGCAAACTACAAACCAATGCATTTCTTTAAAGTTTCCGATATGCACCTCTATCGGTTTTGAGATTGGGGTTCTAATCTGTTGATTTGACACTCCTACAACTTGGATGGACTCTCCCGAGAGGGGTAGGTTTGGGATGTCTGCTGTTCTCACAGTAGACCGGGTAGCACCAGTATCCAATAGAAAAGTGATGTCTTTACCTTCCACTTTCCCATCAACAAATGGACCTGACTGATCTACCGGCAAGGATGCGCCAAGCACGCACTCCTCTTCCTCCCCCCTCAGGCACCGTCATTGCACAAAGTCCGAATTTTCCTCATCATTCTTCAAAAAATATTGTGTAACTGTTCAATTATTCTTACCACTTTCTCCTTGAAATCCGGTGTTCGTACTGAACTTTTGATGGTTCACAAAGTTTGGCATAGGAGCTGATGGCACCTGATATTGTGGAGTAACTACCTGCTGCTGCTGATTCATAAGTACTTCATTCTGCATCTGTGGAATAAAATTTTGATTTGGCCCATTATTATTCTGAATACTCTTACACTCGTTCTTCCAATGTCCAAGCTTTCCGCACGCATGACAAGGAAACTTCTTCTCTGTTCGTTCGTCCTCTAAATTTACTACCATTCGCCACTTGATCATTCTGACTCTGCTCTTTCACTTGATTATCAGTCTGAATATTTGTTTTATTCTCCTGCTGCTCTGCCAATTTTACTTGTGCCCACATCATTTTCTCCTTTAACTTTCTACGCCTCGCCTCAATGTCGTCTCCGCAATATTTTGCATACTTTAAAATTTCATCCACTGTCTTACTCTGCCAACACAACATGTGCTGCTGAATCATCTGATTAATCTCCGGTTTCAAACCATATACAAACCGATACACAAAATGTCCCATATACTTATCACCAATATTCTCAAAACCACTATACTGCTTAAACACCTGCAGTAACCTTTCATAATACGCATGTACAGACTCATTTGGTTCTTGAGTTGTCCTATCTATCTTTACCCAATCTGTTTCTTTAGGAGGAATTTTCCCTTTCAAGAATGTAATCACTTGGTGATATTTCTTCATCACCTCCTCTGAGGGTGCTCCTGTCTTCGAGTCTCTAGCATACTCCTCACTTGGCCAATCAATTGTAATCTTACACTCTGTCCATAAATCAGCAAGTACCACAATGTCAAATAAACCATCCAAATCTTTCAATAAAACCTTTGAAACTTTCACAAATCTTTCCACCTGTTTATACCATTCCACTGGTTTTTCTCTCAATCTGGGAAAGTCATTTGTAAATGACAAAATTTCTTGTCTACTCCAAGGGACATGAACATATCCACCTCCAGGAACCTCTCTCATTGGACACAATTTCTCAACCTTTTCTGTTTCCCTTACTGGAAATGCAGATGATGCTTCTCTCGCTTGAACTTCCTCTTTCTTTCTTATCCATCTAATTCTCCATTTATCAATGTCTCCCCATTTTCGCAAAATATTCATCAATTCCTTTATCTGTAGTCTCTTACGAGAAGCATTAACACTTTCTAAATCCTTGTCAGTAAAATCCACTTGATATGGTTTTTGCTACAATTTCGATTTCCCTATATCTATTCCAATCTCTGAAGCGACTTCTGTTAATTTCTCATGAAATACTCTTGCTCTCCTGGTTATACTCTTACATAAGAATAATAACTCTTCATCATTATAAACGTTCAATCTTTCTATGCTCACACTTCCCACTATCATTTCTTCCAATTCCACTTTCAATCTGCTGATATCTAAAATCTTTGGTGGTGGGTTTCGATTATCTATTTCCTGTGCCCATCTTTCTATATCTTCAGGGGTAACTACTGTTGCACCTCCAGTTCCAATAGGAACCAAAGATCTCTTCTCTCTCAAATTTGTAGGCGTAACTCTTTTCGGAGTTTCAGTTGAAGGTTCTACATTCGGGAGATCCATTAATGAAATAACTGATTCACTTTCACTGACCTGATCATCTGTAATTGTTACTTCTTTTCTGGGACTATTCAACGGAATTGTTACAGTTTGTTGTTTCTGGCAAGTCTTTTTATCTCCATACAATGGGATTACCGGACCAATGGTCACGGGTACTGTCAAAGCTTCAGCATTCAAATTTAATTGGCTTATTTTCTGAACTAATTCCTCTCTAGTTTTATTTAAAACATCCCTCTCATTATCCTGCAACACCCTATTGAATGACGTATCATGTAAAATTTGTGGCGTTAAAGGCATTCCTATCACTGGTGCACTTGGGGTAGCCTTACTAGTTGCTTCTTGATACGGTGGTGGATTTTTAATTAAAATATCCTCTAATAACTCATCATCTGATTCACCATATCCTGTTGTATTCATGTGTTTCGTTTTCTCTTTACACTTTCCTCCAGACTGTTCCTCAGCCATTAACACTGGATATAAACCTTCTGATACCATAGCTCTCCTCCATTGTTTCATCTGCCCTTCGTGTGACTCATGCAAGTACCTGGGGAATAATCCTCTATATCTCCCACTTCTGCATTTCTCGCGTTCATATGACTCACTCTCCCATTCTTCTAAAGCCTCGTATTGAGTTAACCTAGGTCTTGGTTCTAAATCATTCATTCATTCTCATTCTCAAATTCTAAAGAATTCTCCCGTTAAACGTACCATTTTCAGGAAACGCTAGCACTCCATCACCTTTCGTATTATCTATCCAATTTTCCAACCACACGCAAGTATGATATCCTCTTTCCATCATCATAAAAGAAGCTGGTGTCTTCGGTGGCGGAATAGGAATTCCCTCCCTAGTCAACACAGGCTTATCTTTCTTAAAGAAATTCTTAATTTTCTTTATAAATGACATTTTTCTCTTTTCTCCATACATCCTAGATGAACGATATATAAAATTGTATTCTGCAAACCCTTGAAATCTTCTATCTGCGCATCTCACACTGGCAGTCAAATCAGAATCCTGCATACAATTTCTCTTTCTACCAATCCTAGCGCGGCTTCTAACTAATTATCCAATCAAACTCAGGCTCACGCTCGTGGTCTGACCAATGCCAGCGCGACCTTTTGTGACGTCAGTTCTGCTCCTTACTACTGACCCCTCCTTTACAAGGCTGCTTTTGTCACACGCCCTCTGTTTCTACCAATCCCAGCGCGGCTCACTGTGACATCAGTACAACTCCAGCGACTGACCCTCCCTTCACAAGGTAATACGGAAACTTATTTCTTAATACTTTTCATTAAATTCTTTGTTATTAACAACATAAAAACATTCGCTACTCTGTCTGTTCCACTAAACAAAAGGATAGAATTTTCGACTTATTCTGGAGTCTCAGAATTGTTCCTCTTCTACTGCGAGTAAAAACCTCTGTTTTACCCTTCACTCAAGCTTCAGAGAACCTACTACTCCTCCAGTGTCACCCGTATTGGGAAATGAGACCAAAGTTTCACCAGCGAACCCCTTTTGCTATCATTCGCACTCTACTTTTATACGAAATAGTCCCTAGTTTAACACTGCCAGCCCTACCTAGCTTCTCAGTGTTATTCCAACAGACGAGTAACCTCACTGCAGTATGGCTTCTGTCATCACCCGCTATTCATTTCCCGGGAATTCTGAACAACATAAAACAAAGACGCTAACTCTTTTGTTAAAACATAAATCAATAATCAATAATCTATACTTATCACCAAACTAGTCAATAATAACCATAACTCTGCTACCAGAAAACTGATCCAGCTATATACTAACAACAGATACTCCGCTACCATATACTCACCTGGGCCCATAAAACACAACACACTCTGAATCAAGTAGACCGCTGGAGTTTTTAGTTTATAATTTTCAAATTTCAGGATTAGTTATTTCTTAATCCTAACTAACCTTTAACTGATCAAAAGGTTCTTTCCTCTGGTCGATGGACCATTAGTTGAACTAATTGATGGTGATAATGAACATAATTCTTAACTGTTCTTTAATTAAAGTAAATAACCACAGACTCGGTAAGTTTTAAAATCTTTATCTAAATTAAATGAATGTGAACCATCTCAAAATTTCAGCACAAACACCCTCATTCATAAGAGTGTAAATTCAATCGAAATAATCATTAAACAAAAATACTTCAGACTCATGCAATAACTATGCTCAGAAAAGAGAGGATAGAGAGAAAAGAACATCTACAAACGGACATGAATAATAATTACCAAGGATGGTGTGAAGACCAACCCCCTGGCCAAAGGGCTGGTAAGGGTCCCCCGAGATAGATCAGGAGACCAAGGCTTCAGGACAGGATTCAGGACAGGATAGTTGACCTCTCTAAATACCGACGACTGCGTCACACCCCTCTCTGACACTCTCTTCCTCCTCGAGTTTCTTCCGCGATCTTCTTATCTAACCCAATTAAATTAGGATAGAAGGTTCTGCATTCGATTTCTTCATCAGCATCTCACAGCATCCCTCCCTGCGTCAGCATCTCAGCAACACGAACACCCTGACAGCATCCTGAGCTCTGCTACATAACTAACTAAAGCTACCTCAATTATACCTTTCGTTCATCATGTACCACCCACTAAAGTTTCAATATCGTAAAAATACGAAATCTAATTGGTCAGGCAAGGGGGATGATCATCACACCATGCTTACATATTACTTTTATTCTATCCATCCATTGTTTTATTCTATCCATCCATTGTTTGCAAAACCCATCCCCTTAAACTTTATTCATTTCTCTCGTTCCCATACATATCCAAACTTTATTAGCAACATTTATTTCAAAATCATGAATATGAGTCTTCTTGGCTGAACTCTTCACCCTCCGTTCTCAGGGCACATCATTCTCGTCCTTGGACGGCTATCAAAACCTCGGTCATCCTTCTGGGTTAACTTTCTTGTGGGCCTGCGCACAAATCATGTGACTCAGCTTACTTTGGTCATTCTCGAGAGGCCCAAATGTGCACTAATAATAAAGTCAAAAAGACAAATGTTACTTTCACAAATAAATGGTCTCACTGTATACCACCCATCTCTACTCTAACCCTCTTTACTTATTAATACTTTCCCCGCATTAGCATTAGTAAAATAGCTGGTTTTCATTTCGTTAAGCAGATGCCAAGCACGTGAGTCTTCAAGACTCCATTTTAATGCCTTCTGCACATGCGCTAGAATTTCCCTCCAAGCATTACCTCGTCATATTGCGTAGATGCAGTTGACGCATGCGCAGTAAAGATTTACCCGTTTAAAGCTGTATTAGTCCGTTTTCATTGTTATTTACATTAGTACACCCATAAGCAAGCTTCGCTAACCCGCGTGTTTCTGTGGTGCGTGTTATTATTTACAAGACACGGTTAGTAATACGTTAGCAAGTTAAACGAGAGGATTACTTTCGAGCAAGTCTCTTTCTTCACGAGTCCTTGCTCCATCACTAGTAAGCATTATGTTCCCCAGTGACACCTAAAGAAGTGAGGCAATTTTTAGATAATGACCTCTGCAGTGCCAGGTGTGACCTGAGGGAGAACAATGCTGAAGTCTGATCTGGGGCCGCTCTCAGACCCAGAGCTGGAATCTTCTGCCGAGGAGACACCAGTTCTCCCCCTGTGGTATGTCCCACCAGCGTTGCTGTGGCAAGAGCCCGGTTCCTGCCGTCACATGCTTGATGTGGCATGGGGCATGATCGTCCATGCCTCTTTGAATGGGGCCGTTTGCAGCTTGTCGACATGTGAGGGCCTGCCTGGGGTGTTAGGCAAGAGTGACCATCATAGGCATCGAGCCAGTTCTAACATAACATAACGTGTATTTGTAAAGCACACGTTCACCCAAGGGTATCTTAGTACTGAATGACAGATGTTTTTTGATATCCTACTCAATGGTACTCTAAGCCTCTTCGGGGTTAGCAAAAAGGTAGTTTGGCCATCCTAGTGAATCTGCAGCCTGGCAGGAAACAGCAGGGCATAGCGGACAGAGTTCTTGTAAGCATTTCTTGGCGGTAAGGAAAGAGTCCCTTTTCTTTAACACTACTGCAGTGTAATCTGGAAAGATGGAGACTTTTGCATTCTCCACCTGAAATGGCCCCGTAGTGAGGGCATGCCGAAGAGGAAAGTCCTGATTCTTGAGGGTACAAAAGGTGGACCACCACCGGTCTTGGTTGGGCGCCCGGGGGTAGAGGGCATGCAGGACATCTATGTGCACGTTTAAGTGTGTAGAATTTCGAAAGGCCGTCAGAGGCTAGCCCCCCCTAGAGCCAGTCCTCAATGTAAGCAATCATCGATGCGCCTTCAACGTTCTCAGGAAGCCCAATCACTCAGATATTTTTACACCTGGCTCTGCCCTCTTGATCCTTAATCCAGGCTTTAAGGGCTTGCACATGGTCCGCCATGTAGACTAGCTGAGATTAATGGTCCTTTGTGGTATGTGTTAGTTCAGACACAGTGCACCAGCCAAAACTATTTATTTGAAAATGTTAGATTAATCAAGAAATTCTGTTGACGAGCACAATGCAAGGCCATTTACCTAAACAGTTTTTCAGAAGTGGTCCTCCATAGTGTAAGACTTAGTGGTTGTTACAAGCAGATTGTTCAATCCAGGTATTTTTCCAATGCACTGTGTGTTTTCAGACTTCTTAACAGCTTTTCATAAGGTGAACTGTTCACTATTTTGTTATACAAGCTCACTGACTGTGCAATGCACTAGCTACTGATTTTAATCAGTGAACTTTAGATTAACAACTGGGCTATTCTATAAATGCTGGATGGCAATCTAACATCAAATATGATTCCCTGCTTGTTAGCAAACATCGAATAAGATTTCCTGCTCCTTATTTGCTCAACATTTGAGTTGTCCTGATGTTTGTAATGTTTTGGTAGAAACCCAAACACAGGAGCTAAATTACAGCAATGAGTTTGCTATGCACAGCTTTCATAATCAGTGGATCAGAAAGATGCGTATAGCCTAAACGGGAGCTTCTCCGAGTGCACCTGCACTCATGGTGGAGGGGATGCTGGTTCTATCTCTTTATTCTTGGTTTGTGCATCGGAAATGACAATCTGACCTCTACTCCAAAATTGCTACCTCACTTATACCTTCACTTAGCTCATCACGTAGGGAATCTTTGAGGGGGTTTGACAGTGTGGCAGACAGGGAAAACTTGGGGTTTGGAGTGAAATGTTTGTAAAAGAGTGGGGCAAGTTGAGGAGTGAAGTTAATGGTGAGTGAAACCTCTACAGGGAGATTTTCAGTTTCCAGTATCCTTACTTCCCAATGACACTTACAGCAGAGCTCCATTGAGGCTTATGAAGAATGAGCCATTTCAGGTCAGGGACTGACCTTTTCATTGTACAGTTAGCATAGATCATTGAATGGCAGTTACAATGCAAGGCTTTAAGTCAAAAAGAGAGGCAGCTTTATGCGGGCCCTTCATTTTAGCCATGACAACATCTCCTTGACAAAGATTGTGGGGCGTGGCTCTCATCCTTGTCACATATGACTTAATGTTTCATTTTTTCATTAGCCTTCTGCTGTACTTTCTAGTGCATGTGGAGTTGCTGACTCTTCTGCGCAGTGAAGCCAAATCCATGTATTTACCCCAAACAGCTCAGCAGGTGGCTTTCCAGTTGTGCTATAAGGAGTGTCTCTAAACGTCCACAGGGTATGACCAAGTACTTGAGATATAGCCACTTCTTGTGAGCTTGGTAACATGCATGGCTTTTGTCTTGAAGCTATGTAGTGTTCAACAGTCTAATTTGTCTGTGGCCACAAAAGAGTGATTTTCCACTGGTGAAAACCTTTATAAATGACATAGTCCTTAAATTCCTTTCTATTTAAGGGAGGGCCTTAGACCGATTTGAGCCTCTCCGCTATCCCAAATGTCAACACTTTCGGTGAGAGCTGGAAGTGCATCTGCCAAAGAGCTGGGCACAGCCATGACTTTTAGAAACCATGGGTGTAATTATGAGGAATTATTGTGCAGTCACAATGAGCCCAGGGAAATAAGCAACGTCCCCTCATTCAAGTAAGGAACATTAGTAGAGGCTTGAGCAAAGTTTTTGTCCAGGCTTTGACAAACAATATGGGAGTTGAGACCTTTTTCTACTAGCTCATCTAGGAACAGACCACACATTGTCTCTGCAGTTGCTTTTTGCTCACTACTCCTCAATGCTTTGGGAGTGATTAGTTGAGCCCCTCTGAGCAAACGTCTGTTGTTTTGGTTGCTAGGTCACTCTGCATATCTTAATGTGGTTCTATTTCCTGTTTGCACTTGATGGTCTTCCAAATTTGACAGAGATTTCTCCATTACCAATTCTATATGAGTTTGGTCAAGTTAGAATAGAAATGTTTCTGCTTGTACATTATTCATTGTAAGTTAGCATTCGCTGCACCATTTTCTATTAAGGCGCCATTTTAAGTCATGATCAAAACTAATCCTTTGCTATTTCTGAGAAAAGGCTTCTATTAGGTTTCATTTCTCCAAGGCTGGGTTTTTGCTACACTAATAAATAGACTGTTCTTATTAGCGCATACCTTTCTCGCTAGATAAAGGCCTTCTCCCACTTGTCTAGTGGCGGGCACGGGCAGAACGACCTTGAGTAGTAGATAATGTGTGCCCGGCATCTGAATTGAAACTTATCCTCTGATTTCACTGTTTAGCTGCATCTGCTTGGAAAATTCCACTGTGGGCGTGCCTTCATTGGTTTCGAAATGTACATAATGTATCTCCATGCTTGCTGATGTCAGTCCCTCTGCAGCACTCCTAGAGACTGGGCAGACTGGGCAGACTGGGCTCCACTCTGAGTGTACCTGAATAAACAGATATTGGTTTGTATTCTCTACTGTCTGATCGACTCTTCATTTGGTACGGAAGGCTGAGAGGTGGTCATTAGTGACCCGAGTGACCCGAATTGGGCCACTGCCTTCAGTTGGCGCCCGAACAGGGACTCCTTCGGGTGATTGATCCATCCCCTTCCGCGGACGGGGGGAGGTTGAGGCCATCGTCAGGTCGGACTGACGGTTCAGGGATCCCTGCACGAGGAGTATTGATTGCTCGCAGCTGCCCCTTCTGTCTTGCCGGACGGTGCCTCGTCCAGTGGGTCATCCCGACTGGAGTCCTGAACGGCGAAACCCTTGGATATGACCGTTTGGTCTGAAGGGTCGGCAGTGGAGAATTGGTTCGTTTGTGCTACTCTTATCAGGTGAGTTTGTTTTGGTTCTTTGTGGATATGGTACCATGGTGATTTGAGTTTGACACGGTCTGAAGACCGTTTTTGATAAAAGCACTTGTAATTGCTTTGCCAGGTAAAAATAACGAATTTGTTTTCTTTTTGAAAATGCCTGGAATTAGTAAGTTTTTCTCTTTGTATTGTCGTTGTTGTTCTACAGATGCTCGATTGGAAAAATCTCAGCCGGTGCCTCCAGAAGGCACCCCATATTTTGATATGTATCTGAAGGATGGTCTTGGCCTAATATGTTTAGTACGCTAAGGCACAAATATACGAGGGACAATGCCGAGTTACAGTGGCCATTGACGGGCACCTTTGATGAGCAAAAGATTGGGTTTTTACAGGAACAGTTATTTAAGAGACGAAGTAGACAGTCTATGTTTGATTCCCTCAGAACATGGCAGAAGGCAGCTAGACAGAGACAATTGAAGATGGAAAAGGATGCACAGAAGGGGAAAATGCAAACACTGACCCAGAAAGCTGTAGCATACGACAGGGAAAAACAAGAAGCAGGAGTTGAATGTGAGGATAGGAGGTTTCGATTACAGATTGATAAATCTTATTTGGCCCACGAGGAAAGTGATACTTTTGTGGAGAAATTGTTAGGCACCCGATCCCCGCCTCCATATGCCCCACAGAGGATATATTCCGCTGTCCCTTTACAGTCGCAGCAGCCTGTTGTATCTCCCCCGACAGTTACCTTATCTACGGTTGCTGTTTCGACGGCCTTGGCCACGGCACCGCCTGCTTTTTCCTTGTCTTCGCCATCTTTGGCAACTATGACTATTGGCACGCCTACTGTATCGACTCCTGTATCCTCTGTTCTCTCTCCTCCGGTACAAGTGCCAGCGACGATTGTACCTGACGTTTCTGTTGCTTCTCCTACTATGGTTTTTCATCCTCCGACTTCTTTGAGTACCGAGATGCCAGCACGTGGATTTAAGGATAGGGATTGGACAAAATTTAATGAGCGATTGGGCCCATTAGTGCGGTCTGGGGTGGGGGATGAAGAAAAACAATTAATAGCTGATCAGGCTGCGCAGTGGGGTCATAATCCCATTTATAGTGTGGAGGATGTTTGGGCAGCTATGCAAGATTTTGAGCCCTTTGTGCAGCAACATGCTCTTAAGCATATGTCTGCTTCGTTGATTGGTCTTTGGCAGCAACACTTTGGGAATGATGCACCGCAAATTCTATATGATATTAGAGATCGTGTGCAAGCTAGTGGTTTGGAGCTCAGCCAAGTTTTCGGGAATGTTACGAGTCCAACATTAATTGCTTATAGGGGTAGGTTGCATGAAAAGAGTTCTACCACGGTGTCTCAGTTTCCGATGCGAGAGGTTCATCCTATATATCACCCAGAAATACCAGAGTTAACGGATCAGCGCAGTACTGTCACGAGGCCAGCTGTGGCGGCTAGTTTTCAGGAGCAATGGGTTTATACTCCATGGAAAAGAAGTGAGGTTTTGTCTCTTAAGGCTCAATTACCCAATCCCAGGAAAAATCCTACAGCTTATTATAAAGAACTGACGGAGGCCGCCTCTTCTACTGTAATGACCCTTGCTGATATTGAAATGTTTTTTGGTCTGCTTATTCCGGTTGATGTTTGGAGGCAGGTGCATACTCAAGATCAAGTTGCGGAGTTTGGGGGCACATGGGATGTGATTAGAGGTTGGGATCGGGAACGGAAACCAGGAGATAAGCCCCGAGCTGAAATACTTGCTTTGCCAGGGCGTATTATTACATATATGCATTTGCTTATTCCACCTAAGAAGGTAGATTGGGACAAATTGACAGCTTGTCGACAGAAGAAAGACGAGAGTGTGTCTGATTTCTTTACTCGGTTTGAAGACACATTTCTGGATTATAGTGGGCAGAATATGTCTATCGAAGGGGGAGTTCGATTGTTTGTTGACAGATTTGTTTCTGGCCTTCTTCCTGAAATAACGACTCGTTTACAGGCGGCTGAGAGTACTTGGTCCACGTCTTCTCCTTCTGTTATTTTGAATATGGCCCAATATTATGAACATCGAGATCGAGAGGAGAAGGAGAACACAGATAAAAAGCATAAGGAGTTGAAAACAAAGGTGTTGTTACAACAAGCGTTTAGGGGTAATGGTAGAGGACGTGGTGGTTCTGCCAGACAGCTTCCACGCACTAGTAGGCAGCCGACCACGACACACTTGGGGCCGAATCAGTGTGCGTATTGTAAGGAGGAGGGCCATTGGCGTAGCGAGTGTCCTGTGCTTCTGCAGAAGGTGGCGGTCCCTAGAGGGCGAGGTCTTCGTGGACGAGGTCGTGGGACCGATAGAGCTCAGAGTGCTGCGGTCTCACAGGGTCGTTCTGATACCAATTATTTTGATGACCCTCGCGATGGACAGTACTACCATGATGATTATGATACGTATGAGGTGACAGGGATGTCTTATAGCTAGGACAGCCAGGGACAGAGTGAGGGACCAGTTCCGATACCTGTGGATCAGCGTGGTCCTTATGTCACTGCAGATTTGCAAGGCTCGACTAAGGAATTTTTGGTGGACACAGGTGCGACGAAGAGTTTTGTTTCTTGACATCTGATCCCTGGGGCGGCTCTGTCTGGCCATAATAATGTTTTTCAGGTGTACCGGTTGTAAGCCCCATTTCTCGACCCCTTGCATTGACTGTTGGTCCTTTTACTGTGGATTCCCCGTTTTTGTTGACGTCCAATTGTGGTGAGAATTTATTGGGTTTGGATTTGTTGAAGAAATTGCATGCTACTATTTATTGGTCCCCGGAAGGTGTTTATATGACGATGGGCCCAAATATGAGTACTAAACAGTGTTTGTCTCACCCTTTTCCCGTTGAATTTGCTAACGTGCCATCCACCCTATGAGCAACAGGTGATACAGATGTGGGATATTGCATATACCGCCAGTTTCGATACAGGTCAAAGACAATGTTATTTTGCCTTGCATTCCTCAGTATAAGATACCTCATGCTGGAGAACGAGCCCTTCTACAGATTATTCACGATTTGATACAAAAGGGCGTAGTTGAGGAGGCGTCTGCTAATTTTTGTAATAGCCATATTCTTACGATTCTTAAACGACACCCTTGGGTTCCCCTGATGATCATGAGGATGTTTACTGTTTTGTGATTGATTTGCGTGAGGTTAATAAAATTGTGGTCCCTCAGTTTCCGGTGGTTCCTGATATCACCACGCTTTTGACAAGGATTCCTTCTACTGCTACATTCTTCCCTGTTATTGATTTGAAAAATGCATTTATTAGTATTCCTATTCATCCAGATAGCAGATTTGTTTGGGTTTACACTAGCTGGTAGAAGTTTTAGATTCTGTCGAGCTCCTCAGGGCTATGTAGAGAGTCCAAGTAGTTATAGCCAAGCTTTAAAGAGTCAGCTGGATTCCCTTTCGCTTCCATCAGGTAATGTATTGGGCGGTATGTTGATGACTTGCTTATCGCTTCTGACACTAAACAAGGTTGTAAAGACAGTACAGTTCAATTATTAAGCTCATCATGGACATAAAGTTTCCCTTTCTAAATTTCAGTACTGTCGGCAGGAGGTCACCTATTTAGGCCGCCTACTGTCGAAGGAGGGTAGGAGATTGACCCCTGAGCGTATTAGTACCATTGTTAACATGCCCATTCCACAAACTCAAAAAGATGTGCGCGCTTTTATAGGTATCACTTCCTACTGTCGCCAGTGGATACCTAACTACTTCTTACTAATCAAACCTTTGCTTGCTCTAACAACGAAAGAAGTGCATGAACCTGTGCCTTGGACGCCGAATGTCAGCAGTCTTTTGAGCAATTGAAAACTGCACTTTGTTCGGCTCCAGTGCTTGGTACTCCTAACTACAGTAAGCCCTTTGTGTTATACGTCCATGAGATGGCTGGGTGCGTGCTTTCTGTCCTAACACAAAAATTCGGAGATAAGCAACGGACGTGTGCTTATTTCTCTGCTGTGCTTGATCCTGTCGCGAGGGCCCTCCCGAGTTGTCTAAAAGCGGTCGCGGCTGTGGCCACTTCAATCAGACAATTGGCTGGACTTGTACTTGATATTGACCTCACAGTCATAGTACCCCATGCTGTGGACACGCTTTTGAATAAGAGAAAGACACAGCACCTCACCAGTGCACATCTTACTGGCTATGAATTGACATTGTTTGCTAAGCATATCACGATCAAAAGATGTGCCACTCTGAACCCAGCCATATTACTACCCCTCCCTTCCGAGAGTGATGAAATTGACAAACATGATTGTATCTTCCGAACGGAGGAAGAGACGAAAGGACGGGTAGACTTGACTGATGTTCCCTTATTTGGTCCGCAAGGGGAACTATATGTCGATGGCTCTTGTTTTAAGTTACCAGATGGCACTACGACTGCAGCCTATGCTATTACCACACTGCGCACGGTGGTAGAGACATCACGGGTCCCTTATCAGTCGGCTCAAGCTGCTGAGTTAGCTGCCCTTATTCAAGCTTGCGAATTGAGCGAGGGACTGGCTGTCAATATTTATACTGACAGCCAGTATGCCTTCGGGGTTGCGCATAATTTTGGACGACTCTGGGCGGAAAGAGGGTTCCTTACCTTGCATGGTACCAAAATTCAACATGGGCACCTCATATTGAGGCTTTTGTCTGCTCTGACACTCCCCAAGAAATTGGCAATTGTAAAGTGCAGCGCTCATCGGAAGGTCACTGATGATCTAGGCAGAGGAAATGCTTTTGCAGATCAAGTAGCTAAGGAAACGGCCCGGACAAAGATGAAAAGAATGTTTGTAGCAGGTCCAGCTAGATGGGTCCCTGAGGTTGTCATGTTTGAAGATACTCTTGAAAATGTAAAAGAGATACAGAGTGAAGCCACAACAGAAGAATTAGCGGTGTGGCAGAAAAGTACAGCACAGTTGAATGAGGAAGGGTGTTGGATTGATAAATCAGGAAAGCAGAGATGGATGTTACCAGATGCATATGTTCTTCCTGTGGTTACTATGGCCCACTTTCCAGCTCATATTAGTGCTAAAGGCATTTGTAAATTGTTAGATCCTGTATGGCAGAATGACAATATTTCTAAGACAGCTGCACACTTAGTGAAGTACTGCATGGTATGCATGATGCCTAATCCTGGGAAGGGTACCCCTACACCGCCTGGTAATGTCGCACCACCCACCTTCCCTTTTGAAGTCCTTCAAATGGACTACATTGAGTTAGAGAGATGTAATAATTTGAAGTATGTTCTGGTGGTTGTATGTGCATTCAGTAAATGGGTTGAGGCTTACCCCACTAAAGTCAATACAGCCATTACGACTGCAAAGGTACTCCTGAAGGAGTTCTTACCTCGTTTCGGCTTGCCCGGGGTGATCTGGAGTGATAACGGGAGTCATTTTAATGCAAAAGTGATTCAATTGATTTGTGAGGGCCTCCATGTTAAGCAAAAATTCCATGCTGCCAATCACCCCCAGTCAGCAGGTTTAGTTGAGAAGTACCATGGTACTCTCAAACTAAAATTGGCAAAAAATACAGGAGACAACAGGGTTGAAGTGGCCAGATGCTTTACCATTAGCTCTTTTGTCAACAAGAACAACTGCTCATTCCAGAACAGGATTGTCACTGTATGAGGTCGTGTTTGGACGCCCGGCGAATGTCTGGGGCGTCCCGCGTCCTCGACGGTTCTCTGATATTGAGTACCCTATGTTAATTGATTACCTTGGACAGCTAACAGAAAGTTTACATTCTATTCACCAACAGGTACTGCAGTCCCTTCCTTCTACACCAGAGGGACCCAGCCATGATATTCAGCCTGGTGATTTTGTACTTCTCCTGAATTTTCAGCAGAAGAAAAGTTTGGAGCCGCGATGGAAGGGGCCCGAGCAGGTCCTACTGGTGACGTGGACTGCTGTAAAGGTTGCTGGCCGTAAGAACTGGGTGCATGCCACCCACTGTAGGGGGGTTCCTCTGCCTCTACCCTATGGTCAGTGGATAAAGGACGGCATCGGAGACTCCGAGTTTGAGCAGGTGCCTCGGTTTGTCCCATTCAGCGATGCCCAACTAATTTGGACTCAGACGGATACGGAAAATGACGACGTATTGAATGCTGCTGTTCGTCCAGAAGTACGAGCTATTCGAGAGCCGTTGTTCACCGATCCTACAGTGCCTGGGGCTACCAGGTACAATCTGCGCCCTCGGCTGAGGGAATGTGCATCTAAGGAGAAAAAAGATTAGGAATGGACTGTGTAAGATAGGCTGTGCTGAGTTGTAGTACCAATGGAAAGTTATTGAGCTTTGCGAGAGATTTCTGCTTGTTTTAGTTAGGTGTTTGAACATTGAACATTAAATAGGAAAGACAGGACCGAAGTATACCGTGGAGGTTTACCATTGTGATCGACATGGGATACGAGCTTAGGACAGAGCAAGCTCCACTGCCGGTGCTCAAGAGCGCCAACGTATTGATGAACAATAGGAGCCTGTACCAGTGAGGCTCTGACGGACACTGGGAACTTGTATATTTTCTTTGCATTTTGCCCCCATTTCATCATTTGTTATGCATCCCTTTGATAGAATGGTTGCTGAGGAAGAACAGCCAGTACTTTTTATTGCCCAGCATAATATGGTGTGGACTCGCAAAAAGAAAATAACATGTGTTGTTCTCGTGATTTTACTGTTGATAATATTGTGTGGGGTGTCATGGGTTTTGGAAAATGATCAAGATGTGTCTTTGCGTATAAAGGTTAAAATTCTTTCCCCACCAAGGAAGAAAAGGACAGCCCGAGTAGAATACTTTTAGACACACATAAGAGATTCTTTGGAGAAGGACCTGCTTGTTACCCCACTGAGTCTGTCACTAGTTTATGGACTGCATACCCATTATCTCTTGTGAACTATACCTATACTCGTCCAGAGCAATTTACCGAGGTGAAAGGAGTTTTTGGTTTTGGCTATCCAGGTCCTTGTTTATATTATAGAAAGCCACAGGGAATGGGCTATCCAGGTTGTGATAACAATACATATTGCGACAATTTTTACATGGAAGAGCAGAGTGTCACATTGGTGGGTTGGCACTACAAGGAATTGATAGTTACTCGAGAGGCCGGTTATTATCCTGCTTGTTGCCCCAACATGAACAGTACAGACACTTCTCTGTATATCAATTGTTGTGGAACAGTGCTGTACAAAAATACAATGTCTCTGGTGAATGACAAAGATCCAGGTACGTTTGGAATGAACACTAGATATGCTGCAGTAGATTATGAAGGACCAATTTATGCACACCCGGGGTTTTATTTCTTGTCTAACGGTACTTATTCTAATGTTCATAATGGTACCGACGATGTTGCTCTTGGGATGGTATTGCACTTAGGTGTGCCCTGCAGGTTTGCTAAGCCCAATGTCCGCAGGGTTAAAAGGACGTTAACTATAGAATTCTGTGAGGGAGTGACTGATATAGTGGTCAATAATTATAGTAACAGGATCTCTTTTGGATACCTCCTCTCAACCATTTTCACTTTGGGTGGTACCTCTATGGCCCGAGGTGAGAAAGCCAGAGAATATTTTGAGTGCAAGTTGCAAATATTGTCTAACACTACCATGGCTGCTTTACGTGATATCACTACTCAGTTAGAAAGTATGCAGATATATTCTGAGCAGACTAGATGCGCAGTGGATTTCATCCTAGCTAAGAGTGGTGGTGTATGCGCAGTAGTGGGCGACCAGTGTGTAGTCAGGATCAAAAATATGGAAAAGAATATACCTAAACACATATTAGATATCCTGGAGAATGTCAAGGGCATGGAGAGCGGAAATTGGAGTTGGTCCCTCTTTGGTGGCTGGGGTTGGATCCTCGAAAAGGTGATTTACCTGATCGTAATACTGGTGTTCTGTTGTGTCCTCATTCAGTGTCTTCCTTTCTGTTGCTCCTATTGTACCACCCCTCTCACTCCTAAGAGGAAAATATCGATTCATGATACCAATGCCGCAATTATGGTGCAGAAAGAGAAAGATGACCTAATGCAGATAGATGAGGGCATTTTCGAGACTTCTTCCATCCTTAGTCTCCCTCCCCGATACTGAGAGTATGGAATGTTCGTGAGGAGTTATGGTCATTACTTTTTGTTTTCCTGCTTTCATATTTTTCCTTGTTGCTGCTAGAAAATGTTTTCAGTCATGCTAAAAGGATGGTCTGTTATAATAGAAATGTTTCTGCTGGTACATTATTCTATGTAAGTTAGCATTTGCGGCACCATTTTCTATTAAGGTGCCATTTTAAGTCATGATCAAAACTAATCCTTTGCTATTTCTGAGAAAAAGCTTCTATTAGGTTTCATTTCTCCGAGGCTGGGTTTTTGCTACACTAATAAATAGACTGTTCTTATTAGCGCATACCTTTCTCACTAGATAGAGGCCTTCTCCCACTTGTCTAGTGGCGGGCAAGGGCAGAACGACCTTGAGTAGTAGATAATGTGTGCCCGGCATCTGAATCGAAACTTATCCTCTGTATTTCACTGTTTAGCTGCATCTGCTTGGAAAATTCCACTGTGGGCGTGCCTTCATTGGTTTCGAAATGTACATAATGTATCTTTATGCTTGCTGATATCAGTCCCTCTGCAGCACTCCTAGCGACTGGGCAGACTGGGCTCCACTCTGAGTGTACCTGAATAAACAGATATTGGTTTGTATTCTCTACTGTCTGACCGACTCTTCATTTGGTACGGAAGGCTGAGAGGTGGTCATTAGTGACCCGAGTGACCTGAATCGGGCCACTTCCTTCAGTTGTCTATGTTGGATCATCTTGAATGGCTTTCATGTTGATCATCTTCGGGTTCAATAGACTGCGTTTGGGTGTAGAAAGGTCTTGTGCATTTCTCTGGAGTGCGTGTGTCCATGCCTTGAGTTCATCGCTTGCAAGGTGTGTAGATTTCTGGTGTATGTGAATTTATGGAATAACGAAACCTTATTTTATTGCTCTCAAAAAGTATATTGAATCTGTTACTGAATATACTTTAACAATGCACAACAGTATTGTACTCCATCTTAAATCCAAGTTGGGGAGTAAAGTTTTTTTAATTTCAAAATATACCCCTTTTACTACAATTACATAAATGCATGGTTTCTCAGTGATACCTTTCAAATGAAATTGTTTTTCTATGGAAAAACGTTTTCTATTTTCACATCCTTGCTGCTTCATGAAAGTTGGATAATAACATCAGCACATAGATTTCTTTATAAAATGTGAACAAAATATATATATATTACACAGTGGTGGTCACCACTGTGTAGCTATAGTTAGGAGCGGGATTCCATAGGAAATTGTATTTTTGAGTTCACTAATAACTTTGTTGCTATTAGATGAATCCTCAAGAAACTTTCCACAAAAAAGGTTATGCCAATTCTACTCCTTTCTGGAAAGTTTCAGGGTGATAAGTTATGAGAGGGCCCAAAAAAAGGGCTGGTGCCAAAAAGAGTTTTCCCCATGCACATTCCTATAGGAAAATTGAACAGCGCTACAGCCAAAACAGCGGAACAGAATTACACCAAATTTGGCAGAAAGCTAGATGTTTACCCAGAAAATGTGTTTGTGATCTGGTGTAAATCTGTTTAGTAGTTTTTGAGAAATTTAAGGTTCAAAATGTATGCATATATAGAGATGCTGTAGCACCGCGGGTCCGGCAGATCAAAAGATAAAGGGGCATATTAGCAAGAACCTCGTTAAAATTATCGCCGTTTTAGCGGCAGGAAACTGCCGCTAAAACGGCGATAATGGGCTTGGTAATATGCGCTATAGAATTCCAATAGAAGCCCAGGTTAGATGTGCAGGACATCTAACCTGGGCTTCTATTGGAATTCCATAACGCATATTAGCAAGCCCATTATCGCCGTTTTAGCGGCAGTTTCCTGCCGCTAAAACGGCGATAATTTTAACGAGGTTCTTGCTAATATGCCCCAAAATCTGATTGACTGCCTCACATCAACAAAGTTTGGCAGTCATTTTAGGACTTCGGAACTTAGTACCCCTGTCCTGAAAAAAAAAATGTAAAACATATATGGGCAGTGTAGAGATACCCTCACTCCCTAAGGCTTGTGGGGGGGTGTCCCAGAGGGACCCGCCTAGGGCCGAAAATATTTTTTTTAGCTGTAGTCTGGTACCACAGTAAGGTAAAATTTCAATTTCAATCCTGAGAAGGGTCGCCAGAATATTTATATTAGGGGAGGGACCTGTGTGGCACCCTTGCCTGAGCCATTTAACAGCCATGGGGACCCCAACACCAGGGACCTGCACTACATTTATTTGGGGAGAAGAATGTGGGGTCCCCCTCCCCAAGTCAAGATATGGCCCCGGATACATGATCCGGCGGGGCTCACAGTACATTCATTTGGGGTGGGAGGCATGGGTTGTTCCCCTCCCCAAGCCATGCTATGGCCCTGGGGACCACATTCCCAGAAGGCCTGATGTTAAACAGTGGCTCGGGGACCCCATTTGCTGAGACACTGTTGTTCCCTGCCTGCAACACCACGGGCCCAAAGGGCTGACAATATTGTGGGTGCTCTGTGTGGGACCAGAGCACCCACACAAAAAAGGGAATTTCCGGCTACCTCTGACACCCAGGATGTGTGCTGCAGGGGAGCCAGCAGGACAGTGGAGACCATGGGCATCCACCGTGGCCCCCAACATTTTCAAGTTGCTGGGTGCCCTGTGTGGGACCGGGGCACACAAATCTGAATATTCATTTATTAAAAAAGGCACAAATCATGTAAAATGAATAGATCTGCCGCTCATTTCCCATTCTCTGCACCCACCAGGAAGCACCCCATAATGCCCTGTGAGGACTATATAGTTGAATATTTTTATTCTCCTAGTGCCCCTAGAACGGTCAAGGGCACCACCAAGTTTTTTTGTAAATGTCGTGGGTGCTACAAGGAGGGCAGAAGCCCCACAGGAACACTTTTAAAAAGTTACAGTAAGTCCTGGGTCATTAATCCCAGGAGAGCTGCTTACCATAATTTTTTAAGCACTCTGAGTTGTAGCTGTATGCTCTTCAGATGTAGTGCAGGGCTCTGTTGTGGCCGGTTTTATGGCTGAGTTTTATGGTCTGAAGAGTGATAAAGAAAGACTTTAAGACATGTTTATGAATGTTTTGAGTAAAAATGCTTTATTTAAAATATTTTTGTAGAGTCATAATATGTTTTACCCCCTTCTCCTGCCCCCTTTTTCTTCCCCTTTTGGTTTTAATACCTTCCTATATATAGCACGATTGTTATAACAGTTACCTTTTCGTATTCTTTTATATTTCTTATATTAATTGTGATTCTCTAAGCTTAGATGTATATGCTGTTCCTTCCCTCTTGCTTTTCAATAAACTCAAACTTAAAAAAATATATATATATTTTTGTAACAATAATTATTATGAATCAATCATTGCCATATGGGTACATGAGACCACATTGGTTTAAAGTTATTGATCAAATTATTGTGGTAATTTAATGACAGAGTCAATAGGTCTGCTTAATATATGTTGATGTGCTGACCCCTGATAAAGCCAATGGGCCTGTCTTTTATATTTTGGTGTTCTGACCTAAGCCAGTAGGTTTGTCTTACTTAACATAACACCCCTTTAAATGATTACTTCAGGTTTAAGAAAAAAGCCTAAAAAATGCACTGAAAAACAAAGGTTACATTTAGTTTATGGTAATTATATTTTACTTTATTTTTAACAACAATTTCAGAAATTCACTGTGAAAAAACAAAGGTTAAAATCATGTTATAGTTTGGTGTTGAAATAAGTAAAAACTTACATTTAAAAAACACTGAAATTCATCAGTTATAGTTAATTGAAGTAACTATACATTGTGCCCTCCCCATGCATTGTTTATGGCCTCATATAATACATCACTCATGAAATGTTCTATGACATCATTGACAACATCACTAATAACATCTGAAATTAAATAATTGATTACAAGACTGTGCATGGATGGGATGAGGAGTACAGAATTAGCAAACTTCCATTTTGGTTAGATATTTCAAAGTGTCAGCATGCTTGGTGCTTACGCTTTGAGGGGGATATTCTCAAGAACGTGCGATAAACATCGCCAAAATAGGTTAACGCAAGTTTCCATATCGCCGTCTATCGCGGGAAAATAACCCCGTGTTAACGTGGCATTCACAACACGGCGGTAACATGCGATAGTACCCCGATAACGCGTCAAATGTCCGCGATAGGGACGGCGATGAAAATCTAAACCTGAACGCGAAAAATGTTGCGATGGGCCCAACCGCGATAAGACAATCAGCGAAAAGCAGCGCCAGGCCTGCAAATCACACACGTCAGGCGGGAAAAATCACTACAAAAGCAGAAAAAATAAATAAACAAACAAAAAACGAACTACAGCGAAGCACAATGGAGGCAGCCGGAGCAGGGACAGAGGACGGCCAGAACCCCACAAGCCCCACGGATGACCAGCCTGGGACCTCGGGGACAGGGAAGGGCAAGGACAAGAAGAAGAGGAAGACGCGGTTCAGTCCGCAGGAAAACAGGATCCTGATCACGGAGGTGGTAGAACGCCATCAACAACTGTTCGTCACCTCCACTGTGTCATTGGCAACAAAAAATGGAATATGGCAGTCCATCCTGGACAAGGTGAATGCAGTCGGAGTGCTGAGGAGGACAATGGAAGAGTTCAAGAGGCGCTGGAATGATGTAAAGCGCAAAACCAAGCTGAAACTCTGCAACAACCAGAAGGCAGCAATGCAGACTGGAGGTGGGAGTCCAGCGCCACAGGAGGAGCTGGATGAGATGGAGGAAATGGTGTCCACAGTCATCAGTGTGGAGACGGTGGCAGGAGTTGGGGCACCCGTCACTGCTCAACATGACCTGACACAACAGCAACAGGGTGAGTAACCACCAGGGACTGGGGGGACGGGGGGAGATGGGCACAATGGCACACATGCACAATCAAGTATAGCACAGTGCACACCCACAATGACTCTGGATCATGTCCCTGATCTCCTTGGCATACTGCAGCACACATAGAAACAGCAAGTAGGCCCCCGTCCACAATGTGCACAGAGGGAGCTCTTCCCACACATCACTAATCTCACAACAAACCCATGCACATGTGCTGAACCCAGCAAAGCGGCGTGTCTGTGAGCCACACTGACAATGCAAGTGGCACTGCATGACGAATAGCATGGCTGCAGTCAATATATCCTGACATGTTGCACGCCACCACACTGAGGTGGCTGAGTGTGGACCACATCTGTAAAGGAGCAGGTCACACTCTGACACATCCACGTGCACAAACAACCCCTGACCTCAACAACACAACTGCGGACAAACCATGCCCCAGATTCCCAAGTCTCACCAAGAGCCCAATTTCCCTAAGAATGCAACATCTCAGCACTGTTGAAGCACAGAAGTCAAAGGCACACCGCCTGAAAGGGATAAGGGCCAGCCAAATCAGAGCTGCAGGGGCGACTCTCCCAAAATGCAGCACACACACATAACATTCAGAGCACATCAACATGGACAACAATGTGGTATAAACTGCAACACGTTCACAGCAGAACAGAGGACACAACTGGTGCCGCTTGTGTGTAGAAACTGGTCAATCACATTTGGCATAGCAGGGAAATGTGAGATGATAATGTACAAGTACAAACACACATCCGTGATGTCGTCGTAATGTCCACTGTCACGCATCAAATAGGCAGCTCCTCCCAAACAGTCACAATGTACATTGTCATGCAGTTTGTATGTAAACCTGTACAATGCGTCAACATACATGTGAACACAATGTTAAACTGCATCTCCCCATCACATTGCAGAGGGAGAACCAACACCTCCTGCCGAGCAGACCCAACAGCTCTTCACTGATGACGAAGAGGACCTCCACACCTTCGACATCGACGCCCTCCAAGAGTTCATGGACAGCTACGGCACCTCAACTCCAGGAGCAGGGCAGCCCAGCTACATCGAGGAAACCCCACCCCCTGCACAGACCACACAGCAGGAAGCACCCACCACCACGGCTGTCTCCCAGGACCCCCACGACCAACACATGGCCTTTAAACGCCGTGTGCTAGAGGTCCAGGAGAAGATGACTGATCAGGTGCGGGTGGGGTTCGACCTCATGGCAGCCAAACTTGATGCCATACATGGGTGTCTGAGTACCATCAGGGACCACTTACAGTCCCTAACGGACACCCACAGTCCGCTCCATGCTCTCCAATGATCCATGGCTGACATCGCTGGAGTCATGATACTGAGACAAGAACAACTGTCCAGTCAGAGTGGCTCCAGCAATGTCATCCAGGAGTTGGGACAGATACGGGGGCTCATGGAGAACATGGAGCGGATGACGGCGGAAAGAATGGCTGCCACGGCTGCACACCAGCTAGATGTGGCTGGGACCTTCCATGCCCTGCAGCACATCGTCATGGCATTGCTGCCTCAAGGCCTTGCGCAGATGAATGCTGCTGCTGCTTCTACATCCACATCTCCGCCCCCTGATGTGTCAGTGCCTCACAGTGCGGCAGGCAATACACCACCACCCACGTGTGAGGCACGTGTGACATCAGAGGACGAAGATGCGGGTGACTCAACCTTACTGGTAAGGAGGAGTCAGTAGCATTCATCTCCGCCATATGGCCTGTTTCTGCTTGGTTCTGCCCTTTGCATCATCACCTTCCACTGTCCCCCGATACACTCTACGACACTCACCTTCAACCTCGACATGGACTGCCATTTTCTGTTTGGTTACCAATGACACAGCGATCAGACTGCGGACTGAACTCTTCCCCTTCCGATGTACTTGTCATTCCCTGAAGGACTCTGGCTGGCCCTCCACGGGCCAATAATGTGAAGTGGGGTTTGCATGGCCCTGTACTGCTCCAGCTGCAACACTCCACTGGATGTGAATTAAACATTCAGATTCACACAGATGTGTCATGTCTATGATCATTCAAGTATGAAAGTATGGATGAATGTAGGGTCCGTGATTCCCCCTTACGTCCATGTTGCCCATGTAGTGGAACTTGAGTCACAGGGTGCAACATTGCCGATTGTGGTCCGGGTGGCGCCGACATTACAACAGATACACACGCATCAGTTACTGCCTTGTCCAGCCCAGAACTGAACCACGCCCAGAGCCCCGGGCTCATTGTTCACACCCCTACGCTGGACTGGCATACGCCAGCCCAGCCCACTCTGCTTACGCTTACAGGGGGGATGTCAAAGCTACATGTCCCAGGTCTTCCCTGTAGTGATCTGCTGATCACTGGTCTAGTTGTCAGCATGCCACAGCCACTCCCTGAGGGCTGGTGTACACCCACACCACACCCATCCAGCACCGGCGTCACAGGACATGTGACCCTGCCAATAAAAGGGGCCTACCACATCACATCACCCACTGCCGGAGGTGACATGATGGCGTCCGCACCACGAGACTCAATAATGAAGGGGCCATGACCTGTGGTGCACTGAGTTGGTGGGACCCGCTGCACTGCGGCCAGCACGGGCCTACCACCACGTGACGATGACTTGCGTTGCACAGGGTCAGTGGCACCCGCTGCACTGCGGCTGGCAGGGGCCTACCGCCATTTGACGTTGACTTACGTTGCACAGGGTCAGTGGCACCCACTGCACTGCGGCTGGCAGGGGCCTACCGCCACGTGACGTTGACTTGCATTGCACAGGGTTAGTGGCACCTGAAGAGCTGAGCGGGTGTGCAGCCTGCGATGATGCGTTGGCCTCGATACGGCGTCCAGCAAATCAAGACTCAAATTGAACAGTGCGCCCTGCTGGACTGCAGTGTACGCGCAGGCAGCAGTCAGCACACACATGACTCCGCGGTGCGGTGCCACAGGGTGCGCTGGGGGCCTGTGGCGCGGAATCCAGCGATCGGCTCGGGAGGATGCACCGGCACGTGGTGGGCCCTCTTGGAGACACACCGGTGGCGGCAGGTGAGCATTGAGGCCTGGGTGCGCAGGGGCGGCCAGTCATCACTGGGCGGAGGACCAGTCAGGGGACCTGGGCTGGGGTTCATCAGGCGCACAGGATCGCGCAGACACCACCGGTCACGGCGGCGGACTTGTGGCTGGGTGTGGGGCGCCGCCCTTGCTGACACGGCCCTGCATGCGATGTTCGTGATGTGTGCAGGTTGGTTTGTGACGTAGCCACCTCGTCCCCAGTGTGAATGTGCCCGTTGAAGGTGGTCGGCCAAGTGTGTGTAGGCCTATGGGCAGGTTGTGGCGGAGACTGAGACACACGCAGTAGTCACTTTGGTGGTGTATTGGTGACGTGTGCATTCCCACAGTTGTGAGTTGGGGGGATTGTGGAGTTGAGGTGTGTGGTGTGTTCAGTTGGTACTTGCCGATGGGCAGTGCATTTCCATGGGGGCCATCCTCAAAGCGCTGGTTGGCGGCGGACTTGCGGACATGTGGGGATCATGCACACTGCCTGGGGTATTTGCGACTACATTGGTGGACAGGCCACGGTGGTTCACTTTTGTATGCACAGTGATGGCATGCGTGTGGTTGCTGTTGCGGTGATTGTGTGCAGTGTCGGCAGGGGGCACAAGTCATACACGTGTGCTGTGAATTGCCCCCAACACGTGCCTGACGCCAGCTATGGCGTAGTTCCCTTGCGTGGTCTCAAGATGTTCCTGCGCAGTGTGGGGGGTGTGAGGGGCAGGGGTATCGGGCTGACATACACCGTGATGCTTTCAGGTGTGATGAGTCCTGCATGATGTGACCGTAGCAGCAGTTCGTGTGGTCGTTGCCTTCCTCTTCATTCCTACGACGGTTACGGCCACACGTAGTTCTGTTACGGTCTTCTCATGCATGGTTTATCTGGCCTGTGGGCATTCCGGTTTGTCCAAGTGCAGTACACTGTACCACATTAGGCATGTGACTATACGGAAGTTTGACCATTGTCACCATTTCTCCCACAGGTTTCTGAAGACACGTTGCCCTGTTGGAGTTCCCGTTGGGAATGGAACGCGTTGGCTGAGCTTTTCGTTTTGTTGATTTATATTTTTGTAATAAAGTTCTGTTTTTCCACTACCGTTGACTACTGGACTT
Organism: Calotriton arnoldi; assembly: GCA_963921515.1. NCBI lineage: Eukaryota > Metazoa > Chordata > Amphibia > Caudata > Salamandridae > Calotriton > Calotriton arnoldi. The sequence goes on from CAWUFW010003626.1 coordinate 960,799, forward strand.
CATGACCTTGGGGGGAGGGTCCGGGGGGGGTGCCTGGGGGTGGTAGCTGTGGGTGTTGTGGTCCTCTTGGGTCTCCGAGCTGCATGATCAGTGTCTCCATGACATGTGTTGGTCTTCAGATGTGGCTCTGGGCTGGGCTCCCTTTCATGCTGCAGGTTGTCGTCCTGCTTTACACCAGTTGAAGGCAGGTGTTAAATCCCTGCTGCTAACGCGCCTTATCACCTGTTTTTGGGTCGCATCGCAGATCTGACTGGTCGTTATGAATCTCGCGAAGTGGTGTTTTCGTGTGTTTTTGCACGGGAACGCCTACTCTGCATATCATTAGCGTTAGTTGTCGCACTCATCCGTGGCGATGTTTTTTGCGGCAGCTATCGCTGGAAAACTGGCGATATCGGCAGTTTGCACCAGCTTGAGAATAGGGCGATAAATCTATCGCCACTTTTGCGGCGCTAAAGTGCCGATAAGTCGGCGATAAGTCCTTGAGAATATGCCCCTGAGCTTTCGTAAAATTACCTCACATGTATACTTTCACACCCTTCTTTAACACACTACAGCAAAAACTGAACACATCTTAAGCAGCCCATTGTCATCTAAACCTCACACCATCCTCTGCAACCTTATAGAAATGTACTTTTGACCAATGTACAAACTTGACGGGATCACACCCGTGTATTGAGGGATAGACCCTCTGATCTTTGCTGATCTTACATGAGCCAGATGCACCTGAGGCAGAGTGCCATTGTGGCAAATGGGATGACCCCACTACTCCTCAAATCTCTGGTGGGTGATGGGGGTACTTCCTGCCCACCTGATGTGAGGAGCAGCTGTGATAATTTGACGGCTCATGTAGGGCAGCAATTGGAGATGGGTGGGAGGTGGGGCCAGTCCATAGGCTATCAGTGGAGTGGTGCATACGCCTCATGCTGCTGTGCCTGCACCACATCATGTTCCCACTATTGGGCAATGCATAGATCACAGACACTCTGTAGCCGTGCAGTGTCAATCCAGGAAGACACTGGCATTTGCTGCTTCTTGCCACTCATTGTGAACCCTAGAGTCTGCCATGATATGGAATACCAACAAAACTACCCTGCTATCCGGCCAATACTCATGCAATGTCCCAATAGGAATAATGTCAGCCATTTTGGAAGCAAAAAATGCTGCCTGCCTTTCCTAGCTATTACAAATCATTTTCAGCACCTTCAGAGCAGTTTTATAAGACCACTGTTGGAACTGAAAGAGATCAGTATCACTAACCCTGTCTCATTACAATATTCAATTGCATTCTAAACACTTGAAAATATTTTTTTCACCTTGGCATTATTTTTAATAATAGGCCAACAATTAATTATTAATTTTTAATATAATGATGGCCTGGAACTGCAGAGATGTGGGATTCGACATTGGTGGACCCTCGGATTTTGACGCTTCTCTCTATATGGAGGTTCGTCGCCTCTGTCTATATGGAGGTAGGTGAGCATGAGTTAGAGCTGGTGTACCTCCATGCCAATGGGCACTATATGGCTGCATGCCCTCAATCTACTATTTGTTCTTGGACTTGGTAACCTTCACACAAACTACCTCAAATAAACTGGTTCCTTTTTTTGTAGTTGGCAACTTGAAATTTGCCCTCAGCAAAATCGAAGTGACAAAAATGAAAGCATTGTGTATTGGTAACTGCTCTTATGTAACAAGCTTTGCCACCCATTGGGTCTGGTTTGCGCTATACAGAACAACAAATAAATCAATAATTGAATGCCAGATACTCACCGCCAAACAGGAAATCCAACCCACATAGTAAGCACTCATTTCAAAGTGAGCAGCTGAGCACACAACAGTCTCTGATGCAGCAGGTGATGCAACTGGCGACATCAGCACAGACCACTAGTGATGGGCAATGTTAAAGTCCTAAAGTGGCCTGCTGTGTGTAGCAAAACTCTTCAGTCATTCCATGCCTGCTTGGGGATCAGTGGTTAATTGCCTAGGACTGGTAAGAGTACTGGATGGCAGACCTGTTCGGTAAGGGCGTAGCTGGAAACTGGTTCCAAGAAGTGAGCATGCCTATAGATGAGTTTTTCCGATTGTATGGATGGAACTACAAGATCCAGCATGCTTCCTGCTATTGGCTAAAAAAGCAAAACTGGCTAAAAGTGACTTTAATGACCTAAGGCCAGCAGAGTCCACACATTTCCCAGGTAAGGGTTCACAAGTATACATGTAGTTTTTCCAGTCCAAGCCCTCTTCCTTGCACTTTGGGGCCTGCGGGCCTGTTGATCTTATTATAGAAAAGGGACTGCAAGTCCCAGGATGCAAACAAAAAACCCTGGTCAGGATGAGCAAAAAACGCATTATTCTTGGAAATTTCGAGAGCTCCGGGGTCCTTAAGAGTTGAGTTTTTGTCTGCAGAAGGGAATGGGGGCCTTTGATAAGGTCCAGGAGACAAACCGGGACCATCCTGAATAAATCCTGATCGAGAGCAGCCTAACGCTGACTGACAGTCTTCAACAAGGCAACACTGGTTGAACCAGAGCTCCTTTGAAGTGACAAGGGGATGCTGAGATTGCACAGAAGAATTTACTCATCTACTTTCTAAAATTAAGTTTCCTCAAATTAAAATAGCTTCTTGCAATTTTTTTGAGTCTTAGCTTCTGATGTACACCAGTGTCCTGATACCCCACTTAGTTTATGGTTACGGTTTCCGGGTACCAGAGGACACAACTGCCACGTATCCCAAGAAATACAGATCACTATAGTATTTGAGTCCATTAAAAATACTATTTCTTGGCAACGCATTGACTAAACTGCAGGCTTGTTAACATACCTTTTTCAATGGTGATACCATCTGGAAATATCACTGTATACATTTGTGTAAAAATATCAAACTACATCAATCAAAATGTCTTTAATTTGTCTAAATGTTATGAGTATCAGTGGCGTCACTAGGGTTGGTGTCACCCAGTACGGTAACTCATGGTGTCACCCCCTCACGACTTACCCCATGATGGACCTCCTCCGAGTCCGGGGGTGCGGACCGCACCGGGTGACACCATCACATGGGGTGACACCGTGAGCCTCTGCTTTAAATCGGACAATAATCTTGGCCGGCGGCCGGGTAACGGGTTCCTCCTGATTTATGTAGCGATTTAAAGCAGAGGCTCACAGTGTCACCCCATGTGATGGTGTCACCCGGTGCGGTCCGCACCCCCCGCACCCCCCTAGTGACGCCGCTGATGAGTATATACGTTTTTTGACAAGCCAAGATAAAATTTTAATAATAGTTCGCAACAGCATGGAAGAATGGATAGATTAGCGAACAGTATGATGAATGCATGGTTGTATTCGTACTTATGATGTTGGCCATTTGAATTATATTTGAATTATTTTCATTGTGCTAGCTATACTGGATTTAAGGATGCTTTTCCTATATTGACGTTTAAGTTAAATCAAATGTGCACAATTATCAAATGGTTTTCTTATGCTGACATGGTAAAAAGTAACAAAGACTGACCTTCTGAGAAGAAAAAAAAAGTTTTACCCTAAGAGAAAGATTGATGTAAAGACAATGACAATGTGAAGTCTTGTACCAAGGCAAAGACACTCTTGCTGAGAAAGCTCAGGCTCCCAGTCTGTCTCTTTGATATAGTCAACCTAGCAACCTACAGAGGTTGCCAAACCGGAGAGTGTCTGGAGTCGTTCACTATTGTGGTTTGCCCAGGAAACTGGGGACAGTTGCCATACACAGTACAGTGGACCATGCAAAGAATCTTAAATTGGACCCTGGCTGGTACTGGTGGCTGGTGCAGGGAGGCCAAAAGCAAAACAACATCGTCAAACCTGCAGGCCCCAGCAGACCATGCATCTCGCCACATTTTGTGATATGAAGAGCTTTGCCAGCAGATATTTGAAAGCTGCATGTAAATCATGTTTCTGTAGGCAAGTCATGCTGATTTACACTCTTGAGAACTTGGGCATGGGATTACCAGATGGAGGACTTTCAAGTGACAAAAGAAGGTGAATATTGACAGGACTTTTTACATTTGAGGGTCGTCATATCTTTTGAAGATGTTGGACATGTCCCCATGATGCATGGCCAGCAGGCATCTCAAACACAACAAGATGAAGGACGGAATGCTGAAACTTTTCAACCGCTCACCCCAAGTCAAGAGACCTAGGTCTAGATCTAAATCCATCGTTCTTTTGCTCACTATGCCACCCCAGTTTGGACCCAGCCAAATGCAAATCAGTCTTGACCCTGCTCCACATGGGAACAGTCCAGCCCAAACCGCCAGGCCTCCCTGAACCAGAAACAAGCATCCTGGGACTAGTTTCAGGGTATCAGCCCTCATCAACCAGGCTAGCATGAATCCAGTCGCACAGTGAGCAAGGGACCCACGTCTGGACATACCTTTAGCCACTTAGGGCGAACATAGCAAACACAACAAGATGATGGATGGAGTTCTGAAACTTTTCAACCACTCACCCCCAGTCAAGAGATCTGGGTTGAATCCATCATTCTTTTGCTCACTACGCCACCCCAGGTTTGACCCAGCCAAATACAAATCAGTCTTGACCTGCTCCTCATGGGACCGATCCAGCCCGAACTGCCAGGCCAGGTCCTCCCTGGACTGGAAACAAGCATACTGGGACCGGTTTCGGCGTATCATCCATCATCAGCCAGGCTAGCTTGAATCCAGTGGCACAGTGAGCAAGGGACCCATGTCTGGGCATACCCTCAGCCACTTAATGGCGAACATAGCAAACACAACAAGATGATGGACAGAGTGCTGAAACAAATCTCCACATGCTTCATTCTTAGCCCAAACAAAGACTTTTTTAAACATTTTCTTTGCACGTCATTTCAACTAACTGGCACCCTTCCAGTCCTCTGCTTCCATCCGATAGATAGATAGATAGATAGATAGATAGATAGATAGATAGATAGATAGATAGATAGATAGATAGATAGATAGATAGATAGATAAAACAGACAGTGTCATAGCCAGATCCAGCATGAGTTTTTGGTGGAAATTAATGTCATCTGTTTGCATGTAGAATCGGAAGCCTAGGGGCTGTAAGAGGAAATCCAATGTTATGAACTGGACATTAAATAAATGCAGATAGATAATCCCTGGCAGACCAATTTTGCACTGGTCAAAATTTTCATCTGAACCAAATGTAAGCAATGACTTGAGATTGATCATTCAAAAATGAGGGAAACCCTTTAAGGGTCACATCACCAATGCTGATTTCCTGGAGACAGCCAGCTAAAATATTGACGTTGTTTGGTTGACATTGCATATGCTGCTGACGAGTCCAGCAAAATGGGGCATTTCACACATCTGATATCCTAGGACTATCAAGAGCCAATATCAATACAGATCCTTTTCTGTGGCAAGCATAAAACCCTGCTTTATTATGATTGGGGAGGCAGTACTAACTTTCAACATAGGTTCAGAGTTTCACGGCCACAATACCTTTTCCATGCAGAGAGAGAAAAGAAGATGAGCTGGATGTTAGCTGTTTCTTGAGAATGTTAACTGGGTTTTATTCAACAGGGGAGTAATTGTTGCTTTTCTAGACGTGGTAGCAGCATGCTGTGTCGACAATGAGCGATTAGAGCGGGGAAATTGGGTCCAACTAATTCTGATATTGTATTAGGAACATAAAGATGACAAGGGTCCACTGAGGAGCCAGAATTTAGACAGCTTTATATAATGTTAATTGGTGACAAGGTTAAAAGGCATCCTTCGTTCAAGGTTTTGGGATTCTGTTAAAGAAACAGCTTTGGGGTAAGTAGAAGAGATCAAGGCCTGAATCGTTGCCACTCCATTGTAGAAGAAACAATATTATCTTTCAGCAAGTTTGCATCAATCAAATATGGCACTGACATACTCAAATGTTTATTGGATGCAAATTGCTAACCACTCTTTCAGAGCATTTTTCTTTTGTTTAAGTGAGTTTTGAAAAATCTTAAAAACATTTGTTAAAGTTTCTACCTAGCCTCTCTGCAATGGTTGGTTTAGTATTCAGCCATATTATGTACTCCCGCAGAAAATACACATTATTGAAAATATCTGATTGCCGAATACATACCACCCACCCCTGCCATAACCCTAGAAGGCTAGCAATGCATATCAATGTGGGAATAATCCCAGGGGGAACACCAGTGACCCAGCACTTCCCAGCGAAAAAAGACTGGGTGGCCAGAATAGGGAGGTGGTCCACTGCTGCCGAGCCATGGTGGAGCAGAAGAACCCCAAGTCAGAGCACATTCAACATTGGTAATTAGGGGAACACCTTAAAATGAACCCCACAACTCGCCCATACCGACGGAGACAGGCCCTTATTCATGAGCAGTACATAATATGAGCAGCATAACTACTGCACTCAGTCATTATCACCTGTGCGGCTGGTGTCATCAGTGCCGCGGGCAGTGTCTGAGTCAGTCTTAGTTAGTAGCAGGCTTCTGACAAACTTCACAGCCGCTTTTGGGTCAGTGAAATATGCAGTCTTACCAGCATAGAAAATGCGTAGCTTCACAGGATAAAGCAGAGAGTACTTAGCCTCTGTTTTTTGGAGGGAGCGCTTCACCGGAATGAAGTCTCACCATGCAGCCTGGACAGCGATCGTAAAATCAAGATTTAAGGAAACAGTGTTCCCTTGGTAAGACATGGTGTGCTGCTCCCTGGCGAGTCTGAGTACAGTGTCCCTATCCCTATAATATAGGAGTCGGGTGATAATGGGCAACGCGGAGACTCCAGGTGGCGGCCCTGTTCCACTATGCACACAAGGGACATTGACACTCCAAATAATGACCCAAGCATATCCTCGACATAATCCTCAATTTGTTTCACCGTGGTGGATTCTGGTATACCCATAATTCTAATGTTATTTCTCCTCGACCTGACTTCTAAGTCCTCATTTTACTGCGAATTAATTCAAGCACTTTTTCCATGTGGAGAAGCTTTCCTTTCGCTACATTGTCATCATCTTCCACTGTGGACATGTGCTACTCAAGTTGGCCAATTCGCTCATCATGATTCGAAACCTTCGACTTTAAGCGATCAAGTCTGTCAGCCAGAGAGTCTATTTTGTTATCAATAGCCATGAGGGACTTCTTCAGGTCCTTAAGTTTGGCCCATATATCACGTTACCGGGGAGTACCCCCACTAGCTGCTGGGTCAATGATTGACTCCTCCAACTGGGTCGCCGGGCCATGTGGCGGCCCCGCTGCGCGAAGGGCAACTTTGTTTGTCTGGTGTCCGTTTTGCCCCTACTGATGAAAAGAGAGGGGGCTTGCTGGATTACAATTCAGTCATCTGCCATTAAAGGCAGAGCAAGGGGGTCCAAACCCGCCCCCCGCAGATGGGCAATGAGACCTATGATAGTGGGCAACCTACCAGACTGCAACTCTCCTCCGCTAGCTGGTAGACTCCCCAGAGCAGTAGCGGGCGCACGAAGTTCCCTCAGTGGTGCTCAATCAGGCCACTTCTATCAATAGAAGCTGCGACTATACTGCTAACACCTGGATGGGCATCCCCCAACCAGGGCCTCTACAGGTCGAGCGGTGAGCCCAGAATAAGGCCCAGGGGCACGCCCCAGTTGCAGTCCAAGTAGCTTCAGATCAACAGTGGACTGGCGGCCTGTCTTCTCAGCTCCACTGCCACCTCTGCAATCACACCACCACTTCAGGGAGACCGTGAGTATCCGCACCGCCTCCCGGTGCCTCCCCTGCATAGCCCCGTCGAGTCACCCGGCCCCCAGTGAGGGCTCACAGCACCGCGAGTCTGTCCCGGGGGGCCACTTACACAAAGCGGCAACCCCCTCTCCGCAAATTAATACTATGGCACAGTCACCTCAATGCCTGCTACCCAGGCAGCACCAGCTCAAGGGGCCGACCACCGACCACAAACCAGTACACAAGGCTGCTTCCTCGCTATAGTGCTGGGCCGGATTCCGCCCCCTCTGTACCCTGCAAATGGGCTCAGGCAGCAGTGGCGAAGGTCTCTTACTCCTTGGGCCTCCTCAGCCTGCGACAGCCGCTCCCACCGCACTCGACCGCTCAGCTCCGCCCTCGGCTCACCGCAGTCCTCTGCATCCAGCCCTGCAATACCGGGGATCAGGCCCCATTCCGCACTTTTCCTCTCAGTGAACAGTGTCAACTACGGGACTCACCCGACTCGATAATTATCTTCTTCCCATTCCTCATCAAGAGGGAAGTCTCTCCTCTGCCAGGCCATGCCTGGCAGCCCCGATGTCCACTGATAAACGTCAGATAAACGTTCCAGCCCGCAGAGCCTCACCAAGTTGCGGCCATCTTGCAGCCGGGCTCTCTGGGACCCCCCCATCCTCTCTGTGGTCCTTAGCACCTCCTTGCACCTCGCCTTCCATCTGCTGGCCTCTCTCCGTGGGTGCCCTCATGTTCTCCTCCTCTTCGTTTGAAGCTGCCACCTCCAAGTTGAAGTAGCCGATGCCCGTATACAGGGCCATCGCGCTGGTTCATAGAGGCATGTTCCGTGACGTATACTCCAAGCACTAGAGCACTGCAGTTCTCTCCTTCTGAGTTTAAGACAGTGGCCATCTTGGAATTGTTGGGCGGGGGAGCACTTGATTACACTGCGTTCACAGCAGGTAGGGATGTTCGGGCTATACCATAACTGGGCAACTGTGCAAAAAATCCACTTTCCCTTGCAGCTTCCCAGGGAATTGGAAAGCTTGAAAAGAAAAAGGCTGTAAAGCCAAGAACCAACGCAGAATCTTGGCGTTAGTATCCTAATGCAAGACCAACCAGGTGAGGGGGGCATGGTCTGTCAAGAGTATAAAGGTACAGCCCAACAAATAATATTGAAGGGCCTCTGTAGCCCATTTGATGGTGAGGCATTCCTTCTTAACTGTCACCGACAGAAAACTCCATTCGTTTGGTCCCTCTATCGTAAACTTGTTTCTGTTTTTGCTGTGCTGTCTCCATATTGTTGTGCACTTCCTCTCACAAGGGCAAGAGGGTTTCTTTTAGTGTGTTGCTGTAGCCCCGCATGGGTTTTCTTTCATCCTGTTCTTCGGTCCATTGTTCTGTGTCCATATCTAGAAGGGTATGGGGTTTCCTCCAGAACAGTACTTCAAAGGGTAAGAAAACGGTTGATTTCCGTTCATGGGTCTGTATGGCGAACAGAACTAATTGTAATTTCCTATCCCAATCTTTCCCAGTCTCATTAATGAGTTTTCTCAACATTGTTTTGATGGTCTTATTGTACCTTTCCACCAGTCCGTCGGTTTGTGGGTGATATACTGCCGTACGGATCGGATGAACACCCAACAATTTGTAGATTTGTCTCATTAAATGGGATTTAAAGGGAGTCCCCTGGTCGGTCAACACATCCTATAGAAACCCTACTTGGGAAAAGAAGGATACCATAGCCTGAGCGCCCGATAAGGTGGGCATACTAGTTAGAGGTATTGCCTCTGGATAGCAAGTCGCATAATCAACTAGGACCAGTATATACTGGTGTCCTCAAGCAGATGAGGTCAGGGGTCCCACCAGATCCATTCCAACCCGGTGGAATGGGATCTCAATTATGGGAAGGGGCCGTAAGGGGACCTTTGTTACTCCAGCGGGATTCACCAGATGGCATCTAGGACAGGCTGTGCAGTACTTTGCTACTTCCCTATATACGCCCGGCCAATAAAACCATTCAAGCAGGTACTTCAGGGTATGTTCCTGCCCATAATGCCCTCCTCCAGCCTGACTATGGGTGAGATGCATGGCCTGTTCTCGGAAGGCTAGGGGTACTAGCAATTGTTCAGTGTGGCGTGTCTGTACCGACTGACCCTATACAGTAAACCCCACTTTACACAAAAGAAAGGGCCTTACTGATCTAGTCTGTCCTTCGGTACTTGTTCCAAGGCGTGCATCAGGGTTCTATCCTCATTCTGGGCCGTCCAAGAGTCTGGTTCTCCTGTAGGGATGAAAGGACACAAGTAACAGAAGGTTGGGTAGCATTTGGTACCGTATTTGCTCTCTTCTCTTCTCATTTCAGATTTTACCACCTTCCCTATCGGGGTTTCTATCTCTGTCTCACAGAAGGGGGCCTCCCAGAGCCAGCCTGTCATGGTAGTCTGATTCGTTAAGTCGGCCAAATACTCATCAAACCGAGGCAAGTTAGTATCTGGGAGTACTTTCTCAGTCAAGGAGGGGGCTACACCTACTTTACTTATCTGGGGATCCACGTCTACCTCAATAACTTCTTAAGCTATGGTGTAGGATTTTATGTCACTGTGTACACATGACACCTGCACAAATTCCCCATTCCTGATTTGGGCAGGGGGACTAACTCCTTGCTTACTACCGTATGATGATATCCTGTGTCCAAAAGGGCATCTATAGGCCTGCCATTTAAATTAATTTTCTTCTTGTAACATTCCCGTTTTCCCCCAATAACCAGAATCCTACCCTTGATGTACCACAACTCCATGGATTCACTGGGGCTAGCCCTAAGGGGGCAATGACAGGCTATATGCCCCCATTCTGCACAATGAACACATTGGGGATCCTGGTGCTGTCCTGATCCCTCCATGGGTGTTTTCCCTGGTGGCCTCAATGTAATAGGAACCCTACTCTCCCCTGGTGTTCCCCCGCCCCTTGGTAGCACTTTGGGGGGGACCAAAGGAGCTCTAGGTGGATGGGCCCTTGCCTCAGGGGAACGATAGTAGGCACAAGCTAGTTCCACGGGTGACTGGACTGTGAGGTTGGGGTTTTACTTCACCCAGGAGCTGGTGTTAACAGGCAATGCCTCCAAGTATTGTTCCAAGTGCACCCTCTCAGTAATTTAGTCTATGGATGAGGAAGTGGGCTGATTCCATCAGTTTCCCAGATCCCTTATTCTGTAATACAGAGCTCTTGGATTGTCCCCAGTGGTCCACTTCTCTTTTCTAAAGTGGTTTCTATAATATTCTTGGTCGCAGCTGTTGTTTCAAAATAGCCCTTTTTATGTCTGCATATGGTGTCACGCTGGCAGAATTAGCTGCTTGGTAGACAGCCTGCAGTTCACCAGACAATAGTGGGGCTATATACTGGCCCCATCTTTCCTGTGGCCAAGTCGCCGTGGACGCCACCCTTTCAAAATTCACAAAGAAATAGTCTGGGTCATCCCCCTCCTGGAAGTTCTGTAGTACTGTCCCCGGTACGTTGGGATGTTCTCTGGCACTAGAGATTGCATCCGTGAGACACAATATGGCTGTGTTCTGTACCTGCTAGTTAGTGGTTAACAGAGTTGCTTGTTCCTTTAAGACTGTCTTGAAGGAAGTGACCAAAATAGGGCTACCCGGGTCACTCTCGACCTCCTCTAGCCTTCTACTTAATGAAGAATCGATGACGCAGTAGAGAACACAAGCAAACTAGTTTATTCACAAAGTACACTGCAGTGGAGTCCAATCTGACCAGCCTCCTATGATGGCTGACGAGGGACTGACTCTAACAAGCATAAAGTTACATTATGTATGTTGCAGAGCCCACAAAGACCCACCCATTATGGATAAATACAGCTTGGGCAAACACTGAACAAAAGGGAGGCACAGAAGGATGAGCTAAGAGTCTGAGACCGGGAACACACTTTCTCTCTGGCGAGGTCATACAGTTTGTGCTTGCAGCTGGAATAGTGGGAGCACCCTCTATTTCAGGGAAAGGTATACGTTAACAAGCAACTTTCTCATGCTTCAGTGAGGCCTAACCTTGGAGATGTAAATGCATCCCAGCAGCTTTCTGCTGAGGCAAGCAACATGAGACAGAAGCTTGATCTTAGTTACAGAACAAGATGGTGCCAATAAAGATGGCGCCATGGATGCTAACTTAACACGGAATAGAGTTTGAGCATAGCAAAGGGAGCATTTCGATTCTGTGCATTACGGAAATAACATTTCAAATCTAACAGACCCTCCTTTTAGCATTCATGCTAAGCTTTATTGGTGCCATCAGGTAAGGGTCTTTACAATTCTAAAAGAAAAGGGGGAAAAGAAATGCTCAAAAATAGGCAACATTTAGTAACTCATTTGGCTACCAGCAAAGGCTGAACATCCATACAATATATAACAGACACCGTTCAAAGCTAGACAGGCAGGAAGGCAGTGTATGCACAAACTACATGTCAAAATTATGCCAGCTATGGCAACTAGGAAAATCATAATCCTTCAACCCCAAGACGCGAATAGGCCCCAAAACCACCTGTGAGTGACCACGTGCTGTTTTCTTGGTGTGTGTCAGATGCAAGCTTATCTCTTCAATATCTTTCTGAAGCATAGTCCTATATTTTGTATTGTATGGATATCCTTGCTTAGGGGTCAAGCAGGCAAACGAACTGGGAGACTGTGTATGCAGAAGCAGCATGGAAAAATAGTATCAGCAAGTATGACTAAACCAAGAAGTATCTTCCAACCCCATGTCACGAACAAAATCCAAACCCACCCCGATAATGTCCATGAACCTGTTTGTTTGTACATTTCAGCTGATAGAAAACTTTTTCAATATAGGACAATCTATGCATGGCCTTATGCAGGGCCTACATTAAAAAAACATGTTCAGGCAGTGAGGGTGTTGCACCAACCAAATGATGAACAGACTATTTTCTCTTTTTGGACCAGCCCCGCTCTAGACGCGGTGCTGCAAATGGCTGTTCTTCTTCAATAATGGGGCGACCAAAAGGATACATGGTGATTGGGAGAGAAATGCAACACAATGGAATTGGTGACCAGGGAACAAGATGATGGGCAAAACTCTTCTTTCCAGTGTCCTTCAGAGAGCCGTCACTGGCAGGATCCTATTGTTTATCAGGCGTAGGTGCTGTTGAGCACCGGCGGTGGAGCTGCTCGTCCAGCACGGATCCAAATCCCACGTTGCAGGGCAAGGTATTTCTTTCTTTAGAATCACAGTACATTTGCCCTGTTCGTTGACTGTCCAAACAATGCACCAATCTCCCTTTCCCTACACTATCGTTGGTACCACGGACAGGGTACACTCACCCTACTTCTTCAACAATGCAATCTACCCCTACTAATCTGACTGTCCCTTTGGTGCACTTCTTCTCCATCGGAGCGTAAATGGTATCTTATCACTCCAAACACAGAGGGGTCAAGGAAAAGGGGGTCAGACTCAAGGAACCAAGGGGCAGGGGTTCAAGGGCTGGGACTTAATCACAGGTGGACCAACAAACTGGGGCTCCTGAATAGATAGCCCCTCTTTCTTTCCTTTCTTTTGGTGGAACTGCCTCATCCAGCACTTCTTTGCTCTGCAGCTCCGCCTCAATCATATTCAAGTGGATGGTCCATAACGAGCAGCCAGGCTGTGCATTGCGTCCGGGCCCCTCTGATGTGACTGCAGGGCGTCCCGGACCTATTAGTGAATAGAATGCAAACTTTCAGTTGACTGGCAAGGATAAAACTTTATATGATTGTTTCAATCAGGACAACCTTTAAATTACTATATCTGTCCATTCCTATATTATTCGTCTAAAAAAAACCTCAAAAAGGAAAAATGTGTGGTGCAAAATTACCAGGGGCATCTGGATATCCCTTCCAGAAATGTGCGTCATGCGCACCATACGGGTTGAGCAATATCTCATCATACCCACAAGAAATACATATGAATCTGGAAACTGTCAGACTTCCTCGTCCTGATTCCTCGGGATTGTGCTGATGCTATAAAGGGGTCCACCTCTCGACGGCCCCAAGTCTGGAATGTACACACACAGACTGTTGGGATAGTCAAGCGAGGGAAGGAAAGGGTAGGAACAGCAGGGAGGGAGATCTAAGAAGGAATAGAGAAACACAAGATCAGTGGATAGTGATATCACCTTTACTATGTTCAAGAATCTAGCGTATTCCCTACACTGCTGAACTTCATACACCCTACCTGTAAAGGAAAAGTTAAACGCTGTCTGCCAGAAGAGAGTAGGGGGGATGCAGGGTTTCCATATACTCTAGGAAGGATCAGAAAGAGAGAACAGACATGTAATAAATCTCTTTCTTAAAGGAACACCATGAACTACTAGTGATAGTCCCCTTTACACATACCTCTAGATACATATAGAATTGCGGTAGCTGCAGGGACTTAACAGTCTGGACCCCCTATCTAGTATCTCTCTTCTGGGAAGAAACAAGACAAAGAACAATAAGGTGATAAAATAAGATAAGTATTCTAGTCCTTCCCTGCACGAAACCGATCACTGCCGGTCTCTGCCAACAGGGAAAGAACAAGGAACTTGGGACTCAGTTATATAAGACACTGAGTTTCTGTAATCTTTCCCCGCACAAGACCATCCAGCGGGTCTCATCCAACGGGGAAAACACAGGAAATGCGGAACTCAGTTAGAGTATCACTGAGTTTCTGCGATCTTTTCCCCGCACGAGACCATGTACAGCCGGTCTCATCCAACGGGGAAAACACAGTAATCTTTCCCCGCACGAGACCAATCAGCTGGTCTCATCCAACGGGGAAAACTCAAGGAATGCTTCGGTACAAGTCAGGGCTTATAAACCCCTTTGATGGCAATCCGAGGGATGCGTATGAAGTTAGTTGGGCGCACTGCCCTCTTACCGCCTGAACTGAAGAAGCCGTCAGAGACCAAAGAAACTGGAATAATCGGCCGCGAGGATTGTTCCCGGCGGCTCTTGTACTCGATTTCCTGGTGTGACATCAGAGCACGTACAACGTGTCTCGCGGGGCATAACGGGAACTGTAGTTTTTTAGGCTTGGGTCTGCTCGCTTCCTGGTTTTGCGTGTTGACACAGTCAGCGCGTAACCGGTCAAACCCTGACAGTACATCCCCTCCCCCGCGGACGCTGACTGACAGATGGTTTCTCGGGATGCAAACGATGGAACCGGGCCGTAAGACGAGGTGCGTGCACATCCCCAGCCGGTTCCCATGAGTCCTCTTCAACACCATAGCCCTTCCAGGAAACCAAATACCACAGTTTTCCTCGCACTATCTTGGCATCCTTGATTCCCTGGACCTCATACTCTCGCTCCTGTTGTACCCACACTGGCATAGGTTGTCGTTTCACTGGACAGCGAGAGGGTTTTAAGAGTGAAACGTGGAAGACGGGGTGGATTCTGAGATGGGCTGGGAGACGCAATTTAATGGCAACCGGATTAATAAGCCTGACTACTCGATACGGTCCTATAAATTTAGGGTTGAACACACTGGGTTTCTTAAAGTGTATGTGTTTCGTGGACAGCCATACCAAATCCCCTTTCTTGTACAAAGGACCAGGGCAACGGTGTTTGTCTGCTTGGGCTTTGTATTTTCTTTTGGCCTGGAGCAGATTGTTACGCGTAGCAAGCAAGGTTTGGCGTATACGCAACAATCGCTCTTTGAGGTCAGGTAGTCTGGCGTTGGTACTGGGTAGGAGCAAAGGAGTGAATCGGGGGTGAAACCCATAGGAACTGTAGAAAGGCGTGTATTGAGTGGAGGAGTGTTTGGCACTATTGTATGCTATCTCAGCCACCCATAACCAATCCACCCATGCTTCGGTGTTATTATTAACGTGACACCTAAGGAATTGCTTAAGGGTCTGATTCAGTCTTTCTGTCTGGCCATCGGTCTGCGGGTGGAAACTTGTGGAAAGAGACGAGGTGATACGTAGTTCTGCACACCATGTTTTCCAGAAGCGAGCAGTGAACTGGGCTCCTCTGTCTGATATTATTGTCTTGGGAAGACCATGAAGACGCACTACATTCGTCAAAAGGATGTGTGCCAGTTGACTCGCTGTAGGGGCTTGAGAGCAGGCGATAAAATGACCCATTTTGGTTAGATAGTCAATAACTACTACTATCGCCGTCTTTCCCTGATCCCTGGGTAACCCCACGATAAAATCCACAGAAAACCTCTCCCATGGGATCTCGGGTGTGGGCATCGGTTGTAGAAGTCCTTGAGCCTGTCTGTGATCCGTCTTCATCTGGGCACATGTGGAACATTCTCTAACCCATTGTAGCACATCTACACGAACCGTGGGCCACCAGAATTGGCGTAGTACCTTCTCCAGAGTTTTCTCGCCCCCATGTGACCAGCACAAGGAATCTCATGACACCAAGAAAAGGCCAATTTGCGCAGAGATCTAGTAGGAACAAGCACCTGAGAACCCTTCATGGGGAGACCTTGACGCATCTGCCAGTCTCTATGATATGTAAGCCATGTTTTCCAGGTAAAGGATCGCACCCCTGTTCTGATGCTCTGCAGAAAATCCTTCGTTTCAGTGGCACATATTACTCTGCTCGGTTCTATGATTGCTTGTTCAGGAGCAACGGTTTGATGTGTTGGGTTTTCTTGTCGTGTGAGAGCATCGGCTTTTTTGTTGTTAATTCCAGGCCTAAAGGTTACAATGAAATGGTATTCTTCAAAGAATTGCATCCAACGAAGTTGCCGTGGTGTGAGATGCCGTGCGGCTCGCATGAATTGCAGATTACGATGGTCTGAGTACACCGTCACCTGGTGGACCGCTCCCATTAACCAGTGTCTCCACTCCATCAGCGCATCCCTGATAGCCAAGAGCTCTTTTTCGGCTATTGTGTAGTTTAGTTCCGCTGTGTTCAGTTTCCGAGACATAAACGCAAAGGGGTGGAGATAACCGGTGGTTTCATTCCGTTGAGACAGAACTGCTCCCAGTGCCACGTCCGATGCGTCGGCCTCCACTATGAAGGGCAGATGAGGGTTTGCATGAGCCAAAACAGGTGCAGTTGTAAACCCTTTTTTGAGAAGATCGAATGCTTCTTGGGTTTCCTTGGTCCATACAAAGGGCGTTTTCTTTCTGGTCAGGCGAGTCAGGGGTGCTACTAAGTCAGAGAAATGTTGAATGAATCTCCGATAGAAATTCGCAAACCCTAACAGACTTTGGATGTCTTTAACGTTTTGTGGACGTGGCCACTCTACCACCGCCTTAACCTTCCTTTCTGCCATCACCTGGCCTGAAGGGGTAAGCATGACTCCCAAGAACTCAACGTGGTCACATGGAATTCGCATTTTGAGATCTTGCAGTAGAGTTGGTGTTTGCGAAAGGCTTGGAGGACTTTACCTACATGGACGACATGGTTTTCTTCGTTGTCCGAATATATCAGTATGTCATCGATATAAACCACAACGAAGTGGTCAAGGTATTCTCTGAGCACCTCATTGAGAAAGAATTGAAACGCGGCAGGGGCGTTGCATAACCCAAAAGGCATAACCAGATATTCGAAGAGCCCATACCGCGTCTTGAAGGCCGTTTTCCACTCATCGCCTCGGCGCATTCGTACCAAATGATATGCTCCTCGCAGATCAAGTTTAGTATAAATACCAGCCACTCTTACCTGTTCCAAAAGAACAGGGATTAACGGTAGCGGATACTGGTTTTTTATAGTGATGGCGTTTAATGCCCTAAAGTCTATGCAACACCGCAGGTCCCCATTAGCTTTTGGTATAAAAAAAAGGGGGGATGCTGCAGGAGACCGGGAGGGCCAGATGAATCCCATCGCTAGGTGTTTATCCAGATAAGAACGGAGATATTCGGTTTCTGGGACAGTAAGGGCGTATATTCTGCCACACGGAATAACCGCTCCCGGAGTCAAGTCAATCCGACAGTCGTATTCCCGGTGCGGAGGGAGCACCTCCGCCTGTGAATCACTGAAGACGTCTGCGTATGCTCCATAACATAGGGGTAGTGTTACCTCCTTTTCCGCTGCCGTCGCTATGTAGTGCTGGGAGGCCAAGGTTTGAGAAGGCCTGATACGTGGCTGAAGACAGTGTTCCTGACAGTAAGGAGATGTTAGTTGTAGGGTTTTTGTCGCCCAGTTTATGAGGGGTTCGTGTTGTTGTAACCACGGGAGACCTAATATAACCCCATACTGCGGGGCTCGAATGATGTTGAAGGACAACCATTCATGATGATAGCCAGCAAAAATGAGTTCGTATTCGGGAGTGTGGTGACTTATGGGTCCTGACTCCAGTTCTTTTCCATCGACAGCATACACCGCTTCAGGACGGGGTTTGCACAGAAGCTGGATACCCAATCTTGCTGCTTCGTCCCGGTCCATAAAGCATCCAGTGGCTCCTGAATCCACCATGGCTCGTACAGATTTCTGTTCTTGATCTATCGCCACTTCCAACGTAATGAAAAAATGATTGGAATCGGTCTGTGCACAGGGAGTTATTGAAGGGATAGCGCAGTTGCTTGGGGGTTTCCCTTCTGCTGCCCTCAAGCGTTGGAGTTTTCCACCCCTTTTCTGCCATAATAGTGGCCAGTTGTCCTGTTCTGGGCCGACCATACTTTGGTTTCACTGGACAGTCACGGAGGAAATGTCCCTTCCTCCCGCAATACAGACACAGTCCCTGTTTGCGTCGATGGTCTCTCTCACTAAGCGTTAGTGAGGCTCTCACCGCCCCTATCTCCATTGGTTCAGGTTTTGCGAAAGGTTTTTCCATGGAGGGTGATTTTTCATGCAGTGGGGTATACCTCTCCTTCCTCCTATGATCCCCTTTCCGTTCTTTGAGTCTATGGTCAAGGCGCAGCGTGAGCTCAATGAGCGCAGCACATGTGCGGGTTTGGGGGTCTATTTGAGCAAGGACATCTTTTAATTCCTCTGTGAGCCCTTGATAAAAGATGGCAGACTGCTTGACCTCGGGCCAGTCAGTTTCTGCAACTAACCTTCGAAAATTATTGAGGTATGTAACCAGATCTGAGGAACCCTGCCGGAGCTCTAGTAGATCCCTATCTGCGGAGAAGGTGTCGGCACGTCGATCGAATGTTTTTTCGAATTCTATTTTGAATTCGTCCCAGTCATAGAGAAGGGGATCGTCCCATCTTACTATCGGGACTGCCCACTGTGCTGCCTCACCACCCAAATAAGAAATTAAAAACGCCACCCGGGCTTGGTTAGTGGCGAACATTTTGGGTTTACACGTGAAGTGGAGCAATACTTGAGTCATAAAGACCTGCACCTTCTTCATCTCCCCATAAAACCTTTCAGGGGGAGCTAAGGGAATTTGTGAGGGCATTTCTACTATTACTGAGGTAGGTTGTGGAGTTCCTACTACATCAAACGGGTTTCTCTGTATTCTGTCTACCCGGGCTTGCAGGTGTGCTGTTTCCTGCCGCGAGGCTGCTAGCTCCGTCTGTACCAACGCCAGAGCTGCCATAACATCATCCAAAGTGGCCATCCCTAATCTCAGCACAACCGGGAGGAAAGAATTTGTGGGCCGATTATTCTGTCAGACTTCCTCGTCCTGATTCCTCGGGATTGTGCTGATGCTATAAAGGGGTCCACCTCTCGACGGCCCCAAGTCTGGAATGTACACACACAGACTGTTGGGATAGTCAAGCGAGGGAAGGAAAGGGTAGGAACAGCAGGGAGGGAGATCTAAGAAGGAATAGAGAAACACAAGATCAGTGGATAGTGATATCACCTTTACTATGTTCAAGAATCTAGCGTATTCCCTACACTGCTGAACTTCATACACCCTACCTGTAAAGGAAAAGTTAAACGCTGTCTGCCAGAAGAGAGTAGGGGGATGCAGGGTTTCCATATACTCTAGGAAGGATCAGAAAGAGAGAACAGACATGTAATAAATCTCTTTCTTAAAGGAACACCATGAACTACTAGTGATAGTCCCCTTTACACATACCTCTAGATACATATAGAATTGCGGTAGCTGCAGGGACTTAACAGTCTGGACCCCCTATCTAGTATCTCTCTTCTGGGAAGAAACAAGACAAAGAACAATAAGGTGATAAAATAAGATAAGTATTCTAGTCCTTCCCTGCACGAAACCGATCACTGCCGGTCTCTGCCAACAGGGAAAGAACAAGGAACTTGGGACTCAGTTATATAAGACACTGAGTTTCTGTAATCTTTCCCCGCACGAGACCATCCAGCGGGTCTCATCCAACGGGGAAAACACAGGAAATGCGGAACTCAGTTAGAGTATCACTGAGTTTCTGCGATCTTTTCCCCGCACGAGACCATGTACAGCCGGTCTCATCCAACGGGGAAAACACAGTAATCTTTCCCCCGCACGAGACCAATCAGCTGGTCTCATCCAACGGGGAAAACTCAAGGAATGCTTCGGTACAAGTCAGGGCTTATAAACCCCTTTGATGGCAATCCGAGGGATGCGTATGAAGTTAGTTGGGCGCACTGCCCTCTTACCGCCTGAACTGAAGAAGCCGTCAGAGACCAAAGAAACTGGAATAATCGGCCGCGAGGATTGTTCCCGGCGGCTCTTGTACTCGATTTCCTGGTGTGACATCAGAGCACGTACAACGTGTCTCGCGGGGCATAACGGGAACTGTAGTTTTTTAGGCTTGGGTCTGCTCGCTTCCTGGTTTCGCGTGTTGACACAGTCAGCGCGTAACCGGTCAAACCCTGACAGAAACATTCTTCTTCCTTCCCTGGCCTATTAATTCACCATCCTTCGTCCCTTCAAATATGCTATACTTTCAACTTAGACATCATGACTTCCGGTACCCACCCAGCAGGGCCTGCTACAAACATTCTTTCATTTCATTTTGATCATTTTCTGCAAACGCATTATCCCTTCCCACATCATCAGTTACTTTTCAGTGGGCACTACACTTACTTACAATTCACAACCCAATTACTTGGACTAACTAATAAAGGACTTGTGGTGTCTCTGCAACGGTATGTAGT
Source organism: Calotriton arnoldi (assembly GCA_963921515.1). Classification (NCBI taxonomy): domain Eukaryota; kingdom Metazoa; phylum Chordata; class Amphibia; order Caudata; family Salamandridae; genus Calotriton; species Calotriton arnoldi. The sequence goes on from CAWUFW010003626.1 coordinate 981,464, forward strand.
GTTGCGGTAACATGAGCAATAGTGGTGGTGCCACCTGGGAATTTAAACAAGAGCCATCAACCTATAGTTCCCCTTGGGGGGCGCTAGAGGGCGCACTGCGGAATGGCTGCACACTAGTGCCGCTCTGCCAGTCGGGGACAGAATCCTGCTGCAAAACACCGCAAAAGGTACTTCCTGATAAGAACAAAGCACAAAAACTGGGATCGGAGCCTCTGCGCCCTGAAATACAGTTATTGTAGACGCACAAATCTGCACTGCTGCTGAGAAATTCATCTCCGAAGGTGTGCACTTGGGGCTGATGTAAAATGGCGGCGAGGGACGCGGAGGCATAGAGAAAACAAAACCAGACTGCTGGCCGGGTGACTGCGCACGGCCGTTGGCTTCACAGTTCGGATGGGGATCACCTCGCAGTGCAGTGGGAACGACGTGGACATAAATACACACTGCCAGCCTACTGAAACGAGACACGAAAGGTGAGCGGCGGGAGGAAGTTGTGACGCAGCCTTAGATCGTAGCGATTTCGCTGCTCTGCTGTATCGCTTTACTGGTACAACACTACTGCCTCATTTCACTATTGCACGCTAGAGAGACTGCGACGTGGCCAATTCATAGTTGTGCACGACGTTTTGTTATAACATAGCGTGTGACTCCCGCTTGTGGTGCCATCGGATGGGAATCTCCCGATATTCTCAAGTGTCCTTAATTAAGCAATAGTGCCAAGAAGTCAGCTGCGCAATGAAAGCACGTCTGTAAACTACATCACCACCTGTAAACAGCGTGTTAACATCGACGAGATCATATCAACTACCATAACAATTACCTAATCTTCTAGAACCAATAGCATGAAGCACAATTCGCACCGCCCAATGTCCGCCTTAACGCGCAAGAGGAGGGAATAAACCAGACGCCTTACAATTACAAACAGTGAGTAAGTTGTCTTCATCTGGCCCCAAATATACGATGCTGGTGTAGCCACAGTTCTATAAGCGTGATTTCTGTAATCGTCCTCCAGGAGCTGCCGCACACACATTGTGCACTTTCTGCGTGCTATTAAAGGGTCCCTATACTGCATCATAAGCCATAATAGACTTAAGTATATCGTTCCTCTGTGATATAGACAGCGCGTAGTACTTGCAACCATAATACTGGACTTACCCGTGAGATATGGTCGGAGCGACACAGGCGGATTACACTCTACATACTTAGCCACAACAACTTTAAATGCATCGCTCCTCTACGATATAGTGAGCGCGCACTATTGGCCGAAACCATAGTCCTGGTATCGACTGGGAGATACTGCTGGAACAACATAGGTGACTCAAATTCTTTCTGATCCTGCCTTAGAAAGTGACCCTCGGTTCGGACCCCCAGTAAACTCTATATTAGTGCATCTGGGGTGGACACAGTACTACCTACGCCTTTAGCCAAGAAGTAGGGTACGGACCATACAACCAGCAAAGCAGGGAATTAACATACAGCGCCGTACATTGTACACGCATCAGTGTCGAAGACATGGGCAAACCGGACAAGCAGCAACCAAAAATTTCTTTTGACAACCGGTGTACAAACAAAACACAGATGGCGCATTCGGACACTGAGCTAGACTCGGATCAAGCATCAAAATCTAATATGGACGCTACATTGCAAGACATACAGACAAGCCTACAAGCCATCGATGGGAAAATCGACTCGCTTACGCAAAGAGTGGACAACATGGCTGCCAAGCTCGATAAACAGGGCGAAAGATTGAATCCGGCAGAGGTGCGCATATCAGAAGTTGAAGATGAATCTCAAACGACGACGCGCAAATGCAACGAGTTAGAAAAAATTCTGGAAGTTATCAAACAAAAGAATGAAGATTTAGAAGCGCGTTCTAGACGCAATAACGTACGCATCTTGGGTATTCCGGAGAGTACCAACACGGGAAGACTGGAATTATATGTTGAAAATATGCTGAGAGACATCTTCGGGCGGAAAACTTCTCCTCAGTGCTCATCATCAAAAGGGCCCACCGTTCGCTGGCACCACCACCGCCACTGGGAACTCCACCAAGACCCATTGTCTGCCGCATCCTCAACTACAGAGACAGAGATGCAATTTTACACATGGCAAGGGAAAAGCAGCACCTAACATACCAAGGAAATAATGTGTCCTTTTATCCGGACTTTACAGTGTCAGTTCCAGCTGCGCGCAAAGACTTTGGATCGGTCAAGAAGAAATTAAGAGACATGGGCATCGAGTATGCAATGTTATACCCCGCAAGACTGCGCATAGTCTATGATGGGCGAGTAAAAATTCTTTCAACACCGAAAGCTGCGCAGGATTTAATCAAAAAGACAATTTCTCAACGTAAAGCACAAAAAAATGGGAACTCTGATCCGGATTCAGATTGATGACCCTGTGAATGGTGGTAACGTATACCATAAGCTACGCAAACAAGAACATGTTTTATGATCCCTCGGAACTGCATATAGATGCACATAGACTTGCCTCATGTATTATGTTAGATGTAAAGCCTACATTTGCTATACTGGATGTATGAATATGGAGCTCACTCCTCAATACTGATCCACTATTCTGTGTGAGGCGCGAGACATTTGATATCTCATTGGTTAAAAACGAGCAAGCATGGCTCAATGGCGTATTAATATAGCTGTGCGCAGATCCTGCCAAGATACCTATGCCTAAATGTGTATTGGGATGTTTCAGGGTGTAGAGGTTCTAGGATATTACATTGACATGAGACCGAAAGGCCTTGATCTAACATTTATAGTAATGTTTATTTCAATGTTTAAATATTGCATATATTATACCAAAATACTCAAGTAACCCCGACCACACCCGTGTTCATGGGTGTTGCTGTGTGCACTTAACGACCCCCCAGTGGGTGCTCCCCGTAAAAGTTAGTACACTGGTATTGTTGTTTCTAAGGGTATGTCTTTGGCATGATTGGGATGCTAAAGTGGGTGGGGGGTTTGTAGTTGAGGGTATTATTTGGTATTGCTTTATTTTACAGGCTTGTGCAAACAGAGTATACTATATACAGTTGCGTAATGGCAGGGAGTCCACATATACTCCTGGAATGGACGTATATTGCATGTTGTGGGTACATGGAAGGAAGATATGTTGTAATTGTCCAAACATCCTGTTATAGAGTATTGAGACTACATTGAAACCCTCACATATTAGATTACTATCCTGGAACATTAGAGGTCTGAATAACCCCAAAAAAATTCGACAAGTGTTCACTTACTTAGATCGTCATCACATTGACATAGCAATGTTGCAGGAATCCCACCTTGCTAAAACTACTAAAAGTCCTCTGGGTAGTAAATGGGCTGAATTGGTGATAATGTCCTCATATTCCAATTATTCTAGAGGTGTGCTCCTTCTGGTGAAAAAGGGAGTGCAATTTATCATTGACCGGACCATCACAGATGATCTGGGCCGATATATTATTGTCACTGGGCATATTAGGGGACATCACGTTGGCTTAATTAATACCTATGGCCCAAATATAGGTGATCCTGAATTCTTCCAAAATATATGGCGGCAACTCAGAGATTTACCTGAAATAGAATTAATATGGGGAGGTGATCTGAATCTGTCATTAAACGAGGATCTTGACAGATCGGGAGTTACTAAAGAACCTCACAAGCGAGCGGTGAAAGTTATGACTGATGGTATGATGGAATTCAATATGTTGGATGTCTGGCGGCTGAGACACCCAAAACAACTGGAAGCAACACACCACTCTACATTACATAGCAGTTGGTCGCGCATAGACTACTGGCTTGCAACTGAGCAAGTGGCCACATGGACGCAAGATGTACAACACTTACCAAAAACATTATCTGATCATAAGCCAGTCTTATTAACTATAGACCTCCCCAACTATGTACCACCGCCATATATATGGCGATTCAATGCTAGAGAATTATTAGACGCTGCATATAATACCTCCATCCGCAAAGCAATAGAGGAATATTTTGAATTCAACCAACCTTCAGTAAAAGTCCCCAGCTTACTCTGGGAAGCCTTTAAGGCAACTATACGTGGGGTCTGTATCAGTACGAACGCAGGTATTTTAAAAGATATTCGTCAACAATTAACCCAACGTGAAATTAAATTACGGGCCCTAGAGCAAGCCTTTGAACGTACACAAGATACGACTATTTTGGGTGAGATTAGGACCATAGTATCTGAATACCAAGATTTTGCTGAAGACGAACTCAAATATATATCAAAGCGGTGTATAGCCCGTACATATGGGGAGGGGGGCAGACGAGGGCGAGTATTGGCACATAAAATATGTAGCGGACGGACCACACATGCAGTGACTAAAATTAAGGACCGGCATAATACATTCCGTTATAACACGACAGACATCTTGAGAGTATTCATGGAGACATATGGGGAATTATATACTTCACGAGGCACGGCTACTTCACAGGAAACATTACAATATATTGAAGATATTGCCATAGCGTGGTTATCGGATGCCCAAAGAGACTACTTATCACAAACTGTCACGGTTGAAGAAATTACGGAAGTGATAAAAATGTTACCTAATGGTAAGGCTCCCGGCCCAGACGGCTTTACTAGTGAATTTTACAAAGAATATGTTGATTTGATAGCCCCCCATCTGGTTGCGATATATGGCGATGCCCATGAGAAACAGATATTACCACCCACGTTACGGGAAGCCATGATAATTGCTCTTTTGAAACCTGACAAGGACCCTGTACTTTGTGAATCTTATAGACCGTTATCATTAATAAACACAGGGGCATATCCTCAAGGAGCTATCGCCGAGTTATCAGCACTTTAACTCATCCAAAGTTGCGCTAAATTTATCGCTCCATTCACAAGCTGGTGCTAACAGCCCATAACACCAGTTTTCCTGCGAAAGCAGTCGCAAAAAACATTGCCACAGATGACCCCGGCAACTAACGCTAATGAGATGCAGAGTAGGCGTTCCCGAGCAAAAAGCCGCAACAACACCACAACGCAACATTCTCAACGACCAGCCACATCGGCGACAGGAACACAAAACAGGCGATACGGCGCGTTACCAGCAGGAAATTAACACCTGCTCTGACCTGGTGCAAAGTCGGACGTCAACCTGCACAAGAAAAGGGAGCCCAGCCCACAGCCACACCTGAAGAACAGCAGATGCCATGGAGCCACTCACCATGCACCCCGGAGCCCCGAGAGGGCAACAACACCCACCGCCACCACCCCCAGCACCGCCACCCCCCCAACGGACCCCCCGCTGCCCAGACCACCACAGAGGCAGCGCAGACAAAGACAGCGGACCTTCAGGAAATGCACCAGCCCCACAGACCTAACACCAGACAATGCCAATGCCCACTACAGGCCCAAAAGGACAACCATCCTCCGCATCCTGAACATCATTGCCCACAGGCTGACGGTACCAACACAGCGGACAACCAACATCCCTCCGCAGACAAAGCTGCTGGCTGTGCTGCACCTGTTGGCCTCTGGTATCCTCCCAAACAACAACCGCCTGAGTCGGAGGAGTCTCACAGCCAGCCCCATCCAAGTTCCTCACACCTGTCCTGGATGCCCTCACCAGCTAGGGACCCCAGCACCCATACGTCCCCCACAATGCGCAGGAACAGCTGGAGACCAAGCAAGGACTATACGCCATAGCTGGATCCCCGCACGTGTCGGGGGCAATCGACTGCACACTTGTCCCACTTGTGCCCCCTGCCAACACAGCACACAATTACCGCAACAGAAAGCACACGCATCCCATCAACGTGCAGGCAATAGTGGACCACAGGGGACTCCTCACCAATGTCATAGCCAACTACGCAGGCAGTGTGCATGATCCCTTCATCTTCCGACAGTCCAACATCAACCAGCGCTTCCAGGATGGCACCCCTGGGAATGCACTGCTCGTTGGCAAGTACCAAATGAACACACCACACACCTCACCCCCACAATCATGCAACTCACAACTCTGGCACTGCACACGTCACAAAATCACATACAACATGCCAAACAACATGCCCCCCCACCAGACACGACAGCACAACTTACTGTGGCAACCTTGGTTAGCCATGTACATGAGCCATCAACGGCATGGCACCTCAGCCACACAATACCGGAATGTGGGGAGAGGTGGGAACCAGGCATGTGCGAAGGAGGCAAGTGACCCATGAATGAGAATGTACACAATGCCAAGTATGGCGGAGATGTGCTGGACAGACTGCAGTATGCAGACCACAGACATAGCTATGTCTACATGCACTGCTGGTGTTTGGAGTGTAGTGGACAGTGGACGCAACCATGTCACCCCAGCCAGTGGGGAAGATCGCGGAAATGTAGCTTGGGACGTCCCCCCCTGTAAGCGTGTGCGGAGTGGGCTGGCCCGGAGGACGCCAGGCCAGCGTAGGGGTGTGAATAAAAAGCACATAGCTCTGGGCGTGGTTTTCTTCCGAAATGCCCAACGTGTCTGCCAGGGCGGCGCCTCCCACCCCGCCATGAGGCCGACGCCGTCACCGTGAGCGGTGTGGCCTGCGATCCTGTGCGCCTGCTGCACCCCGGGCCGCTGGTCCCCGAACCCGTCATGCCCGCCCCTGGGCAGCCAGGCCTCATAGCTCACCTGCCGACACCGGCGTGTGTCGAAGAGGGCCCACCACGTGCCGGCGCAAGCTCCAAGCCCGAAGCCCGCGACCTTGGCAGCCTCCTCAGACCATCACGGCCTCCGCGACACAGGCCCGCTTTACTCCTTTCTCGTTGACGTACTCCACCGCTGCCTCCACTACGGTCAAGTAGGTCACACATTTGGAACTGAGTCTTGATTATGCAATGGCAGAGTACACACCTTATGGCTGAGTTTGTATCACTGTACTCCCTTCGATGTGGAGCCACCAACTCTGTGCATAGCATTCAAACTACACCTGTCTGTGGTCCCTTGCTGACTACTGCCTTCGCCCTACACTGCGGTCGAGTGGGTCGAGTGGGTCACACATGTGGAACTGAGTCTTGTTTTCTGCATGGCGGAGTTCATATCAATGTACGCAAGGAGACGAGTAAGAGGAAGACGCGGTTCAGTCCGGAGGAGAAAAGGTTCATCGTTACGTAGGTGATCGAACACTGCCGACAACTGCTCTGGTGTCACTAACTCTGTGCATCGCGGGCCAACGACACGTGGCTGTGGGCCCCTGCTGACCGCTGCCTCGGGCCTACACTGCGGTCAAGTAGGTCACACATCTGGAACTGAGTCTTGATTACACAATGGCCGAGTACACATATCAATGCTGAGTTTAACTCACTATACTCCCTTTGATGTGGTGACACAAAGTATGTGCATGGCATCCCAACCACACGTGTCTGTGGGCCCTTGATGACTACGCCTTCGGCCTACACTGCGGTCAAGTAGGTCACACATTGGGAATTCAGTCATGATTCATTTATGGCAGACTTGATATCATTGTACTGGCCTCATCGCAGACTGCATCCCCTTTCAGCTCCGGTGCCACTAAGTCTGTTCCCCGACATCCATGGACACTTTCTGGTTGAACTTTGGTGGTGACTGAGTCTATGGACTGGGAGTTGTCTTCATCATCATGTCGGTGATACTGACTTTGTGGCACAAATGAGGCTGTAGCATTCCACTCCTCCATTTGCCGCTTCCGGCCGGCTTCTGCCCTCTGCATCATGCCCTGGAGGACACCTTCCACTGTCCCCCGCAAACCTCCGCTACATTCACCTTTGACATCGACGAGGACCCGCTCACCTCGCGTGGCCCTATCTCACTGCACCACAAGTCACTGGCCGCAGTGCATCTGGGGCCACTAACTCTGTGCAGCTCAAGTCATGGCCCCTGTCTGATAGCATATTGGATGGTATCTGGGTCGATGGACTGGGGGTCATCAAGGCCATGTGTCTGTGGCCCTGCGCTGTCCACTGCCTCCGGCCTCAACTGCGGTCCACCTGGGCTCACACATCAAATCGAATCCTGACCTGCCCGGACGTCGCATCACCGCAGGATGCACACGCCACCACTGCCAGGACCAACTCAAAACAACAGGTGCCAGAGTCGGAAGTGTCTTACTGCCGGACTATCAGAGTTGCTCACACCTGTCGTGGGTGCCATCATCAGCTTGATACCCTGCTCAGCTCTTCAGGTGCCACTGACCACAAATCATGGACCATTCTACTTGCATGTTGGGTGCACACTGTACTTTCTCCGGCTACCACCATGATGCTTCACAGTTGTTTCTGTTATGCTGGTGTTTTCTGTTTCCGCTTTTATTGTGATCACTGTTCAAGTTGTTGCCAGCATCAACGACTCCATGAGAGCTGGCTTACACTCACCCCACACACATCCAGCACATGCGTCACTGTACATGTGACCATGCCAATAAAGGTGTCGAGCGCACGTGCCCGTAGCCATTTCAACGAACTATCTGAGTGTGTCCGTGTGCTCATGATGTATGCATTAGGGCCCCGGGCCCTACAACATTACATTGTGCTGTGTACAGAGGACGCAGCCCTGTCACCGCAGGCAGCGGGTGAGACATTGCACATGTAGCTTTGTCGTCCCCCACTCAATATGTAAGAGGAGTGACCTGGGCCGGCGTACCCCAGTCCAGCGTGGGGGTGTGGATGATTATCCCGTGGCTCTGGGTGTGGTTCAGTACTGGAAATGTGCAAAGGCATGTGTCTCTGTCGCAGTGTGGGTCTCCGTTGGGGAGTGTAGGTGGTCCCTGATGGGACTTGGACACCCACGTATGTGATCTAGTTCGTCTTCCATGAGGTAGTACCCCACCCGCACCTGTTCGGCCAGCCCCTTCTGGCAGTCTGACAGCTGGCCTTGGAATGGGATGTGTGCTTAGGTGGGCTGCTGGGAGCCAGCCGGGGTGGTGGGTGCGTCCAGCTGTGTTGTCCGTGCAGGGGGTGGTGTATCCTCGATGCAGCGGTGCTGCCCAGCTCCTGGAGCTCTATTGCCTGGGATGTCCATGGACTGTTGTGGGGCGTCGGTGTCGGAAGTGTGGAGGTCCTCTTCAGCATCACTGATGGGTTGTCAGGTCTGCTCTGCTGGAGGTGTTGTTTGTCCCTCTGCAATGTGAAGGGGAGATGCTTGTTGACATTGTGTTGGCATGTATGTTGACGCATTGTTCGAGTTTACATACAGACTGCATGACAATGTACATTGTGACTGTTTGGGAGGGGTGGACTATTTGATGCGTGATAGTGGACATTTGGACTATATGAGGTGGGTGATGTTGTATACGTACATTTTCATCTCACAGTTTCCTGCTATGTCAGATGTGATTGGCCATTTTCTACGCACAGGCGGACCCAGTTGTGTCCTCTGTTCTGCAGTGTAAGTGTTGCACTGTGTCCCACATTGTCGTCCATGTGGATGTGCTGTGATTGCTATGTGTGTGTGCTGCATTGTGTGAGAGTCGCACCTGCAGCTGTGATTTTGCTGCCCCTTATCCCTTGGAGGCGGTGTGCCTTTGGCTTTCGTGCTTTTGAGGTGCTGTGATGTTGGCGACTTGGGTCATTTGTACTCTTGCAAGGTTTTTGTACTCTTGTGCATTGTTTGTCTGCAGATGTATTGTTGAAGTCAGTGGTTGTTTGTGCACGTGGATGTGTCAGAGTGTGACCTGCTCCTTCCGGATGTGGTCCACAATCAGCCACCTCAGTCTCGTGGCGTGCACAGTGTCATGGTGATTGGACTCCGGCCATGCTGCTCGTCATGTAGTGTCACTTGCGTTGTCAGTGTGGCTCTCGCATACGCATCTTTTCTGTGTTTCGCACTGGTGCATGTGTGTGTTGTGGAATTGGTGTTGTGTGGGGTGGGACCCCTTCAGGCACATGGTGTACGGGGGACTACTTGATGTTTGTATGTGTGCTGCAGTGTGCCACGGGGATCAGGGACATGACCCAGGGTCGTTGTGGGTGTGCGGTGTGCTACACGTCATTGTGCATGTGTGCCATTGTGCCCGTCCCCCCAGTCCCTGTTCGTTACTCACCCTGTTGATGTTGTGTCAGGTCATGGCGAGCAGGATCCGGACTCCAGACTTCTTGCACCGTCTCCACAGTAATGACTGTGGCCACCATTTGCTCCAGCTCCTCCTGTGGCGCAGGACTCCCACCTCCATTCGCCGTTGCCGCCTTCCTCTTGGCAGCGGGTTTCTGCTTGGTTTGGCTTTTGACATCGTGCCAGCGCATCTTGGCCTCCTCGGCACTCCGACTGCATTCAAGATGGGATGGCATTTTTCCGTCTGTATTGCCAATGACACGGTGTTGGTGACGGACAGTTGTTGTTGGTGCTCTGTCACCTCCGTGACGACGATCGGGTTTTCCTGCGGACTGTACCCCTTCTTCCTCTTCTCCTTGGCCTTCCCCGACCCAGAGGTTCCTTGCTGGTGGTCTGTGGGGCTTGTGGGGTTCGCGTTGACCTGGGCACTGGTTCCGGGTGCATCCATATTGCTGCGCAGTTTGATTTGTTTATGGTGTGTTTTTCTTGTTCAGCTTTTATGGTGCATTTTCCCGCCAGACGTGTGGGAATTGCAGGACTACCGCTGGTTGTCGCTGTTTTTTTTTTCGAGGTTGGCCTCATCGCAACTTTATTCGCGTTGGTGTTTCGCATTTTTTCAGCGTTGCGTTATTTTTAACGCGATCATTTGACGCGTTATCGTGGGACTATCGCATGGGGACGCCAGGTTGAGAATGCTACGTTAACACAGCGTTGTTTTCCTGCGATGGACTGCGATGTGCAAAGTTGCGTTAAGCTAAACTTGCGGTGGTTATCACACGTTCTTGTGAATATGCCCCACAGATGCTAAAATATTTGCTAAATTGATTGCCAAACGGCTACAACCATTAATGTCTAACATTATATTACCGGATCAATCTGGTTTTATACCTCACCGCTCCACAGCCCATAATATTCGTACCCTTTTTGCGTTATCACATCAACTAAACTCGGAGTTGCAGGCAGCAGCAGTTTTACTGGACGCTGCCAAAGTGTTCGACTCTGTTGAATGGCCTTATATATTTACCGGGTTACAAAAAATGGGTCCACCTCCAATTTTATTACAATGGATTAAATTGTTATATACAGAGCCGGTTGCGAGAATAAAAGTAAATCAATATGTATCGGATACGATACAGATTACACGTGGCACACGACAAGGCTGCCCCCTCTCCCCACTTTTATTTGCAATAGCGTTAGAACCTTTAGCGTGCAAAATACGGCAATGTCATAAAAATACGGCCCTCCAATTCCCTCAGCAACCTTTAAATATCTCACTATATGCAGACGATATGGTTCTCTATGTCCGCGACCCTATTATTAATGTATCCCCTCTGATACGGGAATATATTAAGTTTGGGCGTCATTCAGGCCTTCAAATAAACTGGAGTAAATCCATAATTATTCCCTTAACAGACGCTACTAAATCATTTCCAGCAGAATTTCCTTTGGAATGGCAGACCGACCCGATTAAATACTTGGGGATCTGGTATCATCGAGACCCTGAAGTGGTACTCCAGTCAAATTATGGGACAGCTCTATGTGCATTAGAAGAGAAAGTGGATAGATGGATTCAATTACCGCTTTCCCTGGCAGATAGAATAGCTATTGTCAAGATGGTAATCTTACCCAAACTTTTGTATCTCTTCAATAATATCCCTATTACACCACCAGTGGCAATATTTAGCAAAATATCGACCATGGTTACTCGACTTATATGGGCCGGTAAACAGGCACGCATTGAACTGCGAGCCCTCACATTACCCTTTTCAAAAGGCGGTTTCGGGGTGCCAGATTTTCTTCTTTATTATCTATGTGCTCAAGCACAATATGCGCACTATTGGTATCACCCGACGCGTTATCTGCCACATATTGCAGTTGAAGATGGTGATGCGCATCCAATCCCACTACATAATATATTGCCACATAAACGCGACCATGTGCACAAACGCGAAATTAATACCATCCGAACCACGAACCTAGCGTGGCAGCGTATGGGTAAATTGACAGATAAGATACCATTGTATGCACCGGCAATGCCACTACCGCATCATCCAGCTCTCTCAGTGACCCAGGAAAAAGTCGGCATGGAATTGTTACAGAGGGTGGGAATAGATAGAATGGAAGATCTTTATAGCAATGGCAGTTTCATAGAGCCGGACCAACTCCAATATATTAGCAATCAATCTCTACTGTTTAAATTCATGTATCATAGACTATGAAGCGCTATAAAAAATCTATATCCTACTTTCCCACATGAGCCCCCTACATTAAAAGCACTGCAAATGATTATTACTAATCCCCATTGTGTACATTTGGTAACAAAATTATACCTGCTTCTTCAAGAAGACTTAGAGGGCAACACGACTAAAGCGTTAGATAGATGGAACAAACTGTTCGAAGTACATATTACCGATGAGGAGTGGACTAACTGCTGTGCACTAACGGCTAGGCTCACCCCCAACGGGAATCTGCGTATCATCCATTATAAATATTTGCATCAAACTTATCATACACCGCTTAAATTGTATAAATGTGGACTCCGACCTGATGCACTTTGCCAGAGATGTGGCACAGATAATGCTGACTTCCTTCACTTGGCATGGCACTGCCCTCATATTAGAGCATACTGGGAAGATATTATTACAATATTGAGTGACATGTTGGAAACAAAACTAGAATGCACACCTCAGATTTGTTTATTAGGTCTGGTCACCAATTTACGATCTCTAAGGCGTACATTTTGTATAATAGCATTGTTATTGGCAAAACGGGAGATCTCAATACATTGGGGTAGCAAACGATCTCCAACTAGTAAAAAATGGTTATAGGATATGGCATATTGTCGTGATTCTCTGAAGACATATGAGGAGGAACTCCCTGTAAGATCCAGGCCAAGAGACTATTGGATAACTCTAATGGACTATCTTCAAACCCATCATACTCTGGCGACATCATGTGCTGTGTGAATTATTGTAATCCAATTGTATGTACTATATAATCCTGTACTGTATTGCATTGCTTTATACCGTTCATGATATGATTTGTAACTTTCTTCCCCTTTTTCTTAATTTTTCAAAGTGTGTGCTCTGATAAGCCTGTATTGTTTTACTCTTTTTTCTTTTATTGTACGTTTGATTGATTATATTAAAACCTTTAATAAAAAAAAAAACTATAGTTCCCCTTAAGGATCAGATAAGGAAACATCAGTCTAGTCTACCCGTCCTTTCATCTCCTTTTCAATTCCATCATTTGGCAGAAAGGAGGGGCAGTAACATGGCCGACTTCAAGGTGACACATCTTTTAACTTTTAATCATGACTATTTTTGCGAACAATGCTAATTTATAGCCGGTTAGACGTGCACTGGTGAGGTGCTGTGTCCCTGTTTATTCAAGGGCATGTTCACAGCATGGTGTACCATAACTGTAAGATCAGTGGCTAAAACGAGTCCAATCGATTGTCTTATGGAGACGGCCACCGTCATGACCACCCCCTAGACAGCTCGGGAGGGCTCTTGCGGTAGTGTCAAAGACAGAGAGCGCACAACAAGCAGTCTTGTGTACTTACAACACAAAACAGCACGCAACAATATATGTACCAAGCTCAGAAACCAAAGAAAGCGCAGTTTGTTAGTTGCCCAAAAGACTGTTTCAGGCATTCAGGGTAAAGGCTCATGCACCTCATGCACCCCATTCACCTCATTTAATGTGTTAGTTCAGTTCACCAAGGAGCTAATCTCCTACCCCCCTTCGAAAGTAGGTGACCGAAGTAGGAAACCTCCTGTCGACAATACTTACCCCTTTTGAAAGGCACACTCCCTGGCCATTTAAAGCTAAATGCAATAACAATTTGTTAGAAATGGGGGTCTCTAGTTGGCAGAGGTAGGCACCTTTGTCCAAATAGGGACCCTTCCGTCGAGTCAGGGTAAGGGGAATACACACTTTAGATAACTCCGCTCAACCGCTTGGTAGCTTGGCACGAGCAGACAGGCTTATCCCAAAGGCAATGTGTAAAGTATGTGTACCAACACTCACAGTAACACAGTGAAAACACCACAAAAGGACACCACACCAAATGCACATCCTCAGTCTCTGTCACACTGAAACCAGACAGTCAATCCACGATCAGGCAGAGGCACACAGAAATGTTGAACAAAAAAATAGCCACTTTCTAAAAGTGCTATTTTCAAACACAGACTTTAAAACCATCCTTACTAAAAGATGTGTTATCAAAGTCTGAGTTCAAGGATACCAGACCCCAATTTTCTATCTTATCCCTATGGGAAGATATGTTTGTAAAATGTTACAAAGCATTCCCCATTCTGTCCTACGGGCAAGATAGCCTTTCAATAGTAAAAAAACGAAATTGGCAGTATTTCACTATCAGGACATGTTGCTCACACCAGTACACGTCCTACTTTTCACATACACTGCACCCTACCCAGGGTAGTACCTTGGGCCTACCATAGGGGTGTCCTATGTACAAACTTCGCACAGGCTCTGCGGTGGCAGGCCTGAGACATCTTTTCCGGGCTACTCATGCGGGTGGCACAATCAGCGCTGCAAGCCCACTAGTAGCATTTGATTTACCAGCCCTGGCACACGCAGTGCACTTCACTAGGGATCTACTGGTAAAACAAATATGCCAATCAGGGAGAACCAAGCACAATATCAAGTTATACAGGGAGCACTTGCACTGTGACACTAATCAGCAGTGGCAAAGTGCCCAAAGCATCTAAGCCAGCAAAAACGAAATCCAGCACAGCATCAAAAACATAGGAGGTAGAGGCAAAAAGTCAAGGAAAACCACGCCAAGGATGCCATGTCTAACACTATTTAACTGCACTGTCCCTACAACTTTGCTGTGTGTCAGAAACGATGAGCAAGTAACTACCCTTTTTAAACATTTTTATAGATGCTCAGTCTTTCTGCATAGTCCTAAGAAGCGCAGCGGAGCCTATGACTCCTACCAGTCAATGTGAATCCGGACAAAGACCTATTATTGAAATAAATAGCACCACCAAAGAATGTATTTTAGATCAGTGATAGAAAAATATTGAGCAGCAGAAAGAACCATTAGCAGAAGCATAGCAATGGCTAAAATGGCAGGATGTTGGAAAACCACATTTTCATGAGCTTCACACCAATCAGTCACAAAATTGTAGACAATATCAAAATAATGGGGCTATTACAATTTAACAGTCGTCTCCTCACTTTCTCAACCAAATCCTCTATCATACACAACAAGGCTCGCTGCCCCGCCCATTGCATCCGACAATAAGGGATACAAGGCAAGGTAGCATTGTCTATAGCTGAGATCAAAACCTGGGATATCTGTAACAATCCCACCTCTGCATCGCCTGTTGCCCATAAAGTGAATGGCGCATCTGCAAAACTCAAGGGGGGGGCCAAACACTATGTACTGCTTACATTAAGACCCAGCATCAGACATTCACCTGCCGAAAGGCAATAATAGTAAGATACCAAACCCATCACAGTCTCACCACAATTAGACATGAGCGCAAACGGAAAACCCACGGTAAAAAGGACCAATAATCAGAGCAAGAGGGCGCAAAACATGTGCAACAACTAATGCATCTGAAACACCCACCAAAGCACTCATAACACTGTGCTTATGTTAAATACGTAACAGAAAGAGGCAATGTAGACCAAATACTTCCAAATGTCTACAACCAAGTCGCTATTGCAAAAAACACAGTATAAACGAATCTACAAACAAACAATCAAATCCCCCTTTTAAGACACAAATCCTGCCCACTAAAATCTAGAAACACCTTCACTCTCTCATATTTCCCCTGGCGACAGCAACTGAAATAGCTTATTCCCTCTTTTCTGCATTTCCCACCTCAGATCACACACGCTTCTCCATTTGCATCCAGTCTCTATCCTCAAATCCACATACCTGTGTCCCAGTACTCACTAATATCGGGGGATGAAAAACCACAGTGGAAATAGCAATAGAAATAACAGACATTATCATCACTGCTGGCCATGCCACAAGTATATGCGTTAGCGAAAAAGGACGCTGAGGCAATATGCGAGTCAGGGGTACTAACAGTTATAATGGCCACAAATGGCGGGGACAAAGGAAAGTAAAATGTGCCATAGCCTACACAGCCTGGGCAACATGGCAGGAGCAGAAACAGCAGAAATAGAAACAACAGCTCAACCATGCTCTCACAGAGCATATTGTGTACAAAGTACCCCATAAAGGAAGGGAAACCTAATTTCTATGGAAAATGAGACATAAGAGACAGGGCTCTGAAAGTGCTCATGAAATATAATGCAAGGGTGTGTTCAACCTATAGCTAGATCAATTTGTAATTATTGCAAAATCTCCCATGAAGAGAAATAAATGCATAAGACAAAGGAAAACTTTACAAAGCCTGTTAGTCAAAACATAAAACTTAGACTGCTAGCATCTAATTCTGTCCTCATTCCGCACTTCATATCACAGCAGTCTCTCTGTGCTTGTGCTCAGAAGCTGCCCAATCCCCCCTTTTTTTTCTCCTGTCTGCAGAACTTTCTGCAAGCGTCCTGCTAAAAAAATAAGGAAAAGCCCCCACAACACAGCTAGCAACCAATATTCCAACAAAAGGTATTAATCATGCGGAAACAGAGAATACATATTATAATAATCAAGAAGAAAAATGTGTGCTTTGCAATTTTCACTCTACATTATGAAGTGAAAGAAACTTTGTTTAAACAAACTGCAAACTGATGAAAGTTAGAAGGCGGGAGGAACAGGGAGAAAATTCCATTCCTTATCTCAAGGCCAAAGGCCGCAGTAAGCCTGCCAAAACAGACTGAATCACGAACTGTGTATTTTAACTTTGAAAATACCTTTTATTCAGCATAAATACACACTGCCTGAAATGCTTGATGTGAGAAGTTGGCCTGGCATATGCTGTCCACTAATTATAGTGGGCACCTTGCACCAGTCCAAACAACCCCTTATTGGAGATAGGTTAAAGACAACCTTATTGAAAGCTATCCTAGTGGTAGCTATGGAGAGCAGCCTTCAGGCTAAGTCTTGAAGGAATGTAAAGCAGCTTGTTTTACCAGTCTATAATCTCTTGAGTGATCAAATGAAAGAGCACCACACCAGGTATATATTCAAAATATATGTATTTATTGCTAAACACACCCCTCTAGTCTCTTTATGAGGCTAGAGTTCGAAATACACAAGTTATAAGTTATTTAAACACAGTAATAGCACAAATACACGTTTGGGCCCTAGGGCGTACCAAACCATATACCAATAAAGTGGTATAAGAACCACGACTGAACTAGACACTAGGCCTAGAGCCTCTAGAAGTGCTTGGACCACAAGGAACCACCCAAGGTAGTGACACAGGGGACCCACGGGGACGCGTGCAGTGTAAATACACAACCGTGATACGCCGTTAACTTCTATGGAGAAAGTCGCGATCAGGAAATTAAAGAAAAGGGACACTTAAAGGAGGACTTGGAGGAAACCCTTTGAGAACTAGGTCGTTCTAGAGTCTCTACCCACGGGAGCACCGGAGTACTCGTGTTACCTCACCCAGGGAAGCCGGGTGCATAGGTGCCTTTCGGGGTCGGGTTTCGTTGTCGATTTGAATGGCGATCTGCTGCAAAGTGCTGCTGGCGACCAAGTGGAAAGTGTCCGGGTGGATCCAAGAGTGGATCGGAGATCTGAAGAACCTGAAAGCAGAGGGGACAGAGTCTGGGTCACTAGCCAGTGACCAGGAAGGCGATGGACAGATGCCCACCGATGTCGAGTGCTTCAGGTGCGTTGACGTTCGTCTTGACTCTTCAGCCACGAGGTCCAGGAGGCGTTGTCGGTGACCAGGAGCAGGATTCGGGCTGGTACACGATGTCTGTCAAGTGCTGAGGTGTCAGCGACCGGATTGGACCCAACAAGCCTTGGCAACGGCAAGTCTCGATGAAGATGAAGATCGTCGATGGTGCAGACCAGCAAGGTCTGGGGAACTCACCCAGCAAGGGTAAGTGAGGGCAGGCCTGGAGCAACCAGGATGCCCAAGAAGAAAAAGATTGACCTTCGTGAAGGGCTACTAGCCAACGGGCTAGCGACCGCAAAAGAGCCTCGAGACGTCGCACGTGGATCTGGCTCACAGGACACTCGTGGAGTGGAGGCCAGTGATCTTCGGTGCAGTTGGTGCTGGAGGCTAGGGCTACTCGGAGCCCAAAGCACGACTTCGTGGGAGACCCAGAAGAGGATGCACTTGCAAATGTGCTTGGTGTCCAGGGGTCACGGTCTCACATTACCCACGATAGCTACGGGCCTCAGCTTTGCTGGGGACTCAGGGTAGCCTCAGGGAAGTCTGAGAATCCACCTCTGGTGATGCGAAGACTTCGGCGTCCGACGGGAGCTTCAGAAATGCAGACCGGACAGATGCGTCTTTGGTGCCTGCCAAGCAGGGGAGTCACTCCTTGACCCCAAGGGAGATTCTTCTGTCCTCTAATCTTGAGTAGAGCGTCGAAGGTCCAGGATTCTGTTTCAGAGTTTCGTCCAGGGATAATCTAAAGTCCTAAGGACTGGGTTCCTATACTTATACTAAGTTTAGGGGTTGGACTACTCTGTGGCCCCACCTATGGGTGGGTCAGGGCAGAGGGTGGCTACACCCCTTTCCCTTTGTCCAGTTCGCGCCAAAGCAGGGGCTGCAAGCCCCTGATCCGGTTTGAACTGGGGTATGCACAGGGACACCAAGTGTGCCCCCAGTGCAGGACTTCAAAGCACCCGAAAGTGCTCCCGCCCAGCCCCAATACACATTATCCTGTCTGGGGAGGTGGTCACACCTCCCTGGGACAGAAACCTATTGTCAAGGCCTCCCCTGCTGGAGTTTCGTCCAGCAGCAGGAGGCCAGACTCGTGTCTGTGGCAGCAGCATCCATTTTGTGATGCCAGGGCTTTAGAAAGAAGTTACCGGGCTAGCCAGAGTTAGCATGTCTTTCCCTCTAGAAGGGTGGAATGCTACCCCCGCCGCCAGAATTGGCGGGGGTAGTATTCCAAGATGTTTGACACCAAACACGACATGTTTAGGTGCAGCCATTCCAAAGTTAGCATTTAACGCAAGGTTATAATGCGCTTAAGAGTATATGGTCAGGCTGCACTACAAACAGCATCAGAGAAGGGTCTCCGAACGCTGCAGAGGGGCCCTGCTCATGCAGGGGCACCCTCTCACATAGGAACCACGCACTCTGCCTTCAGGATTGATAAGGCCTGCCTTAGGAGTGACTTATAGGTTTATATGGGTGTATGTATTTAGTGATATAGGTAACCTATATCACAGTAAGGGGTGCATGCACCACCTTACCCAGGCTGCAGTAGCAGACCTGTGGTGTCAGTTTGGATGGCCTTCCAGGGGTGGCATAATACATGCTGCAGCCCCTGGTAGGCCTCTGAGGTACCTATGCCCTTGGTACATAGTATACCATATACTAGGGACTTATAAGGGCACTCCAGATTCCAATCAGTGATGTGCCTAAGGCACATGGAAACCATTTTAGAGAGGAAGCAGCTAGGCTGGGGTTCTGATTAGCAGGGCCCCAGCCAGACTAATGTCGAAAAACAGTGAAGCATCAGCAAAAAGTGGGGGTACCCATGTGAAGCAGATCCTACTCTCCTACACAACCCCCCAAACGTAGGGACATTAAACTAACCTTGCCCAGTTAAGTCTTCATGTTCTAAGTGGAAGTACCTAGAGAGTCCATCTGCATTGGCATGGTTACTCCCAGGTCTATGTTCCACTGTAAAGTCCATCCCCTGTAGGGAAATGGACCACCTAAGCAGTTTGGGGTTTTCACCCTTCATTTGTTTTAGCCATAAGAGGGGCTTATGGTCTGTCTGAACCAGGAAGTGGGTACCAAACAAGTATGGCCTCAACTTCTTCAGAGCCCAGACCACAGCAAAGGCCTCCCTCTCTATGGCTGACCAACGTTTCTCTCTAGGGGTCAGCCTTCTGCTAATGAAAGCTACTGGCTGATCCTGACCTTCTTCATTCAATTGTGACAGTACAGCCCCTACCCCCAATTCAGATGCATCAGTTTGAACAATGAACTTCTTGGAGTAATCAGGACTCTGTAGAATGGGAGCAGTGCACATGGCCTGCTTCAGGTCATCAAATGCCTTTTGACAGCTAACTGTCCACTGAACCTTTTTGGGCATTTTCTTAGAAGTTAAGTCATTCAGGGGTGTCACTATTGATCCATACCCCTTGACAAATCTCCTATAGTACCCAGTCAGGCCTAAGAAGGCTCTCACCTGAGTCTGGGTAGTTGGAGCAGTCCAGTCCATGATAGTCTGGATCTTGCTCTGCAAAGGTTGAACCTGGCCTCCACCCACAAGGTGGCCCAGGTACACAACCTGACTCTGCCCTATCTGGCACTTAGTGGCCTTGATAGTCAGGCCTGCTTTTTGCAGGGCCTGTAAAACATTCCTGAGGTGGACCAGGTGATCCTCCCAGGTGGAGCTAAAGAAGCAATTTCATCTAGATATGCTGCACTATAGGCTTCCAGACCTGTGAGAACTGTATTCACCAACCTCTGGAAAGTGGCAGGTGCATTCTTCAGACCAAAGGGCATTACCACAAATTGATAATGCCCACTAGGGGTTGAGAATGCTGTTTTGGGCTTTGCAGTATCAGCTAGTCTGATCTGCCAGTAGCCAGCTGTCAAGTCAAATGTGCTGAGATATTTGGCTGAGGCCAAAGTATCTATGAGCTCATCTTCCCTTGGTATTGGATGGGCATCAGTCCTAGTGACTGCATTGAGACCCCTGTAGTCCACACAAAACCTCATCTCTCTTTTTCCACCACTGGTGTGAGGTTTTGGCACAAGGACCACTGGACTAGCCCAAGGGCTATCTGAGGGTTCAATAACTCCCAACTCCAACATTTTCTGGACTTCAGTCCTGATACAGTCCCTGACATGGTCAGGTTGCCTATAAATCTTATTTTTAATAGGCAGACTGTCCCCAGTGTCCACTTCATGAGTGCACCAGGTGGTCTGACTGGGTGTCAGTGAAAACATGTGTCTAAACTGATTGAGCACCTGTCTACAATCAGTTTGTTGCTGGGTAGTGAGGCTGCCTGCCAAGGCTACACCATCTACTGACCCATCGTCAGGGTTCTGTGAGAGCAGGTCAGGGAGTGGGTCACTCTCTTCCTCCTGCCCTTCATCAGTAGCCATGAGCAAGCCCATGTCTGCCCTGTCCACATATGGTTTTAACCTGTTGACATGGAGAACCCTGTGGGGACTCCTGGGTGTTCCTAGGTCTACTAAGTAGGTAACCTCACCCTTCTGCTCAACAATAGTGTGGGGTCCACTCCATTTGTCTTGGAGAGCTGCTGGGGCCACTGGCTCCAACACCCACACCTTCTGTCCTGGCTGGTAAACAGTCAGAACAGCCTTTTGGTCATGCCAGGCCTTTTGAAGTTCCTGGCTAGCCTCAAGGTTTTTGGTTGCCTTTTTCATATACTCAGCCATACGGGAGCGGAGACCAAGTACATAGTCCACTATGTCTTGCTTTGGGGGCTTGAGAGGTAACTCCCATCCTTCCTTCACCAAGCACAGTGGACCCCTGATAGGGTGGCCAAACAGAAGTTCAAAAGGGCTGTAACCAACCCCCTTCTGAGGCACCTCCCTATATGCAAATAAAAGGCAGGGCAAGAGTATGTCCCATCTTCGCCTAAGCTTTTCTGGGAGCCCTTTAAATCATGCCCTTCAAGGTTTTGTTGAATCTCTCAACTAAACCATTGCATTGTGGGTGATAGGGTGTGGTGAACTTATAAGTCACTCCACACTCCTTCCACATTGCTTTTAAGTACCCAGACATGAAGTTTGCACCCCTGTCTGATACTACCTCCTTAGGAAAGCCCACTCTTGAGAAAATTCCCAGGAGGGCCCTTGCCACCACAGGTGCTGTAGTGGTCCTGAGGGGAATAGCCTCTGGGTACCTGGTGGCATGATCCACTACCACCAGGATAAACCTGTGCCCAGATGCTGTTTGGGGATCCATGGGACCAACAATGTCAATCCCTACCCTTTCAAAGGGCACCCCCACCACAGGTAGTGGTATCAGGGGGCCTTTGTAGTGCCACCTGCCTTGCCACTGGCCTGGCAGGTTACACAGGAGCGACAAAACTCCTTGGTGTCTTCAGACATGTGGGGCCAGTGAAAGTGAGGGACAATTCTGTCCCAAGTCTTGTTCTGGCCCAGGTGACCTGCCAAGGGAATATCATGGGCTAGGGTCAATAGGAAGCCCCTGAACTTTAGAGGTATAACCAACCTCCTGGTAGCACCAGGCTTGGGGTCTCTACTCTCTGAGTACAGGAGTCCATCATCCCAATACACTGTATGGGGACCACTAGCTTTCCCAGCAGCCTCAGCAGCAGCTTGCTGTCTGAGGGGTTCAAGGGAGGGGCAGCTCTGCTGCTCCTGGCTCAGATCTGCCCTGGAAGGTCCCCCTGTCCCCAAGAACTCAACCTGGTCAGGTTCAAGTTCCTCTGGGACAGTTCCTTCTTCAGGACTGAGATCATCCCCCTCAAGGGACTGATCTTCTTCCTGAGCCAAGGGGGAAGGCACTGCCTTAACCCTACTACTCCTCCTCTTGGAAGGCACTTGGTCCATTATTCCAGAATCCAAGGCCTGTTCAGTGCTAGACATTTTGGCTTGTGACCTGGTCACAGCAAACACATCTGCAGGGATCCCCAGCATTTCTGCATGGGTCCTGAGCTCCACTTCTGCCCAAGCAGAAGTCTCTAAGTCATTGCCAAGCAAGCATTCGACTGGTAGGTTTGCACTCACCACAACCTTCTTAAGGCCAGTTACCCCTCCCCAGGAGAAGTTAACAACTGCCAGAGTTTGGTCTGTTCTGACGTTGCTAGCATTGGTCACTTGGTACATCTCACCAAGTATAACTTGCCCAGGATGCACAAGGTCTTGTGTCACCATTGTGACACTTGCCCCTGTGTCCCTAAATGCCAAAGCCTCTCGTCCATTGATTAAAGGCTGTTGTCTGTACTTGCCCAGATTACTGGGACTCACAGAGGAGGTCACATCCATGCCTCCATCACAGACTAACACAGCCTGAGTTAGTTCTCTGACTAGGTCAGAGCCCAACTCAGTACCCAGGGTGAACCCTACTAAACCCTTGGCTGGAGCACTCCCACCAACCGTACTAGGGGGAACAGGTGCCTTAGGGGCATTGGTGGGTGCTGGACTTGAGTCTTTGGACTTGGTGCAATCACTGGTCCAGTGGGTCTTTTGCTTACAGACCTTGCACCATGGTTTTCTTTGGCCTTTCCCTTTTGTAGACTGTGAATCCCCACCTGAAGAAGATTTTTGGGGGCCTGATGAAGACTTTTGATCTTTACCCTTCTCCCCACCCTTTTCAGAGTTCTTAGCATCTTGCTTCTTAGTGTCCCCACCTTGGTTCTGTACTTTCTGCTTCACCCTGGTTCTGACCCATTTGTCTGCCTTCTTTCCCAATTCTTGGGGAGAGGTCAGATCAGAGTCTACCAGGTATTGATGCAACAGCTGATTTTGACAGTTATTAAGAATCTGCTCCCTCATTATCAGATTGTACAATCCTGAGAAGTCACACACCTTACTGCCCATCAACCAGCCTTCCAGAGCCTTGGCAGAACAATCCACATAGTCTACCCAGTCTTGAGTCTGTGCTTTTGTGTATCTCTGAACTTCAACCTGTACTGTTCAGTGGTTAGGCCAAACCCATCAATAAGAGCACTCTTCAAGACCTTGTAATTATCAGCATCCTCCTCTCTAACAGTGAGGAGCTTATCTCTACCTTTGTCTGCAAAGGAGAGCCACAAGATTGCTGCCCACTGCTCCTGAGGGACCTTCTGTACTTTACAGGCCCTCTCTAGAGCAGTTATCCACTTATGGATGTCATCCCCACTCTGGTAGGGAGGGACAATCTTGCTCAGGTTCCTATGGTCATAGGACCTTTCCCTATCTCTAGGCACTTGGCTGCCACCATGGGACTCTAGTCCCAACTTTCTTTTCTCTCTAAAGAGATCTAGGGACTCCCTGTCTAAGGCTACTTGTTTCCTTCTGAGTTCAAGCTGAGCTTCCTCATACTGAATCAGCCTCTTTCTCCTCTCATGAGAGGATTCCCTCCTATGAGATGAGACAGAGCTCCCTATTGAGGTGCCAGAGTGGTTAGACTCCTGAGAAGGAGATCTAGACTTTCTGGGCACACTCATAATCCTTCCTGGGGGACAAAGAGGGTATCATCCTGATCATCCTCTTCATCTTCCACAGGAGGGATTGGGTTATCAGGTCAGGGTCATTGTCACCCTCCTGGCCAGTTTCAGAGGGGGGCTGGGGGTATTGTTACCCCTGGCCCCTTCCTCTTCTTCTGCCCCACCCTCTGCTCCTACCCCTTCAGTCCCCAAGGGCTTACTAAGGTCATAAGCTACCAACAACTCCTTAAGGTGTTGGGTGGTGGGACTTTGGCCTGTCCTTAATTTCCTCAAGTTACATAATGCTCTCAATTCCAAGAATGGGAGTGTATCATACTTGGAGGGAAGAAGCCCAGTGGCTTCTGGCAAGGATTCTCTAGATCCTACCTTTAAAGACATTACTAGTGTGGTGTGGTGTATGCACTACCTACTC
The DNA here is from genome assembly GCA_963921515.1 of Calotriton arnoldi. Taxonomy (NCBI): domain Eukaryota; kingdom Metazoa; phylum Chordata; class Amphibia; order Caudata; family Salamandridae; genus Calotriton; species Calotriton arnoldi. The sequence goes on from CAWUFW010003626.1 coordinate 1,006,151, forward strand.
TAGTGTGGCCTACTAAACTCTCTTGAGTTGTAGAAAGGGTGTGCTATCCCTTAACACACAACTCTAAGTTCAGTAGAACTTACTGTATTCTAAGCTTAAATTATATGTACCTTAGGTACCTTTAGTGGTTTTCAGTTGATCAATTCAATTGAGATTATCTGGTAAAACAATAGCAAGCTGGAATCCCACACGCTGCACACCAATGTGAGAAGTGTGCCTGGCATATGCTGTCCACTAATTATAGTGGGCACCTTGCACCAGTCCAAACAACCCCTTATTGGAGATAGGTTAAAGACAACCTTATTGAAAGCTATCCTAGTGGTAGCTATGGAGAGCAGCCTTCAGGCTAAGTCTTGAAGGAATGTAAAGCAGCTTGTTTTACCAGTCTATAATCTCTTGAGTGATCAAATGAAAGAGCACCACACCAGGTATATATTCAAAATATATGTATTTATTGCTAAACACACCCCTCTAGTCTCTTTATGAGGCTAGAGTTTGAAGTACACAAGTTATAAGTTATTTAAACACAGTAATAGCACAAATACACGTTTGGGCCCTAGGGGCGTACCAAACCATATACCAATAAAGTGGTATAAGAACCACGACTGAACTAGACACTAGGCCTAGAGCCTCTAGAAGTGCTTGGACCACAAGGAACCACCCAAGGTAGTGACACAGGGGACCCACGGGGGACGCGTGCAGTGTAAATACACAACCGTGATACGCCCTTAACTTCTATGGAGAAAGTCGCGATCAGGAAATTAAAGAAAAGGGACACTTAAAGGAGGACTTGGAGCAAACCCTTTGAGAACTAGGTCGTTCTAGAGTCTCTACCCACGGGAGCACCGGAGTACTCGTGTTACCTCACCCAGGGAAGCCGGGTGCATAGGTGCCTTTCGGGGTCGGGTTTTGTCGTCGATTTGAATGGCGATCTGCTGCAAAGTACTGCTGGCGACCAAGTGGAAAGTGTCCGGGTGGATCCAAGAGTGGATCGGAGATCTGAAGAACCTGAAAGCAGAGGGGACAGAGTCTGGGTCACTAGCCAGTGACCAGGAAGGCGATGGACAGATGCCCACCGATGTCGAGTGCCCACTGATGTTGAGTCAGTCGTCTTGACTCTTCAGCCACGAGGTCCAGGAGGCGTTGTCGGCAACCAGGAGCAGGATTCGGGCTGGTACACGATGTTTGTCGAGTGCTGAGGTGTCGGCGACCGGATTGGACCCAACAAGCCTTGGCAACGGCAAGTCTCGATGAAGATGAAGATCGTCGATGGTGCAGACCAGCAAGGTCTGGGGAACTCACCCAGCAAGGGTAAGTGAGGACAGGCCTGGAGCAACCAGGATTCCCAAGAAGAAAAAGATTGGCCTTCATGAAGGGCTACTAGCCAACGGGCTAGCGACCGCGAAGGAGCCTCGAGACATCGCACGTGGATCTGGCTCACAGGACACTCATGGAGTGGAGGCCAGTGATCTTCGGTGCAGTTAGTGCTGGAGGCTAGGGCTACTTGGAGCCCAAAGCACGACTTTGTGGGAGACCCAGAAGAGGATGCACTTGCAAATGTGCTCGGTGTCCAGGGGTCACAGTCTAACATTACCCACGATAGCTACGGGCCTCAGCTTTGCTGGGGACTCAGGGTAGCCTCGGGGAAGTCTGAGAATCTACCTCTGGTGATGCGAAGACTTCGGCGTCCAACGGGAGCTTCAGAAATGCAGACCGGACAGATGCGTCTTTGGTGCCTGCCAAGCAGGGGAGTCACTCCTTGACCCCAAGGGAGATTCTTCTGTCCTCTAATCTTGAGTAGAGCGTCGAAGGTCCAGGATTCTGTTTCAGAGTTTCGTCCAGGGATAATCTAAAGTCCTAAGGACTGGGTTCCTATACTTATACTAAGTTTAGGGGTTGGACTACCCTGTGGCCCCACCTATGGGTGGGTCAGGGCAGAGGGGTGGCTACACCCCTTTCCCTTTGTCCAGTTCACGCCAAAGCAGGGGCTGCAAGCCCCTGATCCGGTTTGAACTGGGGTATGCACAGGGACACCAAGTGTGCCCCCAGTGCAGGACTTCAAAGCACCCGAAGGTGCTCCCGCCCAGCCCCAATACACATTATCCTGTCTGGGGAGGTGGTCACACCTCCCTGGGACAGGAAACCTATTGTCCAGGCCTCCCCTGCCGGAGTTTCGTCCAGCAGCAGGAGGCCAGTCTTGTGTCTGTGGCAGCAGCATCCATTTTGTGATGCCAGGGCTTTAGAAAGAAGTTTCCGGGCTAGCCAGAGTTAACATGTCTTTCCCTCTAGAAGGGTGGAATGCTACCCCCGCCGCCAGGGGGGGGGGTAGTATTCCAAGATGTTTGACACCAAACACGACATGTTTAGGTGCAGCCATTCCAAAGTTAGCATTTAACGCAAGGTTATAATGCGCTTAAGAGTATATGGTCAGGCTGCACTACAAACAGCATCAGAGAAGGGTCTCCGAACGCTGCAGAGGGGCCCTGCTCATGCAGGGGCACCCTCTCACATAGGAACCACGCACTCTGCCTTCAGGATTGATAAGGCCTGCCTTAGGAGTGACTTATAGGTTTATATGTGTGTATGTATTTAGTGATATAGGTAACCTATATCACAGTAAGGAGTGCATGCACCACCTTACCCAGGCTGCAGTAGCAGACCTGTGGTGTCAGTTTGGATGGCCTTCCAGGGGTGGCATAATACATGCTGCAGCCCCTGGTAGGCCTCTGAGGTACCTATGCCCTTGGTACATAGTATACCATATACTAGGGACTTATAAGGGCACTCCAGATTCCAATCAGTGATGTGCCTAAGGCACATGGAAACCATTTTAGAGAGGAAGCAGCTAGGCTGGGGTTCTGATTAGCAGGGCCCCAGCCAGACTAATGTCGAAAAACAGTGAAGCATCAGCAAAAAGTGGGGGTACCCATGTGAAGCAGATCCTACTCTCCTACACTTGAAACACCTTTTCCAAATTAAATACACGTTATATTGCGAGGTCAAATCCAAATTAAACACACTCACTCAAATCAATCATGAATTAATTACTTGAGCATTCCTTACACTACCCATCAGACTAAAAGCATCAGCATCTGAGCAGGGCTCATTCATTCATTTTTTACTTGCATGCCACTTTTAAAAATGCAACTTCATGTCTGTAGCTCAAAACAGCTTTTGTCATTTTGCAATGTGCAAAGCTAAATGTGAGATCTGGGCGCCATCAGCGCACCCCTGCTTTTCTCTCTTTTTTTGTTTTATTATTACTTCATGCTCTCTAACTGTCTTACTTCACATTCTCCCCCATTACACATTCCTTCATCCTTTCTCAAACCATTCATCCTATGCAAAAACAAACATATATATATATGATTACTATATTCCTTTTTTTTTTTTTACTTTGTTCAAAAAGAGGCGCCGGCTGATCTTCTTCCAATGGGCATTTACAAAGCAACAACGACAACAAGAGAACAAATTAAGCTCATTCCAGGTATTTTCAAGAAAGGGCCCAAATTCATTATTTTGCCTGGCAAAGGAATTGCAAGTACTTTTCCCAAAAGACAGCCCTCAGACCGTACCAAAAACAAACTGATGGTGCACCATATTCACAAACAGATTCAAGCGCTTGTTCCAAAGACGCTCCTCAGACCGTGTCAAGCAAAGGAAACCACAAGTCAGTCCTCAGACCGCACCAAGACAAGACAGTCCTCAGACTGTACCAAGACAAGACAGGCTCTAGCCCCAGGCCTTTTCAAGAATAAGCCAAATCAACAAGTGGCCTGGCAGAACGTTCAAAAACGCTCCGTATCACAAGGGTTCGCAGACCCACCAAGTTAACCAAGACGGCGCCGCACTTACCAAAAATCAAGATGAACTCACCTGGTGCACACAGGTCAAACAAGATTATTCTCCACTGCCGACTCTTCAGACCAAACGGTCAGATCCAAGGGTTTCGCCTTTTCAGGACCCCAGCCGAGATGACCACTAGATGAGGAGCCGCCCGATCAGACAGGCGGGGCAGCCGCGAGAACCAGGCTCTATCATATGGGGATCCCCGATCCGCCGATCCGACCAGACGCAACCCCGACCCCACAGCCCGACTACGCGCAGGATGGGCCACCTGGTGGAGTCCCTGTTCAGGCGCCAACTGAAGGAAGTGACCCAAATAGGGCCACCCTGGTCACTCTCGACCTCCTCTAGCCTTCTACTTAATGAAGAGTTGATGACGCAGTAGAGAACACAAACAAACTAGTTTATTCACAAAGTACACTGCAGTGGAGTCCAATCTGACCAGCCTCCTATGATGGCTGACGAGGGACTGACTCTATTAAGCATAAAGTTACATTATGTATGTTGCAGAGCCCACAAAGACCCGCCCATTATGGAAAAATACAGCTTGGGCAAACACTGAACAAAAGGGAGGCACAGAAGGATGAGCTAAGAGTCTGAGACCGGGAACACACTATCTCTCTGGCAAGGTCATACAGTTTGTGCTTGCAGCTGGAATAGTGGGAGCACCCTCTATCTCAGGGAAAGGTATGCGTTAACAAGCAACTTTCTCATGCTTCAGTGAGGCCTAACCATGGAGATGTAAATGCATCCCAGCAGCTTTCTGCTGAGGCAAGCAACATGAGACAAAAGCTTGATCTTAGTTACAGAACAAGATGGTGCCAATAAAGATGGCACCATAAATGCTAACTTAACACGGAATAGAGTTTGAGCATAGCAAAGGGAGCATTTTGATTCTGTGCATTACAGAAATAGCATTTCAAATCTAACAGTCTGGAAAGCCTCCCTCTCTTTTTCGGCATTTTGAGTCTGCTGTTCCAGTACCAGTTGTAAATGACGACCTTCTGCCAAATGGGTGACCATTCCCTCCATTGTTATGGGTTGTGTCACTGTTGTCTCAAACACATTCATACCACTTCTGACACCACTGTCGTCACCCCGTCTTCCCTACAGGAGAGACGCCCAGACACGGTTTAGTTAACAGCTTTATTCGTTGCTTAGTGTTTAAGTGTCCTAGTTGCAAACGTTACAACCTACAAGAATCTTATCCTCCAATCTTTCCTTTCCAAGCTCCTTCCGGACTACAACACTCTTGGGTGCTTCGTGTAACCCCTTCTGGTTCCTCCGCCTCTGACGCTTCTCTTTGATCCAGGAATGAGGTGTGGTGTGGCCCTCAGAAGTAAATCAAACATTTCGAGAAAGTATATAATAAAGCCAAAATGCCCTTTCATGTACTGTGTCTACTGTGCTGCCACCATACCTGTGCATTCAGTGGTCCCTCTCTTTCCATAGGTGTGCTTTCCTTCCCAAGTGACCCTGGTGCGGTGACCGGACCCCAGCCCACCACCTTTTTATAGAGAACAATCTCACAACTGGCACTTGCCAGAAGCCAAGGCCCTCCAGGTTCGCTGCAACTGGAGCCACAGAGTCCACTTCTTCACAGGGACCGCTGGACCTCGACACAGTGCGGTTACAGCACTCTTCCTCTCTCCTGCAATCTCCTCGCTCAGTCTCTCTCCTATCGGGCCCTTTGACCTCTTTACGCCCATCCATGGTGTCTGCTGCCTAGTACTCTCCATGGTCCTTAGCGCCTCCTCACACCTCGCCTCGCCTCGCCTTATGCCTGCTGGCCTCTCTCCGTTGGTGTCCTCATTTTCTCCTCCTCCTCGTTTGAAGCCGCCACCTCCAAGACAAAGTGTCCAACACAGTGTACGGGGCCATCGTGTTGTTTCATACAGGCTTGTATTGGCAGTCCCGTTATGTGTACCCCAAGCACTGGAGCGCTGCCGCCCTCTCATTCTGCGTCTAAGACAACAGCCATCTTGGAATTCTCGAGCGCGGGAGTGCTTGATTACAGGGGGATGAGCTGTTTTCTATGCATTTTGATGATCTTGTGAAGAAATTAGTTGAGGAGAAAAGGATTCTGCAGCTATTTAAGAGTTTTACTCCCTAGAAACCATTTATACGTAAGAAATCCTTTCAAAGGTTCCTGGAAAGTCTTCCTTTTCGAGGTCAGGGAACTACAGCAGTGGTAAAACCTGACCACAACTGTAGGCTCAAGGTCAGCTACAAAGCAAGGAAGAATAAGACTATTTTTTTTTAATTGGTGACATCTGATATCAAAATAATCACAAAGAGAGAGCCTCCTACCTATATCCTGTAAAACCACTTGATCAGATGAAAAAGGGACTCATATTTAGTTTTTAGAAGAACCCTCACCCACTAACATCAGTTAGTGGCATGCTTCATCATAGGGTTCCCACCCGAGACACCTAGTGCATCTGGGTGTGGTGCATAATCAGATATTAGAGGATGCCAACTAGGTGAAATGTAAGCGAGACACCTTGACGAATGTGTGACCACAGGGTCCGCCTACCTCTAAGTACCTATGAAGCTAAGGACAAACTTATCTAATAAACTTTCACAGGAGACTTTCCTGTACGGAAGCATAAACGAAAATTCTAAGTTACGAATATAGCACAACTTCACGAGTTGTAGTGTGCATGTGCACACGAATAGGAAACAGGCGCATGAGATTAGGGAATCACTCGGTCCTGAAGAAAGCCATTTGACCCATATGGGCAACAGAGACTTTGGCTGAAAGATGTAGACCATAGATGGGGGAGATCAAGCCTCACCTTTTGTCACTATGTATATGTATCTACTCCAAACGTATCTCAGGTATTTGCTGCTTGTGTGAATCTCTGTAAAGTGCTCTGATGCCTTCGGGTCAAGTCCGCGCTACATAAAACTCTATTAATAAATAAAATAAAATAAAAAATATGTAATAGTGTATCTCCTCCTAACAAGATCAGCATTTTGTGAAAACTATGGGGCATATTTACAAGCCCCTATCGCCATCACAACGTCACTTTCTGTGACGTTGTGATGGTGATAGGGGCCTCGCCTTATTTACAAGGCAGCATTAAGCCACTTAACGTGGCTTACGCCGCCTTGTAAATAAGGCCCCCTTTCACGCTATGCTTAGCGTGAAAGGGGAGGGCAATGGGTGTTGCTGTGGGCATTCCACCGCAACACCCATTGATTCTGCCGCTGCCTCCTATTTACAAGGGAGGCGTAAATAGGAGCCGGCGCCAGAATTAAGACCAGGGAAAACCTGCTCTTACCCTGGAGCAACGAGGAGAAATGTTTCATTTCTCCTCGTTTTTGCTGTTTTCATGTGTGCTGCGGTGTGCAGCACACATGGAAACAGCAAAAGGCCAATGATTGTTTATGTACAGGAAGGTCCCCCTTCCTGCACATAAACAATCATTTTTAAAAAATGCTGTTTTGCAACTTCTATGTGTGCTGCATTAAGCAGCACACATAGAAGTTACAGAGCGGCATTTAAATATTGTTTATGTGCAGGAAGGGGTACTTTCCTGTGCATAAACAATCTTCCCCTGAACGCAGACACCCTTGCACTATGGTGCAAGGGTGCCTGCGTTGGCGCTAGGCTGATAAACTTAGCGCCAGCACAGGGGGAAGCGCAGGGCTGCACCATATCCTTGTGAATATGGTGCAGCCCTGCGTTTCAGAAGTGGCAGAGTGTGGCGTTAAGCCAAGGAGGCTAACGACACCCTCCGCCACTTCTTTGTAAATATGCCCCTCTGTGTCCCAAGGATCCAGACAGGAGACAACCATTGATGCAAGGAATTCAAGCCTTAGTAGCTGAAGGAACAGCGGTTCCAGTCCTAGAGGCTTAGAGGGGCATGGGTTTCCACTCCATTTTATTTCTGTTCCGGAAAGCAGATGGCAGCTTTTGACCAGTCTTGTATCCCAAGAACTTGAGCAGGTTTCTCGAGCATTTAACTTTCAAAATGGTGACTCTCCAGGCTGTGAGTCCTTTGATCTCAAAACGGAATTTTCCCATAACTTTGGATGAACAAAATGCATATTTCCCATGCCTATTCATCTAGACTCTGAGAAATGTCTTCGTTTCACGATCCAGGAGAATCATTATCAGTTTGCAGTTTTACCTTGAGGTCTCACGTCATCCCCGAGAGTCTTCACTAGGGTACTAGCTTTAGTTATGGCTCATCTACATATCTTTGGTGTTCATTTGTTTCCATATCTGGGTGATTGGCTATTTCTTGTTCCTTCTTTTTCTAAGGCTTAGGAACATGTGAAGCTGGTTTGTTCAACTCTAGACTCTCTGGGCTTCCTTCTCAATCAGAAGTCACGACTGGTTCCAACGAAGCAGAAAAACGTCATAGGAGTTTTTTTTGACACAGGGAATGCACAAGCATGTCTTCCAGAACCAAGAAGACAGAAACTGCAGTCTCAGTTACAGCAACTTCTCCAAACTCGTTCAGCATCAGCTCGCCACTGGTTGAAAATTCATGGCCGCATGGCTTCGTGCACAGCAGTAGTTCTGTGGGCTCGCCATCGTTTAAAACTGTTATTCCTTCATTCCTTCATGTTTTGGCTCACTGGTCCCCATCATCAAGGAACTACCAAGTTCAGATCTCAGTGTCTTAGACCGTTGCCCAGTGACTCCAATAGTGGCTACTTCCCTCAAATCTACAGAGGGGAGTTCCAATGGTAGAACTCTTGCCTCTGGTTCTCATGACAGATGCAAGCCAGTGGGGTTGGGTGACAACATTATGAGATCGGGGAAATTCAAAAGACGTGGTCCCCTGCAGAGAGCCAGACCTCCTCCAATTGGCGAGAACTTGCTTCAGTCATCAGAGCGCTCCATGTTTTCGAGAATGTCCTCATGAACAAGCCTCTTCTTGTGAGGACGTACAGCCAGGTCACCAAATCCTATCTCAACAGTTAAGGAGGGGCAAAATCCTTACCATTTAGACAGTCTGACAAACAAGATATTCTCCTGGGCAGAAGAGAAACTTGTCTCCCTATGAGCCATGTACATTATGGGGAATGACAATTTCAGAGCAGACAGGATCAGTTGGAATTTACCCTCCTCAATAGATTTTCAACTCAGTCAGCAGACTTTTCAGTTAATGAGCAAGTGGGGCTTCCAACACTCGACCTCTTTGCATCTCCCACGAATGCTCTCTAATCGCGCTTCTGTATGGAGACTACGTGTATGGAGGTGTGGGGATTAGGACCTCAGGAGCCGTTGTGGGCCAACACTCCTATTCCCCTCCACCCAAAATAGTTTCAAAAGATTCAGAGGACGAGTGTTACAGTAATCTGGATTGCTCCATTTTGGCCAAGCAGACCGTGGTTTCCTCATCTGCCACAGATGTCAACGGATCCTTATCTGCTGCCACCTCTTCAGCCCTCACCTCCTCTGCTCCCAGTGCTGACATTCAAACAGTTGGGTCAGTTAAATCTGTGGACCTGCAGGTCGAATAGACTCGCCTACAACAGTTAGATTGTTCAAGAGGTGGCCTGTGACATTCAGTCTTCCAAGAAAGACTTGACTTTGAAAGAATATGCAAAACATTCTGGGGCCTTCTCAAAATCAGATTATGGCGGTCTCTATAGATTCCTTCAGAATTCTGGAGTTTTTAATGGATTTTCAAGAGGTTTAGCCCCTCTTTCTTCACAGCTCAATGGGCGGCAATTTACTCTTGTAGAGGTTCTTATGGGGACTTGCTAAAGATATTTCCTTTAGCAAAAAACAAAAACTACTCAAGTCCTTTAGATTGAAAAGGCCTTGGTTATCCTATCCCTTCATGGGATGTTTCTGTGGTTTTCCAGGGTCTACAGAAGGAAACTTTTAAACCACTGGAACAAGCTCATATCTCTTGGGTGTCCACTTAAGTAACTTTTTTATTGCCCATAACTTCAGCTAGTAGGTTGGGGGAATAGTCATCGCTCTAAGATTGCTATGCTTATTTGTGGTTTTCCTGACAGGGTAGTTCTTCGACCAGATGTTAAGTTCAGACTGAAGATACGGTGATTTCATTCCTCTCAAGAGATTGTCCTTCCAGTTTTTCAGGAATCTGATGATATTCTTCATCCTTAAAAGTCAAAAGAGCTTTGCTGATCTATTTGAAGAGATTGGGAGACCTTAGAAAGTGCCTGTCTCACTTTGTTTTATATGGATCAGCAAATAAAGGAAAGAAGGCAGCAATGGCAACTATCAGTAGATGGGTTAAGCAGGCAATTTCCCAGGCCTACATTTCCATGGGGGAACAACTGCTAGATAGCATGATAGCTAGATCAACGCTGGATGTGGCTACATCCTGAGACGAGGTGGGGGTGTTTCTCTAGAAGAGCTGCCACCTGGGCAAACCCTCATACTTTTTTCTCATTATAAGTTGGAGTTATTTTTGAATGATGATGTTAACTTTGGAGCATCTGTGATAAAAACAGCAATGACATAATTGTTGAATATGATTATATGCTTACTGAGCAACATAAATTGTGTCAGTCTCTTCTTTGGGTTTGGTATATATTATCCTCATACATTACGACTATGACGAGGATAATGAAATGTAGGGTAATAAAACCGTTGCTTACCGGTAGTCTTCATTATTGTTAGAATAGTCCTCCTTGTCATTGTAGGTTCCGGCTATCCCTCCCATTTCCTGAACACAATTTATGAGCTTGGTGACACGTAAGAAGTGGCTGGGGTAGGAGGTACCTTTCTAAGCCAATCACATTTTGACTTTGGTCGTGATCACTGTGGGAGATGGATCGGCCACACACGTTACGACTATGACGAGGAGGACCCTACTAAGGGTAATGAAGATTACCCATAAGAAACTGTTTAATTTACACTCCTCTCTGCTGTCCATTACCAATTTTAGTTCTCATGTCAAGGAGCTAAATATTGTGCACCTAAATCCTGCACTCCTCTGTTGGGGTATCTTATGTTTGCCCACCTACAACCCTGACCATATCTATAATCATACTGTGTGCTGTCCCGCAGCATGTATTTGGTGGAACTGTATGAGTTTTGTGTGTGTTTATGTGTGGGCGAGATTGATTTGCTGTTTGCAATAGTTTGTGTATGTGGATACCTGTATATCTGTTATCCTGTGTGCAGTATGTAAATGCAGGTCTGTTGATCTGCCGTCATGGTGTGTGTACATCTGTGTGCATGGGCACTCTTTTGTCCAAAGGTCCACATCTGTTCTGTAACTCTGTGTGGAGGTGTGTTGCTGTGCTCGTCCTTGGGCATCTACATGTGATTCCCTATCAAAATATGTGCATGATTGTGTGATCTGTGTCAGTGTGTGTGTTGGGTTCTGAGTGTCTGTGTGCATGTGCACTAAAGTGAGGGAGAGGTAAGGGTACTAGATAACACCAAGTCGCCAAAGACGTAATACAACAGTGCAGGGATTTTCTTTTACAAAGCATTATTTTCATGTGTCTTAGAATAGTTTAATTAGGTTAACTGGTCAACTAGGACCGCAACTCCCAGAATGCACAGAGGGCACAGGGAAATCCAGTACTTTCATTCTTATAAACATGCTAACATTTAAAAAATGAAAAGTGGGAGATTTTGGAAAAAATATCGGGCGAATGTAATTTCCCCATCTACTTTTATTAAAGCAGAGGCACTTTTAGGTGGGAGGCAGCTAAAATAATGCAATTTTTGGTTCAAAAAAGTGTTTCTGCCGCCTGACTTGCATTTGTTGGCATGGATGTTCTTAACATGCAGTCATCTGGTTACCTCAATCAAAAAAGGTGGTTTATGTTCCTTTATTTTTTTGAAAATGTTTCTGAATACACAGAAGAGTGCATTTCTTCATCTATTTGATGTGTGGAAAACAATATCAACTTGAAATCATTGTCAATGCATGGTATGTTGCAATGAGTCTCTAGGCTCCCTGTGCGCTGTAGACAAGCTGCCAGGCGGCCCACTTTCATCTGTGGCATATCCAGTCCTTGTTTTCAGTCTACAACACTTTGCATTCTGGAAAATGTAGTTCCTTGTTTACTATGTTGAGCGAGGCATCATCTGTGACACACCCATACATGCTGCCATTTTGAACCTGGTAAGAGCAGTGGTCGAAGTGGGGCGATCTGAGGGGCACGTTGTACCATTACTTTTTTAATTTTAGAAAACCAGCTGCCCTACTTTCTGTGAAAAGACATCTGTCCCGGGACAGTTAATTCTGACAGTTGAAATGCACCCGCTGAAGCATAAGGCAGGGAGACTCCTGTGCTGTGAAGCCAAGGGAGGGACAGACAGGTAAACAAGCCTCTAGCCAGGGTGCCTACTAGCCTGAAAGAAATGTAAATGTGCACAATTGGTCAATCGGCAATGTAAAGGGTGCTTGGAAGCCCGTACTGGCTTTAATTGATAGAATCACTTGAAGCTGACTGATGACACACACATTCTTTTTGAGAGATGTTGTAAGGGAGCTAACAGCTAAGCTGTGTACTTTTAAAGACAGTTATTACAAATATGTGCTTCCTGATAACACACATTTATTCTTTTTGAGAGGTATTGTAAGGGAGCTACCACGTAAGCTGCAAAGTGTGTGCTTTTAAAAGATATTTATGAAAAAAAATTGCACTACATACACAGTCTATTACTAAAATCTGTATTTTGGAATCACTTTTTTATCTTAAACCTTTTGCGCATTTTGTAGCAGCCTATCTTATACTGTGTGAAATGCAAGTTTAAAATAATGGCTTACATGTTCCCAGTGTTTTCTGTCACACACTGGGACCTTGAAGCACTAATCATACTACTATTCTCAGCGCATCAACCAGGATTCAATTCTGCAGCTCTCTGGTGAAGGGCATTAACTAATAGATGTTTCATAATCTACAATAGTGTATTTCCCACTGATAACAATAACTTGCATTACTGTACATTATTTTATATGTAGTTACCTGAAGGTGAAAGAGGTAAAGAGTTGCAGAATATATTTTTTGGGCCATCCCTTTAAGCACACCCCCACACTCACTCACCCCACCCCCATTGCGCGCAGCATCACAGTTCTCATACTTTTTTAATGCACTTCGACCACTGGGTAAGAGGGATGAAAGAGGAATAAAAACTCAGAGGAATAGATTATCCCCATTGACTTGCAATAAAGCAGAGGGGGTTTAGGAGGGAGACACCTAAAAGTGTTGGCCTTTAAAAAATCGGGACTCTACCATCTAATCAGGTCTATTGACATGATGCACGCACACCCGGAGCTGGTTTTCAACCAACAGCACTTTGCATTCTGGGGTGTGTAGTTTTGTGTTCACTAGGTTGCGTGGGACTCAAAAAGGCTTCGCTAACTTGCTGAGCAGTGTTGGCCCCAATACAAGCTATATTAAGGTATTACAAGTGACCTTTGGCTGCTCGGCTTCTACACAGCAAGTATCTGATGTAAAAAGGTGAAACAAACTGCGACAGTAAGCATTTTGTTGCTGAAATTAAATACTGTTTATGCAAAATTATGGATTCCTTTACCCCTTTTAATAAACACTTCACTTTCCACGTTTCCAAAAGAAAGAGAGGGGTGGAGCGGGCGTGCGATGGCAGCACAGGTGAGCTTAACAAATCCAATTAATTACGAGTCTGGAGCCTTGGCGGGAGGCACGGAGGTGGGGTTTAAAAGCTCATTTTTGAGCAACCAAACGGCCCAGAGTGGTGTTGTGGAGGTGTTTGCGCGCTGAAACGTGAGCTAAAACGGTAAAGTGATTGCCCTTGTCTTTTTGAAGTTTAACTTTTTGCGGCCGAAGAATTTAATTACACAGTATGTAAATATGTCTTCTAACAACAGATGTGTCGTACTGTGGTGTCGCATTCTAGTGGTCAGAGGGAACCTACATTTCACGTACGACGCTTCAGTTAATACCTAGCAATTTGTTTTATGAGTTGCACCATAGTTGCGTAGAAGAGTGACATTTACTGCTTTTATAACCGCTACTGCAGACTGTATTTTAAGTTGTTACTACGAGTCCGTGAAATGCTTACTAACTCGCTACTATGATGGAACATTAACGTTCTACGTTTTTTTGGCTCTGGTGAATTCGACTAGCATCCAAGGCCTGTTATATTCGGTTAGCCAGCAACCTTTGCTTCCTGTCACACTGGTTGGTATATTTTTGAGTTGCGCCGAGGATCGTCTAACTTATTGTACTCGCGTGAGCAGCTACGATGCGTCCTATCTGATTACCGTTCCCAGGCGCGAGGGCTTGCCTCGCCAATATGGTCATGCAGTACCCCCCCCCCGTACTTATTTGAATTTTAAAGAATTCACGGGGTCCCCTCAGCACAGTATCCTGGCCTGATGGCTCTTGTGAGTCCAGAGGACTAGGAGGGCTCCTCCATGTACTCTGGGATTCCCTTTTCATGTTTCATTACGCCACTGCCCCAAGCAATGCAAAAACCTTAGCTGGGTCCGCTATGCTTCTTCAATTTATCGGGCCTATGACCAGATTAATTCCACGCCTCCCGGAGGTTCAACCAATCAGCATTTGTATAGTGCGCTAATCCCTTCAATCAGGGAATTGTAAGCGTGCTACTCACCCGTGAGGGTCTCAAGGCGCTGGGGGGATCTGCAGATCTGTTTAGCCAAAAAGCCAGGTCTTGAGGGTCTTCCTGAAGGTGTTCAGGGATGCGGCACGTCTGATGTCTGCCGGTAGCTCATTCCAGGTCTTGGCTGCAATGTGAGAGAAGGATCTTCCGCCTGCTCTGGCTCTGTGGATGCGTGGGGTTTCAGCCAGTGCGAGGTTGGAAGATCAGAGGTTTCTTTTGGGTACGTGGAAGTTGATTCTGTCGTTGAGGTATTTTGGTCCGTTGTTGTGTAGGCGTGAGTGAGGATTTTGAAAGTGACTCTTTTCTCCACGGGGAGCCAGTGGAGACTTCGTAGGTGTTGGCTGATGTGTTCGTGTCGGGGGATGCCGAGGACGAGTCTGGCGGTGGTGTTCTGTACTGTCTGGAGTTTGCGGAGTAGGGACTTGTTGATGCCGGCGTAGAGTGCGTTTCCATAGTCCAGTCTGCTGGTGATGAGTGCGTGGGTGACTGTCTTCCTTGACTCAGGGGGGATCCACTTGAAGGTCATGCGGAGGGTGTTGAAGCAGCTGGAGGTGACGGCGTTGACCTGTCGGTTCATGGAGAGTGATGAGTCGAGTACAATGCCGAGGTTCTTGGCGTGGTCTGAGGGGGTAGGTGGGCTTCCGAGGGCAGTCGGCCACCAGGTGCTGTCCCATGCAGAAGGGGTGGTGACGAGGACTTCTGTCTTCTCGGCGTTGAGCTTCAGGCAGCTGTTGGTCATCCAGACTGCGACGTCTTGCATTCCTTTCTGGAAGTTGAGTTTGGCAGTGGTGGGGTCTTTGGTGAGGGAGAGGATGAGCTGGGTGTCGTCTGTGTAGGATACGATGTTGAGGCCGTGTTGGACGATGGCTGCGAGGGGGGCCATGTAAATGTTGAAGCGGGTGGGGCTCAGTGATGAACCCTGTGGGACTCCGCAGGTGATTTTCGTGGGGTCGGAGAGGAAGGGTGGGAGTCTGATCCTTTGGCTTCTTCCGGTGAGGAATGATCGGGTCCAGGGCTGTTCCTTGTATGCCTGCGTCGTGTAGTCTGATGACTAGTGTGCGATGGGAGACCGTGTCGAAGGCCGCTGATAGGTCGAGTAGGATGAGGGCTGCGGAGTGGCCTTGGTCCAGGAGGGTAGGGGTGTCATCTGTGGCGGCGAGTAGGGTGGTCTCTGTGCTGTGGTTGCTTCGGAATCCGGAGTATCCAGGAGCTTAATTGCACTGCATACATAGGCAAGTATAAACACCCTTAAGCATCAGGAGGTGTAGCATATCGGGCCTCACTTGGTTCAATTTTAAATATTTTAAGAGGTATTAAATACATTTTTCTTGGTCAGGTAAAATGTGGACACTGGGCTGTTTTTATTGTACTCACCAGGGCCTAGTGAGCCATGAGCAGACCAGCGCTTGGGGAAGCTGATTAATTGTACTAAAAATGTAACCTAACCCTTGTGAATAGCTGGCGGTTATAGGCGTTGGTCACCCATGTCGGGTATCGTTGAGGGTACGGTTTATCAAGCAATGAGCATGGTCGGCAGGTTTTTGTAATTAGTTTCATTCCCTCGGAGCAGTTACACAAATGGAAAAATAATTTTTAACCCACTTGTAATCTGCTTTGATTGTCCTTTCAGAGCATGAATAGAAGTCCGGACGACCCAAAATGGTAAGCTTGGATTTTATATATCCAACCCATGAAATCGCTCTTAAGTTATCCAGGGTAAGTCTGTCCCTAATAATCGCTCTTCAAGGTTGACTCACTTCTGTACCTTAGATATCTTCTGTAACAATGGTCTTAGTGCAACAGTATCCAAGGTGTATTTAAGACCCAATTCCTCTTGGATAGCAAAGGTTGAAATGCTTTGCAGTAGAAAAATGGGGCCAGGATGCACCCCTGCCTCACGCCTCAGGTTAAGGGAAAATATCTTGTACAACGACCATACCACCTGAACCTCAGACCTGTCCCTGTGAATGTACCCCCCCCCCCCCTCCAAATAAAATGGTACACCAATGCTGGGTCTACCCCATTGGGGCATTGCCCAAAGCGTTGTACGGTTCACCAGCTGAAATGCTGAAGCAAGGTCTAGGGAACTCCAAAAGGGCTCTTCTTGGCCATGGTTTACTTCTGGGTTATTGGGTGCAGGTTCAGGCACTGGTCGATGGCACTTAAGCCCAGGGCTTTTAGTGGGCCGTGTCTCACCGGTGCTGAGCACCAGCAGTTTTTTAAAGGGGGCCTCGAAACGGGTCTCTATTGGGCTCTGTTTTGTGCCCTGGCACAGGCAGTCTGTTTTTCCAGACTGCAGTGACAGCAGGCACATGGATGTGCGCGTGCTCACACTGCTCACGTCTCACTAGTGGAGAAGTTATGGCATGCCAGGTGAGCGTCGTAGGGGAAGGGAAATCCTTTAAAGAGTCATTTTCTCTCTGAATTTCCCTTCTCTTTTTGAAATTCAGGTGCAGTAACATTGTTGTGGTGTAAAGTGGAAGCTTTTTCAATATTATATACAAGCCATAGTTGCTACTTATTTATTTTATGCAACTAACAACCATTGACAAAGCCAATAGTCCTGACTTGTTGTAGGTATGTTACTTGTTGTATCGTATATCTGGATGCAATGACAGAAACAGCAAAATACAAGTCGGGCGGCACACTATGCTAAGCACAGATTTTGGGCTTGGTGTTTTTAAGCCACGCCCTTAATTACATTGGCCACACCCCTTTGAGACCCACCCCCAGTTTTTTCATCCCACTTAAAGCCCTGCTTAAGCCAGGCCTGAACCGGTACTGTAGGTCGGGAAACTGTTCTCCTTATCCCACTAGGAGAGCCTTTTCAAGAGCACCTGGCCCCAGACCTTGACAGCTGTATCAGTTAAGGAGATGGGCCTGTAGTAACTTCTGTTGGCTCGGTCACCCTTTTTAGGTCTCGCCTGAGCCAGCGCATGCGCTGGTCTGGCGAGACATTTAGTGAGTGGGCTTTAGAAATCCCACCACAAGCTTTTGCTGGCCTAGAGCGTGCGGTTACGCGCACAGTAACGCGCATTCCTCATCGCTCAGGCGCCATCTGGCTTTCCTTTCGAACGCTCCTCCCCCACCACAGAGCGCATCCCGCTCCTCCCGCTGGCTGCTGCTGCTCTCGGCGCCATCTGGCCACTTTCACTTTCAGGGCCGCGCGGCCATGTCACTTTCACGGCCAATGCTTGTTATCCCCGTCACTGACTTTAGAAAAGTTCTTTATGCATTTGCGAACAGTCTCTCTTGCATCCGCTCATGGATACTGCTTCTCACTCTAACACACGCGTTCAAATAGTTTCTGTCCCTAATTCCCTTTCTAGTATGGGTCATTTACGCAGTCTGTTCCTCACACAGACCTCAATGCTCCGCTTCTTTTTCTGCCCCCGTCATCCTTCTACCGCCTCTCTCAGAAGTCCCACCTCAGCCTTTCCTTGACCCTAGTAGCCTCTCTCTCATTGTTCCCTCCTGGGGTCTGCCCTTGTGTGTTCCTTCATGCAGTCACCTTATACAGTCTCTTCTTTCTGTTCTTCTGGTGTGACTCCATGCGTCTCACCTTCTGCCGCTCCTCAAGTTTCACCACTAGTGTCTCCGCTATTGACCCGCTTACTTGTGCCCCGTCTGTTTCTGGCCTCCTAGTGTTCTCCCATTGCTGACCTGTGCTCCAACCTGCCCCCCTCCACCAGAAGTGCTCGCCTTCATTCTCTGCTCCTCCTTGCACCCCCTCTCCCTCCTGGTGCCTCACCTATTGTCTTCAGCCTCTTCTCCCCCTCATCCCTCCTCCACAGGTCTCGCCTTCTGATGGTCTGTTTCCTATAACTCCCCTCTTGTTTTCTCCCTTGGTGTCACCCTAACTTCTGCACCTGCTGCCTACCCTCCAATCTGTCCACCCGAGGGATGTCTCCTTTCTGCCCTCTCCTTCTGGTGTTTCACCTCTTGTTTCTTCACTGTTGTGTCTCCTAGTGTTTCCTATCTTTCCGCTCCTTGTATTTCCCTTGTCGCCTCTCACCTTGGTGTCTCTCTCCTTGTCTCTGGTGTTTCCCTCCTGTCTCTCCTTTTGGTTCCTACCGTACAGTTTCTCACTTACTCCTCCTGTATTTCTGCAGCAGCATTTGACGGGCAGCGCTGAGGCTGTTTGGTAGGGGAGAGAGCACTGCACGCTGCAGCTTCCAGGGATTTACTTAAATAGGGCAACATACATGTAAGACCACACCAAGAGTAAACAGGCTTTTGTATGTCCCCAGCAGTAACTACAGAGCAGGAGCCTTCATGCTTCCGCCTCGTTGCTCACCTCTGCCCCCCCCCAGCTGGCAATCTGCTAATAACCAAATACTGGAACCAATCCAACACCTGACAGCCAGCTGGTGCAGCCAAGTTGGCAGCTGCATAGCGTGTGAGCAAACATTTTTAAAGCATTCCCACTGCATTTGGGACTCTCTAATAACCGTTCAGCAGGAGAATTGTAGCACTTTTTCATACAAGTTGACAATCGGCTGCACAGTGCACCACGGGACACACACTACTTGTACACCATTCTTATGCCGAAGGGCGTGGCTCATTTGCTACACTTTGCATAACACTTGGATTTTTACAGCACCTACACTTCAATGCAGGGCTCTGAGAGTGCTTGTTGGACTGGAGCTGTCAGTTGTCATTCACAAAATTAAGTTGAATTGAGGTTTTCAACCCTCAAATGGGTTATTTGAAAAGTACAGAGATGTCTCCACAGAAAGTAATTCTAAGTCAAAAGATATTTCATTCAGTCAGTTGCAGTTTGAACACCATCAGGCTACTTTATTGGCAAATAAATGAATGAATAATTAAATAAAAACAATAAATACATTTCCATCAGCTTTACAGGTCTTGGGCAATAATTTTAGTTCAATCTAATAATTTAAGTTACAGGTCCTGCATGTATGATGACATTGGCATAGCCAATGGGTCTCGCCTTTGGGACCTTTTAAGTGTTTAGCCATGCAACAGTTGATGTTGCACCAAGGATATTGTGCTGCATAACTAAATACTTATAAGGTCCCAAAAGCGAGACCTATTGGCTATGCCAATGCTTGTTGAAAATGGGCACAATGATGGACTGAGCCCACAAACTCGGGGGGGGGGGGGGGCTTCTAACACAGCAGCATTTAAAACCTTGGATAGGTGGTCCATGTAAGGGTGGTCACTCCTAAAGAGATCTGCTGGAACTCCGCCTGGGACCTACTTCCAGCTAATCTCGTAGTGTCTGCAACTTCTTCAATAGAAAGTTTTACATTTCCCAACTGCTCCACCATGGTGGGTTGAATTGAAGGTCCTGACCCAACGTCAAATGAGTATATGAGAAACTATCAAACCATTTTTCTTCACCCATCACTGGGGTCCAAATTGGCGCATTATCAGCTGCTAGGATTGGATTAAGAACCCTCCAAAAGGTGACCCTATTGTAAAGGGTGCAGGTGCTCAGTAACTGGTCTCAAGCGTCCTCCTTAAGGGACTTTTTTCTATCCTTAGTAGCCTTTTTATAAAGACCAGGTACGTTTCTCATCCCCTCTATTCCACTGGTAATGTTTGCGGGCTCTTAGTAACATTAACGGCATCCCTCACACTGTCGGAGTACAGAAAAGGCATTTAAAACATCTTTGGCCTCAATCCGGCTTTGGGCAGCATAAAAGCTCACTCCACCATGACAAAATAGGTTTCCACAGAACTCCTTGGGATCACTTTTTTCCATTTCAGACGCCTTCCCTGATCCATGGAAGCTAGATGTTTAGTGGCATGGGCTGGCAGACACTCTCTGACGTGGATACTTTCACAACAAAACCAGTGGATTGTGGTCGCTTCATCCAGACCATAAGACCCTGTAGTCAGTTAAAAAATAGGATGGGGTAAGAAGATTAGGATGTAATGCACTGTCTCACAGCTCGTACCGACATAGGTAGAACCCTCTGAGGAGCTTGGTATAACCAAGTTCAAGGTTTGAACTAAAGTTTGCCTGTTCACCTTGTTTGGTGTGCTCTAAATGAAGAGTTATGGGTTCATCCCCCAGGGGGAAATACTGAAAGATCTGGCAAACTCTTTGACCAGGATGAATATTAAAATCCCCCATAACCACCTACTATTGGGATAAGAGGTGGTACTAGAGCAGGACGCTAAAGAGTGTCTTGTATTCCTCCAAGACATACCCATAGAGGTAATGACATCCGGGAGGGAGGAATGGTCAATTGAAACAAGTGTACTTCATTTATTGCTAGGGCTGGTAAGCCAAGAATTTACTTTGCAGATTTTTGTTTGGGTTTTATTTTTGTATTTTTTTTAATGCAGATTTTACAGGGTCTTTCATCTGACAGTCCTTTTTGTAAAGCCCATCACATTGGGCTTTGAAGATGCTTCCTGTCCTCCCTTCTCCTGTGTTCCTGACTTGGAACCCAATCCCTTTCAGCTGGTGTCCTCCCTTAGACCATTCAGATTAGTCCCGGCCCTCACCCTCTGGTTTGAAGCAGGACTGCGTACCTCTCTGCCCTTGATCCATGCAGCTCCAACTTAGTTAACCTGGTTAACTATTCACTTAGTCGTCGTTGCAAGCTTCTCTGGATTTTTCTTTCTAGTCCGGCAATACCAGTCAAAGGGGGGTAAAGCACTCCTTGGGACAGGTTTACCAACATTTTGCACAGCAGAAGAGTCACAAAGTGGCATAAACTGGTGGAAAGTGTTGATGAAGTATTTTCTTTCCAACGCAAGACATTTCTACTCTAGAAAGTAGCCCTAAAAGTAACAAATAGTGCTTTGCACTATTTTGCATCACGGGCATCCCATTGGTGGTAAGTGGGCATGCCGACATGACCATTGATGGTTTTTGATGCAAAGTCTTTCAACATTGGTGTACTGCAAATGAGAAATGGTTGTATTACTCCTAACCTTTCTCACAAAGCATGTGTGCTGCGCTGTGCATTACATGTACTATTTGGGCGAAGTTAAGCATGTCTAAGATCTGTACTTTTTACTGAAAGTTGACCCTTCTTATGCAAAATAACATGCACACACCTTTGCACAATGGTGCAAATGTTTCTGCATTGCACTGGGCAGCCTGAAAGAGCACAGGCGAAGAGCAGCAGCACCATATCTTATCAGATATGATACTGCCCTTCACTCTCATCCTAACCCAGTGCAGTGCTGCTGGGTTAGAATCTGGTAAATCTCCTCCTTTGAGTCGCCCGGTCACCTTAACTGGTTAAGGGCATGAACTTCGCTATTCTCCATCCATGTTGCCCACTCATTCCAATCCTGCAAAACACCATGAAGCTGTTGCCAATGGAACAGTAGCCACTTTGGGGTTTAAGTCTCTGAAGGTACTGAACTGGCTTCAGCTCCAACCTTTTCATTTTATCAGCTAGAGGTTCCCTCCAAATAACTCCTTAAAGTGGCTGTGTTAGATCCATCATTCAAAGTTTGTACTATGCTAGCAACATTAAAGCTTACTAAACCTTCCAAAAATATTCTGGCCCTGCACATATGTGCACAAACTCTCTTGGAATATTTGTAAGTACATCTGCAGATCCGGATTGCCTCTCCCAGATGTAGATTTCTCTATCATCCTAAACTGCTTCTCTAAGGGGGTGTTTTTTCTTTCTAGAATTTCATTTTTTTCCCCCCTGCCTTTCTATTTACATCTCTACTTTCCCTTTTCCGTTCATCATGGACATTTAGTCCTCCTGCCTCTCGCCTCCTTTCCTCTTGATATTGAATTGCCAGGAACAACTTCTCACCCTAACTTAGTCTTCTCTTCCACAGCCTTGGATTTCTGGAGAGGCAAGTTTAGGATATCTTACACCTCCCAAGGGAACAACTTTTGGAGGTAGTGTCAGTGGCACTCTTGAATTTGGTGAAGCCAAGGGAATGTCTCTGGGAAACCATCAAACTTGTTTGTGACACATGGGGTGTGTGTGGGGAAACCCTGTTAAGAGAGCCTAACGCCACAGCACTCCTCCCTGGGTCCCTATCATGGTTCCCATTAGTGCTGCTTTTTTTCCCCCCTCCTGACCAGTTTCTTGAACCATGGGGCTGATATTTTCCAATGGTGTCCTAGGGCGTGGACTACAATGACTTTGCAAAGTGGGCTCAGAACAACCCTTTTTGTACTTCACTTTCATGGAAGTGAGAACCACCAGTCCAAATTTTCTCAAGGTGGTAGTATGGGGGCAGGAGCTCATAAGTCAAAAAATCAACCTGCAATGTCCAGCCTAGTGCTTTGCTTAGCAAAAGCTATTACTTTAACTGTATAACAGAACTATGTACACCACAACCCAATTATGTCCAAGAATACATTAAATCCCTGGTTGTTTCTCAGGTTTCCCCATCCGGGTGATCTCTCGGGGCTATGGTCTCCAATATAGTGTCAGCGGCACGAATTGGACATAAGTTCAGATTATCAGTCACCCCCAGGAGGCTTAGAAAAGCATCTCAATCACACTTATCCCTGGCTTTCTTCAGGTAAACTGTCTCGGTCCATCATCTGAGTGTTTCAGCCCATGTGCTGCAGTCACAGGGAAATCTTTGTGATACCCCTGCTTGCGGTAACAACTACCTGATGACGTTGCTGGGTGGATGCAGTTCAGATCTGGATGTTGTGGCACAGCCTTGCCAGTGGAGTCAGGTTCACAGTGGCAACAATGGGCGACTGGGCTGACCAGCCTCATTGACTGGGTACAGTTGCAGTCACAAAATAGTCAGGGACCCCTCTCAATGAGTCACACTTGGCTTGCTCTTTAATATTGTCCTTATTTTCAGATTTTTCAGTCACTGGGGACATGCTGGGCTTCTCTTCTCGACAGCCTTGCCTCATGCAGGTTCAGGCTCAGGCTCACTCTTCTCTCAGCACCAGGCAGGCCCTTGACTCCTCCAGCATTAATTGTAGACGTCAGGTGATCTCGCACACCTCTGACTGTCATGCAGGCATTAGCCCTCATTACACAGCATACCAGAGTACTCTGTGGAGCGCTCCCTTCCTTGGTCAAGAAGACCTTGGTATTGGAATGAAGTTAGGAGAGGTAGGTCCCACTTTTATAGACTGGGGCCGTTGATTCACTGTCTCAAACTTCAGAGCTGGTTTAGGATGGTTCATTCAAGTGTTTCTCAGGCTGGTCCGCAGGCAGAGCCTTTTTGTAAAATAATGATTCTCCCAGCAAATGGCCCTGCTGCCGTCTCCAAGCAAAAGCACCATTCACATGAGGTGAGATGTCTGCACCTGGCTGTCCTCTCTAAAGAAATGATCAGGGACACAAGGGCAGGCCTAGCCTAGAAACTACATCTTAAAATAGAAACTGCCACTCACCACCCTTATTATTAACTAAATGGCAGTGTTTAGAAGAACAAATGAGCAGCTCCTTGCTAATAGTTTTCATGGAAACTACAAAGGTAGCTCTCTGTGACTGGTTCTCCACACTGCGCCAGCCACAGGAATGCAAGCAATACACTTCCACTGTCTTGGTACCCTGTTGTCATCCTCAATCTTGCTCCATGCTAAACCAATGGCATCCAACATTATCCACTGGATTCAGTATTGGGGCCCTTTGAAGCACACTTGGTGTCCTGCAATGCATGTATTACAGGCTCATTGGGCCCATGCACAACATACACTTGTGATGACCGTGCATGGTTCAAGGGTTACTTAACAGCAGAACTTTACAGAACTGGGAATAGCAGGCCAAAGTGTCAGATGCAAATAAAAGGTCTGGTCAGACTACAAATGAGAACGCAGTATGCTGCACCACTGCTGTTACACCCATGACTGGGACAGTAAGTCGTTCTTTGCATGCTTGGTGCGCCCATCCAGGTAACAGGATAGGTCATGAACTTCACTTTGTTAGGGACAGGCATAGGCCCCTGCACATATGTTAGATTAGCTTGATGCCAGGACCAAACTAAGTCCGCATGCAAGATTTACCAGCAGTCCTGCAACCAGGGCAGGTGAACACTTGTATACCATGCAGAGGACATTCCTGTCCCAGCAGACATGCAACAAAGTTGTGTCTAATGGTGACATTTGTGCCCCAGGATTCATCTTCTCCACAACTTCCTGGGTAGAATGCCACACAGTTGCACCAGCATTATACAATGCTTTCGTAACTATGTATTGCATTACTTCCTCATTGCCTTATTTGTCACTTATCTCTCTGGCCGAATCGGGTAGCTTAATGCATATTGAAGAAAACCAAAAAAATGACTGGTAAATTACTTGCATCCATCTCAGCCACAGACATTTACTGTGGGCCACAATCTAACCCCTGCCCACCCATACATCACCATACCACCTCAGACAGAAGCCAGCAATATGTGAATCGACCATGGTCTGGCTCCAGTAATAACTGTTTAGCCCAAAATGCCAGCTCAGGCCCCCTCTGAACAAACACAAGCACCCCTAGACTGGTTTCATTCCACTTCGAACTTTGTCATTATGGCCCAGCTACAGTGCTGTATGGCTATATAGAGCATATATGTTGGGCAGCTCACTTGTGCATATTCTTGGACTGTTCTTAACTTGTATTTGTAAAGTATTGTCAGAGCCTATTTCAGAGGGCCATGGGGCACGCTAGAGTTATTGAGCCTAACCATGGAAATGTGATGTTACTCCTGCTGTTCTGGGGCTCAACCTACTATGGGTCCTGAGTGACTGGGCCAAGTACTAACCATTTCAGCACTTGACTCTCTGTGGTAGTGCAGGTAGAACAGTCCAAGGGTCTTCGGTGAGGGGAGGGGGGGGGGCATACAAAGGCACAAGACTCCTAGAAAAAATAGTAACAGCATTAAGTCCAATCAAGTACTTTCTTTTATGAAAGAATAGTTTAAATTAAACACATGAAGCATAGAAACAGTACACTAAATAATCCCCGTAATCTAAGGTCCGTGCTCCAGCCATGTCCTGGGTGGAATCCCCGTGTCTTTGAATCTAGTGGGGTTGGCTATTCCGAATTCAATAATGGAGGTGACTTAAGCTGTGGCCCACACATCAAAATTTAACTTTGGCCTGCAGAGTCAATGTTGGAAGTGCTACTTGCTAAATTCATGCAAGTCACTAACAGACCCCAATGCCTAAAACAGTCTTAATCTAGGTGAAGGCAGCAGCAAGCACAGGAGGACCGAGATGCTATTCTTTGTGTTCTCTGGTCCCCTGATGCTGACTATCTAAACTCTCGCAGTCTTTTCCTGATGACTCTTCGAGCCTCCTCTGGCTTCAGACGGCCCTCGTCTGTGTTGGACATACTCTCTTGGCTCCTGCAGCAATCAGTAAGTGTTGTTCACAGCATCTTTGGCACAACAACCTAGGGTGTTGGCCCTAACTTCACGATGCCCCCTTCTGGCATACAGGGGTTGCCATCTTCAGCTTACACACTGGTAACTGCCTAATCTTCAGTGGCCCTGTTAGAAATGGGATTTTTGGTAGGCTAGGGCATGTGCCAAAGCCAGGCAGAAACAACCACTCTAGTCAGGATAAGGGAGTTAAACTCCTAAAATAACCCCTGCTCACCCCCTTGGTAGCTTGGCACGAGCAGTCAGGCTTATCTTAGGCAGTGTGTAAAGCATTTGCACATAACCAACAGTAATACAATGTAGGCACTACAAACGGACACCACACAAGTTTAGAAAAATATCCAATATTTTTATATACTTAAACAAGACCAAATACGATAAAAATCCACTATACAGTACTTCAAAAATAGTTACTTCTCAAACTGTCTTGAAGTTGCAAAATACATTGAAAAATACAGTTCGTACGAGTCGGTAGCTCGGTCCGAGCCTACCGCGATGCTGAAAACAACAGTCTCGCAGTTCCCGCTGACAGCGTCAGTACAGGCCAGCAACAGCGGGACAGATTTGTTCACAGTACCTTTCTTAGTGCGGCTCACACAGGCGTGCGAGGCTGTCTTGGCATCCGTCGCGGTCGCAATGCTAAATGGAGCGGTGCAAGGTGCGGTGTCCCTCGATGCGGTGTGAGCAGCGGCTCAGTGACGATCGTGCAGACGGCGTCGGTGAGACAAAGGCTGGCGTTGCAGGGCGAGTCGGTGCTCGATGCGGTGCTGGCAGGTTGCGGTGCGGGTGACAGAGCCGGTTGGAGGGAATTTGGCGCTGGTCGAGCCGGACAGCTGTGCGTGACGAGTCGGTCACGGGTGTCGAGCCAGCAGCAACCGTGTCGGTGAGCCCAGGCCAGCGAGGTGAAGCAAGGCGATGCAGGTCGCGGTGTCTCTCGATGCGGTGCAGGCAGCGGCTCGGTGACGGAGTCGGTGAGACCAAGACTTGTGGTGCAGGGCGAGTCGGTGCGGCTTGCGGTGCCTTCGGGACACAAGGCCAGCGACTGAGTCGGTTGACAGTCGGTCGCGGTTCCCTCTTCTCTGTGGCAACTGAAACAGCAGTTCCAGGAGCAGTACCCAGAGGTTGGTGAAGTCTTTGCAGTCCCTGAGACTTCTTAACAGGAGGCCAGCTCGGTTCAGGCCCTTGGATATACTCAGCACAAGTAGAGAAAGTCCAGTCCTTTCACTGCCCAAGGCAGAAGCAGCAGCTGCAGGCCAACCCAACAAAGCAACAACACAGCAAAGGGGCAGTACTCCTCCTGGCAGCTCTTCGTCTTGGCAGGTTCCTTGATTCCAGCGAGATCTAAAGTTCTGGGGTTTGGGACCCCCTTTTTATCCTCAATTTCTTTGTTCTCTGAAGGCAGAGAGGCCTTTGCCTAGTGCAAACCAGTTCTGGTCAGTCCTGGAGCACTTTGTTGACAAGTCTCCTTTCCTTTCAGAGAGTAGGCCAGGGACATCAGACGCACCACAGGAGGTGGAGCAAGCATTGTGGAGGGAAGGCACTGTCCTATTCAGGTCCCAGGTGCAACTCCTCCCACCCATCTGCATGAAGATGTTGCTATTCAGCCCTGTGCTGACCCACCCGGTCTCCTGGAATCCCCCAGCCCCTGTCACTCACACTCCAGACAAGGAATACACAACCTAGCAGAGGCAGGCTTGGATGGTTAGACAAGAAAATACCTACTTTCTAAAAGTGGTATTTTCCAACACAGAATGTTAAAACCAACTTCACTAAAAGATGCATTTTATCATTTCGAGTTTAGGCATACTAAACTCGAATTTCTACCATGTTCCCTGGGTCAGTTAGGATCATAGGATGTAATAAAAACTGCCCATTCTGGCCTATGGGGAACAGGTAGCCTTGCAATAGTGAAAAACGAAGTAGGCTGTAATTCACTATCAGGACATGCCACACACACCAGGGCATGTCCTACCTTTCACATACAATGCACCCTGCCCACAGGGGTACCTTGGGCCTACCTTAGGGGTGACTAACATGTAGAAAAGGGAAGGTTTACGGACTTGCAAGTGTGTGCACTTGCCAAGTCGACATGGCAGCCCCAGGCTGCGCACAGGCTCTGCAATGGCAGGCCAGAGTTACACTTTACGGGCTGTTTGCTTGGGTGGCACAATACAGTGCTGCAGCACACCAACAGCATTTGATCTATAGGCCCTGGCACTCGCAGTGCAGTTTACTAGGGACTGACACACAGATCAAATAGGCCAATCATGGAAATACCAATCCATACACATTTTATACAGGAGCACTTGCACTTTCCCACTGGACAGCAGTGAGGAAAGTGCGCAGAATCATTACACCAGCAAAAACAGAGTAAAAAACGGGAGGTTAGAAAGCAAAAAGTCAGGGGAAACACGCCAAAAGATGCCAAGTCTAACACATGTCCCCTCCAGCTGAAAGTAGGGAGAACTACCCAACCCCATTGGAGTTCTCTTCACTAAGGCGGAAGAACCTGGACACGCCATCTGCGTTGGCGTGTTCTGTACCAGGGCGGTGTTCCACCGTAAAGTCCATTCCCTGTAGGGAGATGGACCACCTCAGCAGTTTTGGATTCTCACCCCTCATTTGCATCAACCATCTGAGGGGCCTGTGGTCTGTCTGAACCCGGAAGTGAGTCCCAAACAGGTATGGCCTCAGCTTCTTCAGTGCCCAGACCACAGCAAACTCTTCCCTTTCTATGGCACTCCACCTCTGTTCCCTGGGAAGTAGTCTCCTGCTAAGGAAGACTACAGGTTGATCCAGGCCCTCTTTGTTCAGTTGTGAGAGCACCGCTCCCACACCATGCTCTGAAGCGTCAGTCTGCACGACTAATTCCTTGGAGAAGTCAGGTGCCTTGAGCACGGGCGCCGTGCACATGGCTGCCTTCAGGGCATCAAAAGCTTTCTGGCAAGATTCAGTCCAGATTACCTTCCTGGGCTGCTTCTTGGAAGTCAGCTCTGTTAAGAAGGCGACAATGGTGCCATAGCCCTTAACAAATCTCCTATAGTAGCCGGTGAGTCCTAAAAAGGCCCTCACCTCTGTCTGGGTCTTGGGGGGGGTTCCCAAGCCAGAATGGTGTCAATCTTGGGTTGTAGGGGCGCCACCTGGCCGCTTCCTACCTGGTGTCCCAAGTACACCACAGAACCCTGCCCGATCTGGCACTTACTGGCCTTGATCGTGAGGCCTGCACCTTGCAGAGCCCTCAACACTTTCTCAAGGTGCTGTAAATGTTCTTCCCAGCTGGAACTGAACACAGCAATGTCATCCAGGTTGGCGGCACTGAAATCCTCCAGTCCAGCCAACACCTGATTGACCAACCTCTGAAAGGTGGCAGGGGCATTCTTCAACCCAAAGGGCATCACCCGATACTGGTAATGACCTTCTGGGGTTGAGAATGCTGATCTCTCCTTGGCCCCATCGGTTAAGGCAATCTGCCAGTACCCAGACGTTAAATCAAACGTGCTGAGGAACCGGGCAGCTCCCAACCGATCAATGAGCTCATCAGCACTGGGCATGGGGTGCGCGTCAGTCCTGGTGACGGCATTGAGCCCGCGGTAGTCCACACAACCGGAGTTCTGGAGTGGCACCGGGCGCAGCAGCCTTGGGGACCAAGACCACTGGGCTGGCCCAAGGACTGTTGGAGGGCTCAATCACCCCTAACGTCAACATCTTAGAGACCTCCTCCTTGATGCTGGCCCTGACCCGGTCAGTCAACCTGTAAATCTTGTGCTTCACAGGAGGGCTGTCACCAGTGTCCACGTCATGGGTACACCAGTGAGTAACACCGGGGGTCGGAGAGAACAGTGGGGCGAACTGTCCCAACAACTGGTGACAGTCCCCCTGCTGCTCCTGAGTCCGAGTAGGGGAGAGGATCACACCCTCCACTGACCCATCATGCTCCTTGGTAGGCAGGAGGTCAGGGAGAGGCTCACTCTCCTCTTCCACCCCATCATCTGTCACCAAGAGCATACTCACTTCGGACCTCTCGAAGTGGGGCTTGAGGCGGTTCACGTGAAGGACCCTCAAAGGGTTCCTTGGAGCCTGCAAATCCACCAGGTAGGTGACGTCACTTTTGTGCTCCACCACCTCATATGGCCCAGTCCACTTGTCCTGCAAGGCACAAGGTTCCACTGGGGCCATGACCCACACTTTTTGCCCAGGTTGAAATTCGACCAGAGTGGCATTCTGGTCATACCACCTCTTCATTTCTTCCTGGCTTGCTTCTAGGTTCGCCTGAGCGAGTTTCCTGAAGCGGGCAGTTTGGTTTCTAAAGGCCAGCATGTAACTAAACACATCCTGGGGAGTTTTCCTGGGAGCTGCCTCCCAGCCTTCCTTTACTAAACTCAGAGGTCCTCTGACAGGGTGGCCATACAGGAGCTCAAAGGGGCTGTAGCCAAGAGACTTCTGAGGCACCTCCCTGTATGCAAAGAGCAGGCATGGCAAGAGGACGTCCCACTTACGCCTCATGGGTTCTGTTAGACCCTTGATCATGCCCTTCAAGGTCTGGTTGAATCTCTCCACCAGACCGTTTCCTTGGGGGTGGTAAGGAGTGGTGAACTTGTAGGTTACACCGCACTCCTTCCACATGGATGTCATATACTTGGATATGAAATTGGTCCCCCTATCAGAAACCACCTCTCTGGGGAATCCCACACGGGAAATGATCCCCATTAACGCCCGGCCCACCACTGGCGCCGTCGTTGTCCGGAGAGGGATTGCCTCAGGGTACCGGGTGGCATGGTCCACCAAGACCAGGATGTACCTGTTGCCCATGGCTGTCTTGGGATCCAGTGGCCCCACAATATCCATCCCTACCCTTTCAAAGGGTGTTCCAACAACAGGAAAAGGTTGGCGAGGAGCTTTGACCTTCCTCCCACTCTTACCACTTGCCTGGCAAGTTTGGCAAGACCTACAGTGTGCATCTGACTGCCTTCGCATTTGGGGCCAAAAGAAGTGGGTGACAAGCCTGTCAAAGGTCTTGTCCTTCCCCAAATGTCCTGCCAAAGGCACGTCATGAGCCAGACCCAGTAGGAAGGTCCTGAAGCGCTGGGGTACCACCAGCACACTGGCTGACCCAGGCTCAGCAACCTTAGGCTCACTGTATAGGAGACCATTCTCCCAGTAGATCAGATGTGACCCGGACTGATTACCAGCTGCCTGGTCTGCAGCCTGCCGCCGCAGACCCTCCAGAGTAGGGCACTCGTTCTGCTCCCTGCAGAACTCCTCCCTGGTGGGACCCCTTCTTGCTGCCAATGGGTCAGCTCAGAGTTGTCTCCCAGTTCGGCTACCTGCTCCCCTGTAGGCACCGGGGCGTCCCCCTCGAGGTCCGCCTCCTCCCGGTCCGTGGGAACTTCGGGGGCCGGTTTCCCGCGCCCCCTGCCATTCCTCTTGGCAGGGACTTGGGCCATTGTTCCAGGCTCCAAGTCCTCTTGATCACCCTTTCTGGCTGCCATTGACCGAGTAGACACGCATGCCCACTCTGGCAACCCAAGCATCTCCAAGTGAGACCTGAGCTCAACCTCCTTCCATAAGGACTGCTCCAGGTCGTTACCTAGCAGACAATCTACAGGCATGGTAGGGCTCACAACCACCCTCAAGGGACCTGAGACCCCCCCCACCACCATTCAAAGGGAACCTGCGCCACCATACACTGGCGCTCAGAGTTGTCTACAGCAACTACTTGGTGGAATACCCCTGGGACTACCTGCTTCTCAGAGACCAGGTGACACCAGACTGAGGTCACACTGGAACCAGTGTCTCAGAGCCTCTACCCTGTTCCCATTGATGGTCACCCAGGTGCTATATTTCTTTGTGTTAGGGGGCACCTGGTTTCCTGGGACCATCTCACAGTCCCCTAGTGAGACGAGGGTCATTTCTGCAGGATCCCCACCCTCCTGTGGGCACCCCTCCTCCCCAAGCGCTACACTAGCGAACACTTTGGACTGTCCACCGGTGGGTGGCTGTGTCCCCTTTGGGCACTTGGGGTCCCCCTTGAAGTGACCTACCTGGTCACATGCATAACACTTGCGGGGGCCGGTCTTAACAGGCTTCCCTGTAGAGACCCCTTTCTTCTTATCACCAGGGGGCTGGGAACCTTTACCCTGGGTACTAGTTTGGGGTCCTTTAGAGAACTCCTGTGCTTTACCCTTGTCCCCCCCCTTTTCTGCTGGGGACCCTGCCCACCTTTGGCTGAGTCTCCCCCAAACGTTTTCTTGTGGACCCTGGTACTCACCCAGTGGTCCGCCTCCATAGCAAGCTTCCTGGGGTCAGTTAGCTTACTATCAACTAGGTGCTGGCGCAGATCTGCAAAACAGACTAGACAAGTGCTCCCATGCAATCAAATTGTAGAGCCCCTGAAAATCTGTTACATTACTGCCCTTCACCCAACCATCCAGCGACCTACAGAACATATCCACACATTCCAACCAAGTGTTGGCCTCAGACTTTTTACTGGACCTAAACTGATCCCTGTACTTCTCAGGAGTGAGCCCATATCTAGTGAGAGCGTCTTTCATGTCCGCATAGGTGAGGTCCTGCCCCTTACCCAAAGCTATCAGAGTATCCCTAGCTTCCTCTGGAAAGAGAGGCCACAACCCCGCTCCCCAGTTCCTCTCAGGGACCCCATTCATATGAATGGACGACTCGTACCCTTGAAACCACCTTTGTATGTCATCACCCTTTCTGTACTCTTTACCTACATTCTTGGGGATGTGTACAATCCTGTCTGTGTGCTGAAGAATTGCTGCCACCATCTGAGCCGGTTCTACTTTTTAGCTCCAGCTCCTTAATCATGCTCTCATGATCTAGTACCATCTTCCTTTCCTCCATGGCTATTCTTTTTTCTTCCCTCTCGCTTTCTATTTTGAGTTTCTCCAACTCAAACCTCCTTACTTCCCGCCTGTCCTACAGCTCCTCTGGGGACAAGCTACTGCTGCCTGGCTTGGAGGGCTCCCCTCCCAAAAGCGCATCCACCCTAGGAACAGGCTCCTCCACCTCTCCAGTGAGATCACCAGATTGCCCACTGGCACCTCTGGCTGCTACCCAGGCCCTCAGCGCCTTTTGTAGCTCATCCTTCCTGGTGAGGCCTCTGACCTGGACTTTTAGGTTCTTGCAAATCGATTTTAACTCCTTGACATTGTAGGCTTCCAATCGATCCTCCTCAAAGGCAATTTCTACTGATGCAATTGATGATACTATAGATTCAGGCATGTTGAAGTAGCAAGTTCAAACTGGCAAGATCAAAAATAGGCCAAAAAGCAAAAAACCCTGTATGTGGTTCGTAATGGTCTGCGATATGGTAGTAGTGCACACCAATCACTGTAAGTCAAGTGCAAACACAAGTCCTATCCTCACCGCTGACAACCAATGTTAGAAATGGGATTTTTGGTAGGCTAGGGCATGTGCCAAAGCCAGGCAGAAACCACCACTCTAGTCAGGATAAGGGAGTTGCACTCCTAAAATAACCCCTTCTCACCCCCTTGGTAGCTTGGCACGAGCAGTCGGGCTTATCTTAGAGGCAGTGTGTAAAGCATTTGCACATAACCAACAGTAATACAATGTAGGCACTACAAACGGACACCACACCAGTTTAGAAAAATATCCAATATTTTTATATACTTAAACAAGACCAAATACGATAAAAATCCACTATACAGTACTTCAAAAATAGTTACTTCTCAAACTGTCTTTAAGTTGCAAAATACGTTGAAAAATACAGTTCGTACGAGTCGGTAGCTCGGTCCGAGCCTACTGCGATGCTGAAAACAGTCTCACAGTTCCCGCTGACCGCGTCGGTACGGGCCAGCAACAGCGGGACAGATTAGTTCACAGTAACTTTCTTAGTGCGGCTCACACAGGCGTGCGAGTCGGTCTTGGCATCCGTCGCGATGCAAAATGGAGCGGTGCAAGGTGCGGTGTCCCTTGATGCGGTGCGAGCAGCGGCTCGGTGACTATCGTGCAGACTGCGTCGGTGAGACCAAGGCTGGCGGTGCAGGGCGAGTCAGTGCTCGATGCGGTGCTGGCAGGTTGCGGTGCGGGTGACAGCCGGTTGGCGGGAATTGGCGCTGGTCGAGCCGGACAGCTGGGCGTGACGAGTCGGTCACGGGTGTCGAGCCAGCAGCGACCGTGTCGGTGAGCCCAGGCCAGCGAGGTGAAGCGAGGCGATGCAGGTCGCAGTCTCTCTCGATGCGGTGCAGGCAGCGGCTCGGTGACTGAGTCGGTGAGACCAAGGCTTACAGTGCAGGGCGAGTCGGTGCGGGTTGCGGTGCCTTCGGGACACAAGGCCAGCGACTGAGTCGGTTGACAGTCGTTCGCGGTTCCCTCTTCTCTGTGGCAACTGAAACAGCAGTTCCAGGAGCGGTACCCAGAGGTTGGTGAAGTCTTTGCAGTCCCTGAGACTTCATAACAGGAGGCCAGCTCGGTTCAGGCCCTTGGAGATACTCAGCACAAGTAGAGAAAGTTCAGTCCAGTCCTTTCACTGCCCAAGGCAGCAGCTGCAGGCCAACCCAACAAAGCAACAACACAGCAAAGGGGTAGTACTCCTCCTGGCAGCTCTTCGTCTTGGCAGGTTCCTTGATTCCAGCGAGATCTAAAGTTCTGGGGTTTGGGTCCCCCTTTTTATCCTCAATTTCTCTTTGTTCTCTGAAGGCAGAGAGGCCTTTGCCTAGCCCAGACCAGTTCTGGTCAGTCCTGGAGCACTTTGTTGACAAGTCTCCTTTCCTTTCAGAGTAGGCCAGGGACATCAGACGCACCACAGGAGGTGGAGCCAGCAATGTGGAGGGAAGGCACTGTCCTATTCGGGTCCCAGGTGCAACTCCTCCCACCCATCTGCATGTAGATGTTGCTAATCAGCCCTGTGCTGACCCACCCTGTCTCCTGGAATCCCCCAACCCCTGTCACTCACACTCCAGACAAGGAATACACAACCTAGCAGAGGCAGGCTTGGATGGTTAGACAAGAAAATACCTACTTTTCACAGAATGTTAAAACCAACTTCACTAAAAGATGCATTTTATCATTCTGAGTTCAGGCATACTAAACTCGAATTTCTACCATGTTCCCTGGGTCAGTTAGGATCATAGGATGTAATAATCAAAACTGCCCATTCTGGCCTATGGGGAACAGGTAGCCTTGCAATAGTGAAAAACGAAGTAGGCTGTAATTCACTATCAGGACATGCCACACACACCAGGGCATGTCCTACCTTTCACATACAATGCACCCTGCCCACAGTGGTACCTTGGGCCTACCTTGGGGGTGACTAACTTTTTTATTTTAGTAATGTTTTTATTAATTTTTCAAAGATAATACAACAGTCTTGATCTGCTGAAGATAATATGATCATTGTGTCTTAGATAAACAAGACATTCAACCCACCCCACCCACCCTTCCACCCCCCAAATCTGGCTTCGACTAACAATAATTTGCAGATCATTAACAAATCATCTATGTGAGGACAGCAATACGTCTCGTATGCATTAGTTGTAAAATGTTAGCATGCGGCATACCATTGGCTACATTGTCTTCCATATAGGGACCATAGTACCCCATACCACACAGTTTCATTTTATACATTCTAGTATTATTCATATAGGTCTTTTGCCACAAATTCCTCCATTATTGTATTCCAATCAAGTGAAATTGGTATCTTTCTCAGTCCCTTCTGTTCCTCCCTGTGTAGTTCCGCTCCCTCAGCCCTCCCCCAGCGTACCACTTCATTATATCAGTCTAGTGCTTTGGGAGGTCTGGTCGCTTTCCATCTCATGGTTATATTCCGTATTGCCAATATCATTGCCAAGTGCACGAACCTGCGCGTGGGGGTTCCCTTCTTACCCTTGGGACCGAGACCTAGTACACAACTGTCCAGTGATCTGATGTTCCTTGTCGGTGCCACGCTGTTCACTAGGTCCTGGACCGTTGACCAATATGTCAGTAGCCTGGGGCAGTCCCATAACATGTGCAGTAAACCCGCACATGGAGAGCAGCAACAGGGACAATCACCTGACGCCTCCGGGAACATTTTGCTAAGTCTGTGTTGGGTTAAATATGCACGATGTACTATCATTAGTTGGATAAACTTAAACTTTGGATTTCTGGTGACCTTACCCGCATGTTCTAATACTGCCCCCCATTCTCTATCCGTGAGTATGCGTCCAATATCTGTGTTCCATCTATCTCTGATCGAGTGCAATGACACAGAGGTATGCGTGCGTATTCCCCTGTATAACCATTTCGTCAAGTGACCTCCCTCCCCCATCAGATATTGCATGTGCGCCAGTGCATGGGTCTGCGGCTCGTCCCCCCCCCCCCCCCCATGTGTCCATATTGTTGTAATATATCGTGAAACGTGGGCATGCAATAGAAAGTCTGTCTGGTACCCCCGTTTCTCTCAAAGGCTTCATGGCACATCAATGCACCATCAGCGAAGAGATCCCCTACCGTGGAAACTCCTCCTTCTTTCCAGCCTCCTATGTGTCGGAGTGTCACTCTACCTGATGAAAGTGGAAGGCC
The DNA here is from genome assembly GCA_963921515.1 of Calotriton arnoldi. Taxonomy (NCBI): domain Eukaryota; kingdom Metazoa; phylum Chordata; class Amphibia; order Caudata; family Salamandridae; genus Calotriton; species Calotriton arnoldi. Next base: position 1,042,416 of record CAWUFW010003626.1, read on the forward strand.
CAATAAGAGTATATTTGGTGCGTAAGGTGCGGGGATCTTGGTATACAGCACCGCCCTTTTCCAGTAACTAAGGGCCGTGCGGAGCAGTGGAGACGCTGTCGGTGGAATTTTGCTGCCCGGTAGCAACAGCACATGCAGTTCCCCTTTTTCCCATGCTAATTTAGTCATAGATATTTCTCTCAGGTTGCGGCCTTTTATCCAATAAGCTAGCCATTGAAGTTGTCCTGCATAGCAGTAGGCTCTCATGTCAGGGACGCCCATTCCCCCTTGCTTCGTATCTAGTTGCAATTTGGGAAGTCCTATACGTCTACGTCCGGAACCCCAAATTAATTCAATTATTAAGGTGTCCAGCAGTTTGAATGTAGACATTGGTACCAGGATAGGCAAATTAACAAAATAATATAGCAGTCGTGGGAGCACCACCATTTTTGCAATGGCTATCCGTCCAGCCACCGATATAGGTAGGGAGGTCCAAAACGTAATCTGCTTCCGGAGTGATGCTATGGATCGGGTTAAGTTCCCATCCAAAATATCTTCCACGTCTCTATATATCTGGATGCCTAAATATTTAAAGGTAACTGGCACGGTTTGGAACTCCAATTGACCAAATTGGATCGGCGCAGTCCAAGTGACGTCGTTAAAGAAAAAGGCGTAGGATTTGTTCTCATTTATCGTGAGACCAGAAAGTTTCTGGAACCTTGAAAAAGTTCGGGCAGGGGGTCGTAGTTCTCCCTAAATTATTAAGAAACAAGATAGTCATCAGCATACGCCGAAACCACATGCCTCTCCCCATTTATATTGATCCCTTTGTGTCCTGCCTTCATCCGTATTGTGTGCAATAGAGGTTCCAGCGCTAATATGAACAATAATTGCGAGAGCGGGCATCCCTGCCTGGATCTTTTTACTTGATAGTGGTTAGAAATATGGAGTCCTGTGCGAGCCCGTGCTGTGGGGTTCGTATATAGCAATCTTACCCATTTTATGTATTCCGGGGGGATCCCAAATTTAGTCAGGGCAGTCAGTATATAGTCCCAGTGCAGCGAATCAAACGCTTGCCGCGAATCCAGAGATATGCAGCCTCGCGGTTCAGCATCCGTGGGCACCTGTGTCATCACCATATGGAGCCTCCGAATGTTGAGTGCCGTACTCCTGGTTGGTACAAAACCACACTGATCAGTATGTATTAAGGCAGGGGTATATGGCAGTAGTCTGTTTGCCAGTACCTTACTGAGGATTTTGTAGTCCGTGTTAAGGAGCGACAATGGTCTATAACTCTCTCTGCTGTCCCGCCCAGGTTTTAGCAGGGAATTTACTGTCGCCTGCACCATTGTGTCAGGGAAGAAACCATCCTCTACTGCTGCACTGTATACTTCTAATAGGCGAGGAATCAGCAATTCAGAGTACGCCGCATAGAATTCAATTGGCAGGCCGTCAGTGCCGGGTGATTTATTGCGGGGCAGGGCCTTTATCGCTATCTTAAGCTCCATCTGCGTGATCGGAGCCTTTAAATCTGCCGCCTGCTCTGCGTTTAGCGTGGGAATTTGCAGCCCCTCAAAAAACTAATCATATTCCATATCCTCTACTCTATCCGGGGATGCATACAATTGTTCATAGTATTGTCTAAAGGCAATGTTAATTTCAATCTGTGTGCGTTTCACCTCTCCCTCGGGGGTGTCAATTTCGAGAACGGGTGTCATAGGTGGTGCATTTTTAATAATCTTGGCTAACAGGGGGCCTGCCCTATCCGCATTCACATGCTGTGATTGCGTGTACCGTCTATAGTCTAGAACTCGAAGGTCTTCTAATAATTCTGCATGCGTCATATATAGTTCCTGTAGTTCTAGTTTGCTTGTTGTATTAGTAACCGCGTCCTGCTCCAGTCTGCCCATTCTGGTCTCTACGTCCATAAGCTTGTCAAGAAGTGTCGCACGTACTCCCACTTTTGTACTAATCGCCACCCCCCGTATCACGGTTTTAAACGCGTCCCATTCTATCTGCCGGGAGCTCGCTGTATTCCTGTTTTCCGCAAAGTATTGGGTTGTAGCCACTTCAAGAGCAGTACGAAACACAGAATCTTCCAGCAGCGCTGGATGTAGTCTCCAGGACGGGATTGGCGACGGCACCTTTCCCCAGTGTAATGTAGCCTCAACTGGGTTATGGTCAGAATACGTTTTGCTCAGATGTGTAGTGTCTTTAATAGTACCCAGTAGGCGCTGTGAACAGAATATCCGATCTATACGGGTATGCAGACTGTGTGGTGTGGAAAAAAAGGAGTACTCCCTATCTGTAGGGTGTTTCTCCCTCCAGACATCTCCCAATTCCCACCCTTTTGCCCATATCTGCAGTGCCTCTGTTTGCTTCCTACATCCCGCCTCTTTCAGGGGGGGTGGGATCTGTCCAGGTCCAGCACTGAATTAAAATCACCTCCTAGTATCCATGGATATTCTTCCCAGCCCACCAGTGCTGTGCTAAGAACCTCCAGGAAACCATCTTGGTCCGTGTTCGGAGCGTATACACTTCCCAGCACACGTTCCCCATCCAACAGGCCATACAACAGCACATATCTCCCATTCGCATCCGTCCTCTGTTCTAGCAATTTGAAGGGGGTACCGTTCCTGAGCCACACCGCCGCCCCTCTGGCAAATGTTGAGAAGGAGGTAGAGTACAGCTGTCCTCTCCATTTCTTGAGGAGCTTAGCCGCTTCCGCATGTATTAAATGTGTTTCCTGGAGAAAAACTATTTGTGCTGTCCTACGATTTAATTGAGCCAAAACTCTATTCCGTTTGTGTATGGATCCCATCCCTCTTACGTTCCAGGATATGTATGTATAACTATTGGGCCGTGCCATCAGGTCTCCGATTATGCAGTCTAACTAGCCTATAGGTCCCAACATGCTGTGCATATCTCACATTCCATAGTGCCGAGCCAGTAGATTCCCTTAAACACCCCAATACTAGGTTCCCCTCAAACAACAAAGGAGAACCAAACCAACAAAACAAACTCAAGAATAATTCCATAGTTGCATAACTCAATGCAGTTGCCACAGGGGTAGCGGTAACCGTACCGAGCGTAGCTTCTTTCATGTTACACACCTATTTGGGGACCCAGGAGCCCCCATCAACACCCTATTTTGCAAGTATTAAGCATTGTTATAGATCTCATTAATCAGCCCACCCCGTTCCGTTACACAGGGAGCACATAAGGATCATATACGGCCCAGGTCGAACACAAATCTAGGTATACTCATCCGACACTGCAGTCCAGCAGCGGAGGCACCAGTCTGTATCATCCTATATACTCATCAACAGTTTGCGGAGTGACCAGAGGAAACAGGGCCACGCTGGACCCCGACTCCGACTGCGCCTCCATCTCTACCGATGAGTGTCCAGTGTCCGCCGCCGACCTTGCATCATGCACAGCCAGTGCCGCTGCAGTCAGGACCGCATCCGTTTGACTGTCCAGTATCTGTTCTTGGGAAGGATGTCTGCTTGCTCCTCTGGCAGGGTGCCTCTGTCTTTCACATCTGTCCTTTTTCACCCTCTGCGTTTTCGGTTGCTGTCCGTGAGTAGACTGCGAGGAGTGCCGAGATCCCGGCGGCGACAGTGTAATTTCCATCCAGTCCGCAGCGTCTTCCGGATTATCAAAGAACAGGGCTTTTTGTTCATAGAGAATCTTAAGGCGAGCCGGGAACAGTAAGGCATACTTTAGGTGATGCAATCGAAGTTTCCTTTGACGTCCAGGAAAGTAGCCCTCGATCTTTGTACTGCTAGTGTAAAATCCGGGTAAAAGGAGATCGTTTTGTTTTCGAACGTTATTGGAGCCTTTTCCCTTGCCAGACGCAAAATTGTGTCTTTATAGTTCAGAATCCGTGCTATTATAGGTCTGGGAGGCACACCCGGTCGAGGGGGTCGGGACGGCACCCTGTGGGCGCGTTCCACACTGAAATGGTCAGTGAGACCCATTGTAGCCACCTGTTCCCGCAGCCACTGCTCGATGAATTGGGTTGGGTGGGTCCCTTCGCTTTTTTCCGGCAGACCTGAAATGCGCACATTATTGCGTCTGGAGCGGCGCTCTGCATCATCCACCCTATCTTGCAAGCCTTTCAGCTGGCGCTGTAGTTGCTCTAGTTGGGAGGAGTGTGCCGTCTGTTGTGGTATGAGGTCGTCTAGCGCCAGTCTGTTATTTTTAACTTTGTCCGCCAGTTTTGTGTGGTCGGCTTTCAACAGAGAAACTGGTCGTGAGCGTGTCAATTTGGGTTTCCATCACTGCCCTGGAGTCTCGTATTTCGCGCAGTATTAAGTCCAGCTTTCCATCTGTACTATTGGATGCAGTGGGTGGGATCGCTTCCATATCTGGACTACCCAGTTGGGTGTCTGGCGTAGTTCCCGAGGGACCATCTTGCGGCGGGGGATCCGCCTGTTTAGCCTTCAGTCGCCCCATTTCCCACCAGGCTTTGTAGGTGGTGGATAGCTAGGGTTGTCACCAGGCGCCCCCTGTAGCATCGCTGCAGCCAGCCCTGCAATGCCACCAGGCACCGGCTAACAGGGCAGTACTGTGCTCACCTCAATTCACCCTGTGCAGGGCGCTCCACCAGTCTGGAGATCCAGTCCATGCACACAAAGTATAAACGGGGTCCTGGCCCCAGCGTGGTTCCAATCAGCTGCTCCCTTCACGGCTATGCGTCCCGGGCACACCGACCAGGCGTAGTATCTCGGGCCTCGGCACACGGACAGTCACCAGCGCGCCCCCGTCACTGTAGTGCCCTCTGGACCGCTCTCGTGGCCCTGTAGTCGTTGCGGCAGATCTTGGTCCCTTCCACCGAGCCAGTGCCACACACCACCGTAAGGCAAATGTTCACGTAGTGTTAGGCGCCGGTATCTTAATGTAGGCATGGCACTCCACCTCTGACTAACCTCCGAATGTAGCCCGTTTCACCAGGCCAGACGGCTCTTACCGAACACCACAGCGCCCACTGAGCACCTCACGCCCACAGTGGATCCAGGGCGGTCCAAATGTCTGTCTCCGTTAGTCCTTTCCGGGCTGGTAGGTCGATGTCACTGACCCCATGTGGCGGTCCGGCAGCCAGGGCAAGGGTCACTCTACCTCCGAACAGCAATCTGCGGATGCAGAGCCCTGCCTCGCCGCCGCCATCTTGGTTCCAGTCCGGGTCTCGAGCAGGGCCGCTATCGCTCACCACAATATCTGCCCCGGTAGTCTGCCCTCCATGATCGTGCTGTTAAGAGGGGAGGGGCAGTCAGGAACTTCCACGGTGCAGACAATCGCCGCTCCGGCACGCCGGTTGCTGGGTTTCGGCTCCGTGGCCGTGGTGGGGTCCACCCCTCTCCGCAGCGTCAGCCCGGCCAGAGACACCGTCGGTCCCAATCGGGTGAAAAACAGTCTGCAATCCGTTCCGTTCCCCGTCACAGTGGGCTCCACCGTCTCCGGTCTCTGCTATGCCCCACAGGGAGCGCCGGGGTGCCTGTATCTGCCGAGTAAATGCCTCCGTGTCCGGGTGTATCGCGGAGCCCCTTTAGGTCGCTGCCGCCATGCTCGGCGGTTGGCCACGCCCCCCTAGGGGTGACTAACATGTAGAAAAGGGAAGGTTTAGGGACTTGCAAGTGTGTGCACTTGCCAAGTCGACATGGCAGCCCCAGGCTGCGCACAGGCTCTGCAATGGCAGGTCTGAGTTACACTTTACGGGCTGTTTGCGTGGGTGGCACAATCCAGTGCTGCAGCCCACCAACAGCATTTGATCTATAGGCCCTGGCACTCGCAGTGCACTTTACTAGGGACTGACACATAGATCAAATAGGCCCATCATGGAAATGCCAATCCATACACATTTTCTACAGGAGCACTTGCACTTTCCCACTGGACAACAGTGAGGAAAGTGCGCAGAATCATTACACCAGCAAAAACAGAGTAAAAAAGGGAGGTTAGAAAGCAAATAGTCAGGGGAAACACGCCAAAAGATGCCAAGTCTAACAGGCCCCTATCCCGATACATTGGGTAGCCAACTTCAGAGCACATGGACGACGGCCCTAGCTTCATGGTGGACTCTCCTGACACAGGGGGGTTGCTTATCTCCGTTCTCACAATGGCAACAGTCCTAGCTTCCTCAAGAGCAAGCAGATGACTCTTGCAATGGACCAAACGTCTCACTAAACTCACTGTGATCCACTCTGCAGGATCCCCTCAGGGCCTCCCCCCTCAAGGTACTCTCCTAACATGATCCGCTCCTCTTAGCAGGAAGGCAGCTGGTAAGTGGTCTTGACTTCCCAGGTGGTGGCCCCTCACCCAGCAGGGAGACTAGCTGACCTTGGTCACTAGTGCTGGCAACTAGAATCTTGTAATCTTCTCTCCAGTTGAACTTTGCTGCAGCACTATGCTGTTGAACAACTCTTGGTACTCGTGCTCCCACGTTTATAGTCCAAATCCAGAAACCAATGTTTAGTGTCTGGTCCTTTGATATACTTATTGTGGGTGTCCACCTCTTTGAAGTGCCCTTTCCTTCTGTTCAGCCCTTTGTCCAAGGGACAGTCGGCCACAGTAGGAGTGTCTCCAATTTTGATTGGCCCACAACACCGGCCAAGAGAAACCAAGGATCACACCTCGCTGTTAGCCTCCTCTGAAATATGCCTCCAAGTTTAAAAGGCCTAATCCATCCCTTCTTTCATGATTCCCTGATGCTACAGTGCAAACCTCATCAGGCCGCACTTACCAGTAACTTTCTGGAATCTTCCTCTTGAAATGCAAAGAGAATGCTTTGCTCCACTTCCTCTAGTGTGTTCCCACCCAGCCTCAGGAATGCAGGCAATCCACAACTCCTGTCTGGGGGTTGCAGTACTCCCCTTCACTAGCATTTCCAGGCCGTGGTCTTCCAATGGAACCCACAGGCCTCCATGTTATGTAACATGCACAGGCACATGTACAACACAGCGCTTTCACGCAAGTATCATGCACTGTCCGGCGCTAAACAGTCACTGTGTATTCCAAGGTTAAGCTAAGTACACAGCAGCACAACTTTACATGAGTGGGCCCATAGGTATCACTCCTGTCATCTTGGTTAAAAGACTGCACAATACTGATCGCTACTAAACTGTATGCTACCACCGCAACGCTAGTGTAGCTTAGCTCCTAGTAACAGCAGTAGCCCACTATTATGAGGGTAGCGCTAGGAGCTCCTCTCCAGTCTAACAAGACAGCATTAACATGAGACTGATCTAGGTCATGGTGGGCGCACGCATGATCTGTTTGTCCATGACCAAATATGGCAGATATCCATGCAGCTGTTGCACTCTGGGCAGGGGTGCATACGTCTGGCACCATGCAGGGGACTTTTCCATTCCAACACTATTTCGGAGCCTAGCAAATAAACTAGGTCCTCGTGCTTTTGGAACGCCATCTGAACTCAAAGTAGCATTCTACATGTATTGGTGTTAGTATGGCATATTGTGGTACCAACAAGAATTTTTCCTTGCCAAACGTCTGTGTTTTCATGCATCGGTAGAAGCTATTCGCTCACATGCAAGGCAACACAAATGTGATCTTGCCCTAAGTTAACATTCCCAACTGTGAACTCATGGAGGGAGTCTACTAGTCATGCACAGGTTTGGTTTTTTTTTTTTTTTTTTTTTTTTTTTGCCCTCTAGTTCACAAGTGAGCCTTGGTGGTTTATCTTGGATGATCATAGGCATCCTGCCTTGACTTCACCTCTTCCCAGCAAAATCTCCATTTCTCAAGAGTAGTTACTGATGTCAACGCCAAGAAGGATAGTTCTAATAATGGTTGGGATGGTATCATGAGTAAGTGCCCAACTAGAGATCATCCTGTTGCTCAGCTTTGAGAATTGTGCGCCATGGCAAAGGATTACTGATTTCAGTGGAATGAGTCTACAGGATAGATGGGGCACAAGACCTTGGGGCCCCATAATACTTAATTTGTGTTAGTGGCTGTTTCTACAACTAATGTTGAAGTGGAGCGAAAAGTGAGTTTGAGATGGGGAAAGGAGTGACCAAGGCAGCAGCATGTATGACAGAACCCACGAGTGCCAAAATCTATGGTGCTAGAAAAAAGGCTTTAGGTAGAAACATGACTAAACACACTAGCATTCTTACTCCTGACAGTAGGCTTCTTTAAAGGAACCCCCTTTAAAAAAAAAAAAAAAAAATGCATATTCATCCCTGGATCTGCTAGACTAGGAACGAAGTAGGGATAGGCTCTCAAATCAAATACTACTTAACCCTTCATGTCTCCAACATATAAAGCACTGTGTGTACAACTAGTCTCAATTAATACCTCTTTTGCCCCAATCTTAAATTCTTTGCCTATAACCACTTAGTGGCTTTTTTTAAGCTGTGGTTGGGTCTCTGAAATCCAGATTAAGCTTTGCATAAAGTGGGAAATTGTCACCCAATGGCATTAAGTAGATTGTGATCCAACTTTGCTTTAGGGAGGTTCCCTACATGGAAATCTCTAAACTAAATGGCAGTTTCACAAGTACCACATAATGAATCGTAAGGTTGGCGTGTATTTCACAATGACCCCCCTTAACACAAATGCATATTCTTTCTGTCTTCAGATTGCATTATGTCTGGACGTGGCAAGAAACCTGTCAAAGCTAGAATGGTGCCCAAGACCAAATCTTTCAGAGCTGGCTTACAGTTTCCAGTTGGCCGTGTCCATCGTCTCCTGAGGAAGGGGCGGTATGCTGATCGGGTTGGCTGTGGTGCATCTGTTTATCTGGCTGCAGTCCTGGAATATTTGACTGCTGAAGTTCTGGAGTTGGCTGGAAATGCTGCCCGGGACAACAAGAAGTCTCGTGTTGTGCCAAGACATCTGCAACTTGCTGTGAGGAATGATGAGGAACTGAACAGGCTGTTTGATGGTGTGACCATTGCTGAAGGGGGTGTGTTGCCAAACATACAGGCCCAACTTCTGCCCAAGAAGACCTCAAAGGGTTCTGCATCAGAGTCCACATCTGTTCAGTCTCTTGAAGGGTAGCATCTTGTCTGAAAAGCAAGATATTCTCATGCATTTTTCTTGTATTGTGTTAACAGGCTTTCATTAAAGATGCAGTTCTCGTGTTCATTGAGTTGGAGTGTTTTAAAATGGTGCAGTTTGAATGGTCACGTCCGCTAACCTAGAAATTATTTAATGGCTCTATTGGCTGGAGGTATAGTGGAACTGGAAAATGGTTTGAGGGTGCAGAAGGGTTCAAGTTGGAGGGAAGTTTATGAATCCAATATTGTAGCATTCATGCCGGAACCCCTTTCAGAGGGCCAATGGGCACGCAGGGGCTACTGGGCCCCAACTGTGGTGGTCGAGGCCTTTTACTCAGACTATGGTTCCTGAGCAACTGGCCAAGCCCCCCTTCTGCACTTGACTCTCAGTGGTAGCTGTGGATGAGTGTTCAAAGGCTTCCTCGACTGGAGGGTGGGGGAGAGTTTAAGAGAACACTACTCATAACCCAAACTGCACGAACAATAAATCAATGCCTAGTCAAATACTTGCTTGTGTTATTTCCAAGCCTACACATGCAAAGGAATAACTATATGCACAAACAATAACACAGTCCCCTTGAGGTCAGGGCTCCAGTAGTCTTGCAAATCCCTGTCCCTCCCTCTTCCTTGTAATGTGCTCTGGGTTATTCCCCATTCACTGGTGGCTGCATCCAGGGAATGCTCACAATTAGGCCATACTCTAGTTCCCATTTGACTTTACAGAAGTTGGTAAAGTGTCTGGTGCCATAGCACCTTTAGCAGTAAGTTCACTGGGGCCCGACCGGCCCAGTTCATGTCTTGCTGCACGAGAACATTCAGCTTTGCAGCTGTGGTCCTCAGTGTGGGAACCCAAGAGTTTTGATCTGAGAAGTCTGGCTGCTTGCGGCCCACACAGCAGCAAAGGCTCACCCTTCTGAGTGGCATTGCTGGCTTCTCCAATTACAGTTGCAGCTCCTAGATGACTAAGTAAAGATGCCTTTCCCAGGGGAAAGAGGGTGCCCTTCAGCTCTCGACTGCAGCCCACTATCCTCTGCGGGTAAGGGGAGGTGTCAGTCAAGCAGTTGAGGGTAGTTCTTGCTGTGCGGGGTGACCTGCCAAACACAGCCTTGGTCCTTTTCCCTGGGCGATGGCCCAAACTTCTTGGCAACGTAGATACTGGCATGCCCTCCTGGCATGCAGGGTACTTGGTAAATCGGGCACAGACTCTGCTGTAAATGCCTCCACCATGGCAGTTACAAGTCTCTACACTCCTTAGCAGCAACCTTACCAGTGGCCCCTCCTGCATACAGGGTCACCACAGCGATGCAGGCTTGGTAAGATCCGCACAGTGCGCAACACAAGTCTGTCCATGACAGTCCTCTCCCGGCATACGGGGGTTGCCAAATTGACACTGCACACCGGCAACAACCTGATTAGTGCCCAACTATTCCCTCACACCTCACTCGGAGTCTTCTCAGCAGGACTCCACTTGACCTTGCTCCTTCTCACTGGTCACTAGTCTTGGCAAGCAGACAGGTGCTAATGCTCCGGGGCAGGTGGTATTGGTTTTTTGGGTGATTTTGTTCCCCCCACCCCGCAGGGAGACTAGCAGTCCTGGTCACAGGCAGATGTTTTGCAGAGCTTCTGCTTCTCACACAACCTGTCTGGCTTCTGGGCAGATGACCGTTTGGAAATGGACTATAAGAAGGGTAGGTTGAGACACCCCAAACACCAAAATATGATTTAGAATCTGGGTCTTTGATGGTTTATGGTGGGGATTGTGCTTTTTGTAGGGTCTACTTCTCCTTTCACTAATCCTGTGAAGTGTGGCACTCCACATTGTAGGCTAAGGGTGAGTTGAGCACAGAGCAGCACAGATTTTTGAAAGGCGAGTGAACCCATATCTCATTCCAGTGATGCAGGGTAAAAAGCTTCTGTTTATTACTGATCGCTACAAGGTTTGCTGCCACCATTGCACTTGTGCTGCTTAGCTCCTGGTGAAGGCAGTAGGCTTCCACCACGGAGGGTAGCACTTTGGGCATTGCTTCTGGTCAACAAAAATGTGATCGTGAGACGGGTCTGTTATGGTGCACACGTGTGTTCACCTATAACAAAGTCTGTTTTAGGGTTCCAGGCTACAGTACAGTTGGGTACACGTCTTCCACCATTCAGAGGACTTTTCATTCCCAATGTCTAATTTAAAGCTTTAGCCAAATGTTTCCTAGAAATGAGAGGGTTGAGTCTTTACAATGAAAGTAGGCATTTAAAAAATAAAAACTTTACCACCAGAACAGACCTCTTGCCTTTATAATCGAAGGGTATCTTCCCTCAGTTAGCAACAATCGGCAGGGCACTAAGGTACATGCTGGCAGTTCCTTGTCTAATGTAACTGCTGCCTACTGGTCTCTTGAATTGAAAGGGGATTTATAAAGCGCGTGGTTACCCGGGAGCATCCCAGTGCTAGACGGAGTCAGAGTGGTAGACCTGAAGGGTTAAGGGAACAGCCACGTCTTCAACTGTTTGCGGAAGCTGAGGTGGTTCGATTCACTTCGGAGATGGAGTGGGAGGGTATTCCACAGCTTGGAGGCATTGTATGAGAAGATCCTACCCCCACTTCTCACTTTCTTAATTCTCGGCATTTTTCGCTGAGTGGAGCATATTAGAGCGGAGATTTCTAGAAGCTTTATACGGGTGGATCAGATCCTTGATGATGGGTGGTCCCTCCCCTTTCAGATTTGTGGGCCACACAAAAAGCTTTAAAATGAATACTCTCCTGGACCGGGAGCCAATGCAAGGAGCGCAATGCGGGCTTAGCAGAGCAACGATGGCTGGTGCCGGTAAGCAGTCTTGCTGAAAAATTCTGAACAATATGAAGTCTCATAACCACTGCCTTGGAGGCCCCAAGATGAAGAGCATTGCCAAAATCGATCCTGGATAGGATCAAGGCTTAGATCAACAGTTTTTTTTTTTTGCTGAGTATGGGAGCACAGAGTATTTTACGAACCATTTTAAGCATGCCATAGCAAGAGGCGACAGTCTTCCTAGCTTTGGTTTTAAAGGACAGATCATGGCCAAGCCAAATGCCTAGGCTTTTTATCTCTGATTTAGAAGCCGGGGCTATACCCATACAGGGTGGCCAAAGAGCATTCAAATTGGCACTTTGATAGTTACCAAGCATCATAATTTCGTTTTTTTCACTGTTAAGTTTAAGATGGGACAAACTCATCCATTTTGCCACTTCCTCCAAACAAGTGTGGAGGTCAGTAGGCGACTGGTCAGCTTGATTCAGTGCCACGACCAACTGTCGTCAGCGTAGGACACAATATGAACACCAAAGGGGGCAACCAGGTCCGCCAGAGGGGCCATATAAACATTAAAAAGGGTCGGGCTCAGGGAGGAGCCCTGAGGGACTCCGCACAACAGAGGAAAAGGGTCTGAGGAGGTATCCTCTTCAAACACCTGAAAGGTCCTACCTTCCAGGAAGGATTGAAGCCAGGAAAGAGCCAAACCCGACACTCCCACATTCTTGAGACGGTGAACCAGAATCTGATGGTTCACCGTATCAAAGGCCGCGCTAAGGTCGAGGAGGATGATGGCCGAGGAGCCTCCCGAGTCAAGAATCTTGACTTGTAAATTGTTGATTGTGTTCCTGATTTGTGAATTGGGTCCATAATTCTGATCCAGGGCCTTTAACAACTGGTATAGCTGTTGGCAGCAGGCTTTAATAATAACTTGGTAAAGTGGCAGCCTCTCTTGTAGCAGAGGGGTGCCTTCCACCTGGGTACACCATTGAGGTTTATGAAACTGCACCACTTTTTCCTCATGCTTTCACTATAACAAACTTTGTAATCGCTTTGGAAGAAATGAATCTAGCTGGATTGTGCACATCACTCCTGAATAACCCTCCAATTTAATTACACTTGCTGGCCTAGGAGTTCAGGAATCCAGTGGGCCCCATATAAAGCTGGTTGCAAAGCTGTGGCATGCAATCCTGTTCATCTCCAGGGGGCCATCACGGTCCTTAACCTATCCGGGGGGGGTGTCAACGCACCGTGCCAGATGCAATTTTTATCTTGTGTCTCAACTCGCAACCTGCTTCACCAGGGACTAGCAGAGTCAGTTGATCCTGCAGTTCTGGACAAGGAAACCTCACCAACTCTTGTGGCATACTTCATGATAAGTAGCCTTATTTAGACCACTAAAGTAACGCTACCTGCATAAACTCAACCTCCATTTGGAGGGATTTTCTGATGCAATGGATAGGTAGAGGAATCCAGGTATCTTCATCTTGCTAGCTTTCAGGAAAACACTGAGCTGTAGTTATCCAATTAATAACAAATGGTCTACTATACTGCACTCCCACATGTGACCAAATTTTTTAAAATGGTACCTCACTTATGTGCCCCAGCCAAGTGCTTGTGGGACAATACGCTCCAAAGTGCGATCTGGAGACACCTTATTTTACCCAGCAGAATCATTTTTCTTTGTTTAACAAAGTTGGAAGCTGTGGATTCAGGGCCCTGGGTCAGCCGCCACCCTGGAAATGATACCATACTATTTCTCAAAACTAGACACTGGGGGGGGGGGCGGCGCGGCGGCTGTATCCAGGGTGGAGTGACTTGTGTAGTTTTAATGTTTGTTTTACCCAGAAGCCTAAAAAAACCACAATTGTTCCTCATATTTCTGTGAGGATAAGTTGTGGAATCTGCAGGGAGCCACAAATTTCCTACTACCCAGATTCCCCTCAGTCTCTTCCCCCCCCCAACCCCCACCCAAAAAAATAAAGTACCTCACTTGTGTAGGTGGGCCTAGTGCCCACTGCAGAAAAATGCAGCATGGACAGATCAAAATTTTCCACCTGAAACACTTTTCTGCAATGGTGATGGCTGTGGAATTTAGACCCTAGGATGGTGCGACTTGCATGGCTCTCACCCAGTGGTTAATTTGTTAATAAAAAATAGGTGTCAGGGCTCATCAGGCGGCAGCTTGCACCAAACCATTTCTCCTGTTGGCACGGTCTATAACGGAGCCAACTACTAACAATTAATGTGGGGAGTGGATGTGGCGAAATGGTCAGATGCCAACTTGGGAGTTGGAACCAGGTTTGAGTCTTAGCGTCGGTTCAACATCCTGTGATTCTGGGCAAATCACTTAATCTCCCCGTGCCTACCATAAATGTGTCCTTAACTGGCGCTCATGAAAAGCCCTGGTGTTGATGATTAAGTGCCGGTGCTGAGCACTGGAAACCACAACTCAAATTAAGCACTGCCCTCACCAGGTATGTTTTTTTTTTACATTATTATAAAAACCTGAAGTTCTTGCAAACCACAAACTTTGTCTAAAAATTCACATTTCTATTGGGGGGGGGTTTCTTGAATTTTCAGTGACACAAATCTCCTAGTAGCCAGCATTCCGCCACATATTCTGATTAAAAGGCACCTCAATGTGGGTGGCGTCCATAATGCAATGTGGAGACATTGACATTTCTTGAGAGAAAAAAAGGACTTGATTTTGGCAAGGGGGAGTTGTTGAGTCAGTATTTGGGCCCAGTGGCCATGCTTGCAAGGGAGCTCCCATTGACCCAGGTTTGAACAGTTCCTCTTGCAGGCAGTCGGTTGACCCACACAAGTTGGTTCCCGTTTTGATCGGGACAAGCAGGAGAACTGAGTGATAGGAACTTTCTGGATACCTGCGGTTTCTGAAAGTTTACTTCACAAAAATGCAAGGTCCATGCACTGTTTTAGACAAAACATGAGATTTGCGGGACATTATAGGTAAGAAAATATCATGGGAATCCCCACCTGGGATTCCCCTGTCTAGTTTTCAGAAATGTCTGGGTTTTGCAGGTTTTCCTAGGTGGCTGTCCAGCCTAGGCCCAAATACAGCCACTAGTGCTATTGGCGATTTCTTCATGTTGTCATTTGTGTTGCTGGTTTTAGGGTCAGTCACACAGGTGGGATAGGTTTTATTGGGAGACACTGGGGTGGTAGGAAATTTGAGTCCCCACAGAATCTGAACTTTCCTTCAAAGATTTGTGAGGAAAATGTGTGATTTTAAACAGTTAGAGGTTTGAAGGGCGTTGTTGGGAAGAAAACTGTCAGAAACCCTTTTAGAGGGCAATGGGGCAAGCAGGAGTGAGTGGGCCCAACCATAGGGGCTGAGTCCTTTTACTCTGTTATGCAGCCCGACCTACTATGGGTCCTGAGCAGCTGGGCCAAATATCCCTTCAGCACCTGACGCAGTGGTAGCATGGGTCGAGCAGTTCATTGCTGCTGGGGGGGGTTGGGGTGGATGAGGAGGTTAGATCCAGGGGCAGGGGAGTCAAAACAGGCTCACTGTTGTGGGGTTCAACAGGGCCGTGCACAAAAGCTTCCATTGTAAAAATACACTTTAAAACTTATCTCTCTAAAAAGTGAGTTTTTACATGCTTTGCAGGTATATGATGACGTACTCTGTGTTCTACTTACAAGCAAGTTTTTTCTTAAGCATTTTATCATGACACATACATTGAGTCCAAGGCTACTAGATGGAACACTGAAAACGCTGCCCTTGCATTTTGTGGTCTGGTTGGAGACTGCTCTGAAACAGAGATAAACCATCAGATTAGTGCTGTATCTCTGACACAGTGCAAGTGGAACCAAGCTTTTATTCTATAAACTGCTCAGAGGAGCACTTTGATGAATTATCCTGGAATGTTCGTCCGCAGGTATGGGGAGTTGGGTTGCACCAAGCGATCTTGCAGAACGCATTCTCAGTATGCTCCCTATAGGATTGGTAGTGCTAGGGAGGAGTATCAGTATGACATATATTCATATAATCACTGCAAAGTAATAAAGATTGAATTATTAATCTTTTTCACTTTTCTTGTAATCCTGGTAATGCTTTGTTTCCTTCTGCTAATAATTGAAGCTCATGTTTATTTTTTTCTCTCTCTCAAGAATACAACTGATTCATTCAATGTTTAAAATGCCAATTTGCGTATTTCTTGTCTCCCTTTGGGCATGCCTAAGTAACCTTGAAAGGGTAGATCAGTTTGCATGATTTCCGGAGGAAGGGGGGAGAAATAGAATGGTTATGTTCTGAGGTTGCAGACCTCATCCAGTACCCTGTCTGGTTGGAGGTCCAGATGGAGCACTATGAGCTAGCCAGGAATAGGGCCAACATACTCTGATATGAATGAACTCAGTTTCCATAGTCTGATGCTTATGTTGTCCAGATGCAGTCCTGTTTAATTAGTAGGAACAGTTTGACATCACAACTCAAAGTACAGTCAACAGCTGTAATAGGATTGTCCAGTCAAATACTTTAACAGTATTTATATACATACACAAAGTGAAATATGGCCCGAGGTCAGGACTCTGGTGGTAGATAGGCAGGTCTCGGAGTCCCACTTCCCTCTCTCTAACAGTAGAGGTTATTCCCCATTTACTATAGGTGACATTCAGGTTAAGCCCTGCTACTAGTCGAGTCTCAGTCCCACTTCAACTCTTCTAAAAGTCATTTTCCAGCGTGAGAAGCGCCATGTGGCAGAACGAGTTCCACCTGGACCTTTTTGCCATACAATCCTTCTTACCTGCGCCTGCAAGGGTCGCACTACTGGAGTCTCTGGGAGCATTTTACTCTCAGACATCGCAAAGGATGGCAGCGGATGATGAGTATCACTTGCAGCTCTGCAGGGGCAGTGGTTGGGTGTCCAGTGCTTCCTCTGAGATGGTACCTTCCTATCGCCCTTCCCACAGGTTGCAGGAGATGCTTGCTCAGGTTCTGATCCA
This sequence comes from Calotriton arnoldi, assembly GCA_963921515.1. Classification (NCBI taxonomy): domain Eukaryota; kingdom Metazoa; phylum Chordata; class Amphibia; order Caudata; family Salamandridae; genus Calotriton; species Calotriton arnoldi. Next base: position 1,059,169 of record CAWUFW010003626.1, read on the forward strand.
CAGTCTGGGCTCAGGCACGCACAGGTATCCATGGCGTCCTCTCCTCTTGATGACAGCAGAACCAGGCAAGGTTCCTGGTTCTTAACAGTGGTCCATTCTGACATATGGGGGGGTCACCAACCTTACTCTGCAAAAGGCTGTCTGCCCACTCGGCACAACAGTAACTTCCTCATTACAGCACCCCCTGCTGACTTGCGGAGGTCAGACTTCATTCCACACACTGGCTAGATCGGCATGGCATCCATGCAGTCTTCATGGCGGCACCCTCTGGCATACGGGGTCGCCTACTTCACTCCCTGCATAGGCTGGGGCGCGATTGGCATGACAGTTGTGCAATCTTCAGGGTGGCCCCCTTTGGGATACAGGGTTGCCGACTTCACTACACACAGGCTATGAACCAATCTGTGCAGAAGCAATCTCCTCACACCTCAAGACAGCAATATACCTGCTAGACTCCCTCCACTGGAAACCGCTCCTTCCAAGCATTCTTTTCTTCCTCACAAGGCATTCTGATCTCGGCAAGCAGTCAAGCACTGGTGGTGCAGGCGGGTTTGGATTTCCCTGTCTGTTGTCCCCTCACCCAGCTGGGAGACTAGCAGGCCTGAGCATCCAGCCTCGGTCAAAAGCAGAATTGTTGCAGAGTCTGGCTGCTTGACAGTTTACCATTTTGGGTGCCTTGAGCTCCCCTTATAGTCCATTTTCGGACACCAAACATGATTTATGGTGTGAGTCTTTGAAGTTTGTGTTATGGGTCTGCCTCCTTCAGAAAGGCCCATTCCTATGCCCTGCTCTCCCTCCAGAAAGCAGACTGTCGCAGCAGCAGCGACTCCAAATCTGATAGCACCACAATACAGCCATGGGAGTGACTATAGGTTCACACCTGGATTGCAGCCAGAGTGATGTGTATCAAAAGGTTACCACAGGGCCCCAGCCTAACTCTTTATGATTCTCTTAACAGCCCCATTTGCTGCCTGAGTTGTGCCCAGGCCCTTTTTCAGTGACCTCTCTCTGAATCCAAGAGCCTGACTCTTCCTTAGTGTGTGTGTCCCAACCAGCTCACAGGAATCCACAAATGTCTGGGTGGGTTTGGGGGGGGGGGAATTCCTCTACCTCCTTATGCTCTTCCAGTCAACACTGGTTCTGCCAAAATGGAACCCAGAATCTTCCATGTATTATACCATTCACAGGCACACTTGCATATATACAAAACACATGCGCTGCACAGTGCTACATACTAACTTGATGTATGCAAAGGTTGAGTTAAGCACACAGCAGCTGAACTTTACATGAGTGAGCCTGTAGGCCTCATTCTAGTGACTGGTAAAAAGGCCTGTTCACGTCCACTGATCACTGCAGGGTATGCGGTCACCACTGCACTTGTGCTACTTAACTCCTGGTAAAGGCAGTAAGCCTTTCACCACTATCGCAGTAGTGCTTTGGGCACCCCTCCTGGTCCAATAAGATCTCAATCCGTGAGACAGGCCTATGTCATGGCACACATGCATGAGCCATGTTTAGGCCTAGGTGGAGAACTCTACTCAGTTTGTGCAGTTTTCTGCGCTCTGCAGAGTTCTGAAATTGCAGAGCAGTTTTTTTTTTTCCGCGCTCGCCGACGTTAAGTTGGTGAGCGAGTAAAATCTAATGCTAGACCACTTCCCAACGAGATTTCTCAATGCGGGCGGTTGCAGATGGTCGCAACTGCTCGGGTTGAGAAACCATCCGTTTGCGTTGAAGCTGCCGCTCAAGTAGAAAATCTACTTGAAAGGCAGAAAGAAGCAGCGCCCTCTTGCGCTGCGCATGGTTCTGTTCACACTGATTTTCCAGCGTGGGCCAAACACCTGGCACTAAAAATCAGCGCGAATGGCGTGACCTAATGTACTCCGCCGCTTGTGGAACTCCACGCTGCAGAGTTTTTGGGTCACTTTGCGGAGTTCTGCATAGCGGTGTTCACCCACGATAACAACAATTAGCAGCAGGGATCCACACCCCGTTGCATCTGGAACACTCAGGCCATGTGTACACATCGGTCACCCTGCAAGGGACTTTCTTGTCCCAACAAAAACATTTTGGGATCCACACAAGGCAAAGCACCCTGGAGTCCCCTGTGTGTCTAGTTTCCAAAATGTCTGGGTTTTGTTGGTCTCCCTTGGTGGCAGAGCATGGTCTGAATAGTGCAATTATTGACCATGGCAAGTAGAGAGCAATTCCTAATCTGTCGGTCCACATGTCAAAACTATGGTCAAACAAATAAAAATGTTCACTTGCTTGCCATGGGAATGTTCTGTGCCCCAGATGAACAGAAAAACTGTTCAGATTTTAGGGTTGGAGGATAGGCCCAACACCAGGGTGGTTCACCCACATCCATATTTTTTTTCTACAGCAAAAAATATACTGTTGCTATCTAATGAGCTTTATGTCCCCCAGGGGGCAGATGGGAAGTAAACTTCCCAAATCTACCCACCGGGGGCAAAATTACTGTTGGGGCCCTTTCTGCGTTGAGGGCACAGCCCGATGCCTGGACAGGCAGGTCCCTCGCCCCCACCTCTTCTTTTGTTCAAGACATATTTTTCCTGGTGGTCTAATGGGCTTTCTTCCCACTGGGTGGCAGATTTGGGATAAATTTCCCAAATCTGCCCACAGGGGGGTGGAAAGACTATTGGGCCCTGAATGCGCTGAGGAAAACACCAGCCTATGCGGGCCACTCCACCTAAAAAAAAAAAAATACTGCCCTTCAACTAGCTCTGGTGTCTAGTGGGCTTTCTGCCTTCCCACCCAGTTGTTGCAGATCATGGGTGGACATCCCCATCTGCCTCCCGGGTGGGGGGCTTAAAGGCTAACTTGCCCCAGGGCAGGAGCAACAGCCCATGCCATGGGCTGCTCCTTCCACCCTGAAAATGCTGCCTTTCACCAGTCCCTTGTGCCTAGTGGGTTTTCTGTATCTGGGGTGGTGCAGAAAGTCTACCTGGGCCCGGCCAGAGGGGGGGAGGGGGGGAGAGTACTGACCCATGCTGCTCCCTCCAAAACAAATAGTTCCCTTCACCTATCCCTGGTATCTAGTGGACTTTCTGCCCCCTGCCACCAATAAACAGCCAAATTACCATAACTGTGTCCTTTTCTCTCTCTATCTTCCTTCTGTGTATCCTTTCCCCCAGTTCTACATCTGATGTCTTGCAGCGTTTTAAACCAGGCATAGGATGCAGCTTCCAACACAATACAAGCAACTGATGTGCCTTTATAATCTATGCTCCCCACTCACTTTTCAATTCTCGCTCACCCATTTTCTTGTCCTCTCCTTCCTGTTTAATTTCTCTTGTAGATTTATGAAGCTGCCTAATTTAAGTGCCATACAGGCAACCTGTGAATGTTAGGGCATGAGAGAACTGAATTCAGAGATTAAAATAATCACACATTTTGTGAACGTGTATTTTCAGTGTTGAGCAGGTGTCTTTTAGGTCAAGCATTCAAGACCCCTTAGTGTATACTTCTCGTGTGGGATTAAACCACCCCCCTGCTTTTCATTTGTTTGTTTCAGTGTCTTTTAAAAATCCTTGCTTATGGTCAGTCCTGCCTCTTTGTCCCTCCTTTCTCTCTTGTGTACTGTATTTTTACGCTTTGGTTGTTAATTCTTTTGGGGATTATTTTTTTTTTATTTCTTCCTTGCTCGTGTTACTGTTTGCCTGCGTTAAGCTTCGGAGTCTGCAGCGGCTTGCATCCTAATGGAGCATTGGTCACTGCCTCCTCCCCCATGTCGCTAGATGCCCGCCCCACCTAACTCCTCTTCTCCCTCCCCCCCCCCGTTTTCTAAATTTCTTGAGCAGCCCGTTCTTTGTTTTACTGATAGTGTTTGCAGATAAAGCTACTGTTCCAGATTGCATTTCCGTTTTGGGGTAGAACAGTTAGTATGCCCTGCCTACACTACGTCAAGCTGCCCGAACTCTGCTTGTTGTCGCCGTGTTTGCAATGGCAGAAGGGGCAGCGGCGCAAGCCAAGGAGCAATGAAAGGAGTAGCAGCGACATTGGCTCCTGCAGGTAATTTTTGGCACTCCTCCCCCCCCCCCCTCGAGCCCCCAGGCATGAGTGATCCCCCAGCCAGTACTAGCACCACGAGGCAACACATGTGAAGCCAGCTTTCACGCCCCTTTTCCGGGGAAGGAGCTCCAGGGTAGCAGATGCTGTGGTGTAGCCCCCGGATGGCCCTTTTCCTGAACTGCGGTCTCCGTGTGGGCTCTAAATTGCTTCTGAACCATCAGTTCTCTCTGCTACGCATGCACGTGGCGTGGTTGCTCTACTGTTGTGTGTTTGGAGGATGCATTGTTAAATATGTATGAGGGGCCGTGTATTTTATATATGTTTGTTGCATGGAGTCTGACTCGCCAACACATAATCACCCCTCTGTAATGTAGTGGCTTAGGCCTGGGGTCACTACAATGATGAGACCTGGAGACGTGTGTACTTTGGTGGCCAGCTCCAGACTGCGCCACGCCCAGAGCCCTGGGCTATTTATTTTACCTTTAATGTCGCGCCGGCGTACGCCGGGCTGGCTCATTAGGCTTGCGCTCACAGGGGGGGTGGGTTAACAGGACCACCCCTCCATATCGTGAGGGACGTGGAGGCTTCCACTGTCCTCACCATTACATTCCTCCTTTACCAGAAGGGACAAAGTCAACTGAAACAAAATACCAACGGGTATGTAAGGCAGAACAAAATGAAACATCTAGTCCAGGAAAACACAACTTCACGGGTGGGGTACATATGAAACAGTCTTACTTGGTTTCCATACGCGGCTGTTCCCTCAGGCTGCGACCCGCCCTACTGTCGCCGATTAGCCACAGGATACATAGTCTTTGTACTTCTGAGATGGCCTCGGACAAGGCCGCAAGTTGTATCGGTTCTGACTGCCTCGTGGTGTAGGTGACAGCTCGAGTGGGTTGCTGCAGGTTGGGAGTCTCAGGTCACGCTCAGGACCCAGGTCTTGTGTCGACGTGGTTACCGGATTCGAGGGTGGACCCTCAGTGGCTGGGTGACCAGGTCCACACACTCCGCCGTCAGGACTTGGGCACTCATTTGGGAAAGTCTCGTTGTGCCTGTCGATCACCGGGAGGTCGTCGTCTTCAAGGGGAACTTTTTTAAAGAAAGATATGTTGCGGGTTACTCTTTCGTGCTTTCTTTGGGCAGTCACCATGGTGCCTTTTACAGCCGTGACCGTCCAGGGGTTGAGTTCAAAGGGTAACCGGAACTTCCCTCTGGGGTAGCGGTCCCGTACAAGTACGCGGTCGCCAACTGCGATGGGGCTCTCTTTGGCGTGTCTTTTCTGGGATGCTGCTTTGTTGTTCTCACGCCGGGAGTCTGACTGGTTCGGGGAGGTTTGGTGTTTCTGCCCATGCCGGGTGATGGGGGATGGTATCTGTTACCACTCGGCCAAAACACAGTCGACTTGGGGATATACCTGTAGTGCAATGGGGTGTGAGCCGGTACTCTCGGAGGAATTGATACACGGCTTGCTCGAGATTGAGCCCATCAGCTAGGGCGATTTGAATAGTTTTGTTCAATGTCCGCATCAGCCGTTCTACTTCCCCCATTGGCTTGGGGCCATCTTGGTGTGATTTTGCGATGCTTCACTTTATGGGAGGCGAGGTACTCTGCCACATCCGCGCTGGTGAACGGTGGTCCATTATCCGTGCGGAGCTCGCTGAATAGTCCATGAGTCGCCATCAGCTTCTCAAGTTTAGGAATCACTTCGGCAGCGGATGTAGATGGGATGAACTAGACTTCTGGATATCGTGAGAAATCATCCACCACCACCAGCATGTACTTTCCACCGGGCAGGCTGCCAAAATCAGCACTAACTCTTTCCCATGGGGCGCTCGGAGCTGCTTCTGTGATTATTGGTGCTGGCCTGCTAGGTAGGCTCGTTGCAAGGCACACAGGGCAGTGCTGCACTACTGACTCTATTTGTTGGTCCAGGCCAGGGAACCAGACTTTGCTGCGGAGTCTGTTTTTTGATTTGACAATTCCCTGGTGCGCGCCATGCGCAAGAAGAGCCGCTTGTCGAGTTAGGCTCTCAGGTAGGACGAGGCGCGGGCCTCTCAGGAGGCAGCCATCAGCGGATACAGACAGTTCCTGACGGACTAGGTGCAGGGACTTCAATGTTGCTTGTGCTGACGCGGTCCGTAGTGGTGAGGGACTTTGTAGGAGCCTCCAGTCGCCTGAGATGACAGCTTGGATAGCGATTTGGAGGCAGTCATCCTCTTGTGTGGCTGCTATGACTTCTTGCAGAGATATTGGGAGAGGTCGAGACCTTTCTACCACCAGTCGTACGTAGTCTTCTGTGGCCGCCGCTTCAGCTGCTTCTGGAGGGGTGACTGGTCGAGCGTGCCGCGACAAAGTCAGCAGGATTGCGGGTGCCAGGTCTGTTTTCTACTGTAAGCTGGAATTCTTGCAACTGCAGGATCCACTTCTCGATCCGTGGGGGAGGGCGAGACGAAGAGCCGCGGAACAGCGGGATCAGCGGCTTGTGATCTGTGATTACGGTGAATGGGTGACCGTACAGGTATATGTGAAAATGGCGGCACCCCCATAGGATCGCAATGGCTTCCTTCTCGATCTGAGAATACCGTTGCTCCGTAGGTGTGAGGGTTCGGCTGGCATAAGCGACAGGGGCCCACTCGCCACAGTCTTGTTGTTGCGCTAGGACAGCACCTAGGCCTGTGGGGCTGGCGTCTACCACTAATTGGGAGTCGTGTCGTGGGTTAAAGTAGACTAGCGTGGTATTGGCAGACAGGGCAGCTTTCGTCTGTTGGAACGCCTCTTCCTGTTCTGAATCCCACGTCCAGTGGCTGGTGGTTTTGGTGAGATCTCGCAGGGGGCCCGTTAGATCCGAGAGGTTCTTGATGAACCGCCCGCAGTATGTGACCATGCCCAGAAAGCTGCGGACTCCGGACACTGATGTGGGGGTGGGCGCCTCTTGGACATCCTTCACCTTGTCGGGGTCTGGACCGATGCCTTTGTCCGAGAAGCGATAACCGAAGAAGCTGATGTCTCGCCGCAGGAATTCACATTTCTCCCTGTGCAGGGTCAGCCCGCGGTCTCGAAGGCGATTGAACACGGCAGTAAGGCGTAGTAGATGCTCTTCCAGGGAGGGAGCGTGCACTAAGATGTCGTCGCTCACGTTGAGCACTCCCTCTAGCCCTTGCAGGACGGTCTTGATGATGTTCTGGAATACTTCGGCCGCGCTTGAGATCCCGAAGTTGAGGCGGGTGTAGCGCCAGAGGCCAGCATGGGTGGAGAAAGTAGTGATCGGGCGGGAGTCCGGGTGCAGAGGAACCTGGTGGTATCCTGAGCGAAGGTCCATCTTCGAGAACCACTTTGACCCTGCAAGTTCGCCAATGATGTCAACTGTGGGCGTCAGATGGTGCTCTCGTTTGATGGCGAGGTTCGGGATCCGCATATCTACGCAGATGTGGACTGCGTCGGGCTGCTTCGGTTTCTTCGTGACAACGATGGGGGACACCCACGGGGTGGGGCCGCGCACCTGTTCAATGATTCCAGCAGCTTCCAGGAGGCGGAGCTCCGCTTCGACCTTCGGGCGGAGGTGGAAGGCGATCCTCCGGTGTCTGAGGGCAATGGGGGCCACAGACTTGTCTATGTGTAGCTGGACTGCTGGGCCTTTGAGGCATCCGATCCCTTCGAAGAGAGGTGTGAACTCGGTCAGCAGGCGTCCTAGGTATGTATGTTGAAGGCAAAGTGAATGAGACGAAGGTCTTGTGCTGTCCGACAGCTGAGTAAGAACCCCGACCCTTCCTGTGATACGTAGACCCTGGACCGCTGGTGGACATTGTCGTGGGAAAGGCCAGCCTGGAAAACACCGCATATCTTGAGCGGGGTGTGGGTGCCGAATGCATACACCTGGACGTTGGTGTGGTGAAGGGCTGGTAGGCCGGGCAGGCGCTGGCAGACATGAGATTAATGGTTGCGCCAGTGTCGAGCGCTGCCACCGGATGGTCTTGCACGTTGATGGTGCACATGGGCGCTGCCTGCGGTGAGGCTGTGAGGGCGTGTAGCATGTGTACCACATGCACTGATGCAGCCTCGTCTTCGTCCATGTCGCCGCTTGAAGAGTCATCCAAGAGGGGTTCGAGGGCTCGCACGTGGGGGGTGGGCCTTTTGTTGGTCGTCGTGGCATCGAGCGGCAAACTTTGGAAAAATGATTGAGCTTGCCACACGCACTGCAGGGTTTTCCGTGTGCTGGGCAGGCACCGTCGTGGGGAAACGGGCCGCCACACCATCCGCAGGGCCGAGGCCTTGGGCTCTGTCTGGAAGCTTGGGTCGGAGGTCTCTTGGACTTCTGTTGAGAGTCGCGGGCGTCTGAGCGGACGGCGCAGACTGGCTCCTCTTTGATGGCAGCCGTGGCTTTGAGTTCCATGTGGGCTGCTCTGACTCTGGAGAGTTCCTTGGAGCGTCCCAGGGTCAGGATGTCCCTCATCGGCATGTTGTGTTCTTGTAGGACACGCTCCCGTAGCTTGGAGGAGGCACAGCCTTGAATGAATTGCGCTCGGATCTCGTCGTCCTCATCGGGGAGGGTGCACGTGCTCGCCAGTTCTTTAAGGCGGCTGTAGAAGACATCGACAGACTCATCTGGCTGCTGTTTCGCCTGGCGGAGAAGGAAGCGTTCATAATCGGCGTTGGCCTCAAAGTGGGCGGTGATGGCATCACGCATCGAGGCATAGTTCCTCGGGGGCCCAGCTTCGTGGACAGTCTTTGCGATTTTGTGAATGTCTGCACCCCCCAGGTGGAGGAGCATGGGTCTCCGCCGTGGGGCAGGGATTTCCGCTGCGTCGAACGTTTCCAGGCGCTCAACCCACGCCTTCCATCGCGCGGCTTGGGAGGGTGGCGGCCCTGTGATGGTGAAGGACTCCAGCGGCGGGATGGACGTCATGCTGGCCAGAGCACGAGCTAGTAACTCACTGCAGCAGCAGCACCCCCCGGTGGCAGAAGGGTGAGCGCGGCGGGAGTCTCACTGGGGCCCTCAACGTGGGTGGGAGAGGCAGTTCACTGGCGGCTGGTAGGCCACGCGGGCCGGGGAACTAGCAAGAGCCTGGGCCTCCGTGGGCGTGGTGGCGCGTGTAGCAGCGCAGGCAGATGGCAGCAGGCGGCAGCAGGCAGATCGGCTTACCGGTAGCTGGTGCGTGGTTCCGTCGAGCGCATTTGTAGAATGCGGGGCGCCGCAGCGTCACGCGGGCCGGAGGCTGAGGTTGCACCACCACGCGTGCCCGTCCGCGGAGCTGCAGGAGGCGTATGCGGCGGGCGGCCGGTGAGCACGTTGCAGAGTTGCAGCGCTCTAGGGCCGGCGGGAGATCAGCTCGGACTGCAGGGCAAGGCGGTCACGCCCGGCGGGAGATCAGCTCCGGCGCGGACTTCAGGGCACAGCGGTCATGCGGCAGGGGCGCGCTGGAATGAAGGCCTGGGAGGCACGGCAGGGGCGCTCCCAGCGGTGCAGCAGAGGCGGGCACGGTGGGTGAGAGGCGGTGCAGCTGGCTGCAGGACCACTCTCGTCGCCAATGTAATGGCTTAGGCCTGGGGTCACTACAATGATGAGACCTGGAGACGTGTGTACTTTGGTGGCCAGCTCCAGACTGCGCCACGCCCAGAGCCCTGGGCTATTTAATTTACCTTTTACGTCGTGCCGGTGTACGCTGGGCTGGCTCATTAGGCTTGCGCTCACAGGGGGGGTGGGTTAACAGGACCACCCCTCCATATCGTGAGGGACGTGGAGGCTTCCACTGTCCTCACAACATTACACCCTCCTTCTGTGGAATAATTGTAGAAAAAAATAACACTGAAAACAAATCAAGCATTTGCAATGCAATAGGTCTTGCATTTACGCGAGTTTGAGCTATTGGCATTGTAAATGACAATGCGTTTTATTTATGTTTCAAAAACCAAAACATAAATAAAAGGCATTGTCATTTACAATGCCAATAGCTCAAACTCGTGTAAATGCGAGACCTGTTATATTGCAAATGCTTGTTTTCATTCTGCCCGCGATTCAAGGCTCTTTACCTAGGAGTTATTTCACTCGACTATAACTTGCTCCTGATTTTGCATATGTAAGAAACGCTTACGGTAAACGTTCTTTGTTTAGTAATGTCAGAGGATTGGCAGTACAGCATTAGAAACCAGCAACAATGAGGCCTACAGACGCATTACCACAGGAAACCGCACAGATCGCAGGGTACTTCACTGTGGGTGAGATACACTCTAGAGCGTATTGCACATGTGTGCAGCACGGGCAAGTGCACACAAAAAGGGACAACAGAAGGCACCAGGCCCATCACGTAGTATTTGGCCTAATGTAGCATCTGGTCTGGAGACCGTACTAGCTCCAACTACCCCCCTAACTCCGTTTGCACCTTTGTAGGCTAGGAAAATCAAATGACATGGCAAGGGCCTATAGGTGCCCCCATTCCTTCCAGGCGCTTTAGCAAAAACACGTGTGGAATGCAGCTCTCTTCAAAACATGTAAAAAGCAGCCACCCCCTTAGCTTCCAGGCCGAATCACGCGTGACCTGCTGACAAATGTGCCAGCTCCCTCACTCAATTTATTGGCACCAACTCAAACACAAAACAAGCATTGGCATAGCCAATAGGTCTCGCCTTTGGGACCTTATAAGTGTTTAGCCATGCAACAGTTGCTGTTGCACCAAGGATAATGTGCTGCATAACTAAATACTTATAAGGTCCCAAAAGCGAGGCCTATTGGCTATGCCAATGTTTTTTTTTTGTTCTTTTGAAGAGCTTGTGGAAGGAGGAATAACTGATTCTTTACTTCGAGGAGCTGCCTCGTGGGTATGCCTATATTTTTTCCCTTTGGAACCCGGAAATTAATCTTAATTAAATATATGTACTTCTGATGAAGAAAGACTGAATCGTCGTGCCAGGACGCTAACTCATGAACCACTGATCATCACTCTTTTTTTTTTTTTAATGTCACTATCAGTGTTAAAACTGTCTCTGCCACAGAGTCACATCACAAGCGGATGGCACACACACTTAAAGTTTCCAGTACAAACCGCCAGCGTGGTGTCTGGCTAACACACAAGACATTCAAGCTTCCATAAATAGCTGGGAAGAGGATAATGTACGGTGAAACTGTTTACAAGATCCGGTATTTCACCGCACATTAACCCATTTTAAGTACAAAGGGAACTATTTTAGCGCAACAGCGGGCAGGGTATTAATAGGAAAAATGCTAATGCTATTCGCGTTTCTTCGTCATAATGACTGCGTGATTTGCGCAAAAAAAAGTATAAACCTCAATTATGGAGCTTTGTCCACTTGTTGCAGACTCCCAATTTTATGAAACACATTTTAATTGACTTCGAATTTTAATAAACGAGCGCCTGGAAATGTTGGCAAAAACTAATTGTAGATTGGTATAACAACTAGATACAAGCGCCTTAAAAAAGTGCAGGTAAAAGTACAATCCATGTTTAAAAGTGTTGAACGCTCCCTCTCACGTGTCTGTGGCGGGACTGCCAGACAATGCTCAACTATCAATAAACACTGACCACGTATACAAGAAACGGGTTTGCAATTGGTGTTTGACACATGGTTAGAGTTTAATTTTGTAATTAAACATTGCCACTCAGGAATTGCCAATGTTTTACAGAATTTAAGTATTAGAAGCCAGGGCCAACAAACAAAAAAAATAACAGCACCCTTCCGTTTAATTCTGAAAGGTTTACAATTGGTACATTAACTGTTAGTCTCTTGTTTGGTATTAGTAATTCTTCGGTATGTTTTGGGAATTACTTGGGTGGTGATTGGTTGAGTGGTAGAATTGAACATGTCAGGACGGAGGACCACGGTTTTAATCACAGCTTCCCCATTTGATCAATTTCTGTGATCCTGTACAGAACATGTGCATCCCTCTGCTCACTTTCTGAGTCGTCAAACATTTTAGGAATGCTTAGAAGTGTTTCCCCCAGCAGCATGCCCAGTAAAACAAAACAGTATTGATCACATCGACCAATGTAAAGCCTGCTGACACTCCTGATACAAGGGGGTCAATCAATAAGTATTTGTTAAGCGGGACTACTCACCCGCTAGGGAGCTGCAGGTCCTACTGGGCGCTGCTGAGGTTCAGTGGAAGAGCCAGGTCTTGAGTGAGTAGTCTCACTGAATAATGCTCTTCCTCCAAGATATACCATGAGACCTCTCGCACTCCAAAATGGCACTAGCAAAGGAGATCGATTTGTGCTGGTTGCTTATATTCTTTGTCGGTACTTTGGAGGATGGGTATATGAATACTCATTTGGGGGTGACTATCATGTCCCAATGTACACGCCAATCCCACTTTATGCCGAATCAAACCGGGGGGCATATATCTAGCGTTACCGGACTTTTGATGGTAGCGCGCTACCCACGTAGGCATGCGCTCAGTCAGCCCCACACATAGTTGTAGTAAACTATATAAATGTTGAAATAGGAGTGTGAAAAACAACAAGGTTCTCAAGTGTCCAGTGATTAGCCTAAGCAATCCAATTTGCTGCATTCTGGAACTTGTAGTCCTGATTAATGGCATGATCAGACCTAGAAGTCTTGGAATGTAAATCAAGGAGGCTGAGCGGATGAGTTACTCGCTCGGACCTGGGAAGCTTGAAAGACCTGTACAAATACAGAATTAAGTAAAACATGCTGTACCTCAGGCTGAAAGTCGTCTGCTCTCTGCAATTTGCGTGACTCTTACCTGTACACTGGCAAGTCTGGCTGAAGAACTTAATCGGCCACCTCTCCTGGTCGTCCACGTTACGCAGGTTATAGGGGCTGCTCCACGTCCACGCGCACCTGCCCCGGCTCTGCAGAGAACTGCACACGTTGGAAGGCTCCGGCCCCAGCGACGGGCAGCACTGCTTGGTCACCAGTGATTCCAAAGTCATGCATGCCCAGGGGAACTGGGTGTGCACAAGGACCAGCCCAAAGGCTGCCAGCCAGAAAAGTGCCCCCCAGAGCGCGTGCACTGTTTGGTCCAAAATACCGTATAAGCACACCTAACAGCGCCCTTTATAACTTTCAAAGGCTACCACTAGTACACACTGCGGATGAGTGGAGCTAACTAGTAAATACGCGTGTCACGGTCTCTCTGCTCGCTAGTGTAACGGAAGAGTGTAACACGATCCACAACAGATGGCAGAAACGTTTATAGACACGGACAAACAAGCCCGCGAGTGGTGCGCGCGCTCGTGTGAAATCTGACACATAACAGATGGCACACTGCGCACCGCTGCTCGTAACCGCAAGCTGTAGGTGGATACATTTCCTGGGAAAGGTGGGATATGCACCCGCCTTTGCCCAATTGCGTGCTGTCTTTTTTAGAAAGACGCACGCAAAGCCCAATAGAAAAAATACTATAAAAAAAAAATGCACGAGCATGTGAAAAGTCTAGAGTGATTCCAAGAGGTCCTTTTCCTAGGCAGCGCATGCGCGCTGCGCTCGACCTAAACATCATACCCACCACCCCCCTTCTCAATTTCAAGCAGGTGTGATCGCTGGCATTTATTTATGCATTTTTATATAGCGCGGACTTTACCCGAAGGTGTCAGAGCGCTTCACAATAGGAACAGTAACATTACATGAGGAGTCGGTTACACGTGAGCATAATACAAAAGCAAGCGTTACATTACATGAGGAAAGGTGACAATTGTGCAACTAACAAAAACAAACCAGATACAAAGAGGTATAGGTTCCAAGAGGAAAAAGTGACAGGTGTGCATGATACATGAGATACAAATAGAGGTATAATACTGCAATAAGTGGCAGTCACTCAGAACACACTGTGACGGCACTTCTATAGGCATGGAGTACAGAATTTCCTATAGTGGAAGAACTTTCTTGAGGGAGTAGAGAGGGCGTGAATTACATAGGGGACTTAAAATGAAGGGAGCACACACATAAAATCCAGCACAGCACGCAAGGGTGAGGAATGTACAGGAAAAAGTACAAATTTACAATGAAGAGCGCTAGAGGGGCCTGCGAATGAAAGTATTAGTTCTGAAAGTGTCTTTGGAAGAGAAGAGATTTGAGGTCAGCTTTGAAGATCCGGGTAGAGGTGGTGGCACGGAGCAATGGGGGAAGCGAGTTCCAGATTCTCACTGCATTGCCTGAGAAGGATTGCGCCATCGATCTTTCCCTTTTGAAGACGGGGGGTTCAAGCAGAAGCTTTTCCGCATTGCGAGAAGGGCGAGAGCCACCGGACAATTTCAATTTATTCGCCAGGTAACGAGGGGAGGACGTGTGTAAGGCTTTGTGTGTGATGCAGGCAGTTTTGTAAATGGATCTTGCCTCGATCTTGTAAACTCCTGCGCCCTCCCCCAGCCCTAAAACAACTTGGCCCATGTGTGAACCGCAGCCCACTCGCTAGAGCATGTGTGTGAACTACCCCCCCCCCCCCTGCCAGTAAAACTGGAACTGTGTAAACCGCAGGCTACCCTCTGACCCCTCCTGGGGGGGCCGACAGCAAGGCACGGGAATGCGCTACCTGCATTACCAGCAGGGACTCAAATAACAAGCTAGGGCGGCAAGAAGGGAGTGCGGATGCAGGCGCACAGGAAGAGAGGAGTAAAAGCAATTTTACCAGGACGCCCGTGCCAAGAGAGGTGCAGGAGGCGGGGACCCATTTTTACTTGCCCATTGGCACGTTTGTGCAAGTATATCCAATTACCGGGTTGTAGAGGCCATTTGTTAGCACTGTATGTACCCAACTATTCGATTCATGTTAATGAAGGTCATAACAGTGAAGTGCCCACGCATCTATAATTACGATTGTTATGAGGCATAACATGAGGATTTTGGGATTTACCGACACAATCGGCACGCACCGGCATTTTCACAGCAACAAATTTCAGTAGATTTCTTCTCCCGAAATTAACCCGGGAAGAATGCGGGGGCAGCGCTCGTTGCACAACTCGTGGCTGGAAAATGTGTGTTGAGACGTGTTACTGCACCTATCGGAATTAATCAGAGCGACTGTAATGGGACCCGGACCCCAAAACACTATTCTGCATGACTGAGCACTACCACCCCCGAAGCTGGCACAACCAGTCGTGCACCAACCAGAGTGAGCGCTAATGGCACTACTGCCCAAAAGAAGACTGGCTGCCAGGTCACCGCCCTTCAACCACCCCTGATCCGTCCGGTATTGCGAGGGGGTCGTCCTCCTATCCCCAAGCCGTTTCACTCACCGAAAAAGCGGCTTTACAAAGTTTATAAAATAGACAAACGGGTTAGAGGCTGATGAAAGGAGTTGGCATTTTAACGATTTTCAAAGGAGCTCGGCTCCACCGTGCAGTTAATTGGTGCCAAGCACGTGTATACCACGTTGCCAAGTTTTCTCTCTTGAGAAGTCAAATGCCCTCCTACCCCCTGAGACTTCCGCTGGATCTGTCCGTCTGCCTCCCTGCAAATATGCTTCACTCATTCAAAATGGTTCACGTCCAGTGACTCCAGCGGGTGTGCCTTCGCGTCAAAGGCGAAACCTCACAAAATAGTTACATGCCATTGATTTACGTGGATTAGCCCAACACTCCTACCAATCTGCCAAACCCCTAAAGAGGGCACGCGTCGACTCTATTCAAACACTAAACAATCTAATAATCCATGACATGTTTTTATAGCGCCTAACATTAAACCGCTATTCAGACGCTTCACGGTCAGGGGGTCAGATAAGAGAACAAGCATTTGCATCGATATGAAAGTGGTGAAGGCGGGTGTTGGGCACCATGAAGTTAGGCACCGGGTATGTAAATAAAACATTTTTTAAAATTGGCACCGTGCTAAAATATAACGGGTGGCGCCCGTGCAATATAATTTATGTGTATGAGTCGCCCTTGAAGCGGGCGCCATGGTCACAAAATAAAAAAAAACATTAAACCAGGCGCCATGCTATGCACCGTGGTGAGACACAATAAAGCAAGTAGTCCCTAAACATTACACATGAACACTTAGGGAGTAATAAAATTGTAGTCGGTTGGTGCTTCTTCCGTTAAAAACTGAAGTGATGTATCGGAGCACCAACCAATAAGGAGCCAGGCAATTAGAGTAACGCAGGAGTTAACCAATGGCAGGCAGCAGGCGGGATTACACCCGCTATGCTGCTGCTTACTACAGTTAACCAACAATAACCAATGGCAGGCAGCAGGCGGGATTACACTCGCTATGCTGCTGCTTACTACAGGTCTTGCGCTGTCTAGGTTCGACCTAAAAACAGCAGTGCGCCGACATTATTGCATTGCACCGCCAATGGTGCACTGCATCGCCAATGGTGCACTCCATCTTATGGTTGCACTCCACCACTCCTCGGGCATAGCCCTGCACCCTAGCCACCCCATTTTCACACTGCATAACCACCCTCTCACAGAAACGTTTCTCCACCCGTGTCTAAGTTTGCAAAGGCCAGTGGCGGTGGCAGGATGCCTTTGACCCCTCTCTTTGTTCACCAGTCTGTTAATTTGTGTTCATGGTAGCAGTGAGCCCGTTATGGTTCCTGAGACATACACAAAAGAGATGGAAAATGCTTGCATTTTAAAGTTCTATACGTGTTTAAATAACATGCTGTAATGTTGGATGGCCTCTAGCTCAAAGAAATAACAATGGGTTAAATCCATTCAGTGAGGTACAATCTTGTTACACAAACGTGAATGTAGGCGTGTTATTACAGACCCTTAGCATGATCGCCAAGGAGGAGCACATGCTAAAGAAATATGCATACACTGTGCATGTGTTTTTAAAACGCTCTTCTCCTTTTTGAGATCTAGGAGCGCCTTGGCATATCGGCGATGGATTTTTATGAATGTTTTGACCTCGTTCCCGCATTGTGTGTCTGAAATTTGATTTGTGTGTCTCGTTTCCAGCCTCTCAATGTGCCTGCTAATTCGTGTGATACGTCAGTAGTGGCCATGAATTATTTGATGGATGCTCACAATAGCCGGCCTGGAGTCAGCACCGCCGCTGGATCGGATGCAGAACAATGTCGTCTCTCTGCCTTTTTAGGCCACTAGCTGCTTTCATTTTCAACACCTCTTGCCCAGTTTGCTCGTGCACATCTTCAAAGTAACGTTATGGTTTAAAATACAGTATCAACAGTGTTTCTCCATTTTGTGCATTTTAAGGAGTTTTATTTGCTGTTTTTTTTTTTTTTTTTATGAGCTTAATCAATGTGATTGTTTTGTTTTTAACGCATTAGGGTTTTGGGTATTTAGGATGTCGTGGTTTAACGTGCCTCTTATCTCATTTCACTAACACTCTCTTTTTTTTCTTCGTTATCGTGTATAAAAGCACTTCCAGATATGAGTTCAGCCTACCAGTTGTACAAAAAAACACACTTTAAATATATACTTCTCAATGCAGTGCTATAATGTGTCTATTAGTGTCAAAGATTCTTTAAGAAATACGCTTTTTCAAATTTTGAAGAGACATAAATAGTACCGAAGCCCATCCTTGGAATTGTGTGGCCGTTCACAAGTGGCACGTGTATTAACAGTAGATGTTGTAGCATCAGGGATAAGGTGCTGCATGGCTATATACTTATAAGGGCCCAAAAGCGAGACCTATTGTCTGTGCCAATGCTTATCCCATAATGTTGAAGGAAGTGGCCCGATTTGGGTCACTCGGGTCTCTTGCAACCACCTATACGCCTTCCCAATAAATGAAGAGTCGATCAGGCAGTAGAGAATACAAACCAGTTAGTTTATTCATAATACGCTGCAGCGGAGCCCAGTCTGACCAGTCTCCTTAGATGACTGCCGAGGGGTCTGATCTCCCTCTACACGGTAACACAAATTATACAATTCCAACACCTCTAGAGTCCCGCCCAAACTGGAATTTTCCAGCTCAGGCCATGGTGAACAAAGAAGGCGCATAAGATGGGCAGTGCCACTGGGCAGGGAACATGCTATCTCAGTCCCAAGGCCGTACGGCAGCTCTCTACCATGTAAAGCTGTGGGAACTAGTGTATCTAACGGTAAAGGTATGCAACAATGGATAGTACATTCATTAGTGCAGCAAAGCTTCAACCTTGAGAAGTACAAGCTGGAGGCGCAGAGCAGCATTTCTGCAGAGACAAGCATTATGAGACAGACGCTTGATTTCAGTTACAAAGCAGCATGGCGTCAATAAAGATGGCGCCATGTATGCTAACTTAACGAAGAACAGAGGTTCGAACTTAGCAAAGGGAGCATTTTAATCATGCGTATCACGGAAATAACATCTCAAATCTAACAGACCCTCCTTTTAGCATGCATGCTAAGAAGCTTTATTGGCGCCATCAGGTCAGGGTCTTACAATTCTGGAACTGAGAGAAAAGGGGAATATGCACACATACAATCAGTATTCGAATATCCCTTCGTCTATATTTAATAAATCCTGAATACCCTGCATCATCAGAACTCTTCCTTCAGACTTTCACCTTGGGGGCTTGGGACGCAGCTTGAACATTGATGCATGCACAACAAGCAGGGAGGCAGTGTATACACAGGCAGCATGTCAGTATTACACCAGCTATAGCAATGAGGAAAGTAAGGATCTTCCAGCCCCAGGTAGCGAATAAACTTCAGAACCATCTTGTGAATGACCAGGTACCATTATCTTGGTGTATCTCTGACGCTATCTTATGCAATTTCTGTATACAGTGGGAGCATGGTCAGGGATATACACACAACAGCTACTACTGATGACGAGACAGGCCCCACCCCGGTCGGCTAGGATAACGTCTAAAACCATACAGTTTTGGAGGGCAACAAGTCTCGTGGCCTGGCCCTCTACTGTAATATTTGTCAGTATTCCTGCAGTCGTATTAATGACTCCTTCCACTACCCTTGTAAGCCTTCTAATATTAAGACTATTTGCTATGGGGCCCCAAATAGGTATGATGCCTTTCATGGCATCCGTGAACTGCTGCAATGTGGTGTCTGTTTGATCGATGTCGTCGGTGTTAATCATTCTCTTAGTCCGAGGCACGTGGACCTCTCTTTGTTGCAAACGATGGTCCTTATGATAATTGGGAGGGGCTATGTACACAGGCGGCAGGAGGTAAGAAAGGTAACATCTTCCCAACCACCCTTCAGGGAGCCAAACATAACCACAGTGTCCACAAACAAAATAAACATTACGTGGCGGGATCAAGGGTGGACTTCTCGTTACTCTCAAATTGTAAGTAGTGTTGCATCTGCTCTCCCCCACCTCTAGGTCTCCCACCCCATGGACACAGAAAGGAGCCATAACGTCCACCACTGACAAGGGTATCAGTTTGTCCTCCGTAACGTTGCGGGCCTGGAAAGACTGGTAATATTCTGATGAGTTGTTTATTTATTTTTATTTATTTATAAAGTTTTATATAGCGCGAACAAGATCCCGAGGGATATCAGAGCGCTTTACAAGGACGGAAAGTAAGTCAACATTCAAATAATGACAACAGATATGGAAGCACACCCGGAGGTTATCGCCTTCATTCTAACCACCTAACCGAGTATTTCACAGACAAAAGAGACACGGATAGTAGTACAATAACCAGGTATGAAGCAGGCTTAGAGAGGAGATATAACCTGCGGTGAGGAAGGGCCTAATTCCAGTATCGGTCATAGGTAGGGATAAACAGACATAATACTCGCACACATCGGACCAGTGAATCACGGGGAGTAATACGCTATGCAAAGATAAGACAGGCTTCTAAATGCGGTGAGGAAGCCTAACAACAAAAGAGTGAACAATGGCTGCAGTCAAAATGTGGACGAGCACGTGATCATTGTCTACAATTAAGGTAAAAATTTGTTCATTAGGAATCTTTTGGCTTCCAGTTTGAAAGTAATCGTTGAAGAGATTGTGCGTAATTCCGGTGGAAGAGAGTTCCAAATCCTAGGGGCTGCTCCAGAGAAGGCTCGGACACCAGTTCTCTTTTTCGAAAAATGGGAGGTTTCAGGAGGAGGGTGATAGCACTTCTTGAGGCTCTACCACCGCAAGATAGTTCCAGATTTTGAGTTAGGTACTTTGGAGTTTTGAGATGCAGGGCTTTGTGCGCCAAAACGGCAATCTTTAGCTGAATTCGAGCTTCAAAGGGCAACCAATTAAGAGATTTTAAAATGGGAGATATGTGCTCTCTACGTTTGGTGTCTGTAACCAGTCTGGCCGCTGTGTTCAGTGAAGCCCTTAGGGGAGCCAGCGTGTATTTGGGAAGGCCACAGAGCTGTAGGATATTACCTCTTTCCACCTTAGACCAATTCCCCCCCTCTCACTCCCTTGTATGCCTGCATGCAAGAGCTCAGAAACAACCTGCCAAATGGCTCTCGGCCTGTGGGAGCACCGGGGGGAACTCTATGCTGGAAGCGCACATTCTGTGTCTGGGTACAAGAACTAGTACTCTTTCGTTCCAATGTATCAGGCTGGTGAAAAGAATTGACCATGCTAAATAAAGCAAACCACCCCTCACAACTATTAACATACGATAATGGCATGGATAGCAAATTCTCACTTTTATGAGTTACTGAGGGCAGTAATCCACATACCCAACACTTTGTCATACTGTAAGCATCATGCGTCTGATGCAACTTCTGAATGAAGACATTATCTTTATAGGACTTTCTGTGTTCCTCCTTGTGAGGCGCCAGAGTAACAAAGTTATGTTCAGGGGGAATAGGCGTAGTGCCAAGCAGAGCGTGTGCAGGATATTTCTCCTCAAGGAAATATGTCACCCCAAGTACCAATATCAAAGAGATCACAATAATCAGTACAAACACAACCTTGCTTCTAACAGACCAGGTGGGCCAAATAGGCCCATTTTGCTCAGGGCACGGAGCTGCGAAAGGCTGCTCCTCCTCCTGAATGGGGCGGCCAAAGGGATACATGTATTTTGTTTCTTTATTCACACAACAACAACAGAAGAGTCTTACACTTGGAGCCAAGCTGGAATTGAAAGGAAAAATTAAAAGGAAACCAAGACAGTATATTGTTCATCAATCATTGGCGCTTTTGAACACCGGCGGTGGAGCTGTTCGTCCAGCTCGGATCCGTATCCCACGTTGCAGGGCAAGCACCTTCTCCTCGGAAACACTGTCCACTTGCCCTGTTTGGTGACTGTCCAAGTAACGCACCAACTTCTCTGTCCCTAAGCTATCGTTGGTACCACAGGCAAGGTACATGCACTCTATTCCTCAGCAATGCAGTCCGTCCCTACTAACCTGACTGTCCCTCTGGTGCACTGTTCCTCTTACGGGGATGCAAATTGTATCTCAACACTCCAGGCACAGTAGGGTCAGAGAACAAGGGGTCGAGCTCAAGGGGACCAAGGGGCAAAGGGGCAGACTCGGGTAGATTGGCAGATTGGGTCTTAGCTGGACGTGTCTCAACCAAATGTGGGCCAACAGGCTGGGGCTCCTGGATGGCCTTAATTTCAGGTGGCACCGCTTCAGTCAGCACTGCATTACTCTCTTCCTCTGACGGTGCCCACGTGAGCTGGGTGTCTGAGAAGGGAATGAACCGTGGTACCTGCTCCGCCTCACAGTCCCCAATCCCGTACGCGACCCATTGATCATAGGGCAGCAGAAGGGGCACCCGTTTGCAGTGGGTGCTATGTATCCAGTTTTTCCAACCGTCAACTTTCACCGCGGTCCAGGTAGCCAGAAGGACCTGGAGGGGTCCCTTCCAGCGTGGCTCCAAGCTGCTCCTCTGGAAGTTCTTGACCACCACCCAGTTTCCGGGCTGAATTTCGTGACCAGGAGTCTCTGGATGCTGCTGCAACGTCTCAGCGATCTGTTGGTGAATAGAACGCAAATTTTTGGTCAATTCATAAAGGTAATCGATAAGTAAGGGGTATTCTATCTCTGAAAACTTACGAGGTCGCGGGACGCCCCAGACATTCGCCGGGCGGCCGAACACGACCTTGTAAGGGGACAATCCTGGTTTAGAGTGGGCTGTGACTCTCATAGACATTAATGCTAGGGGCAAAGCATCGGGCCACTTCAATCCTGTGCTCTCTTTGATTTTGGCCATTTTCAACTTGAGAGTACCATTGTACTTCTCAACCAAGCCTGGCGTTTGGGGGTGGTTCGCCTCATGGAACTTCTGCGCAACCCATCGCACACCAGCTGGATAACCTTGGCATTGAAATGGCTGCCGTTATCACTCCAAATCAAACGGGGCAAACCAAAACGCGGGAAGAACTCTTTCAAGAGTACCTTCGCCGTCGCCATGGCGGTGTTCTCTTTAGTGGGGTAAGCCTCAACTCATTTACTGAACGCACAGACAACCACCAATACATATTTCAAATTGTTGACCCGTTCCATTTCGATGTAATCCATCTGGAGAACCTCGAAAGGGAAGGAAGGAGGTGCAAAACTGCCAACAGGAGTGGGGGTACCCTTTCCAGGATTATGCATTAAGCAAACCATGCAATGCTTCACTAGGTGAGCTGCAACTTTGGGAATGTTGTCATTTCGCCATACAGGGTCTAGCAGCTTACAAATACCCTTCGCACTAATGTGCGCTGGCCCATGCGCCATGGTGACCACAGGGAGGACATATGCTTCCCGCAACATCCATCGCTGCTTCCCGGATTTGTCCGTCAAGCACCCCTCTTCGCTCATGTTAGCCGTACTCTCCTGCCATACTGCTAATTCTTCAATTGTAGCCTCACTTTGGATCTCCTTCACATTCTCTAGGGTATCCTCAAACATCCCATTCTCAGGCACCCATCTAGCTGGACCCGCCACAAACATCCTCTTCATTTTAGTCCGAGCTGTCTCCTTTGCTGTCTGATCCGCAAATGCATTCCCCCTCCCGACATCATCTGTTATTGCCTTATGAGCACTGCACTTCACTATTGCTAGCCTCTTAGGGACTGTCAAGGCTGACAAAAGTCTGTGTATCAGGGGGCCATTTTGAATCCTCATGCCATGAGACGTCAAGAACCCCCTTTCTGCCCAAAGCCGCCCAAAATTATGAGCCACGCCAAACGCGTTCTGACTGTCAGTATATATACTGACAGCCAGTTCCTCACTCAACTCGCAGGCACGAAGAAGGGCCACAAGCTCTGCAGCTTGCGCTGATTGGTAGGGAACTCGTGATGTCTCAACTACAGTGTGTAAGGTGGTGATGGCATAAGCTGCCGTTGTTGTGCCATCTGGTAATTTAAAACAAGAGCCATTGACATATAGTTCCCCTTGGGGTTCAGATAGGGGAACATCAGTCAGGTCTACCCGTCCCTTCGTCTCTTCCTCCGTGCGGTAGATGCAATCATGCACATCCGCCTCCTCACTCTCAGAAGGGAAAGGTAGTAACGTGGCTGGGTTCAGAGTGGCACATCTTTTGATGGTGATGTGTGGTGCAAACAGGGTCCACTCATAACCAGTCAGACGTGCACTAGTAAGGTGCTGTGTCTTCGTTCTGATCAAAAGTATATCCACAGCATGCAGAACCATAACTGTGAGATCATTATCAAGGACGAGCCCTGCCGATTGTGGGATGGAAATGGCCACTGCCGCGGCCGCTCTCAGACAGCTTGGGAGGGCTCTGGTGACGTTGTCTAGCAGGGCAGAGAAGTAAGCACACGGCCTTTGCTTACCTCCAAAGGCCTGTGTTAAGACAGAGAGTGCGCAGCCAGCCGTTTCGTGTACATACAACACGAACGGCTTCCGGTAGTCCGGGGTGCCAAGCACAGGTGCAGAGCAAAGCGCTATCTTTAATTGCTCAAAAGCATGCTGACAATCATGCGTCCAGGGCAGGGGTTCATGCACATCTTTAGTGGTTAACTGCAATAGGGGTTTTGTTAGTAAAGCAAAATTTGGAATCCAGTGTCGACAATACGAAGTGATGCCTATAAATGCTCGCACATCCCGCTGCGTCTTAGGGATGGGCATCTTAGTTATAGCAGCCACACGCTCAGGTGTTAGTCTCCTTCCCTCCTTCGACAGTAGGTGACCTAAATAGGTGACCTCCTGTCGACAATATTGAAATTTAGAAAGGGATACTTTATGTCCATGTTGTGCCAAATGTTGCAGCAGTTTAACTGTACTCTGTTTGCATTCCTCTTCAGTGTCAGAGGCAATAAGAAGGTCAACCACATACTGGAGCAATACGTTACCTGAGGGAAGAGTGAGGGAGTCCAATTGGGCTTTCAAAGCTTGACTATATATACTGGGACTGTCAGTATAGCCCTGAGGAGCTCGGCAGAATCTAAAACTTCTGCCAGCCAGGGAAAATCCAAAAAGATACCTACTTTCTGGAAGTATGGGAATGCTGAAGAATGCATTCTTCAAATCAATGATGGAGAAATAGGTAGCAGTAGGAGGAATCGTCAGAAGGGCAGTGATGTTGGGAACGACAGGGAACTGGGGAACGACTATCTTGTTCACAGCACGCAAATCAATGACAAAACGGTAAACATCAGGATGGTCATCCGGGGTACCTTAGGGTGCTCTATTTAGGATGGGAAGAATAGGGCTATTGCACACATTAGCATTCGTCTCCTCAACCACACCAGACGCAATCAAGTCCTGTATAATCTGCAGCAGCGCCCGTTCCCCTGCCTGTGGTATCTTATACTGGGGAAGACGAGGGAGGACAGCATTGTCCTTAACACTGATGGAGACCGGAGGTATTTGCAATAGCCATACATCTGTGTCACCCGTAGCCCATAATGTCATCGGCACCTCCCTAAACTCAGCATGAAGAGGCTCGTCTTTGGACAAACATTGCTTGGAATTCACCACATTGGGTCCAATCGTCATATAGACTCCGTCCGGAGAACACGAAATAGTCGCATGCAACTTCTTCAACAGGTCCAGACCCATTACATTTTCTTCACAATTTGATGTCAATAAGAAGGGCGAGTCTACAGTGAAAGGACCAATAGTCAGAGCCAGAGGCTCGGAGATGGGGCTCACAACTGGTATGCCTGAAAAGCCTACCAAAACATTATTTTGGCCAGACAGGGCTGCCCCGGGGACCAGTGAACGAGAAACCGAGCTATTCATTGCGCCTGTGTCCACCAAGAACTTTTTCGCTGAGCCCTGCAGACCAGCAGTGACATAGGGTCCTCGCTGGTCAACAGGGATCTGAACTGATCCCCCACCCTTTCCCTGGCTGTACTAGCCGTGGGTAAGTCCCGTTACTTCGTCCAAGTCATAATCATCATGGTAATACTGGTGCCCTCTTGGATCATCAAAATAGATCTGCTCTGACCGCCCTGGCTGTTCCTCACTTCCCCTGCTCCCGCCATATCCAACTGCCCCCCTGCCTCTCCCTCTTGACCCCCTTCCTCTCGGAGCCTCAACCCTTTGCAACAGCGCCGGACACTCGCTACGCCAATGCCCCTCTTCTTTACAGTACGCACATTGATTTGGTCCCACGGGCGTAACATTCCGGCTAGTGCGGGGCAACTGCCGGGCCGGACCAATCCCTCTCCCTATACCACTGCCCCGTGACACCTGCTGCATCAACACCTTCGTCGTCAAGTCCTTATGTTTCTTCTCTACCTTCTCTTCGTTCTCCCTGTGCTCATAATACTGAGCCATGCCTAAGATGACTGATGGGGAGGACATAGTCCACGTACTTTCCGAAGCCTGCAACCGAAACGCGATCTCGGGAAGCAGGTTCGTAACAAATCTGTTAACGAACAATCGAATACCGCCCTCCATTGACAGATCCTGTCCGCTATAATCCAAGAACACCCCTTCAAACCTGGTGAAAAAATCAGACACGCTTTCATCCTTCTTCTGGTGACATGCCATCAACTTATCCCAATCCACTCTCCTCGGTGGGATCAAAGAGTGCATATACGTGATAATCCAGCCTGGCAACGCTAGTATCTCCGCTCTAGGTTTGTTGCTGGGCTTCCACTTCTGATCCCATGCTCCAATCTCCTTCCAAGTGCCACCCAACTCCACTACGTGATCCTGAGTGTGCACCTGCCACCAGATATCAACTGGCACCAGCAAACCAAAAAACATCTCAACGTCGGCTAGCGTCATCACGTCGAGGACGCAGCCGTCAGTTCTTTATAATAGGCAAATGCAAAAACAACAGTTGATGGACAGAATGCAGAACAATGTCATACATTCACCCCAGTACAGAGATCTGGGCCTAAATCCATCGTTTTTTGCTCACCATGCCATTCCAGTTTGAACCCAGCCATATGCAAATCAGTCTTGACCCTGTGCTTCATGGGAACAGTCCAGCCCGAACTGCCAAGCCAGGTCCTCCCTGAACTGGAAACAAGCATCCTAGGACCGGTTTCGGGGTTTCACCCCTCTTCAGCCAGGATAGCTTGATTCCAGTGGCATGGAGAGCACGGGACCCACGTCTGGGCATACCCGTCCCACTCGGGGTGACAAATGCAAAAACAACAGTTGATGGACAGAATGCAGAACAATGTCATACATTCACCCCAGTACAAAGATCTGGGCCTAAATCCATCGTTTTTTGCTCACCATGCCATTCCAGTTTGAACCCAGCCATATGCAAATCAGTCTTGACCCTGTGCTTCATGGGAACAGTCCAGCCCGAACTGCCAAGCCAGGTCCTCCCTGAACTGGAAACAAGCATCCTAGGACCGGTTTCGGGGTTTCACCCCTCTTCAGCCAGGATAGCTTGATTCCAGTGGCATGGAGAGCACGGGACCCACGTCTGGGCATACCCGTCCCACTCGGGGTGACAAATGCAAAAACAACAGTTGATGGACAGAATGCAGAACAATGTCATACATTCACCCCAGTACAGAGATCTGGGCCTAAATCCATCGTTTTTGCTCACCATGCCATTCCAGTTTGAACCCAGCCATATGCAAATCAGTCTTGACCCTGTGCCTCATGGGAACAGTCCAGCCCGAACTGCCAAGCCAGGTCCTCCCTGGACTGGAAACAAGCATCCTAGGACCGGTTTCGATAGCTTGATTCCAGTGGCATGGAGAGCACGGGACCCACGTCTGGGCATACCCGTCCCACTCGGGGTGACAAATGCAAAAACAACAGTTGATGGACAGAATGCAGAACAATGTCATACATTCACCCCAGTACAGAGATCTGGGCCTAAATCCATCGTTTTTTTGCTCACCATGCCATTCCAGTTTGAACCCAGCCATATGCAAATCAGTCTTGACCCTGTGCCTCATGGGAACAGTCCAGCCCGAACTGCCAAGCCAGGTCCTCCCTGGACTGGAAACAAGCATCCTAGGACCGGTTTCGGGGTTTCACCCCTCTTCAGCCAGGATAGCTTGATTCCAGTGGCATGGAGAGCACGGGACCCACGTCTGGGCATACCCGTCCCACTCGGGGTGACAAATGCAAAAACAACAGTTGATGGACAGAATGCAGAACAATGTCATACATTCACCCCAGTACAGAGATCTGGGCCTAAATCCATCGTTTTTGCTCACCATGCCATTCCAGTTTGAACCCAGCCATACGCAAATCAGTCTTGACCCTGTGCCTCATGGGAACAGTCCAGCCCGAACTGCCAAGCCAGGTCCTCCCTGGACTGGAAACAAGCATCCTAGGACCGGTTTCGGGGTTTCACCCCTCTTCAGCCAGGATAGCTTGATTCCAGTGGCATGGAGAGCACGGGACCCACGTCTGGGCATACCCGTCCCACTCGGGGTGACAAATGCAAAAACAACAGTTGATGGACAGAATGCAGAACAATGTCATACATTCACCCCAGTACAGAGATCTGGGCCTAAATCCATCGTTTTTTGCTCACCATGCCATTCCAGTTTGAACCCAGCCATATGCAAATCAGTCTTGACCCTGTGCCTCATGGGAACAGTCCAGCCCGAACTGCCAAGCCAGGTCCTCCCTGGACTGGAAACAAGCATCCTAGGACCGGTTTCGGGGTTTCACCCCTCTTCAGCCAGGATAGCTTGATTCCAGTGGCATGGAGAGCACAGGACCCACGTCTGGGCATACCCGTCCCACTCGGGGTGACAAATGCAAAAACAACAGTTGATGGACAGAATGCAGAACAATGTCATACATTCACCCCAGTACAGAGATCTGGGCCTAAATCCATCGTTTTTTTGCTCACCATGCCATTCCAGTTTGAACCCAGCCGTATGCAAATCAGTCTTGACCCTGTGCGTCATGGGAACAGTCAGGATAGCTTGATTCCAGTGGCATGGAGAGCACGGGACTCACGTCTGGGCATACCCGTCCCACTCGGGGTGACAAATGCAAAAACAACAGTTGATGGACAGAATGCAGAACAATGTCATACATTCACCCCAGTACAGAGATCTGGGCCTAAATCCATCGTTTTTTGCTCACCATGCCATTCCAGTTTGAACCCAGCCATATTCAAATCAGTCTTGACCCTGTGCCTCATGGGAACAGTCCAGCCCGAACTACCAAGCCAGGTACTCCCTGGACTGGAAACAAGCATCCTAGGACCGGTTTTGGGGTTTCACCCCTCTTCAGCCAGGATAGCTTGATTCCAGTGGCATGGAGAGCACGGGACCCACGTCTGGGCATACCCGTCCCACTCGGGGTGACACATGCAAAAACAACAGTTGATGGACAGAATGCAGAACAATGTCATACATTCACCCCAGTACAGAGATCTGGGCCTAAATCCATCGTTTTTTTGCTCACCATGCCATTCCAGTTTGAACCCAGCCATATGCAAATCAGTCTTGACCCTGTGCCTCATGGGAACAGTCCAGCCCGAACTGCCAAGCCAGGTCCTCCCTGGACTGGAAACAAGCATCCTAGGACCGGTTTCGGAGTTTCACCCCTCTTCAGCCAGGATAGCTTGATTCCAGTGGCCTGGAGAGCACGGGACCCACGTCTGGGCATACCCGTCCCACTCGGGGTGACAAATGCAAAAACAACAGTTGATGGACAGAATGCAGAACAATGTCATACATTCACCCCAGTACAGAGATCTGGGCCTAAATCCATCGTTTTTTGCTCACCATGCCATTCCAGTTTGAACCCAGCCATATGCAAATCAGTCTTGACCCTGTGCCTCATGGGAACAGTCCAGCCCGAACTGCCAAGCCAGGTCCTCCCTGGACTGGAAATAAGCATCCTAGGACCGGTTTCGGGGTTTCACCCCTCTTCAGCCAGGATAGCTTGATTCCAGTGGCATGGAGAGCACGGGACCCACGTCCTTTGGTATTGCTTTATAATAGGCAGTCAGGTTCTTTCGGGGGTCGGGCAACTGGGTCTTAAGAGATAAAACCTCACTCCTTTTCCAAGGAGTATAAACCCACTGTTCCTGGAAACGGCCTTCCACCCGCTGTCTGATGACTTGGTCCTGCCCATTTCGTAGCTCCGGTATCTCAGGGTGATAAATAGGATGCATCTCTCTCATAGGGAACTGATACACTGCTATTGGACTCCTTTGAATCAACCTGCCTCGATATCCAATCAACATGGTAACTTTGCTAAAAATGTCATTAGGAGCCACACCTGTTGTGTACACACTATCCCGAATGTCGTAAACGATTTGAGGGGCAACACCATTAAAACACTGTTCCCATAACCCAATCAGAGTAGCCGATATATGCTAAAGGGCATGCTGCTGCACAAACGGCTCATAGTCTTTCAACACACTCCACACGTCCTCCACACTGTCAATCGGACTCCGAGCTCTCTGATAGGCCTGATCAGCCACCATCTTCTTCTCTGCATCACCCACGTCAGACTGAATCAACACTCTCCCCATCCGTTCTTTAGCAGCCTCTCGAGTCCCATCACTCTCTCCTCTCAATGGGTTCCCTGCATACAACGAAGGCGGGGGATAAGAAGGCAGGGAGGATGTGCTTGCTGATGTGACAGGAACCGGGAACACCAATGTCGGTGAAGGGAGTGTATGAAAGGGAGATAGGGTGGAGTCTGGGACAACGGGCACAGCAGATCAGCCTACAATTCCTGCCGTCTCAGCCACTGGAGTCAAAGAGGAAATGTGGGATGCCCTATCTAAAGCGCCCAGATTAGGGGCAGGGGTGCCCGGGACGGCAAAGGGAGGTGTCGGTGGAACTGCTGTGTATACCCTTTGCGGGGCATATGGGGGAGGGGGCCGAACGTCTAACACGTGTAACATAAGACTTATCACATTGCAGCCTAAACTTTCGGTCAGCACATTCTATGCCCTTCTCTATCTTCTCCCTCTCGTACGCTATAGCCTTTTGCATTACTGTCTGCGTCTTCCCTCTCCGGGCCTCCTTCTCCGCTCTTATCCGTCTTTGCTTAGCCTCCTTTTGCCATACCTGAAGGTTGTCAAACATAGACTGCCTACTTCTCTTTGCAAACAATTTATCCTGCAGGAAATTTAATTTTTGTTCATCAAAAGTATCTGTCAAAGGCCACTGTAACTCGGCGTTGTCCCTCGTATACTTGTGCCATAGTGTACTAAACATAATAGGGCTAAGGCCATGCTTAACATACATGTCGAAATTCGGAGTGCCTTCCGGAGGCGCAAGGGGCCTCTCCTCCAATCGAGCATCAGCAGAGCAACAACGGCATCCGAAACAACAAAACCTGCTAAAACAAGGCATCTTCAAAAATACAGAGGAACAAATTCGCTACTTGCATCCGTTAAAACGCTCAAAACCCAACAATCGGTCGCCAGACCGCACCAATTCCTTAAATTAGACTCCGCCTCGCGAGTCTCAAATGCTAACCAAACCCCAGGCGTTTTCAAGAAAAACCAAATTACCAAGTCGCCTGGAAGAGGGTCCACACAGACACCCTGTACCTTCAAAACGGTCCGCAGACCCGTCAATTATGCAAACAAATCAAAGAAAAGGGTCTCCGGACCACATCCAAACTTATCCAGCACGGCGCTGTATTCACCAGAAATCTAGACAAACTCACCTGGTGCACACAGGTCGAACAAGGTTATTCTCCACTGCCGACCCTTCGGACCAAACGGCCTGCTCCAAGAGTTTCGCCTTTCAGGACCGCAGCCGGGATGACCACTAGACGAGGCACCGCTCGAGCAGACGGGCGGGGCAGCTGCGAGTGCAAGGCTCTATCGTGCAGGGTACCCTGATCCGCCCATCCGACCAGACGTAGCCCCGTCCTCCCTACACCCAGTTACGGGCGAGGATGGGACACCCGATGGGGTCCCTGTTCGGGCACCAAATGAAGGAAGTCGCCCGATTTGGGTCACTCGGGTCTCTTGCAACCACCTATACGCCTTCCCAATAAATGAAGTCGATCAGGCAGTAGAGAATACAAACCAGTTAGTTTATTCATAATACGCTGTAGCGGAGCCCAGTCTGACCAGTCTCCTTAGATGACTGCTGAGGGGTCTGATCTCCCTCTACACGGTAACACAAATTATACAATTCCAACACCTCTAGAGTCTCGCCCAAACTGGAATTTTCCAGCTCAGGCCATGGTGAACAAAGAAGGCTCATAAGATGGGCAGTGCCACTGGGCAGGGAACATGCTATCTCAGTCCCAAGGCCATACGGCAGCTCTCTACCATGTAAAGCTGTGGGAACGAGTGTATCTAACGGTAAAGGTATGCAACAATGGATAGTACATTCATTAGTGCAGCAAAGCTTCAACCTTGAGAAGTACAAGCTGGAGGCGCAGAGCAGCGTTTCTGCAGAGACAAACATTATGAGACAGACGCTTGATTTCAGTTACAAAGCAGCATGACGTCAATAAAGATGGCGCCATGCATGCTAACTTAACGAAAAACAGAGGTTTGAACATAGCAAAGGGAGCATTTTAATCATGCGTATCACAGAAATAACATCTCAAATCTAACAATGTAGAGATGGGAGCAAATCATGCCTCCCTTTTTTAATAGGTGAGGTGGGAATAGGTTTGTGACAAAATCTCATGCATATCTTTCAATTGGCCTGTGTTGTAAGGGCGACTCTCAGCCAGTCTTGGTTTTATCCCATTCATGCAAAGCACGCTTTGTCTTGTAGGTCCTTAATGGGGAAATTAAATTTCATGTTCCATCATGTTTAATACTGTTGGGTGAAAAATAGGTTTGAAATCACCTTGATGAAATGGAGCCATGCTCATGGCAGAGGGTTCATCTAAAAAGCAGATATTGTTACCAGGAGTTTGAACAGAATCAATGACCCGAATATTTTGACATTGGGGTAAGCTGTAGTTTAATATAGGTCCAAATGAGATGGGTCCGTGTTGGATATTCAGGATAACACTGATTGTGTAAATTATTATAATTTAGCATACATTTTGTAAATGTATACTGGGTGGCTAACCTAAGAATTTGGCATCAATCACCCAGACCGACGATGGACACCCCTTTCCTAAGGTGATAATTAAGACCTTTGAACACGAGGGGCACCTTTCACCAATCCTAGCTTTTGGCACTATTTCTATGTCTCCTTTTGGTAGGATCACAATTGACATGAGACAATTCAAAGTACATTTTTGTAAAAGTGCATAATTAAGCCACTCTGCTACGTGGGGTGCTTAAATATGCATATTGTCACGTGCATTCTTGTATGACCATTTCATTTGTGGTGTGATTAAATTAGAGAAATTGTCTTAAAATGACTAATCTATACAGCAAAATTGAATCGAAATCACCCATTTTGGATTGATCTTTAACCAAATCTTTGGAGTTGTAAACTACACTTTTGGTATCTCGTGCACTGCTTGCTTGTACAGTGAGTGGTCACATGTTGCCTTTGCTGTTGTGCAACAAGATGCTTCATGGCCTCGCACATAAGGATTACATTAGAGGGAACCAGTGAATCCCATAGGCTATCATTACTCCTGCTCGAATTGGAAGGTTGGACCTTTCGAACCAGAACCTTGGCGTGCCATTGGCACAACATTGAACACACCCACTTGGGATCAATCAGACTCCTAATCAAGCACAGAAAAAAGGATAACTTCTTATTGAGTCACCGGAAGATTATTAGTATATATAGTAGTAACTTTATCGCTCTGGAATTTTTCTGCTTCGCCTTATGCTTAAGAACTGATGTTGCGGAAATCGCATTTTATTTGTAGGGGTGCATTATAATCACACGTGTGGAGCGCACCCGCAAATATTTTGTCATCTTAACATGAAGTGTTAGAGTTGTGAAATGTATTAATTTGAAACGTGATGTTTAGACTATTGAAACGTAACATGGAGACATTAATGTAGAAAGTGAATGTAACTAGCAGAAAACATTAACGTGAAGAACTTGTGTTGTGAAACTGACAATTGGTCATGTATTAAATGTGTTTATTAATCATATCATTGTACATGTAGGTAAATGTATTATTCGAATATGCTTTATTTTTCCTTTGCAAATATGTGAAGCTTATATGCTGGTTTCTTATGTTAGCTAAATTTTGTAGGCCTGATATGCAGTTCCCTAGAAACTCTCACTTTAGAATTAACACGCTGAGTTTCATGTGTGCCTTGGAATTTTTTCTTTCTCACGTTTTGTGTTGCAGGTGAAAGAAGCACTCCTGTTAGCTAGAATACTGTCTTTGTTTTATTAGTTAGGCAAGTTCCATCGAATGGTTTGAATCGATAAAGGATGCTTCGCACAGGAGGAGGCTTGGGAACCAAGGGCAAACTGTTGCCACTGAAGGAACACGCTTACCCGTGGAAAAATACCTTTAGGACTGTACCCAGAGCAGATGGTGTGACACGCAAGGAATCTTGGGAACGATACCTGTAATAATGTGAAGTTGGGAGTAGGGAAAGTGCCAACTTCTCCTTCCTCTGCCTTCGGAGAGAGAGCATCTTAGAACAAGCTCTGTCTTGGTAGCTTCATGCTGCATTGACCCATACTGTGGGGAGACTTCTTAGGAAGACTCTACATGCTGACACCTTATCTTTTATTCCTCTTCTTGAAGATGCTTAAGTAGGGATGTCACGTTAGTAGGGATAGATTAATGCTTTATACTCATGAACCCTCAATGCAGGGATATTTGGACTCATGCTTTCTGATCCTCTGCAGGAGCCCCAAAGACCGAGGCAAGCTCCACGATTTAGGTTGTTACTAATTACAGGGAAGGGGCCCAAATCCGAGGGCAACACCAGGCCCCTCCAGCCTAGCGGCCCCCTCCGAGACCTTGCTGCAGTCCCCCACCTCGGGCCCCTCTAACCGCAGTCCCAGAGCCAGCCACACCACCGGGTCCACTCACGGGTCGACACACCAATGTTCTGGGTGGGGGGGAATCCTCTGTCCGCTCCCTCGACGCAAGGCAAGCGGGAACCGCCGGTTTCGTCTCTGCTGGGCTTCACCCCGTCCGGCCTGAAGCAAGGCCTCTCCCGTCTCTCGTCCCTCAAGAGGGGCAGGCTGGTCACAGCTGCACCACCAGCAGCCGGGCAAGTCTGCTAGAGACAAGGGCTGCAGGCTCGTTTCCCACGCCAGTTGGGGCCCAAGCACCACAACCGCAGTACAGTGAGCGGCGGGGGTGCAATTTCGCGGGATTCCTCACACTCCCAGACCAAGTCGTCGATCCCCCCGCACATCATCACCAGGCCTCAGAGGCCCCACCCGCCATCTTCTCCAGTCTTACGGCACTGGAACCATGCCCAAAGTGCTCCCAACAGTACACTACAGCGGGTGCCGATCTCTCCCCGGGGCCTCAGGGAGTTGGGGCCATGTCGATACCACAGCTCCACACAGTTCAGGCAGGATTGTGAGCGGATGTAAGGGGATTTTCCCTCAGGGCGGCCTTGGAGCTTCTCTAGCTCACGGCCATCTTCGCTGGAAGCTAGCCACGCCCCCAGTAAAAGACAGATATACACCATTTGTTACATTGTAAGGACAATATCAAATTGTTATTGGTCCACAGAGTTCTGAGTAGCCGCAACGCATGCTACCTTGCAACATGGTGCAAGGGTGCATGCCTTTGAAAACGATATCAAATTTCTATCCTGAAAGGGCCACCCTCCGGAACAATTAAAATTGCCGGGGGCATGGTAAACTTTCTACGTATACTGAACAATGCAGCACACCTAAGAAGGTTAACAAAATAGGAGATTGATCATTACATTCCTCCTTACATGTCACTTCTGCAGGGTATCCTAAAAGAACAGTTAATGCTCTGAACAAGCACATATGTGAAATCCGGTCATGTTTACAAATATATGCATGTCAATCTATTTAAAAACACCACAACACTTTGAACCCTGAATCGTGAGTTTTGAACAATTCCTATACCCTGTTTTAGGGTTAGCAATTGGACAGATGTACACTTTGGATCCTAACCCTCAAAGTATCTGCCCCTTACATGGAAAAAAAACTTTCATTTATTGTGATAGAGACCCAACCACATGCAGATGGTACATACATACATACATACCTACGGGTCCCCCAACTTTCAAGCCAAGGTAGGCCAGGGAACACCCTTAGACTCAATTTGATCTTTCCTCTCAGGCAGAACACAAAAATAAGACTCCCACCCTTCCTCTCCGAACCAATAGAGATCAGATGCGGAGTACCCCAAGGATCCTCCCTCAGCCCCACACTCTTCAACGTCTACATGACCCCCCTCGCAACCATCGTCAGAAAACACGGACTCAACAGAGTCTCATACACCCAGCTCATCCTCTCCCTCACCAAGGAACCCAACATCACCAGGCTCAGTTTCCAAGAAGGGATGAAAATCGTCGCAACCTGGATGAGCAGCAGCTGCCTGAAGCTCAACTCAGAGAAAACAGAAGTCCTCATCCTCAGCTCCACCCCTCCGCATGGGACAACACCTGGTGGCCCCCCGCCCTCAGAAATCCTCCCACCCCAACGGACCACGCTCGCAACCTCTGCATCATACTCGACTCTTCACTCGCCATGAACCGCCAGATCAACGCTGTGTCTTCCACTTGCTTCAACACCCTCTGCATACTTCGCAAGACTTTCAAATGGATCCTCCCTGATGCCAGTAAGACCATCACTCATGTACTCTTCACCAGCAGACTGGACTACGAAAACGCCCTCTACACCGGAATCAACAAAAAACTCCTCTGCAAACTCCAGACCGTCCAGAACGCCGCAGCCAGACTTATACTCGACATCCCACGACATGACCACATCACCCAACACCTCTGCGACCTCCACTGACTCCCCGTCAAAGAAGAATACCCTTCAAACTGCTCACACACGCCTACAAAGCCCTCCATAACTCCGGACCCTAATACCTCTACGAATGAATCTCCTTCTACGCCCCCAAGAGAAACCTTGTCTCTGCCGACCTCGCCCTAGCCACAGTCCCCCGCATTCACAGGGCCAGAGCAGATGGCAGATCCTTCTCCTACCTTGCGGCCAAGACCTGGAACGAACTCCCCCATTGCATTCGACGAAGCCCGACACTGCACCAATTCAGAGAGGACCTCAAGACCTGGCTTTTCGAATGACCTACGGAGCTGCTCGCACCCCCCCAGCACCTTCAGACCCTCATGGGTGAGTAGCGTGCTTTAAAACCCCTGATTGATTGATTGTAATGTAGGAGATCCCCCTCTCGGGACACCACATCCACCCATTGGTGCTTAAGTTGGTGGAAGGTGCGGTCGACACCATATACATGTGCCACCGCACTGTCTCCCAGCATTTCTTGCGTTCCTTGGTGGGGTAGCCCTGGCTGACCCTCCCCCTGATGCCATCATGTTTGGTACATAATGTGCCAGCAGCAGTAGCAGGCCCACAAACTCTCCCTCAGAAAGGTTCTTTAACCTACCCTTCCCCGACATGGCCCAACACACTCTATACACCCTAAACAAACACCCCTTAACCTAACCCCTACCCCTAAGATAGTAAACCCCTAAATGGACAAACACCCAACAATTCAATGACAAAAACAAAACAATTTACAAATACAATACACAATAAACACAATTTGCACAAGACAGGGACAGAGCAGACACCGACAAGACCAAAAATCAGCACAATTCACAAGCCACTCGACAAAACACCTCCAACACCCAGCATAAACTAACAGACTGTAAGTGAAAGTAAAACTAACTTTCACACTTCCTAGTTTGCAGCCTGCCACACCCATTGCGTAATTTCCTGTGTATCCTGCCAGTTTTCGACATTTGCGTTGTTTTTTTATGACGCATCAGAACCTAAACGGCCAATGCGTCGTTCCTACACTGCACATTGGCACTTCTGCTGTCATTTCCAAACATTGGCTTGGATGCACGACTTCCGATTGATGCAAGTGTTGTAATGAGCTGCACAACAGGGCCAATGCGTGGGTTGTGACCCATGCAACTGGCTTACTGTGTTTGTTCAACGGTAGAGGTCTATGTGATGCTGGATCCCACACCTTGGGCACCTTGTCATTGGACCAGGACAGGGGTGGCACGACTTGGCAGCTCTGTGGGATGGAGGGCAGTGGCCATGTGGTGAATTGGGGTGGTTGTAAGTCCATCATGTGCCTATAACGTCAGGACAGGTGGCGCAGCATTTACAGGTGAGGCAACAGATTGCCCATGGAGCCATCATGGGACCAAGGAATGCATGTGCAATCCCTGTCCTCATGCAAAGGGAAACAGTAGGTAGCATGGCAGCACAGCAAGACAGACATTATGAGCTGTAGGACCACACATCAATTGTCACAACCATTACCAGGACACTTGGATGTCCCCCACACTTATATGAGCATATTAAGATGGCTACTAGGGCGTATGTGCAACGCTATTGTATTCCAGAATCTGATTAGGCTCTCTATTTATACCATGTGTCAGCAATCCGTCATTGTGATGTGTCACAGATGCTACAAACACTTAAGGAAGCACAAAGACAGGCTGGCTCACCCATACTACAGTGTGTGTCACACCCAGCTTGCACATTTCCAGGATTTATTAACACAATCGGGTGTCATTCCAAATTGCATCATGTTTTGAGAGTCAACCATGTCTTCCCCCAGAGCTAGGCAAGGTCCTCCATGTAATGTAGTGGGGCAGGCACTTCAGCACTCAGGGGAATATGTATGACCTGAGTTGTGTGGCACTACCACAATGCAACATGGTACATCTGCAATACACATCTATTATGATATTATCTCTCAAATGCAAGTCCACATTGCATAGCCCTGTGAGGGCTCATTCATCTTGTATGATGCAGTGCTTTAGAAAACACTGCATTGCCTTACTCAGCACCTGAGCGAGGTTCCATGACCGTTGCATGGGTGAACCCATGCAACTTCCATGGTTTGCGACCCATTCACAGACCTCGGGAAACCTGGGAATGCCCCAGTAAGTATAACCTTCCCAGGATTTGGGTAGCAAGGTGTGCTACCTTAGGACCTCCTTGTTACTTCAGCTTTCCATGTGTGCTGCATTCGGCAGCACACTTACATTGTGGACTATGGCTCGCAGGTTATTTGTTTATCCAGAAGGCACACCTTCATGAACAAATACATTACTGCATGCAAATGAAGCAACCTTGCACCATGGTGCAAGGTTGACTGCATTGGGTCTAGCCAACCAAAACAGCACTGACGAAGGGGAAAAGGCAGAAATGCATTGTATACCATTGGATGCAGCACATTCCTGCCCTTTTGTTTTCACACATAGCAGTGCAGTAAGGGGACTTCCTGGCCATGCTCATATGCTACCCATCTGTTTACTGTCAAGGACATATGCGCCACAATGCTGTGATGCACGTGTTTGGCTTCCACCTGCATTACAACATGCAGCATACACACTCGGTCACTACAAACTGATTGGTTCTACACCCCCTTTTGACTGTATGTGAATATGTGAGGGTGGATACAGAACTACCAGCACACACACATTCACCATGTGTACACTGTTTAACAATGGAACCCATGTGTTGTGCATGTCTTGCACAGTCACATGCATTATGCTCATGGGTTTATCACGCATACATATTTTCAACATCATGTTGGGCAGAGGTGAGTGTGACACACATCAACAATCCTTTATGAGAGGTAAGTGAACCAGTAGGCCTCACTGCAGTGAACCAGAGTCACATGGTCATGTTCACTACTACAGTTCACTAAACCTCATGCTACCAACCCAACTTTCGCTCTGTCTTAGTCTTGTCAAAAGCAGTAGCAGTGCATCTACTCTTAGAGCAGGTCTTTGTGTGGCCCTCCTGGTCCAAGAAGACTGAACTCTATGACCCAGGCCTACGTAATGGCACACACTCAAATGCCATTTACCGGTTGGGATGTAACAAGATGTGTGATCCCCTCAACTATGCACTTGCATACTCAGGGCAGGGGTAAACTACTCTTACCATGCAGAGGTGAGTTCATATCCAAAATCCACCATTGCACCATGATAATGAGATAGTGTATGTACACATGGATTTTTGTGTGACTTGTGACATGGCCACTTCACACTTTTTCGATCTCTGTATTCTCCAGGTGATGTGATGGTTGCAAGAACATCCCTATTGTATTTCTTCTCTGGGTAATGCCACACATTGCAAGGTCATTTGTTAAAAGTGTGGTGTTACAGGCCTTTGAGCCTCATTGCATTGCCATGCAATGCATGGTAAATGTGTGAATTATCAACTGTGACATGATGTGGTATGTATGACAATATGGCCAGGGATTGAGTCACATGTGTTGTGAGGCTTGTAGAAAGGTGGAATCTGACTGCATGGTTACCCCCACTTTTTTCCTGGTGTTTTGCTGGTATTTGACTAGTCTGACTGGGATCCTGCTAATCAGGACCCCAGTCTATCTGCTTTCTCCCTAAATTGGTTGTTCATGTACTTTAGGTACACTCCAGATTGGATTCTGGGGTACCCTTATAAGTCCCTAGTACATGGTATACTATGTACCCAGGGCATAGGTACCCCAGAGGCCTCCCAGGGGCTGCAGCATGTATTATGCCACCCCTGAGAGGCCATTCAAAATGACACAACATGTCTGCTACTGCAGCCTGTGTAAGGTGGTGCATGCACCCCTTACTTAGATATAGGTTCACTATATCTATCCTAATCACTGCACATATAAGCCTATCAGTCACCCCTATGGCAAGCCTTATCAATCCTGAAGGCAGGGTGCTGGGTTTTATGTGAGAGGGTGCCCATGCATGAGCAGAGCCCCTCTGCAGCCTTCGGAACCACTATTCCGGGGTTGTTTGTGATGCAG
The DNA here is from genome assembly GCA_963921515.1 of Calotriton arnoldi. Lineage (NCBI taxonomy): Eukaryota > Metazoa > Chordata > Amphibia > Caudata > Salamandridae > Calotriton > Calotriton arnoldi. Next base: position 1,099,224 of record CAWUFW010003626.1, read on the forward strand.
CCAACCATATACTCTTAAGTGCATTATAACCTTGCGGTAAATGCTAACTTTAAAACGGCTGCAAGGAATTATGTCGTGTTTGGTGTCAAACACCTTGGAATCATACCTCCACACCAGTAACTGGTGTGGGAGGTATGATTCCTCCTTCCTAGAGGGAGAAATATGACAGCACCGGTACACCCGGTACCAGCTTCACAGAGCCCTCGCATCACAAAATGGATGCTGCCAGCCACAGACACGAGTCTGCCCTCCTGCTGCTGGACGATACTCTGGCAGGGGAGGCTCGACAATAGGTTTCCTGTCACAGGGAGGTGTGACCACCTCCCAGACAGGCTTTAGTGTATTGGGGCTGGGTGGGTGCACTCTCAGAGTGCTTTGATGTCTGCACTGGGGGCACATTTGGTGTCCTCGTGCATAGTCCAGCTCAAACCGGTTGCAGGGGCTATCAGCCCCTGCTCTGGCGCGAAACTGGACAAAGGACATGGGTGTAGCCACCCCTCTGTCCTGACCCTCCCATAGGTGGGTCCCCAGAGTTTGTCCCACCCCTTCCTTGGGTATAAAGTAGGAACCCTGACTACAGGACTTTAGATATTACCTGGACTAAACTCTGCTACAGAAACCAAGTAACCTTCGACGATCTACGCTTTGCTGGACGACTGAAGAATCTCCCTTGGAGTAAAGGAGTTACTCCCCTGCAAGGCAGGCACCTCAATGCATCTGACCGGTTTGCATCTACGCAGCTCCCGACGGACTCCGAAGATGTTGCAACACAGGAGGTGGGTGCCCAAGCTTCCCCGAGGCCAACTAGTGCTCTCAGCAAACCTGAGACCCGCAGCCCTCGTGGGGACCGTGCAACCCGACCCCCTGGAAACCGTGCACATTTGCAGCAGCATATGCTTTTAGGCAATCCCTGAGGCTGTGCTTTCAGCTGCTTGTAGTCCAAGCCACGAGCAGTGTTTCCACCGAAGATTACTGGCCTACACTCCACGAGTGTTCCGTGGGCTGGTATTGTGTGATTCCTCTCGAGGTCCCTTCGCGATCCCTGGTCCGTTGACATGTGGATCCCTGAGAAGGCAACTTTAACTTTCAGTGGGCTTCCCTGGTTGCTCCAGACGTGCCCTGACTCTCCATCGCTTGGGGAGTCCCCAGGTCCTTGCTGGTCCTCACAGAAGCATCATTACTCTGACCACGTGGGTTGCAGTTGCCAAGGCTTCTTGGTCTCCAATCCGGAAACTGACCCCTCAACACCCTTCGTAGGACAGCTCACCTGCAGATCCTGGTCGTTGTCTCCTGGTCCCCGTGGCTGCAGAGTCAAGCTTCACCTCTTCGCACCTGAAATCGGTGGGCATTCGATTGCTCCGCTCCTGGTTACGTGAAGTGACCCAGACTTTGTCCCCTCTGCTTTCAGGTTCTTCTCATCTCCGATCCAGGCTTGGGGTCACACCGGACACTTTTCTTCTCCACGGCAGCAGCACTTTTTCGCATCACGCCATTGAAAACGACAAGGGTTTCCGACACCACTTGACCCCTATGCACCCGGCTTCCCTGGGCTAGGTAACATGGGTACCTCGGTACTCACAAGGGTGCTGGCCTTAGAACCTTCTAAGTTTAACTGGGTTTGCTTGAAGTCCTCTCCGAAGTGTCCTTAAACTCTAAATTTCCAACCGCGACTTTCCCATAGAGTTGTACGAAGCTCGAGTCTGTGTTCCCACACTGCACCCGTCCTCCGTTGGTCCCCTGTGTAGGAGAGTAGGATCTGCTTCACATGGGTACCCTCACTTTTTGCTGATGCTTCACTGTTTTTCGACTTTAGTCTGGCTGGGGCCCTGCTAATCAGAACCCCAGCCTAGCTGCTTCCTCTCTAAAATGGTTTCCATGTGCCTTAGGCACATCTCTGATTGGAATCTGGAGTGCCCTTATAAGTCCCTAGTATATGGTATACTATGTACCCAGGGCATAGGTACCTCAGAGGCCTACCAGGGGCTGCAGCATGTATTGTGCCACCCCTGGAAGGCCATCCAAAATGACACCACAGGTCTGCTACTGCAGCCTGGGTAAGGTGGTGCATGCACCCCTTACTGTGATATAGGCTACCTATATCACTACATACATACACACATATAAACCTATAAGTCACTCCTATGGCAGGCCTTATCAATCCTGGAGGCAGAGTGTGTGGTTCCTATGTGAGAGGGTGCCCCTGCATGAGCAGGGCCCCTCTGCAGCGTTCGGAGACCCTTCTCTGATGCTGTTTGTAGTGCAGCCTGACCATATACTCTTAAGCGCATTATAACATCGCGTTAAATGCTAACTTTGGGATGGCTGCACGGAAACATGTCGTGTTTGGTGTCAAACATCTTGGAATACTACCCCCCGCCAGTTCTGGCGGCGGGGGTAGCATTCCACCCTTCTAGAGGGAGAGACATGTACACACCGGCCTGCCCGGTAACTTCTTTCCAAGCCCTGGCATCACAAAATGGATGCCGCTGCCACAGACACGAGTCTGGCCTCCTGCTGCTGACCGAAACTCCGGCAGGGGAGGCCTGGACAATAGGTTTCCTGTCTCAGGGAGGTGTAACCACCTCCCCAGACAGGATAGTGTGTATTGGGGCTGGGCGGGAGCACTCTCTGATGCTTTGAAGTCCTGCACTGGGGGCACATTTGGTGTCCCTGTGCATACCCCAGTTCAAACCGGCTCAGGGGCTTCCAGCCCCTGCTCTGGCGCGAAACTGGACAAAGGGAAAGGGGTGTTACCACCCCTCTGCCCTGACCCTCCCAAAGGTGGGTCCCCAGAGTATGTCCAACCCCCTAACTTTGTATAAGTATGGGACCCCAGTCCTTAGGACTTTAGATTTACCTGGACGAAACTCTGACACAGAATCCTGGACCTTTGATGCTCTACTTCAAGATTAGAGGACTGAAGAATCTCCCTTGGGGTCAAGGAGTGACTCCCCTGCTTGGCAGGCACCAACAAAGCAATTGTCCAGTCTGCATCGCTGAAGCTCCCGCCGGACGCCGAAGTCTTTGCATCACCAGAGGTGGATTTCCAGACTTCCCCGACGCTGCCCTGAGTCCTCTGCAAAGCTGAGGCCCGTAGCTGTTTTGGGTAACGTGGAACCATGACCCCTGGACACCAATCGCATTTGCAAGTGCATCCTCTTCTGGGTCTCTCACAAAGTTGTGCTTTGGGCTCCGAGTAGCCCCAGCCTCCAGCATTGACTGCACTGAAGATTACTGGCCTCCACTCCACGAGTGTCCTGTGAGCCAGCTCCAAGTGCGTCCACTCAAGGCTCCTTTGCGGTCGCTAGTCCGTTGGCTAGTAGGCCCTCCCGAAGGCCAATCTTCTTCTGCTTGGGCTCCCTGGTTGCTCTAGGCATTCCCTGACTTACCTTTGCTGGGTGAGTCCCACAGACCTTGCTGGTCTGCACCATCGTCCTCCTTCCATTTCCACGAGACTTGCTGTTGCCAAGGCTTGTTGGGACCAATCCAGTCGTCAACACATCTGCAATCGACAGACATTGTGGGACAGCTCGAATCCAGCTCCTGGTCATCGTCGACGCCTCCTGGACCTCGTGGCTGAAGAGTCAAGACGACCGTCAACCTACCTGAAGCACTCGACATCGGTGGGCATCTGCTCATCGCCTTCCTGGTCACTGGCTAGTGACCCAGACTCTGTCCCCTCTGCTTTCAGGTTCTTCAGATCTTCGATCCACCTTTGGATCCACCCGAACACTTTCGACTTGGCCGCCAGCAGCACTTTGCAGCAGATCGCCATTGAAAACGACGATGAAACCCGACCCCGAAAGGCACCTATGCACCCGGCTCCCCTGGGTGAGGTAACTCGAGTACTCCGGTGCTCCCGTGGGTATTGACACTAGAACAGCCTGGTTCTAAAAGGGTTTGCTCCAAGTCCTCCTCTAAGTGTCCCTTTTCTTTAAAATTCCAACCGCGACTTTCCCCATTGAAGTCAACGGCGATTCGCGGCTGTGTTCTCACACTGCACGCGTCCCCCGTGGGTCCCCTGTGTCACTACCTTGGGTGGTTCCTTGTGGTCCAAGCACTTCTACAGGCTCTAGGCCCTGTGTCTAGCTCAGTCGGGGTTCTTATACCACTTTATTGGTATATGGTTTGGTACGCCCCTAGGGCCCAAACGTGTATTTGTGCTATTACTGTAGATAACTAACTTATAACTTATGTACTTCGAACTCTAGCCTCCTAAAGAGACTAGAGGGGTGTGTTTAGCAATAAATACATATATTTTGAATATATACCTGGTGTGGTCCTCTTTCATTTGGTCACTCAAGAGATTATAGACTGGTAAAACAAGCTGCTTTACATTCCTTCAAGACTTAGCCTGAAGGCTGCTCTCCATAGCTACCACTAGGATAGCTTTCAATAAAGGTTGTCTTTAACCTATCTCCAATAAGGGGTTGTTTGGACTGGTGCAAGGTGCCCACTATAATTAGTGGACAGCATATACCAGGCCAACTTCTCACATTGGTGGCAGCGGTGGGATTCCAGCTTGCTATTGTTTTACCAGATAATCTCAATTGAATTGATCAACTGAAAACCACTAAGGGTACCTTAGGTACATATAAATCAAGCTTAGTATACAGTAAGTTCTACTGAACTTAGAGTTGTGTGTTAAGGGATAGCACACCCTTTCTACAACTCAAGAGAGTTTAGTAGGCCACACTAGAGTAGGTAGTGCATACACAACACCTCACTAGTAATGTCTTCAAAGCCAGGACCCAGTGAGTCCTTGCCAGAAGCCAGTGGGCTTCTTCCCTCCAAGTATGATAAACTCCCATTCTTGGAATTGAGAGCATTATGCAATACTAGGAAGCTGAAGGCAGGCAAAAGTGCCAGCACCCCACACCTCAGAGAGGTGCTACTAGCTGATGATCTCAGCAGGCCCCTAGGGTCTGAAGGGGTAGGCAGAGAGGGTGGGGCAGAAGATGAGGAAGGGGTCAGGGGTGAAGAAACCCAGCCCCCCCCCCCCTCTGAAACTGGCCAGGAAGGTGAAAATGACCTTTACCTGGAAAACCCAATTCCTCCTGTGGAGGAGGAGGATCAGAATGACCTCCCCTTTGTCCCCCCAGGAAGAATTGTGAGTGTGCCCAGAAGGTCTAGATCTCCTTCTCAGGAGTCTAACCACTCTGACACCTCAATAGGGACCTCTGTCTCTTCTCATAGGAGAGAATCCTCTCATGACAGGAGAAAGAGACTGATTGAGTATGAGCAAGCCCAGCTTGAACTCAGAAAACAGCAGTTGGCTATAGACAGGGAATCCCTAGATCTCTACAAAGAGAGAAAAAAGATGGGACTAGAGTCCCATGGTGGCAGCAATTTCCCCAGAGATATGGAAAGGTCTTATGACCATAGAAACCTGAGCAAGATTGTCCCTCCCTACCAGAGTGGGGATGACATCCACAAATGGATAACTGCACTGGAGAGGGCCTGTAAAGTACAGAGGGTCCCTCAGGAGCAGTGGGCAGCAATCTTGTGGCTCTCCTTTGCAGACAAAGGTAGAGATAAGCTCCTCACTGTTAAAGAGGAGGATGCTGATAAATACACAGTCTTAAAGAGTGCTCTGATTGATTGGTTTGGCCTAACCACTGAACAATACAGGTTAAAGTTCAGAGATACCCAAAAGGCACAGACTCAAGACTGGGTGGACTTTGTTGATTGTTCTGCCAAGGCTCTGGAAGGTTGGTTATTAGGCAGTAAGGTATGTGATTTCACAGGATTGTACAATCTTATCATGAGGGAGCAGATCCTTAATAATTGTCAAAATCAGCTGTTGCATCAGCACCTGGTGGACTCGGATCTGACCTCTCCCCAAGAATTGGGAAAGAAGGCAGACAAATGGGTCAGAACCAGGGTGAGGCAGAAGGTACAGAACCAAGGTGGTGACCCTAAGAAGCAAGATTCTAAAAACTCTGATAAGGGTGGGGAGAAGGGTAAAGACCAGAAGTCTTCACAAGGCCCCCAAAAATCTTCTTCAGGTGGGGATTCACAGTCTAACAAGGGAAGAGGCCAAAAGAAACCATGGTGCAAGGTGTGTAAGCAAAAGACCCACTGGACCAGTGATTGCACCAAGTCCAAAGACTCTACTCCAGCCCCCACCAATGCCCCTAAGGCACCTGCTCCCCCTAGTGCAGTTACAGTTGGTGGTGGGACTACACAGGCCAAGGGTTTAGTAGGGTTGACCCTGGGTAAGGAGATGAGCTCTGACCTAGTCAGAGAACTCACTCAGGCTGTCCTAGTCTGTGATGGAGGCATGGATGTGACCTCCTCTGTGAGTCCCAGTAATCTGGGCAAGTACAGACAACAGCCTTTAATCAATGGATGAGAGGCTTTGGCATTTAGGGACACAGGGGCAAGTGTCACCATGGTGACACAAGACCTTGTGAATCCTGGGCAGATTATACTTGGTGAAATGTACCAAGTGACCAATGCTAGCAATGTCAGAACAGACCATACTCTGGCAGTTGTTAACTTCTCCTGGGGAGGGGTAACTGGCCTTAAGAAGGTTGTGGTAAGTGCAGACCTACCAGTTGAATGCTTGCTTGGCAATGATTTAGAAACTTCAGCTTGGGCAGAAGTGGAGCTCAGGACCCATGCAGAAATGCTGGGCATCCCTGCAGATGTGTTTGCTGTGACCAGGTCACAAGCCAAAATGTCTAACACTGAACAGGCCTTGGATTCTGGAATAAAGGACCAAGTGCCCTCCAAGAAGAGGAGTAGTAGGGTAAAGGCAGTGCCTTCCCCTTGGCTCAGAAGGAAGATCAGTCTCTTGAGGGGGATGATCTCAGTCCTGAGGAAGGAACTGTCCCAGAGGAGCTTGAACCTGACCAGGTTGAGTTCTTGGGGACAGGGGGCCCTTCCAGGGCAGATCTGAGCCAGGAGCAGCAGAGCTGCCCCTCTCTTGAACCCCTCAGGCAGCAAGCTGCTGCTGAGGCTGCTGGGAATGCTAGTGGTCCCCATAAAGTGTATTGGGATGATGGACTCTTGTACTCAGAGTGTAGAGACCCCAAGCCTGGTGCCACCAGGAGGTTGGTTATACCTCTGAAGTTCAGGGGCTTCCTATTGACCCTAGCCCATGACATTCCCTTAGCAGGTCACCTGGGCCAGAACAAGACTTGGGACAGAATTGTCCCTCACTTTCACTGGCCCCACATGTCTGAAGACACCAAGGAGTTTTGTCGCTCCTGTGTAACCTGCCAGGCCAGTGGCAAGGCAGGTGGCACTACAAAGGCCCCCTGATACCACTACCTGTGGTGGGGGTTCCCTTTGAAAGGGTGGGGATTGACATTGTTGGTCCCATGGATCCCCAAACAGCATCTGGGCACAGGTTTATCCTGGTGGTAGTGGATCATGCCACCAGGTACCCAGAGGCTATTCCCCTTAGGACCACTACAGCACCTGTGGTGGCAAGTGCCCTCCTGGGAATTTTCTCAAGAGTGGGCTTCCCTAAGGAGGTTGTATCAGACAGGGGTGCTAACTTTATGTCTGGATACTTGAAAGCAATGTGGAAGGAGTGTGGAGTGACTTACAAGTTCACCACACCCTATCACCCACAATGCAATGGTTTAGTTGAGAGATTCAACAAAACCTTGAAGGGCATGATTAAAGGGCTCCCAGAAAAGCTTAGGCGAAGATGGGACATACTCTTGCCCTGCCTTTTATTTGCATACAGGGAGGTGCCTCAAAAGGGGTTGGCTACAGCCCTTTTGAACTTTTGTTTGGTCACCCTGTCAGGGGTCCATTGTGCTTGGTGAAGGAAGGATGGGAGTTACCTCTCAAGCCCCCAAAGCAAGATATAGTGGACTATGTACTTGGTCTCCGCTCCCGGATGGCTGAGTACATGAAAAAGGCAACTAAAAACCTTGAGGCTAGCCAGGAACTTCAAAAAGCCTGGCATGACCAAAAGGCTGTACTGACTGTTTACCAGCCAGGTCAGAAGGTGTGGGTGTGGGTGTTGGAGCCAGTGGCCCCAGCAGCTCTCCAAGACAAATGGAGTGGACCCCATACCATTGTTGAACAGAAGGGTGAGGTTACCTATTTAGTAGACCTAGGAACACCCAGGAGTCCCCACAGGGTTCTCCATGTCAACAGGTTAAAACCATATGTGGACAGGGCAGACATGGGCTTGCTCATGGCTACTGATGAGGGACAGGAGGAAGAGAGTGACCCACTCCCTGACCTGCTCTCACAGAACCCTGATGATGGGTCAGTGGATGGTGTAGCCTTGGCAGGCAGCCTCACTGCCCAGCAGCAAACTGATTGCAGACAGGTGCTCAATCAGTTCAGGCACATATTCTCACTGACACCCAGTCAGACCACCTGGTGCACTCATGAAGTGGACACTGGGGACAGTCTGCCTATTAAAAATAAGATTTATAGGCAACCTGACCATGTCAGGGACTGTATCAGGACAGAAGTCCAGAAGATGTTGGATTTGGGAGTTATTGAACACTCAGATAGCCCTTGGGCTAGTCCAGTGGTCCTTGTGCCAAAACCTCACACCAATGGTGGGAAAAGAGAGATGATGTTTTGTGTGGACTACAGGGGTCTCAATGCAGTCACTAGGACTGATGCCCATCCAATACCTAGGGCAGATGAGCTAATAGACACTTTGGCCTCAGCCAAGTATCTAAGCACATTTGACCTGACAGCTGGCTACTGGCAGATCAGACTAGCTGATGATGCAAAGCCAAAGACAGCATTCTCAACCCCTAGTGGGCATTATCAATTTGTGGTGATGACCTTTGGTCTGAAGAATGCACCTGCCACTTTTCAGAGGTTGGTGAATACAGTCCTTACAGGTCTGGAAGCCTATAGTGCAGCATATCTAGATGATATTGCTGTCTTTAGCTCCACCTGGGAGGATCACCTGGTCCACCTCAGAAATGTTTTGCAGGCCCTGCAGAAAGCAGGCCTGACTATCAAGGCCACCAAGTGCCAGATAGGGCAGAGTCAGGTTGTGTACCTGGGCCACCTTGTGGGTGGAGGCCAGGTTCAACCACTGCAGAGCAAGATCCAGACCATCATGGACTGGACTGCTCCAACTACCCAGACTCAGGTGAGAGCCTTTTTAGGCCTGACTGGGTACTATAGGAGATTTGTCAAGGGGTATGGATCAATAGTGACACCCCTGAATGACTTAACTTCCAAGAAAATGCCCAAAAAGGTTCAGTGGACAGTTAGCTGTCAAAAGGCATTTGATGACCTGAAGCAGGCCATGTGCACTGCTCCCATTCTACAGAGTCCTGATTACTCCAAGAAGTTCATTGTCCAAACAGATGCATCTGAATTGGGGGTAGGGGCTGTACTGTCACAACTGAATGATGACGGTCAGGATCAGCCAGTAGCTTTCATTAGCAGAAGGCTGACCCCTAGAGAGAAACGTTGGTCAGCCATTGAGAGGGAGGCCTTTGCTGTGGTCTGGGCTCTGAAGAAGTTGAGGCCATACTTGTTTGGTACTCACTTCCTTGTTCAAACAGACCATAAGCCCCTCTTATGGCTAAAACAAATGAAGGGTGAAAACCCCAAACTGCTTAGGTGGTCCATTTCCCTACAGGGGATGGACTTCACAGTGGAACATAGACCTGGGAGTAACCATGCCAATGCAGATGGACTCTCTAGGTACTTCCACTTAGAACATGAAGACTTAACTGGGCAAGGTTAGTTTAATGTCCCTACGTTTGGGGGGGTTGTGTAGGAGAGTAGGATCTGCTTCACATGGGTACCCCCACTTTTTGCTGATGCTTCACTGTTTTTCGACTTTAGTCTGGCTGGGGCCCTGCTAATCAGAACCCCAGCCTAGCTGCTTCCTCTCTAAAATGGTTTCCATGTGCCTTAGGCACATCTCTGATTGGAATCTGGAGTGCCCTTATAAGTCCCTAGTATATGGTATACTATGTACCCAGGGCATAGGTACCTCAGAGGCCTACCAGGGGCTGCAGCATGTATTGTGCCACCCCTGGAAGGCCATCCAAAATGACACCACAGGTCTGCTACTGCAGCCTGGGTAAGGTGGTGCATGCACCCCTTACTGTGATATAGGCTACCTATATCACTACATACATACACACATATAAACCTATAAGTCACTCCTATGGCAGGCCTTATCAATCCTGGAGGCAGAGTGCGTGGTTCCTATGTGAGAGGGTGCCCCTGCATGAGCAGGGCCCCTCTGCAGCGTTCGGAGACCCTTCTCTGATGCTGTTTGTAGTGCAGCCTGACCATATACTCTTAAGCGCATTATAACCTCGCGTTAAATGCTAACTTTGGGATGGCTGCACGGAAACATGTCGTGTTTGGTGTCAAACATCTTGGAATACTACCCCCCCCGCCAGTTCTGGCGGCGGGGATAGCATTCCACCCTTCTAGAGGGAGAGACATGTACACACCGGCCTGCTCGGTAACTTCTTTCCAAGCCCTGGCATCACAAAATGGATGCCGCTGCCACAGACACGAGTTTGGCCTCCTGCTGCTGACCGAAACTCCAGCAGGGGAGGCCTGGACAATAGGTTTCCTGTCTCAGGGAGGTGTAACCACCTCCCCAGAGAGGATAGTGTGTATTGGGGCTGGGCGGGAGCACTCTCTGGTGCTTTGAAGTCCTGCACTGGGGGCACATTTGGTGTCCCTGTGCATACCCCAGTTCAAACCGGCTCAGGGGATTCCAGCCCCTGCTCTGGCACGAAACTGGACAAAGGGAAAGGGGTGTAACCACCCCTCTGCCCTGACCCTCCCATAGGTGGGTCCCCAGAGTATGTCCAACCCCCTAACTTCGTATAAGTATGGGACCCCAGTCCTTAGGACTTTAGATTTACCTGGACGAAACTCTGACACAGAATCCTGGACCTTTGATGCTCTACTTCAAGATTAGAGGACTGAAGAATCTCCCTTGGGGTCAAGGAGTGACTCCCCTGCTTGGCAGGCACCAATGAAGCAATTGTCCGGTCTGCATCGCTGAAGCTCCCGCCGGACGCCGAAGACTTTGCATCACCAGAGGTGGATTTCCAGACTTCCCCGAGGCTGTCCTGAGTCCCCAGCAAAGCTGAGGCCCGTAGCTGTCGTGGGTAACGTGGAACTGTGACCCCTGGACACCAATCGCATTTGCAAGTGCATTCTCTTCTGGGTCTCCCACGAAATTGTGCTTTGGGCTCCGAGTAGCCGCAGCCTCCAGCACCGACGATCACTGGCCTCCACTCCACGAGTGTCCTGTGAGCCAGCTCCAAGTGCGTCCACTCGAGGCTCCTTCGCGGTCGCTAGTCCATTGGCTAGTAGGCCCTCCCGAAGGCCAATCTTCTTCTGCTTGGGCTCCCTGGTTGCTCCAGGCGTGCCCTGACTTACCCTTGCTGGGTGAGTCCCACAGACCTTGCTGGTCTGCACCATCGTCCTTCTTCCATTTCCACGAGACTTGCCGTTGCCAAGGCTTGTGGGGACCAATCCGGTCGCCGACACCCCTGCAATCGACAAACATTGTGGGACAGCTCGAATCCAGCTCCTGGTCATCGTCGACGCCTCCTGGACCTCGTGGCTGAAGAGTCAAGACGACCGTCAACCTACCTGAAGCACTCGACATCGGTGGGCATCTGCTCATCGCCTTCCTGGTCACTGGCTAGTGACCCAGACTCTGTCCCCTCTGCTTTCAGGTTCTTCAGATCTTCGATCCACCTTTGGATCCACCCGAACACTTTCGACTTGGCCGCCAGCAGCACTTTGCAGCAGATCGCCATTGAAAACGACGACGAAACCCGACCCCGAAAGGCACCTATGCACCCGGCTCCCTGGGTGAGGTAACTCGAGTACTCCGGTGCTCCCGTGGGTATTGACACTAGAACAGCCTGGTTCTAAAAGGGTTTGCTCCAAGTCCTCCTCTAAGTGTCCCTTTTCTTTAAAATTCCAACCGCGACTTTCCCCACAGAAGTCAACGGCGATTTGCGGCTGTGTTCTCACACTGCACGCGTCCCCCGTGGGTCCCCTGTGTCACTACCTTGGGTGGTTCCTTGTGGTCCAAGCACTTCTACAGGCTCTAGGCCCTGTGTCTAGCTCAGTCGTGGTTCTTATACCACTTTATTGGTATATGGTTTGGTACGCCCCTAGGGCCCAAACGTGTATTTGTGCTATTACTGTAGATAACTAACTTATAACTTATGTACTTCGAACTCTAGCCACATAAAGAGACTAGAGGGGTGTGTTTAGCAATAAATACATATATTTTGAATATATACTTGGTGTGGTCCTCTTTCATTTGGTCACTCAAGAGATTATAGACTGGTAAAACAAGCTGCTTTACATTCCTTCAAGACTTAGCCTGAAGGCTGCTCTCCATAGCTACCACTAGGATAGCTTTCAATAAAGGTTGTCTTTAACCTATCTCCAATAAGGGGTTGTTTGGACTGGTGCAAGGTGCCCGCTATAATTAGTGGACAGCATATACCAGGCCAACTTCTCACACCCTGTGTCACTACCTTGGGTGGTTCCTTGGGGTCCCAGCAATTCTACGTGCTCTAGGCACTGTGTCTAGTCAAGTCGTGGTTGTTATACCACTTTCTTAATATATGGTTTGGTCTCCCCCTGGAGCCCACTGTGTATTGTGCTATTTACTGTCGTTCTAGTACTGTAATATTGTGTGCCTTGTTCTCTAATCTCATAAAGAGGTTAGTAGAGAGTGTTTAGTAATAAATACATATATGTTATATATACCTTGTGTGGTTCTCCTTACATTTGGTCATTCAAGAGGTTATATACTGGTAAAACAAGCTGCTTTACATTCCTTCAAGACTTAGCCTGAAGGCTGCTCTCCACAGCTACCACTAGGATAGCTTTCTATAAAGGTTGTCTTTAACCTAATCATCAATAAGGGTCATTTGGACTGGTGCAAGGTGCCCACTTTAATTAGTAAACAGCATATACCAGGCCAACTTCTCACATTGGTGTGCAGCGGTTGGGATTCAAGCTTGCTATTGTTTTACCAGATAATCTCAGTGAGTGACTAACTGAAAACCACTAAAGGTACTTAGGTCCATATAAATCAAGTCTAGAATAAAGTAAGTTCTACTGAACTTAGAGTTGGGTAAGTCAAGGGTCTAGCACACCCTTTCTCCAACTCAAGAGAGTCTCCGTTCCCACTAGAATAGGTAGGTGCATACACCACACTACACTAGCATGTCTTCAAGGCCTGAAGTTGGTGACTCCTTGCCAACTAAGTATGACCATCTCACAATCCAAGAATTGAGAAACGTGTGCATCAAGGAAACTGAAGACAGGGAAAAACCCAAACACCCAAAAACTCAGTGACTTTGCTTTTGGATGACCTCAGAAAGACCCCAGGGTCTGATGAGGTAGGCAAAGGGGGGTGGGACAGCAGAAGAGGAAAGGCCAGGGAGTGAAAACCTCAATGACCTGGACTCTGATGCTGGCCAGGAGGATCAAAATGATTCTAACCTGGATAATCCAATCCTTCCTGAAGGTGAGGAAGGAGGCCTCAGTGGGCCTCTCTTTACCCCACCTGGAAGGGTTAACAGTTTACCAAGAAGATCCAGATCTCCTTCTCAGGAATCTAATCATTCTAGTACATCTGTAGGGAGCTCTGTTTCTCATAGGACCTCTGCTTCTCATAAGAGGGAGTCCTCTTATGAGAAGAAGTGCCAACTGCTTGAGTTTGAGAGAGCTAAGCTCAGAATCAAGAGAGAGCAATTGGCCTTAGATAGGGAATCCCTGGAGCTTCAGAGAGCTTCTCAGAAGTTGGGGCTAGAGCCCCATGGTGGCAGCCACAGTGTCCCTAGAGGTAGAGAACATACTCATGACCATAGGAACCTGAACAAGATTGTCCCTCCCTACCAGAGTGGGGATGACATCCACAAATGTATAACTGCACTGGAGAGGGCCTGTAAGGTACAGAGGGTCCCTCAGGAGCAGTGGGCAGCAATCTTGTGGCTCTCCTTTGCAGACAAAGGTAGAGACAAGCTCCTCACTGTTAGAGAAGAGGATGCTGATAATTACAAAGTCCTGAAGAGTGCTCTGATTGATGGGTTTGGCCTAACCACTGAACAATACAGGTTAAAGTTCAGAGACACCCAAAAGACACAGACTCAGGATTGGGTTGACTTTGTAGATTGTGCTACTAAGGCTCTGGAAGGTTGGATACATGGCAGCAAGGTGCATGACTTTTTAGGATTGTACAATTTGATTATGAGGGAGCAGATCCTTAATAATTGTCAAAACCAGATTTTACACCAGTACCTGGTGGACTCTGATCTGACCTCTCCCCAAGAATTGGGAAAGAAGGCAGACAAATGGGTCAGAACCAGAGTAAAGCCAAAGAATCAGGGTGGTGACCAGAAGAAAGATTCTTCCAAGAACCAAGAGAAAGGTGGGGATAAATCAAAAGACAAATCCACTACAGGGCCCCAAAAGTCCTCTCCTGGGGGTGGGTCCCAAACTCCTTCCTCCCCTGAAAAGAAACCTTATTGCCATATATGTAAGAAGCCTGGCCACTGGAAAAATGACCCCAGTTGCCCTAAGGCCAGCAATAAGGAAAATGTTCCTCCTAGCAATACTACCACTCCTCCTGGTACTACAAGTAGTAATCCCCCAGGTGGTAGTAATGCACCCAAAAAGGTAGGTGGGTTCTCATGGGGAACTGAGGTGGACCATGGTTTAGCCACGTCCCCCTCACAGGCCTCCTTAGTCTGTGATGGTGGCATGGGATTTGCCACTTTTACTGCAAGTCCTAATTCCTTGGGCAAGTACAGACAGGAGCCACTGATAAATGGTCAGAAAGCTTTGGCACTCAGGGACACAGGGGCTAGTGTCACCATGGTGACAGGGAAACTAGTCCCCCCTCAACAGCTTTTACCTGAGTTCAAGTACCAGGTGACCAACATTGATGGTATCAGAACAGCTCATCCCATGGCCATAGTCAATCTCAGCTGGGGAGGGGTCACTGGCCCAAAGAGAGTGGCAGTGTCCCCAAACTTGCCTGTAGATTGCCTGTTGGGCAATGATCTGGAGGTTTCATTCTGGGCTGAAGTTGAATACCAGGCCCATTTAAAAATGTTAGGCTTCTGTGAGAAAGTTGGTGGGGCTGTTAGGGCCTCAGCCCCATCCCAGGGAAATTTTGGAGAAGTGGAGCCTGAAAGAATGGCCCACTCTACTCCACAAGAGAGCAGAAGGGTTGAAGAAAAGTCTTCTTCCCCCCAGACTATAGGTAAGGGTCAGCTTCCTCAGGGAACTGATCCTACCCCTAGTGAAGGAACTGCCCCAGAGGTGGTCAGGCCTGGCCTGGCAGCACCCCTGATGGCAGGGGACCTTTCCAAGGTGGTACCCAGTCTGGAGCAGGTATCCTGCCCCTCTCAACCCTACCTCAATCAGCCTAGGGCTGCAGAGGTCAGGGAGGTCAGTGGACCTCTTAGGGCCCATTGTCCAGAGGAACCCCCTCATCCACAGATTAGGGGCACCCAGTCTAGTAGCCCTAGCCAGGTGAAAATTCCTCAACCCACTGAGGGATCCCTCTTACCATTGAATAGGGACCACCCCCTGATGGACTCTGTTGGGCAAAGGCAAACCTGGGACAAGTGGTTCCAAACCTACCATGTCCCCCCAGTGTTCCAACCAAAGGGACCCAACCCCCAGTTGTAGGCAGCCAGAGGTTGACCCTTAGGGACAGATACAACTCAGTCATGGAAAGAAAGGCCTCCATGGTGACCAGTGCTCTGAGGAAGCTGAGACCAACTTTATTAGGGCCTCACTTCTCTACTCAGACACCCCACCAGCCTTTTTCTTTGCCAAAACACACTACAGGTAGTAACCCCAACTTTTGGAGAAAAACCAGTACCCTTAGGGGTAGGGACTCCTCAGTGGACCATAAGACAGGGGGTAGCCATGCTAGTGCAGGATCTTCCTTATATGGCCACTTAGTCAATAAAGTCTCACTGGGCAAGGTTAGCCTTATCTCCTTTCGTTTGGGGGGTGGTTATGTAGGAAGGTGGAATCTGACTGCATGGTTACCCCCACTTTTTTCCTGGTGTTTTGCTGGTTTTTGACTAGTATGACTGGGATCCTGCTAATCAGGACCCCAGTCTATCTGCTTTCTCCCTAAATTGGTTGTTCATGTACTTTAGGTACACTCCAGATTGGATTCTGGGGTACCCTTATAAGTTCCAAGTATATGGTATACTATGTAACCAGGGCATAGGTACCCCAGAGGCCTCCCAGGGGCTGCAGCATGTATTATGCCACCCCTGAGAGGCCATTCAAAATGAAACAACAGGTCTGCTACTGCAGCCTGTGTAAGGTGGTGCATGCACCCCTTACTTAGATATAGGTTCACTATATCTATCCTAATCACTGCACATATAAGCCTATCAGTCACCCCTATGGCAAGCCTTATCAATCCTGAAGGCAGGGTGCTGGGTTTTATGTGAGAGGGTGCCCATGCATGAGCAGAGCCCCTCTGCAGCCTTTGGAACCACTATTCCGGGGTTGTTTGTGATGCAGCCAACCATATACTCTTAAGTGCATTATAACCTTGCGGTAAATGCTAACTTTAAAACGGCTGCAAGGAATTATGTCGTGTTTGGTGTCAAACACCTTGGAATCATACCTCCACACCAGTAACTGGTGTGGGGGGTATGATTCCTCCCTCCTAGAGGGAGAAATATGACAGCACCGGTACACCCAGTACCAGCTTCACAGAGCCCTGGCATCACAAAATGGATGCTGCCAGCCACAGACACGAGTCTGCCCTCCTGCTGCTGGACGAAACTCCGGCAGGGGAGGCTGGAAAATAGGTTTCCTGTCACAGGGAGGTGTGACCACCTACCAGACAGGCTTTAGTGTATTGGGGCTGGGTGGGTGCACTCTCAGAGTGCTTTGATGTCTGCACTGGGGGCACATTTGGTGTCCTCGTGCATAGTCCAGCTCAAACCGGTTGCAGGGGCTATCAGCCCCTGCTCTGGCACGAAACTGGACAAAGGACATGGGTGTAGCCACCCCTCTGTCCTGACCCTCCCATAGGTGGGTCCCCAGAGTTTGTCCCACCCCTTCCTTGGGTATAAAGTAGGAACCTGACTACAGGACTTTAGATATTACCTGGACTAAACTCTGCTACAGAAACCAAGTAACCTTCGACGATCTACGCTTTGCTGGACGACTGAAGAATCTCCCTTGGAGTAAAGGAGTTACTCCCCTGCAAGGCAGGCACCTCAATGCATCTGACCGGTTTGCATCTACGCAGCTCCCAATGGACTCCGAAGATGTTGCAACACAGGAGGTGGGTGCCCAAGCTTCCCCGAGGCCGACTAGTGCTCTCAGCAAACCTGAGACCCGCAGCCCTCGTGGGGACCGTGCAACCCGACCCCCTGGAAACCGTGCACATTTGCAGCAGCATATGCTTTTAGGCGATCCCTGAGGCTGTGCTTTCAGCTACTTGTAGTCCAAGCCCCGAGCAGTGTTTCCACCGAAGATTACTGGCCTACACTCCACGAGTGTTCCGTGGGCTGGTATTGTGTGATTCCTCTCGAGGTCCCTTCGCGATCCCTGGTCCGTTGACCTGTGGGTCCCTGAGAAGGCAACTTTAACTTTCAGTGGTCTTCCCTGGTTGCTCCAGACGTGCCCTGACTCTCCATCACTTGGGGAGTCCCCAGGTCCTTGCTGGTCCTCACAGAAGCATCATTACTCTGACCACGTGGGTTGCAGTTGCCAAGGCTTGTTGGTCTCCAATCCGGAAACTGACCCCTCAACACCCTTCGTAGGACAGCTCGCCTGCAGATCCTGGTCGTCGTCTCCTGGTCCTTGTGGCTGAAGAGTCAAGCTTCACCTCTTCGCACCTGAAGCACCCGACATCGGTGGGCATTCGATTGCTCCGCTCCTGGTTACGTGAAGAGACCCAGACTTTGTCCCCTCTGCTTTCAGGTTCTTCTCATCTCCGATCCAGGCTTGGGTCACACCGGACACTTTTCTTCTCCACGGCAGCAGCACTTTTTCGCATCACGCCATTGAAAACGACAAGGGTTTCCGACACCACTTGACCCCTATGCACCCGGCTTCCCTGGGCTAGGTAACACGGGTACCTCGGTACTCACAAGGGTGCTGGCCTTAGAACCTTCTAAGTTTAACTGGGTTTGCTTGAAGTCCTCTCCGAAGTGTCCTTAAACTCTAAATTTCCAACCGCGACTTTCCCATAGAGTTGTACGGAGCTCGCGTCTGTGTTCCCACACTGCACCCGTCCTCCGTGGGTCCCCTGTGTCACTACCTTGGGTGGTTCCTTGGGGTCCCAGCGATTCTACGTGCTCTAGGCACTGTGTCTAGTCAAGTCGTGGTTGTTATACCACTTTCTTAATATATGGTTTGGTCTACCCCTGGAGCCCACTGTGTATTGTGCTATTTACTGTCGTTCTAGTACTGTAATATTGTGTGCATTGTTCTCTAATCTCATAAAGAGGTTAGTAGAGAGTGTTTAGTAATAAATACATATATTTTATATATACCTTGTGTGGTTCTCCTTTCATTTGGTCATTCAAGAGGTTATATACTGGTAAAACAAGCTGCTTTACATTCCTTCAAGACTTAGCCTGAAGGCTGCTCTCCACAGCTACCACTAGGATAGCTTTCTATAAAGGTTGTTTTTAACCTAATCATCAATAAGGGTCGTTTGGACTGGTGCAAGGTGCCCACTTTAATTAGTGGACAGCATATACCAGGCCAACTTCTCACAAGGCTGGCCAAAAATGCATGTATGCATTCTTTACAAAGGACATTATCACAATATACTAGGCCTTTGTCCATGACAACTGTCGCTCATGATCTGTGATGGTATTTACAGCAACATTTTTTCCAGTAAAATGCTGCCATTCTACTTGCCACCAAATTGAGGAGGCACAATACAATGAGGGGTTTATCTCAGGTATGGACATTTTGGGTGGTTTGTGTTCCAAAACTCATTGAGTACCATCTGAAACACACTTTCCTTCTGCGGAACACAGAAAGACTGCTAGCTACGCAGCACTGCACTGCAGAAGTGCGTGAGGACAGCAATGGTAATTTTGGATGTTGAGTGTAGCAAGCCTGCCCTGTCCCTTGAATGCCATACACTGCATCACTTTGCATTTCTGCATTGGTAGATTATTTTTTGAGCGCCATGGCCCCATGTTGCCCAATGGTTCTGTCAACATGATGTTTACATGTTGAGGCCTACTTCTAGTTGAGAAGATGTGAGTGACTTGATGTTTATAGTGACTGTTACATAAAAGAACACACAACGAATGAGTTCAAGCATTTATTTTCATGTTGAACATATCAGTGATTTGCAGACATATTGACCATCATGTAACCACAAATTTGAAAAAAGAAATTATGCACAATGTGGTCGGGTTGCCGCACACCAGCCATTGTGTGTTGGATCTCTCCTCCATTTGCTCCTGCTCTTCACCCTCCAAGTTCCACGGAACAACAGTATGCACACAGATGTTGTGGAGGAAGGCACATACCAGTATTATCTTGCAGACCATAGGGAGCAAGTTTACCAATCTCCCCTTGATATCTCCAGCCATCAGAACATGAACTTCAGTACACCAAAAGTAATTCAACCACATTCCAGGTCTTGACAAGTGCCTGGTTATACTGTCACTGTGGCTCCGTCTGAGGATGTGCAATTTAGGATCATGACCCATGGCTGCAGACCATATCCTTGGTCAGCTGAAAGTCAAGAAAAAACACACACTGATGTTGCTACAAGTAGCTTTCAACTACAAACCTGGACACAATACTTTGGGTTTTCACATGTATGTTTATGACTCCAACTTGTAGGGGGTTTTATACTTTTATGCAATGATTCTTTCATCATTGATGCGGCCAGTTAAATTTGTGATTGGTATCGTGAGTCCACTGTGATAACTTTTCCTGGTTCCATTTTATTCTATGTTAACTACTGATGTATGATATGTTTGACAGCATTGTGTTTGAATTTGTGAATTTAACATTGCTGGATTCATATGCATGTAATTTGGCCAGCTTACACCACATAACTTGATATCGATGTATGTGTGTACCTAGACTGTCAGTATGGCTGAGACATATTGTGTTTTGTAATGTTGGTATGAATATGTTACCCAATATTGACATTTGCACATATATGGGGCCTACACATACATTGCATGCCACACATGGACTTTGCAAATACATCTTCCAGTGTTGCTCCTGAAACTTAAGTCAACATACAATTATGTTGCCATGAGTGACACACACTCATTTACACAGGAGTTGTTATCACACCATTGAAAATGTGGCACTTTAACTAATGCCGAGACTAGGAATGCCATTGAGGAGACACTCATCTCACACTTATCTCTTGTGTAGACTTTGTACTCATATACACTTGTCTGGCGTACCACATGGGTTTTGTGGTGATTGGTTGACCAGTGCAGATTATGTGGTTCCGTCCATACACACAGTATGGAATGACACTTTACTACACACAGATGTTCTGTAGCTACTGCCGTTGCAGGATTAGTGAGGGAATGACAGATTGTAAAATCTTTGTCTACATGTTGCAGTACATTGTTCACACTATGTGCACATGTGATTAGGAGCCAGATATTTGCCAAAGTGGCACAGTGCAGCGCAGCAAGTCACCTAGGTGCGCTGCACTGCATCACTGGGAAAATGAAGTAGGGCACCGCATTTATATCATACAGCACATTCCTGTCCTTTCACCATAAACTGGCACACAATGGGGTGGCGAGCACAGGCACCCATACACCATGATGGAAGTGTGCCTGCGTTGCATGCTGGATTGTTTTAAGTGCAGGAAGGGGCACCTTCCTGCACATCAACAATCCTGGGAGTCATTGTCCTCTATCTATGTGTACCACAGAATGCAGCACACATAGAAAGAAGAAGTGAGTTGAGTGACTTAAGTTATTTGTCCTTGTTACAAATCACCTGGGGAGGCATATTATTTTGAGGCATTCCCAGTTTCACCTTGTTTGGTACACATGACATGCATCATTAACCTTGGGAGTTGCATGGATACACCCACACAACGCCAATGGAACACCTCCCTTGCACACAATAATGCAACACAGCATTTTGCCCTGCATTGCATTACTCCACATATGGTCCAAGCTTCATCGACAGCCACATAAATGGCTAGTATATCATGCATTGAAAATTTTTATTTGGTATGTTGTATACTTCAAATTTGCTTACCAACAAGTAGGCCATTCCCATATCCGCTATTCTGGAAACGCTCATTGATGATACTGGGCCAAGAGATGTAGGCATCATGCACACTTCCAGGGTATTTGGCCAGCACATTTATGAACATCCCCAGATGGTCCAGGATGACATGGACATTGATGGAGTATGTGTGCTTCCGGTTCCTGTACTGGTGGGTTATTTCGGCAGGGGGAACCAATTGCACATGTGTGCAATCAATAGCACCTAAGACATGGGGAAATCCTGCAAAAGCATAGAAGCCTTGCTTGGTGTCCATCTGTTGTTGTTGGGTCTTGGGGAAGAGGTGGTACTGGGGTGTAAGCCTGATGATGGCATCCAGGACTGAGGGTAGGAAGCCAGAAACTGATGGTTTGATATTGCTGCCACTCTGGGTATTGTATTGTATTGTAATTGTATTTCTATAACGTTTACTACCCCTGATGGGGTGTCGAAGCGCTTTTTTGGCGAGTAGCATGCTACTCCAGAACCCATAAAGGAATAGTGGTGAATTAGTATAGTGAAATATGAAAGTAAATTGAGTGGTGGATATATTAGTCAGTTATTTGGATTGAGACCGATAGTGGAGGGAAAAGGTTTGCATTTATATAGCACTTGCTACCCCTGATGAGGTATTGAAGCGCTTTTTCGGTGAGTAGCATGCTACTCCGGAACCCATAAAGGATTAGTGGTGGATTAGTATAGTGCAATGTGAAAGTAATCTGCACAGTAGACATGTTAGTCTGTTATTTGGATTGAAAAGAATAGTGGAGGGATAGAAGAGGGAAAAAGATTTGCATTTATATAGCGCTTGCTACCCCTGATGAGATGTTGAAACACTCTACTCCGGAACCCATAAAGGATTAGTAGTGAATTAGTATAGTGAAATATGAAGTAATTTGAGCGGTGGATTTGTTAGTCTGTCATTTGGATTGAGAAGGAATAATGGAGGGGTAGAAGAGGGAAGGAGGGATAGAAGAGGGAAGGATCTAAAAAAAACTTTTTGGGGAGTTTATAGCCGTAGAAGGGGGTTTGGGAGGAGTAAAGGGGAGGTGGAGGGGGAAGAGTCGGAGGGAAGGGTTTAGAAAGGCTTGTTTGGGAGATCTGAAAAGTAAAAGAGGTATGAGATGATGCATGGAGGGGTAGAGGAGGGAAGAGTCTAGAAAGGGTTATCCTGGGGTTCATAGTAGTGGTATGAGGTTTGGGATGAATGAGAGAGTGGAGGTAGAGGTAGAGGATATATTGATAGAGGTATAGGGTGAGAAATAGGGTAGTGCATTGGAAAGAGTAGTAGAATGAGGTTTGAGATGAGTCAGAGTTGAGGTAGAGGATATATTGAGAGCGGTTTAGGGTGAGAAATAGGGTAGTGCATTGGAAAGAGTAGTAGAATGAGGTTTGAGATGAGTCAGAGTTGAGGTAGAGGATATATTGAGAGCGGTTTAGGGTGAGAAATAGGGTAGTGCATTGGATATGCTGAATTAGAAGAAAAGTAATAAATATATATAGATACATAAGTACATGGAAGGTATATATATATATATATATATTCACTGAAAAAACCATAGGTTTTAGGGACAGTTATAGTTAGTTGGACATTGCACTCGTACAAAACCCGTGAAATTCCCCCGTTATAGTTAGTTCAGCTAACTATAACTCGCGCCCCCGCAATGCACTGCTGATGACGTCACATATTACATCACTCATGACATGGTCAGTGACATCACTGATGACATCATGCAGTGACTGTGTGTTTCTATAAAGTTTAAATATGTTTACTATATATGCCAAGGTGCATTGAATAATGAGTGGGTGTATAAGTGTCTGGATGGATGATTTAGTAGGTGCGTGACTGACTCTATAAGTGAGTGATTAAACGTATCTTACTAAATGCATGGGTTAGTGACTAAACTGTGTGAATGTCTTTATCCGTCTGTCTGTTGGTGTGTAAGTGGCTGCATGGGTTTGTAAATAGCTACATGAGTGTCTATATGAGTTATTGATTGGTTGTCTGAGTATCTGTATGGGTGCCTGAGTGTTTGTGTGGATGGGGTGTGTGTGACTGCACATAGATGTATCAGTGGGTGATTCACTGGGTGCATGGTTTCAAGAGTGCATCTGTGATGGACTGTATGGGTTGGTGAGTGTGTGTATGGGTGTGTTAGTGAGTGAATGTATATCTCAGTGGTACATGTGTGAGTAACTACATATGTGAAAGGCAGTATATATGTGTGTTGGAGTATATAAATGGGTATAAGTGAGAGTGTGTGATTGTGAGAGTGGCTGTATGGATGAGTGTGTACTTGTATTAGTGATTGTATAAGAGCGTAAAAATGTGCTAGTATTTGTATGAGTAAGTGAGCTGGTGTGTGTATAACTGTATAGGTGAGTAAATGGCAGTGTGATTAATTATTTGCATGACTGACTAGGTGTGTGAGTACCTCTATGGATGAGTGGCGGTGTGTGTGTGTCTATGTAGGTGTATGAGTGCATATGATAGTCCTGTACTGAGTGACCGTAAGTATGAGTGACTGTACAGGTGAGTGAGTGGATGTGTGTGTAGACCTAAGAATCAGTGAGTGGGTATGTAGTTATTGGTGTTGGAGTGTCTATGGTTTTGAGAATGGCAGTCTGTAATTTAGAGTGGGTGTATCAAAAGTTATATTAGGGTGTGAGAAGATGCATGAAATTATCACATGGATGATGTCATGGATGATGTCATCAGTGATGTCATTTGAGATGTAATCAGTGATGTCATCAGTGATGTCACTGACCATGTCATGAGTGATGTAATATGTGACGTCATCAGCAGTGCATTGCGGGGCGCGAGTTATAGTTAGCTGAACTAACTATAACGGGGAATTTCACGGGTTTTGTACGAGTGCAATGTCCAACTAACTATAACTGTCCCTAAAACCTATGGTTTTTTCAGTGAATTTCTAAGGTTTTTTAAATGCTAATTTCTAACTATAACGTGCCTGAAACCTATGGTTTTTTCAGTGAATTTCAAAGGTTTTTTAAATGCTAATTCCTAACTATAACATGTCTGAAACCTATGGTTTTTTTCAGTGAATTTCAAAGGTTTTGTAAATGACAATTTTTAAATGTATTAATTGTTATATTTATTTTTTTGATACTGATTTACTACATTTTTTAAAACTATTTATTTTTAGATGTTTTATTTTTTAAATTACATTGTAATTACATTATACATTACATTACAAAATATACTTTCTCAGAATGAATGACTTTAGTTTAAATACTTTGCAAATAGGCAATAGACTTTTAAGTACAGTAGTTACAGTTGTTGCAATGGGCAACACAATTTCAAACACAATGCAACATTGAGCTCAATGTGAATTTCTAGTTAAATGCAATTAGTTACTTTATGGATTACTTTTCTAACCACAGGACTGGATTCTAGATTCAGTCCTGGGACATCTCCTGTAAACAGTTGAGTAAAAGCGTTTTGGTTACAGTAGTGATTTTTAAGGAATATTATTGTATTTTAAAAGTTGACAGAAACTTTTTCACATAGAATCACCAATGTTATCCTATGGGAGGAAATTCACTTAGCAGGTAAGTAGTGTTATCGTTACTTTTTCTTACTCAGTGGTGGATCCTGGATCCTGCACTGGTGCATCTCCTGTAAACAGTTGAAAGAATGCGTTTAAGTCATACAGGCGATTTTTAAGGAATATTTGTAGTTTGTAAAAATCAACACTTTGAAACTTTTCTGCTGAAAACCAGACAATGGATTCCTATGGAAGGAAATACAAGTTACTGGTAAGTACGGTTAGAATTACTTTTCAGGGTCAGTGCTGGGCTAAAAGATGCAGCACTGGGTTCTCTCCTGATAACAGGTGAGTAAATTGGAATTCGTAGTTCTGCTGATTTTAGAGGAATATTTGTATGTTTCAAAAATCGACACTTAGAAACTTTTTCAGCAAAAAGCAGGCAATGATATCCTATGGAAGGAAATTCAAGTTATGATAAGTACGGTTAAAATTACTTTTCAGGATCAGTACTGGGCTCGAAGATGCAGCACTGAGGTCTCTCCTGATAACAGGTGAGTAAATCGGAATTCGTATTTCGGCTGACTTTAGAGGAATATTATAAAGTTCCAAAACTCCACACTTAGAAGAATTTCCAAGTGAAACCAGTGAATGTTAGCCTATGGAAGGAAATTCAAGTTACTGGTAAGTACGGTTAAAATTACTTTTCAGGATCAGTACTGGGCTCAAAGATGCAGCACTGAGGTCTCTCCTGATAACAGGTGAGTAAATAGGAATTCGTAGTTCGGCTGATTTTAGAGGAATATTTGCACAATGGTGAAGGAAGGGGTGGGGCCTGAGGTGACATGTCTGCAAACACGCCCTGTGGCGCGTTTTAAGTTGGAGAATTAATTCCTCCTCAATCCCGAGGGTCCCTAGGGGCCAACTAGCCCACCAGATACCTCCAGTATGCGCCAGAGAGCTGCTTTGCAGAGAGGTGTTCAGAGGCCACGCCCCTTTTTACAACACTTTGCAACGCAGGTCCGTGGCGCTCACTGGAGGTACCTGGTGGGCTAGTTGGCCCCAGAGACCCTCAGGATTGAAGGGGATTTAATTCCTCATCTTAAAACGCGCCACGGGGCCTGTTTGCACACATGTCACCTGAAGCCCCGCCCCCTCCCTTCACCACTGTGCAAACGCGCCCCGTGGCGCGTTTTAAGTTGGGGGATTAAGTCCCCTTGAATCCTGAGGGTCCCTGGAGTCCAACTAGCGCACCATGTAGCTCCAAAAAGCGCCACAGAGCTGCGTTACACAGAGGAGTAAAAAGGGGCGTGGCCTCTGTACACCTCTCTGCAACACAGCCCCCTGGCGCATACTGGAGATTCCCGGTGGGCTAGTTGGCCCCCAGGGCCCCCCAGTATTCAAGGGGAATTACTTCCCCTTCTTACAACGCGCCAGGGGGGCGCGTTTGCATAGTGCTGCAGGGAAGGGGCGGGGCCTCCGGCACGATTCCGTTTTTTTTTTTTTTTTTTATGTGTGGCCCCCCTTCCCTTGTCCACTTTTGTCCCCGGGGACCCCATCCCCCGGGGCCTGAGGCTGTTCTTTTATTTATTTATTTTTAAACGGAAGGGGGCCGCGTGGCCTCCCTTCCCTGGGCCTGTATTTGCCCCGGGGACCCCATCCCCCGGGGCATGCCCTCTTTTTTTAATTAAAATAAATATTTGGAGGGGGGCTGCGTGGCCCCCCTCCTCAGGCCATTAAAGGCCCCGGGGACCCCATCCCCCGGGGCCGGCCTTTGCGTCCTTACCCGTGTTACCTAGCCCAGAGGAGCCGGGTGCATAGGTGTCAAGTGGTGTCGGAAACCCTCGTCGTTTTCAATGGCGTGATGCGAAGAAGCACTGCTGCCATGGAAAAGAAAAGTGTCCGGTGTGACCCAAGCCTGGATCGGAGATGAGAAGAACCTGAAAGCAGAGGGGACAAAGTCTGGGTCACTTCACGTGACCAGGAGCGGAGCAATCGAATGCCCACCGATGTCGGGTGCTTCAGGTGCGAAGAGGTGAAGCTTGACTCTGCAGCCACGGGGACCAGGAGACGTCGACGATGACCAGAGTCTGCAGGCGAGCTGTCCCAGAAAGGATGTCGAGTGCTGGGGGGTCAGTGTCCGGATTGGAGGCCAACAAGCTTTGGCAACTGCAACCCACACAGTCAGAGAAAAGATGCTTCAGTGAGGACCAGCAAGGTCCTGGGGACTCCCCAAGCGATGGAGAGTCAGGGCACGTCTGGAGCAACCAGGAAAGCCCGCTGAAAATTAAAGTTGCCTTCTCAGGTACCCACAGGTCGATGGACCAGGGATCGCGAAGGGACCACGAGAGGAATCACACAATACCAGCCCACGGAACACTCGTGGAGTGTAGGCCAGTAATCTTTGGTGGAAACACTGCTCGGGGCTTGGACTACAAGTAGCCGAAGCACAGCCTCAGGGATCGCCAAAAAGCATATGCTGCTGCAAATGTGCACGGTCCCCACGAGGGCTGCGGGTCTCAGGTTTGCTGAGAGCACTAGTCGGCCTCGGGGAAGCTTGGGAACCCACCTCCTGTGTTGCAAAATCTTCGGAGTCCGTCAGGAGCTGCGTAGATGCAAACCGGTCAGATGCGTTGAGGTGCCTGCCTTGCAGGGGAGTAACTCCTTTACTCCAAGGGAGATTCTTCAGTCGTCCAGCAAAGCGTAGATCGTCGAAGTATACTTGGTTTCTGTAGCAGAGTTTAGTCCAGGTAAAATCTAATGTCTTGTAGTCAGGGTTCCTACTTTATACCCAAGGAAGGTGTGGGACAAACTCTGGGGACCCACCTATGGGAGGGTCAGGACAGAGGGGTGGCTACACCCATGTCCTTTGTCCAGTTTCGCGCCAGAGCAGGGGCTGATAGCCCCTGCAACAGGTTTGAGCTGGACTATGCACAGGGACACCAAATGTGCCCCCAGTGCAGACATCAAAGCACTCTCAGAGTGCACCCACCCAGCCTCAATACACTAAAGCCTGTCTGGGAGGTGGTCACACCTCCCTGTGACAGGAAACCTATTGTCCAGCCTCCCCTGCCGGAGTTTCGTCCAGCAGCAGGAGGGCAGACTCGTGTCTGTGGCTGGCAGCATCCATTTTGTGATGCCAGGGTCAAGAAAGCTGGTACCGGGTGTACCGGTGCTGTCATATGGAATCATACCTCCCACACAGGTATGATTCCATGGTGTTTGACACCAAACACGGCATAATTCCATGCAGCCGTTTTAAAGTTAGCATTTACCGCAAGGTTATAATGCACTGAAGTATATATGGTTGGCTGCATCACAATCAACCCCGGAATAGTGGTTCCGAAGGCTGCAGAGGGGCTCTGCTCATGCATGGGCACCCTCTCACATAAAACCCAGCACCCTGCCTTCAGGATTGATAAGGCCTGCCATAGGGGTGACTGATAGGTTTATATGTGTAGTGATTAGGATAGATATAGTGAACCTATATCTAAGTAAATGGTGCACGCCCCACCTTACACAGGCTGCAGTAGCAGACCTGTTGTGTCATTTTGAATGGTCTCTCAGGGGTGGCATAATACATGCTGCAGCCCCTGGGAGGCCTCTGGGGTACCTATGCCCTGGGTACATAGTATACCATATACTAGGGACTTATAAGGGTACCCCAGAATCCAATCTGGAATGTACCTAACGTACATGCAATCAATTTAGAGGAGAAAGCAGATATACTGGGGTCCTGAATAGCAGGATCCCAGTCAGACTAAGTCGAAAACAGTGAAACATCAGCAAAAAGTGGGGGTTACTATAAGAAGCAGATCCTACTCTCCTACACCTGACACCTGGGGGTTGTTGCGTGGGCAGGAGGGGGCCTGTTGAACTTTATTCCCGTGAGATCTCTGTAGAAAGCTGGCTCTGTATATATTATACCAAAGTAAGGTAAAGTGTGCACAGGTGCAGTGGATTCCCAGTGGCTCACAGAGGCTTAAGTAGATAATAGTAAAAGCTCTAGTTGTGGTAGTTTGGTTGAGCAGTTAGGCTTATTAAAGGGCTGTGTTAAGCATTTTTTGTACACTCAGGCAAGAAATTATTACACCCACTCAAAGACTGAATCCAAGGCCAATTGTTTTGTATAAAAAGTTATTACTTTGTTATTTTTTTTTTAGAACCAAGAAGAACTCAGTTGCAGGTAAGTAACAATTTCAAGAGTAGTAATACTTTCAGAAATGCAGTAGGAATTGTTTTACCAGGCAGTAAAAATGCTTTACAGTAATAGAAATACTTTTATGTTTGTCAATCAGAAACAGTAGAACTTAGCAGTAGTAAAAGATAGACAGTTTGAATGCAAGAGGAGAAATGCAATGCAATCCTATGGGAGGAAAACAGTTATATGCATTCACAGGTAAGTACACAACTTACTCTTGCAGTCTTCGTGGTTTAGACCAACACTGGGCAAGGTTCAGTTTGAGGTAGGTACTGCACCACCAGCGGAACTGGGGCAGCCGGGTGCAGAGGTCACTAGGACCAATGTTAGTCAATGGAGACTGGGGGCGCCCACAAGAGGTGCTGGTTGCAGGTAGGTATCCGCGGTTTCAGGGTACAGGGCCTGGGGGTTAAGGTGAGCACAGGGAGGGGGCCACAAGGCAGCACCAAAGCTCACCACCAGCGGCACAGGGGCAGCCGGGTGCAAATCCCCGTCGGGCGTCCAATGCTCTTCAATGGGAAATCTCGGTTGCACAAAGAGGCTGCAGGCTCGGACCAGGAGACTGGATGAAGGGGACGACCAGCTGGACAGGTAAGTTGGATGTCGAGGTAGGTCTGGGCACTGTTGGTTGGGCTCCCAAGGCTGGGGGCTAAGGATGTAGCGGTGCCTTTTGGTGTCGGATTTTCTTTGTCGGAGCCGGTCGCGGTCAGGAGGACCCTTCGTGTAGAGGCTGCAGGCATCACTGGACAGGTAAGCCACTCAGACTGGGGCCATGGGCGTTGGGTGCAGAGTGGGCAGGGGTCGCAGATCCGCCTGGATCCAGAGTGCTTGCAGTTGGAATTTTCTGGACAGGGCTGCTGTCCTTAGGAGAACTGGTCTTTGTTGAAGGGTGGCAGGCTTCCTGGTGTTCTTGGAAGTCGCTGGCCACAGGACAGGCGTTGTCTTCTTCGCAGGGTCTTGGAGCAGGAGACAGGCCGGTAGGGCTGGGGCCAAATCAGTAGTCATCTTCCAGGCTCGGCTGCACGGCATCTTCTTTCGTCCTTTTCTTCTTAGGTCGCAGGAATCTGAGGATCAAGGTTCAGGGGTGCCCCTAAATACTGAAATTAGGCGCGTTACAGGTACAGGCAGCTGGTAGCTAATAGACTACTTGCCTTTAGGGTGACTACACCCTTTGTATGTGCCCTTCCTTTGGGGAGGGGGCATCCCCTAACCTGATTGGGTAGAATCCTTCCATTCAAGATGGAGGATTCCCTAAGGAGGGGGTCACCTCGGTCAAGGGCACCTTAGAGGTCCTGGCTAGCATATCAAAGGGAGTAGAATCAATGGAGTGGTGCACCTTAGACAATACGCTACACACTTGGCTGGACTCATTATCTGGACAGTAGCGAATTTGGGTATTGTCTAAGGTGCACAACTCCATTGATTCTATTGTGTTTTTCTGCATCTGCAGTTGCACCTAACGACTGCGGGTGCAGGGGTGTTTGTGCAGTAACCTTCATTATATAAAAATAAGGAAACGGAAGAGCGAGGTGCAGCATTTATAGTCCGCCGTTGGTAGCATATCAAAGGGAGGAAGCCTTTGAGGCTCACCACTCTGAATGCTGTTCCTGCTTGGGGGTAGGTGTGAAGGACCTCCACCCCAAGCAGGCTTTGTTCCTGACCCACGAGAGCACAAGACCTCCCACCTCAGGAGGTCAGAAACATGTCTGTATGTAGCAGGCTGGTGCAGACCAGTCAGCTGCATACTAGAGAGTCAGTCGTTTTTCAGGGGGCATCTCTAAGATGCTCTTGGGGCGCATTTTGTAATAAATCCAACACTGGCATTAGTGTGGGTTTATTATGCTGAGAAGTTTGGTACCAAACTTCTTAGCATTCAGTAAAGCCATCATGGAGCTGTGGAGTTCGTAATGACAAACTTCCAACCCATGTACTCAATATGGCTCTACTCCACTAACAATGTCTGTGAATGAGCACAAACACTGTAGGGGCATATTGCTCATGCAACTATGCCCTCACCTGTGGTATAGTGCACCCTGCCTAGGGGCTGTGAGGTCTGCTAGAGGGGTGACTTACCTATGCCACAGGCAGTGGTTTGTAGGCATTGCACACAGGGATGTGTGCCATGTTGACTCTTAGGTTTTGTCTGTACCAAAACACACAGTCTGTAATAGCAGGGTGTAGGTTTTTGGTGAGGGGTCTCTGAGGGTGGCACAAAACATGCTGCAGCCCTCAGAGACCCTCTCTGGTCACAAGGCACTTGGCACCACTGGTACCTTTTACAAGGGTCTTACAAGTGGACCAGAGGTGTGCCAATTGTGGAAACAAAGGTACAATTTTGGGAAAGAACACAGCCACTGGGAACCCAATTGGCAGAGACCCAATGAACACTCAGTCAAAGTGCATCAGATACCAGGCACAAAGTGGGGGCTAACCATGCAAAAAGGGGCACTTTCCTACAACCCCTCAGCAGGGGTCCTGGTTTTATCTGCACTTCAAGGGCCCCACCAGAGGAGGCTTTCTCCACAGACCCGCCCATCTTCACCAAAGCAATCTAAGAGCTCGTGGTGCATTTACTGGGGGGCCACACAGCTGTGGCGCCATTACACTGCAGCTCTGTGTGTCCAGACATGTACAAAGCACAGGACAAACTGTAGACCATCTGAGGGCACACTGCACATTTGGGCTTCAGGCTGGAAAGGGTGCCCGTGATGATGCAAATATTATTAGCCTCAGAGACTCGGTGCCCTTTGGCACAACGCTTGCAAAATCCCTCACAGAGCAGAAAAGCTGCAGGAAGTGGGTGAGGAGTTGAAGCGTGTTAAGTGAGGAGCAGAGGGATTTGAGTCAGGGCTCACAGCCGGGAGATGGGTGATGTTTTAAAGTCAACCGTTACCCCTGCAAAGACAGCCTGCACATGAGGCCCTCTTAGTCTCATTTACCGTAAGCCATCGTAGTGGAAGAATTTTAATGGGCCCAATTACAACTAACCAAATGGCCCGGCCCCCGGCAGATAGCACTATTTTTTACCTCAACTGGACTGGACAGAAGCTGCCTTCAGCTTGCCAGGCTAGGCGACGGCAACTCCGACTACTTCACGACACAAACTGCAGTGCACAAAACCAACACCTTGTCCTTCGTTCCCCACTCGCCACAATTCTAGTTGTAACACAGCACCAGAGCTAAAGTGCCGTTCAGCTCCAGCATTAAATCACAAGCAGGAAGTCGAGTCTGCGCAGTATGTCTTAAGTCCTGATGACAAACTGCGTAGACTCGATTTCCTGGCTTCCTGCCTGAAGCTTTTACCACTCCCTTTCCCAACTCATCACTGGGTGGGTCTGTGGGTCCCACACCACACCTTCTGACGAGTTGGGAAAGGGTGGAGTGACAATGCTGTACACTCTCTGATTGATTAGCACTATAGGGCTGGAGTTTGGGATGCCCAGGGCTAACTTTACCCCCACGTCATCAGGGGGTGGAGACTGGCCCTTGATGTTAGGTCTTTGCCGAGCTGATGACCTCACAGGCTTCAGGGCTGTGAGATTGTCAGCCCAGCAAACACTCTCTAGACTTTGGGCCCACCCAGGAGAGCAAGTTTAGGCAAAGTGCTGCAATGACAAGTTCAATAAGGTAATGTCACAGTGGAGAGCAATTGAAACAGATAAACCAATGCAAGAGTTAATCTTTTTGTATGTAATCAAAGTCAAGCACCACCATACAGTTTTTCACCAAAGGATGTGATTTTATTTCATCACAACATTGAAAAAAATCAAATTATAAAGTACAAACCAATTCATGACTGGATATTTTTAGAACAACAGGTGCACGAAGGGTGAAGTGATAAGTGCATGGGAGGGATTGTGAGAAAGGACAGTAGTGCGCATATATATACATCAGCAAATAAATAAATAACAAACTATCCAGACAGTTTCCTGCCAAATACACTAAATGTCAAATCATAACATAATTGCAGATATACATTTTCTGTCATATATGTCTGACAATAAAGTAAAGAAGTGTCGACGTTTCGACCCCTAAATGAAACAGCAAACTTTATGCATTTGGGGCGGGGTCTTCATCAGGACAGAAGTGAAGGTAGGGAAGTGGGCACCTATGGATAATAGGATGAAGATTAGTCGGGTGGTGCGTCAGAGTAGAGAAATTTATCAATAGGTCATGTCAATAAGGGATGAATTACCAGTAAAAACAGCTAGATTTCTTCTGGCTGCGGATGAGAAAGCTGGGCTGAGTAGGCTCCAATGAAAAAGAGAGAGGAGACAAAGGCACTAGGATCTATATTCCTATGGCTACTGTGGAGTAATCCTTATGGGCATGGGACTTGCAGAAAGCTTTGAAAGCGAACTTACTCAGACTTCTTCATGGATGTTCGTGTTAAAAGAAATGAAAGGCCCAGGTTGATCAGTAACCTGTGGCTGAAGAAAATAATACACTGTGTCACAATATGAACAGAAACCTCGTGTCAGAGGTCTTGGTACAGCTTAATAAAAACAAAGAGTAGAAGACATACCTGTGGGCTGCTGGCAAGACCGGTAAACAGCTAACACCGTGGTCTTGCCAGCTACAGGGCTTAAATAACGTGAGAAAACGTGCACGCTCTGCACGCTGGACCGTGAAAGCCGGTTTTTCAGGTATGTCTTCTACTCTGGCCACAGCGAGGCCGCTCTGCATATCATGGTTATTTTTAGCCTAGTGAGCCCTCTCTCCAAGCGCGTAAGGCCCATACAGCATACTTCTCCCAGGCCCCAGTTAAGACGTTTTTCGGAGTTTAATTCTAATCAGCTCTGTATTGAGTCTCCGTCTGTTTATCAGCGAGAATATCCCCTCTTTTAACACGCATCCGGCTAAATGTTTCCACACGCTTGCCCTGCCTGTAGGAGTCGGCTAGTTGAAAGGTTGATATTTCTGGAGTAGCCCGGGTTTGTCTGCCGCATAGACAGATGTTATCTCCTATAATTGTTCTGAGGTTCATTGAGCGGCACATTGCGCTTTTGTTGTAAGCTACCTGAACTTTGCCCATGCACCCGCTCTGGCTATTAGGTTGTCAGCAAGCACATCCCCGGTCTTCTGAATAAGACACAATGCGTAATGCGCGCAATATCACGAGCATCACAAAAATGTTAGCTTTTGTGCTACTTTCATCTAGCACGCCTTGCACTTTCTTTGGCTCGTGGTTTTGTTTTTATTAAGCTGTACCAAGACCTCTGACATGAGGTTTCTGTTCATATTGTGACACAGTGTATTATTTTCTTCAGCCACAGGTTACTGATCAACCTGGGCCTTTCATTTCTTTTACCACGAACATCCATGAAGAAGTCTGAGTAAGTTCGCTTTCAAATCTTTCTGCAAGTCCCATGCCCATAAGGATTACTCCACAGTAGCCATAGGAATATAGATCCTAGTGCCTTTATCTCCTCTCTCTTTTTCGTAGGAGCCTACTCAGCCCAGCTTTCTCATCCGCAGCCAGAAGAAATCTAGCTGTTTTTACTGGTAACTCATCCCTTATTGACATGACCTATTGATAAATTTCTCTACTCTGACGCACCACCCGACTAATCTTCATCCTATTATCCATAGGTGCCCACTTCCCTACCTTCACTTCTGTCCTGATGAAGACCCCGCCCCAAATGCATAAAGTTTGCTGTTTCATTTAGGGGTCGAAACGTCGACACTTCTTTACTTTATTGTCAGACATATATGACAGAAAATGTATATCTGCAATTATGTTATGATTTGACATTTAGTGTATTTGGCAGGAAACTGTCTGGATAGTTTGTTATTTATTTATTTGTTGATGTATATATATATGCACACTACTGTCCTTTCTCACAATCCCTCCCCTGCACTTATCACTTCACCTTTCGTGCACCTGTTGTTCTAAAAATATCCAGTCATGAATTGGTTTGTACTTTATAATTTGATTTTTTTCAATGTTGTGATGAAATAAAATCACATCCTTTGGTGAAAAACTGTATCGTGGTGCTTGCCTTTGATTACATACAAAAAGATTAGCTCTTGCATTGGTTTATCTGTTTCAATTGCTCTCCACTGTGACATTACCTTATTGTACCACTATTTACCCAGGTCCAGTGGCCATTTGGGTTTGCCCCATTGTTGCATAACTCGCAATGACAAGTTCAGCAAACACAGAAGGCCCCAGTTCAAAAGTTAGTGTGTATACATATGTATACAAGCTTTTTTTTTTTTATTAAAAAAAAAGAAAAAAAGCCGATTTAGCATTGCTTTTTTTAACGGTTATTTCCGTAAATGTAAAGGGGCCTGTTAGACCTGTCAGCCCTAGGGTGGTCTTTCCCTATTTTTTTTTCCTTTTTCGCCTCCTTTTTGCCACCATATTTTTACTGGACCTAGGTCACTGGGCACCTTGCCACTGCTAGCCAGTGCTGAGGTGAAGGTGCTCTCTCTCACTCAAGATGGCTGCCACAGGCCCCTGCTACTGCAGAGGGGCCTGACACGCATACACACTAGTAGCATGGGTCAGGCTGGGGTATAGGGATACAGTATCCATTCCATCCCCGCCTCTAGGCCACATAGCCAGGCATGTAGAAGGTTCCAGAACCTTCCGGGCTGTGGGAGGAGTTATGTTTTGCCGCCTTTGGGAGAGTCACCTGACCTAGGAGTATAAAAGGCTTGGAGGGAAAACTTTCTAGTCAGTTGATGAGGCACCACTGAACCTGGGAGAACCTCTGCCGGAGTATAGGCTTTAGGGCCTAGGGGGGAGACCTACACTACTGCTGCTGACAGGGCTGAGGCCCTGCTGTAGTAAGATAGCTGAGGAACGCCCACCACCCACTGACCTTGCCCAGTGTGAGGGGACCCAGGGAACCACCTTCAGCGTGCGGGGAGGAACATCAAGCACTCCCAGACCACCAACTCATTCCCCCCTCATAAGAAGAAACTTCTGACAGGAAACTTTGACAAGGAACTTATAACAAGGAACTTCTGACAAGAAACTTACAACTAGAAGCGCCTAAGAAGCAACCAAGCTGAAGCAGTCGCAAGACCCCTTAACTTGAGGAGGCCTGACCGTCCAGCAAGGCCTAAAGCCTAAAACTGCCCAACTGGGGATCACCAGGTAAAGCGCCGTACCCTGAAGCGCTAAACCTTCACCCCCTATTCACTTTTGCCTGTTGCTGGGCTGCCCCCAAGTACTTTGCCAGTCAGCCCTGCCCACAGGCTGCTGGTGCACCCTGCGTTCTGTTGCCCCTCAGGTCACTGACCTTATGAAGGAGATCACCGCCGCGGCCGCCGCCGCCTGAGAAGAGGCACCGTGTGGTGAGGTGCGCCGTCGCAATGACAAGTTCAGCAAACACAGAAGGCCCCAGTTCAAAAGTTAGTGTGTATACATATGGGAAGCGCTGAGGTAAAGGAAGCCCCTCAGGTGTGTGAGGTGAGGAGCGCCGTCCGCGCCCTCACCGAAGCCTCCAGAGACTGGGCCATGGGCCCTCATCGCCGCCGTCGCGGCCAAAGAATCATCGCCGCTGCCGAAGCGGCCAAAGAATTGCCCCCGCCGCCGTCGCGGCCGAAGAATCGTCTCCGCCGTCGAAGCGGCCCAAGAATTGCCCCCGCCGCCGAAGCGGCCAAAGAATCGCCTCACCGCCGCCGTCGCGGCCAAAGAATTGCCACCGCCGCCGTCGCGGCCCAAGAAATCGCCAGCGCGATCTACAGCGAGGCCTCCAGGCCCCGCCGACGCCGTTGCCGAGCAACCAGGGGTCGCCCGGCGTGACCCAGGAAGGCCGCGCACCGATTGGGCGCCGGCCCCCAGCGCCGAAGGAAGCCCGGGAAGAGCCCCGGCAGTGCAGAGGGAGACGGGGAGCCGGCCGGAGAGGACTGCCGGCTCCCGCTCCCTTCCCCGGCAACCCTGAGCCCCCACCTTCACTTACCCTGATCCCGGGGGCCGGAGGAGGGTGATCCCGGCCCCCGCAACGTGCCGCACAGTTACTCCCTGATCCCGGGGGCGGGAGGAAGGCAATACCGGCCCCCGCAACGACCCGCAACACCGGCCAGAAGGCCGAGGCACCCCCGACCGGGCCCCGCCCGACAGAACACGGGCCGGCCCGGAAGATCGCCAGTCGCCCTGAAGCGCGACCAACACCGCAGGTGAGCCCTGGAGGCCCCTAGGGCCCATAAGACGCCACTGGGGGCCGGGGGCCACTATTAACCCTTAAGATTTTGGTCCTACGAGGCGAGGCCCCAGAGAGGAGTGGGCCTGGCCTGAGTTAACCCCTGAGGGACCTAGAAGCCCCAGAATACAGGACATGTTGAGGGATTCCCCACATAGTTCATTCAGGTAATGATGATGCCCACAGTATTTAATAATTTATGCCGATGCCTATTATAATTACTGCCTAGGCCATGGTTTTAACTGTTAAGTCTTTACCACAAGGGGAAAGTGTTTAATGGAGTTGAGCTGAAGTGTACACCGCCAAGAGTTGAAGTATTTTATGTTACAGGTGTACTGGAGTTGCGGCGCCCACTGTACTGAATGTGGGTGCGCCTAGATTAATGCAGGCCTATTTAAATGTAACGTGAAAAGCCTTCTTTTAAATAATTGAATATGCTAAAGTGAACTGTATGTTTAGGCCTATGTTTTATTAACGTACCTTGAGATCATTATTAAGTGCTACGTGTAGGAGATAATTCCTGCGGCCTATTAGTGGCCTACAATGTTGATGAGCTATGCAGCTTTATTTAAAATGTGCACCAGTTGAGTAATATAATGAATTTGAATGTAGATCTGAATTAACCTGCCTTATCTGATGGCAACTTAATTTATTTATAAAAGATCTTGATGTTAAATACAAAAGCCTGGTGTGGTGTCATGTTATTGCGTTCGCATTTGTGAGTCAAAGTGAGAGTGTGCTGCACAACTGCCTTACACATTGCCTTCGCGTGCCTTTCCCGCTTCACGCCATGCTACCGTGTCGGACTCGGTAACCCCGGTTCCAACATTTGGTGTTCAGCGGTTGGATAAGGACTGGTGCTTGTGCAGCACCCTACAGTGACTCAGTGTGCGCCGCAATTAGACACCTATTGTAATGAGAGTGCTAGGAATTCTATGGTAATTGCCGACTGTGTACATTCCTGCGTTAGACCTGTTACCTACAGTTTAGAACCCCTTCCTTAAATTGTCTGGGACCCCACCTAGGAGGATGGAGTTTGAGTTAGCCAACCTAGAAAGGTATACGGTGACACAGCTCAAGGAGTTCTGCCTAGAGAGGGGGTGGCCGTCAAGCGAGGCGCCAGGAAGGAGGTGCTTCAGAAAGCTTTGAGGGCATGGGTAATGGCCCACCCGGAGGGAAGAGGGGATGAGGAGCAGGGGGAGACAGACAACCCAGGAGAACTGGACCTACTGCGCATTGATGTTAGCGAGAATGTGTTGCCAGGAAGACGTTCCAGGGCAGGCAGTAGTGCGTCAGGGGGAAGTTTGTCACCAGAGGAATTGGAGGACAGAAGGGAGCAGAGGCAATTAACATTAGAACTTGCTAGAATGGAAAGAGACTGAGAACAGGCAAGGCTAGCCATGGAGGAAAGGAAGCTTGTACATGAGCTTAGCCTGAAGGAGCTAGAGCTCCGGACCTTGCAGATGGAGATGCAGGGCAAAATGAATGGTGGCAGCGTACCTGCTGGGGTTCCACAGGAGCCCAAATTCTATTTACCTAGAGAGGTGATGGCCAGTTTTAGTGTAGGTGATGACATCGACAAGTGGTTGGCGGCCTACGAGGTGGCTCTGGTGGCCCATAGAGTTCCTGAGAGCTACTGGGGGGGGGAGGTATTTATAGGTACATACCTCCACTAGTAAGGGACACACTTTTAACTTTGGATAAGGGGGAGCAGACTAACTACCCTATCATGAAGGAGGCCCTGCTCAAGAAGTTTGGCCTCACCCCAGAGAAGTACGCCAAAAGTTCCGCAACAGCCACAAGCTTCACACACAAAACTGGGTAGATTTTTTTGACTATGCCCGGAAGGCATTGGAGGGTTGGGTGCGTGGCAGCAACGTTGACAATTACAAAGGGCTGTACGACCTATTCTTGAGAGAGCACCTCCTAGAGAAATGTTTTCCGGAGCTGCGCCAGTACTTGGTGGACCGCAAGCTGACCAATCCTAGGGAGCTTGCGGAGGAGGCAGACACGTGGGTCAGCACTCAGGTGTCCCACAAGGGAGCCGGGGCGGACCCCCGAAAGGTGGACAGGGGCTCCCCAGAAGAAAGAGGGGGAGATAAAAAGAGGGAGTTCTTTAAAGGTCCCCAAAATAAACCGCCTGGGAGAGGGGTAGGTTCCCCATCCCAATCTGGATCTCAGAAACCCACTTATCCTGACAGGAGTCAGCAGCCCAGAACTGTCCGGTGCTACGAGTGCGGGGAGGTTGGACATTATAAGGGGGATCCCAAGTGTCGCAAGAGAACCCCAGCCCCCACAGGAGGTAAGAGCCCCGGGGTGGCCAGTGTAGCGCTTGGGGAGGAGTTGTCCCTAGGTAGGGGAGGTGAGTGGACAGGCTTGACCTTAGTTCCCTGGGGGATAGAGAGATCATCCCACGGGTTCAGGTACCCGCGAACACTGCCAAGTATCGGCAGAGGGTCCTAGTGAACGGGGAGGAGGTGGAGGCTCTGAGGGACACAGGTGCCAGCATGACGATGGTGAGACGTCAGCTGGTGTCCCCAGAGCAGGTGATTCCTGAGGAATTCCACCCGGTTGTTATGGCTGATAATAGCCTGGGTCATTACCCCGTGGCCCAAGTTCCCTTTGAGTGGGGAGGAGTATCAGGTCTGTTGAAGGTTGCGGTGAGCCCTGCCATGCCAGTTGACTGTCTGCTGGGCAACGACTTGGAACATACTGCCTGGAGGGAGGTAGAGTTCAATGCCCATGCTGAGATGTTGGGATTACCAGGATGGACTTGCGTTGTCACGCGGTCCATGGCTGCCCGACAAGGAACTCAGCTGGGGTTGGAGCCTGAAAGAATGGCCCAGCCCACTGCTGGACGAGGAGATGTCCAGGAGGAGACACCCGGTGAGATGGATGGGGAGCCCGCGGAGGTGACCCCGGAGTCCGCTGAGGTGGTTGGTTTTCCCGTGGGGGACCTGCCGACCCCTGCAGAGTGGCGGTGGAAGGAGGGCCTACCCGGGAGGAATTTTGCCGGGCGCAGAAAGAGTGCCCTACGCTTGAAGGCATGCGGCAACAGGCCGAAGCCCAAGCAGCTGGAACAGAGACTGGTAACTACCATGTCTACTGGGAGGATGGTCTCCTCTACAGTGAGCCTAAGGCTCCGGTGCATGGGTCCGCCCGAGCCGTGGTGGTCCCCCAATGCTACCGAGCCTTTCTGCTAGAGTTGGCACACGAGATACCACTAGCAGGACACCTGGGCCAAGACAAGACGTTTGCGCGTCTAGTCCCACATTTTTACTGGCCCAGGATGCGCGTCACTTCTGACACTTTTTGCAAGACTTGCACCACTTGCCAAGCGAGCGGCAAGACAGGGACTAAAGTGAAGGTCCCTCTAGAACCTCTCCCAGTTGTCGATACCCCTTTTGAGCGGGTAGGGATTGACATTGTCGGGCCATTGGACCCGCCGACTTCTGCAGGACATAGGTTCATTTTGGTGCTGGTAGACCACGCCACCCGGTACCCGGAGGCAATCCCTCTGAGGACCATCACTGCACCGGTGGTGGCGCGGGCCCTGATGGGGATTTTTACCCGAGTGGGATTCCCCAAGGTCGTGGTGTCAGATAGGGGCACGAATTTCATGTCGGCCTACATGCAGGCCATGTGGAAGGAGTGTGGAGTGACCTACCGGTTCTCCACTCCTTACCACCCCCAGACGAACGGACTCGTGGAGCGCTTTAACAAAACCTTGAAGGGGATGATCAGGAGCCTACCCGAGGACTTGAGAAGAAAGTGGGACGTCCTCTTACCCTGTCTGCTCTTCTCCTACCGAGAGGTGCCGCAGAAGGGGGTCGGTTTCAGCCCCTTTGAGCTGCTCTATGGCCACCCCGTTCGGGGGCCCCTCAGTCTTGTCAAGGAGGGGTGGGAGAAGTCTTCCTCGAAGCTTCCCCGTGATGTGGTCAGCTATATGCTGGCATTCCGCAGCCAAGTGGCCAAGCTGTGGAAGGAGGCCTCGGACAATCTAGAGGCAAGTCAAGCCGTCATGAAGAAATGGTATGACCGGAACGCGCGGACGGTAGAGTTAGACGCTGGACAGAAGGTGTGGGTCATGGAGCCAGGAGAGCTTAGCGCCCTCCAGGACCAGTGGACTGGGCCGTTTGAGATCTTGGAAAGGAGAGGCCAGACCACATATGTCGTTGATGTGAAGACCCCACGTCAACCCCACCGGGTGTTCCACGTCAACCGCCTGAAGCCC
Source organism: Calotriton arnoldi (assembly GCA_963921515.1). Classification (NCBI taxonomy): domain Eukaryota; kingdom Metazoa; phylum Chordata; class Amphibia; order Caudata; family Salamandridae; genus Calotriton; species Calotriton arnoldi. The sequence goes on from CAWUFW010003626.1 coordinate 1,140,558, forward strand.
CACCAGGAGCGTTCAGAACTCACTCTCCTAATGATAAAAGATGGAAGTGAGGAGGAGGAGAGTGAGCCTCTTCCAGACCTTCTGGCGGCCCATGAGAAGGATGGTTCAGTAGAGGGAGTGGTCCTCGCCCCATCCTTGACCCCAGAGCAACAGAGGGACTGCCGCCAGGTCTTGGGGCAGTACGCCTCGTTGTTCTCCCTCACGCCTGGAATCACGCACATGTGTACCCATGATGTGGACACAGGGGACAGTCCGCCAGTAAAAACCAAGTCTTACCGGCTGTCCGATAAAGTCAAGGCTAGTATCCAGGGTGAGTTTACCAAGATGCTAGAACTGGGAGTGATTGAGCCTTCCAGTAGCCCTTGGGCTAGTCCGGTGGTGTTGGTGCCGAAAGCGGCCCCACCGGGCACCACACCAGAACTTCGGTTCTGTGTGGATTACCGTGGACTCAACTCAGTCACTAAGACCGACGCTCACCCGATCCCGCGGGCGGATGAGCTCATTGACCGGCTGGGAGCAGCCCGGTATTTGAGTACCATTGATTTGACGTCAGGCTATTGGCAGATCGCCATGGCGGAAGGAGCAAGGGAGAAGACTGCGTTCTCCACCCCCGAGGGCCACTTTCAATTTCGGGTGATGCCCTTCGGGTTGAAAAATGCTCCAGCCACTTTCCAGCGGTTGGTGAACCAGGTGCTGTCTGGCCTAGAGGCCTTCTCTGCTGCCTACCTGGATGACATAGCTGTCTTCAGTAGCAGCTGGGAGGACCATCTGGAGCATCTCCAGGAGGTGCTACAGGCTCTGCAACGGGCTGGTTTAACCATCAAGGCCAGCAAGTGCCAGATTGGACAGGGATCTGTTGTGTACCTGGGACATCTGGTGGGCGGAGATAAGGTGCAACCCCTCCAAGCCAAGATTGAGACCATCTTGGCCTGGGAGCCCCCCAAGACCCAAACAGAGGTCCGAGCTTTTCTCGGCCTCACGGGGTATTACCGCCGGTTCGTCAAGGGATATGGAACCATCGTGGGCCCATTGACGGAATTGACTTCAAAGAAGCAGCCACGCAGAGTCATCTGGACGGCTGCCTGCCAGGAAGCCTTTGAGACCCTCAAACGTGCAATGTGCACCGCACCGGTGCTTAGGACTCCAGACTTTGGACGGGAATTTATTGTACAGACAGACGCTTCTGAGCATGGCATAGGAGCTGTGCTCTCACAGCTGAATGACGATGGCCAAGACCAGCCAGTGGCCTTCATTTCCCGAAGACTACTCCCCCGGGAACAGCGGTGGAGTACCATCGAAGGAGAAGCCTTTGCTGTGGTTTGGGCTGTCAAGAAGTTGAGGCCATACCTTTTTGGTTGTCACTTCCTGATCCAGACCGACCACAGACCCCTTCGCTGGCTCATGCAGATGAGAGGCGAAAACCCCAAATTGTTGAGGTGGTCCATTTCCCTCCAGGGGATGGACTTTCGGGTGGAACATCGACCCGGTGTAGACCACGCCAACGCTGACGGTCTCTCCCGGTTTTCCGCCTTAGCGAAGAGAACTCCCTAGAGGTTGGGAAGCTCTCCCCTCTTTCGGCTGGGGGGACGCGTGTTAGACCTGTCAGCCCTAGGGTGGTCTTTCCCTATTTTTTTCCTTTTTCGCCTCCTTTTTGCCACCATATTTTTACTGGACCTAGGTCTCTGGGCACCTTGCCACTGCTAGCCAGTGCTGAGGTGCAGGTGCTCTCTCTCACTCAAGATGGCTGCCACAGGCCCCTGCTACTGCAGAGGGGCCTGACACGCATACACACTAGTAGCCAGGGTCAGGCTGGGGTATAGGGATACAGTATCCATTCCATCCCCGCCTCTGGGCCACATAGCCAGGCATGTAGAAGGTTCCAGAACCTTCCGGGCTGTGGGAGGAGTTATGTTTTGCCGCCTTTGGGAGAGTTACCTGACCTAGGAGTATAAAAGGCTTGGAGGGAAAACTTTCTAGTCCGTTGATGAGGCACCACTGAACCTGGGAGAACCTCTGCCGGAGTATAGGGTTTAGGGCCTAGGGGGGAGACCTACACTACTGCTGCTGCAGGGCTGAGGCCCTGCTGTAGTAAGATAGCTGAGGAACGCCCACCACCCACTGACCTTGCCCAGTGTGAGGGGACCCAGGGAACCACCTTCAGCGTGCGGGGAGGAACATCAAGCACTCCCAGACCACCAACTCATTCCCCCCCCCTCATAAGAAGAAACTTCTGACAGGAAACTTCTGACAGGAAACTTCTGACAGGAAACTTTGACAAGGAACTTATAACAAGGAACTTCTGACAAGAAACTTACAACTAGAAGCGCCTAAGAAGCAACCAAGCTGAAGCAGTCGCAAGACCCCTTAACTTGAGGAGGCCTGACCGTCCAGCAAGGCCTAAAGCCTAAAACTGCCCAACTGGGGATCACCAGGTAAAGCGCCGTACCCTGAAGCGCTAAACCTTCACCCCCTATTCACTTTTGCCTGTTGCTGGGCAGCCCCCAAGTACTTTGCCAGTCAGCCCTGCCCACAGGCTGCTGGTGCACCCTGCGTTCTGTTGCCCCTCAGGTCACTGACCTTATGAAGGAGATCACCGCCGCGGCCGCCGCCACCTGAGAAGAGGCACCGTGTGGTGAGGTGCGCCGTCGCGCCCTTACCGGGGGAAGCGCTGAGGTAAAGGAAGCCCCTCAGGTGTGTGAGGTGAGGAGCGCCGTCCGCGCCCTCACTGAAGCCTCCAGAGACTGGGCCCTGGACCCTCATCGCCGCCGTCGCGGCCAAAGAATCATCGCCGCCGTCGCGGCCAAAGAATCATCGCCGCCGCCGAAGCGGCCAAAGAATTGCCCCCGCCGCCGTCGCGGCCGAAGAATCGTCTCCGCCACCGTCGCGGCCGAAGAATCGACTCCGCCGCCGAAGCGGCCCAAGAATTGCCCCCGCCGCCGAAGCGGCCAAAGAATCGCCTCACCGCCGCCGTCGCGGCCAAAGAATTGCCACTGCCGCGGCCCAAGAAATCGCCAGCGCGATCTACAGCGAGGCCTCCAGGCCCCGCCGACGCCGTTGCCGAGCAACCAGGGGTCGCCCGGCGTGACCCAGGAAGGCCGCGCACCGATTGGGCGCCGGCCCCCCAGTCACGCCCCCAGCGCCGAAGGAAGCCCGGGAAGAGCCCCGGCAGTGCAGAGGGAGACGGGGAGCCGGCCGGAGAGGACTGACGGCTCCCGCTCCCTTCCCCGGCAACCCTGAGCCCCCACCTTCACTTACCCTGATCCCGGGGGCCGGAGGAGGGTGATCCCGGCCCCCGCAACGTGCCGCACAGTTACTCCCTGATCCCGGGGCCGGAGGAAGGCAATACCGGCCCCCGCAACGACCCGCAACACCAGCCAGAAGGCCGAGGCACCCCGACCGGGCCCCGCCCGACAGAACACGGGCCGGCCCGGAAGATCGCCAGTCGCCCTGAAGCGCGACCAACGACCAACACCGCAGGTGAGCCCTGGAGGCCCCTAGGGCCCATAAGACGCCACTGGGGGCCGGGGGCCACTATTAACCCTTAAGATTTTGGTCCTACGAGGCGAGGCCCCAGAGAGGAGTGGGCCTGGCCTGAGTTAACCCCTGAGGGACATAGAAGCCCCAGAATACAGGACATGTTGAGGGATTCCCCACATAGTTCATTCAGGTAATGATGATGCCCACAGTATTTAATAATTTATGCCGATGCCTCTTATAATTACTGCCTAGGCCATGGTTTTAACTGTTAAGTCTTTACCACAAGGGGAAAGTGTTTAATGGAGTTGAGCTGAAGTGTACACCGCCAAGAGTTGAAGTATTTTATGTTACATGTGTACTGGAGTTGCGACGCCCACTGTACTGAATGTGGGTGCGCCTAGATTAATGCAGGCCTATTTAAATGTAACGTGAAAAGCCTTCTTTTAAATAATTGAATATGCTAAAGTGAACTGTATGTTTAGGCCTATGTTTTATTAACGTACCTTGAGATCATTATTAAGTGCTACGTGTAGGAGATAATTCCTGCGGCCTCTTAGTGGCCTACAATGTTGATGAGCTATGCAGCTTTATTTAAAATGTTCACCAGTTGAGTAATATAATGAATTTGAATGTAGATCTGAATTAACCTGCCTTATCTGATGCCAACTTAATTTATTTATAAAAGATCTTGATGTTAAATACAAAAGCCTGGTGTGGTGTCATGTTATTGCGTTCGCATTTGTGAGTCAAAGTGAGAGTGTGCTGCACAACTGCCTTACACATTGCCTTCGCGTGCCTTTCCCGCTTCACGCCATGCTACCGTGTCGGACTCGGTAACCCCGGTTCCAACAGCATTGCTTTTTTTTAACGGTTATTTCCGTAAATGTAAAGGGGCCTGACACAGAAACCGATGCAGGACCACACCAAATGTCGAGTTTTGGTAGGCCATCCTGCCAGCTTCAATAAAACAACCTGGCCCACCACATTCCAGCAGGGTTGCTATTCCTTTTTTGGAGTGTAACAACACATCTGCTGAGAACAGCTATACTTTATTAAATTGGACTACTAAAAAGGGCTACTGTCCTAGCTTTCCTAGCATTGTCTTTCTGGTCACTGAAAACAAAAGTCTGTTTGATCATCAACCTGAAAATCTCGATGGTTGGATCATCTACTGGCATTTTAAGATGGAAGACATCCCTCTTCTGCATGTTCTTCTCTGTCAGTGAGATTGAATGGGCTGCTTCAACCTCAATGTTGCTTACCACACGATCTTTATTTTTTGCCCCATCAACCATGCCTTCATTTTTTTGGGAAAGAACAAGTTAATGAGTTACAAGCCCTGCCATTCAAGCTCACTTTCTTTTTGTGGTGCTTCACCAAAGTTGTACCCCGGGTAGAGGAATACTTAATGGTGCTAAGCAGCCGGATGATAATTTTTCTGGGCAACATGATTTTCATGTTGCAAGATCCACAAGTATTTTCCAGGTTCTGGTGTTTCTAATAAATGTCATCAAGTCAGACTTGAACCTCAAACAACAAATTAAGTTTTTAGACTTCAATATTGACTCGGTTTTTGCTATTCTGCAACTTACAAGTGCAAAAAGAGATATCAAGCGGGAGTTGTACAAGATTCTATCACAAGCTTAAGTGACATTGAGATAATTGGCAAAAATCCAATTCAATCAATTCTTTCATGACCGCTACATAACAAGGCCCTGCAGAGAGTGAACATCAGCAGAAAGGTATATTTAATCCAGACAAGTTGGCACTGTTCAAATAAGTCAGGCAGGCGATCCAGTGGTGGGTGAATCATGTCGAGTCATGGAAAGGCAGAGTTATGTTCTGATCGCCGCCAGATGTAATTATAAAATCCAATGCAGCAAGATACGATGGGGAGCCAGATGCGGGTCACCTTCCATAAAAGGGACCTGGTTGCCAGAAGAGCTTTAATTGCATAAAAACTGCCTGAATCTAGTGGCCTGTTCTTTTGTGATCAATTGTTGGACAGAAGACAGAATTAATAGCTGTGAATTTGGTAAAGGTAGATAATGTATCAGCAGTCTACTACATAAAGAAGTTGAAGGGAAGCAAGTCCAGGGTCTTTGCGGCAAGGGCTTCTCAAATTATTGCCTAAATCACAAGGTCATGGCAGAATATCTCCCAGAGAAGAGGAATGCTTATTCCTGTGACTGGAGTCTGGACTCCTGGATGTTAAAAAAGCTGATGCAAGTTTTGGGACCTTGCAAGATAGACCTGTCGAATAGTTTAAATACCTTTGGCAACTCTCTTTCTGGTGCTGGTGGATACTCTATCTACCCGCAGATTCCTCACCTTAAAAATATTCCCCAGGTGCAAGACTGAACCAGAGATTTTTCTCAGTAACACCTCCACACACCGATAGGTGGTGCCATATGGCCCTACGGTGACTCCATATCATCCCAGAAGTGGCATAGCACAGCTGTATATAAGGACTATCTCTGTGCGCTGACATCAGTATCATAATCTCTCTTCTTTCACACCCTCAGACATGGAGCACTTGAACAATTTAAAGGAACAGTGTGTCAAAATCTAACTAGGAACCGTATTATGATGTTCAAGAATCCACTTCACAGAACAGGGAGGTGGGGGCAGTGAGGAATCTGAGGATAGAGTATACACCAGAAACAAATTTACATAAGAAGCTTGTTCTGATGGATACTTCTAACTGCAGACTCCTCACTTTAAGAATAGATACCAAAGCAGTACCTCCCAGAGTTGGAGGGGCTCAGTAATGGGCTCACACCAGAAAGTCTTGCAGGACTGAGCAGGCAAAATGGTCCTCCCGTCGGACCTGGCTACGAGGGTAGTAGCGTTTCATGAACATGTGCACCAACATCCATGTTGCAGCCTGCTGGTTTTCTGTGGGTTCCTTTTTAGCCAGTGCATAGCAGATTTTAATTCAGAGGAGTATTCACTTAGCCAAAATATATTTTTCACTGCATTGTCCGTCTTTGCTCCAAAGAATCCCGCTACTCATAGACACAATGGGGGCAGATTTACAAGCCCCTTGCGCCACTTTTGCGTCATTTTTAACATGGGAAAAATGACGCAAAAGTGGCGCAAGGAGCTTGTAAATCTGCCCCAATGGTCTTTTGTGCAGTCAATGTAGAAGTTCAGAGCCCTTATAAGGTTGAGTCGACGGAGCCTCTCCTCCTCTTTTGAAGGGCAAGGAGGAGCTACAAACATTAGCAGAGTAATAGACAAGCCAATGTAAAAAGGTGTGATAACTTTGGACAAGAAAGCTGCCTGGGGGCTCAGCTCCAATTTGTCTGGCAAGAAGGTGGTATAGGTCAGCTGCACAAAGAAGACCTGCATATCACTCATACGGCCTGCAGAAGCCATGGCAATAAAAAACAAATTACTTACCTTCTGTAATGATCTTTCTGGTGTATGCTGTAACTGCAGATACCTCACCTTTAGAATATCCCCAGGTGCCAGCCTAGATCTGGAAAATGTTAACAGCAAGACTCCTGCGTGCCTGTAGGTGGTGCCGCGTGGCTCTGCACTGACTTTGTTCCACCCCGGCAGTGACGAAGGAACAGCAAATAAGTGCTACCCCTGCGTGTGGACGTCAGTTTATTTCCTGAGTCTGTCCTCGCTGTCAGATGTGAAGTCCAACAATAATCAGTGGTACCAGGGTGCAGAACTCTAGATTGGTGTCTTTTTAGATGGCAAAAGACACCATTCTACAGACCGAGGAGCGATGAATTTAGCAGGACTGTGTATTAGGTCAACAAAACTTCACAATACAGACATTAAATCTACTCACATCATCAGTAAATATTGGTTCGGCTATCTCACAGCCCCGCACCTAAACTCCTAAACCTCCAAAGTTATAGATACTCATAACACCACTCTGATTCACAAGGAATTTGTGGAAACAGATCTAACCCTTTCGTTTGTCACTTTTGCATGCCGAAAGTATTACAAAGAAGAGATTAATTGTTTCTAAGGTTACTCCTGTCTATCAACAATACTCCTCCTCTAGCAAGAGCATAATGGAAGTATCCTTCTACCAGACCCAGTTGTAATGATCTAACCACATACCTTGGTGTAATGTCTCAGGGAGCTGGCCTCAGTGCATTAACGAATGCAAGCGATCTAAGTGTGCAAGCCTATACACATCTTTGCTTGTACAGCTATCTTCCTTCTTAGGCTGAATGTCAGGGCCTGCAGGGCGGACTCTCATTCACAGCTCCCTGCAGCATTCATAACTCGGTGTGAAGTGCCTCTCCCTGACTTCAACATGGGCACGTTTAAATAATAAGACACCAGTCTTATCACATTCTGCTAGAGACGAAGAATAATTATTTTACGTAGTCTGAAAGAAGGAGCTTTCTCCTATGAGCACATAATAAAGCAAGGACATCACATTCTAATATGTGTGTTCCTGGATCTAACAGTGCAGACTATAGAACAACGTCTACCATAAATAAATATGTGAATGACTTTGTCTCATTCGAGTGAAAAACATATTCAAACCGCCATCTTAAAAAGATGCTAAGTTAGAAGGGAAAACTAAAATGGAAACTATGGGGCATATTCTGAAGAACGTGTGATAACCACCGCAAGTTTAGCTTAACGCAACTTTGCACATCGCAGTCTATCGCGGGAAAACAACGCCGTGTTAACGTAGTATTCCCAACCTGGCGGCACCATGCGATAGCCCCACGATAACGCGTCAAATGACCGCTTTAAAATTAACGCGATGCCGCAAAAATGCGAAACGCGAATAAAGTTGCGATGAGGCCAACTGCGATACAAAAATCTGCGATAACCAGCGACAGGCTGGCAATCCCCACGCGTCATGCGGGAAAATGCACTATAAAAGCTGAACAAGAAAAAAACACCATAAACAAAATAAACTGCGTTGCAACATGGAGGCACCCGGAACGAGTGCACAGGTCAACGCGAACCCTCCAAGCCCCACAGACCACCAGCAAGGAACCTCGGGGTCGGGGAAGGCCAAGGAGAGGAGGAAGACTGGGTACAGTCCCCATGACAACCTGATCGTCGTCACGGAGGTGACAGAGCACCAACAACAACTGTCCGTCACCTCCAACTGTGTCATTGGCAACACCGACGGAAAAAGGCATTCCATCGTGAATGCAGCCAGAGTGTCGAGGAGGCCAAGATGCGCTGGCACGATGTGAAAAGCCAAACCAAGCAGAAACCCGCTGCCAACAGGAAGGCAGCAACGGCGAATGGAGGTGGGAGTCCTGCGCCACAGGAGGAGCTGGAGCAAATGGCGGCCACAGTCATCAGTGTGGAGACGGTGCAAGGAGTCGGGAGTCCAGACACTGCTCAACATGACCTGACACAACAGCAACAGGGTGAGTAACTAACAGGGACTGTGGGGACGGGCACAATGGCACACATGCACAACGACGTGTAGCACACTGCACACCCACAACGACCCTGGGTCATGTCCCTGATCCCCGTGGCACACTGCAGCACACATACAAACATCAAGTAGGCCCCCGTACACCATGTGCCCAAAGGGGTCCCACTCCACACATCACTAATTACACAACACACACATGCACCCGTGCGAAACACAGCAAAGATGCGTATGTGAGAGCCACACTGACAATGCAAGTGACACCACATGACGAGCAGCATGGCTGGAGTACAATCACCATGACACTGTGTACGCCACGAGACTGAGGTGGCTGAGTGTGGACCACATCCGGAAAGGAGCAGGTCACACTCTGACACATCCACGTGCACAAACAACCACTGACGTCAACAACACAATGCACAAGAGTACAAAAACCGTCCAAGAGCACAAATGACCCAAGTCGCCAACAGCACAGCACCTCAAAAGCACAAAAGCCAAAGGCACACCGCCTCCAAGGGATAAGGGGCAGCAAAATCACAGCTGCAGGTGTGACTCCCACACAAGGCGGCACACACACATAGCAATGACAGCACATCCACATGGACGACAATGTGGTACACAGTCCAACACCTACACTGCAGAACAGAGGACACAACTGGGTCTGCCTGTGCGAAGAAAATGGCCAATCACATCTGACATAGCAGGAAACTGTGAGATGCAAATGTACGTGTACAACCTCACCTACGTCATGTAGTCCAAATGTCCACTCTCCCGCATCAAATAGTCCGCCCCTCCCAAACTGTCACAATGTACATTGTCATGCAGTCTGTATGTAAACTTGAACAATGCGGAAACATACATGCCAACACAATGTCAACAAGCATCTCCCCTTCACATTGCAGAGGGACAAACAACACCTTCAGCAGAGCAGACCAGGCAACTCTACAGTGATGCTGAAGAGGACCTCCACACTTCCGACACCGACGCCCCACAACAGTCCATGGACATCTTAGGCAATCCACCTCCAGGAGCAGGGCAGCACCGCTGCACTGAGGATACCCCACCCCCTGCACAGACAACACAGCTGGACGCACCCACCACCCCGGCTGGCTCCCAGCAGCCCACCGAAGCACACATCGCATTCCAAGGCCAGGTGTCAGACTGCCAGAAGGGGGTGGCTGAACATGTGCGGATGGGGTACTACCTCATGGAAGCCGAACTAGATCACATACGTGGGTGTCTAAGTCCCATCAGGGACCACCTACACTCCCCAACGGAGACCCACACTGTGACAGAGACACATGCCTTTTCACATTTCCAGTACTGAACCACACCCAGAGCCACAGGATAATCATCCACACCCCGACGCTGGACTGGCGTACGCCGGCCCAGTTCACTCCTCTTACGTATTGAGTGGGGGACGACAAAGCTACATGTGCAATGTCTCACCCGCTGCCTGCGGTGACATGGCTGCGTCCTCTGCACACGGCACAATGTAATGTTGTAGGGCCCGGGGCCCAAATGCATACATCATGAGCACACGGACACACTCAGATAGTTCGTGGAACTGGCTACGGGCACGTGCGCTCGACACCTTTATTGGCATGGTCACATGTACAGTGACGCATATGCTGGCTGTGTGTGGGGTGAGTGTAAGCCAGCCTTCATGGAGTCGTTGGTGCTGGCAACAACTTGAACAGTGATCACCATTAAAGCGGGAACAGAAAACACCAGCATAACAGAAACAACTGTGAAGCATCATGGTGGTAGCAGGAGAAAGTACAGTGTTCACCCAACATGCAAGCAGAATGGTCCATGATTTGTGATGCACTGAGTTAGTGGCACCTGAAGAGCTGAGCAGGGAACAAGCTGATGATGGCACCCACGACAGGTGTGAGCAACTCTGATAGTCTGGCAGTAAGACACTTACGACTCTGGCACCAGTTGTTTGGAGTTGGTCCTGGTGGTGGTGGCGTGTGCATCCTGCGGTGATGCGACGTCCGGGCAGGCCAGGACTCGATTTGATGTGTGAGCCGAGGTGGGCCGCAGTTGAGGCCGGAGGCAGCGGACAGCGCAGGGCCACAGATACATGGCCTTGATGACCCCCAGTCCATCGACCCAGAGGCCATCCAATATGCTATCAGACAGGGGCCATGACTTGAGCTGCACAGAGTTAGTGGCTCCGGATGCACTGCGGAGGGCACAGGCACACCGCCACGGGAGGGTGACTTGCGCTGCAGTGAGATAGGGCCACGCGAGGTGAGTGGGTCCTCGTCGATGTCGAAGGTGAATGTAACGGAGGTTTGCGGGGGACAGTGGAAGGTGTCCTCCAGGGCATGATGCAGAGGGCAGAAGCAGGCCAGAAGCGGCAAATGGGGGAGTGGAATGCTACAGCCTCGTTTTTGCCACAAACGTCAGTATCACCGACATGATGATGAAGATAAGCCCCAGTCCATAGACTCAGTCACCACCAAAGTTCAACCAGAAAGTGTCCATGGATGTCGGGGAACAGACTTAGTGGCACCGGAGCTGAAAGGGAATGCAGTCTGCGATGATGCCAGTACAATGATATCAAGTCTGCCATAAATGAATCATGACTGAATTCCCAATGTGTGACCTACTCGACCGCAGTGTAGGCCGAAGGCGTAGTCATCAAGGGCCCACAGACACGTGTGGTTGGGATGCCATGCACATACTTTGTGTCACCACATCGAAGGGAGTATAGTGATATAAACTCTGCATTGACATGTGTACTCGGCCATTGTGTACTCAAGACTCAGTTCCAAATGTGTGACCTACTTGACCGTAGTGTAGGCCCGAGGCAGCGGTGGAGTACGTCATCGAAAAAGGAGTAAAGCGGGCCTGTGTCGCGGAGGCCGTGATGGTCTGAGGAGGCTGCGAAGGTCACGGGCTTCGGGCTTGGAGCTTGCGCCGGCACGTGGTGGGCCCTCTTTGACACACGCCGGTGTCGGCAGGTGAGCAGTGAGGCCTGGCTGCGCAGGGGCGGGCATGACGGGTTCGGGGACCAGCGGCCCGGGGTGCAGCAGGCACACAGGATCGCAGGCCACACCGCTCACGGCATCGGCTCGTGGCGGGGTGGGAGGCGCCGCCCTGGCAGACACGTTGGGCATTCCGGAAGAGAACCACACTCAGAGCTACGTGCTTTTTATTCACACACCTACGCTGGCCTGGCGTACGCCGGGCCAGGCCACTCCGCACACGCTTACAGGGGGGGACGTCACAAGCTACATTTCCGCGAACTTCCCCACTGGCTGGGGTGACATGGTTGCGTCCACTGTCCACTACACTCCAAACACCAGCAGTGCATGTAGACATGGATATGTCTGTGGTCTGCATACTGCAGTCTGTCCAGTACATCTCCGCCACACTTGGCATTGTGTACATACTCATTCATGGGTCACTTGCCTCCTTCGAACATGCCTGGTTCCCACCTCTCCCCCACATTCCGGTATTGTGTGGCTGAAGTGCCATCCGTTCATGGCTCATGTACATGGCTAACCAGGGTCGCCACAGTAAGTTGTGCTGTCGTGTCTGGTGGGTGGGCATGTTGTTTGGCATGTTGTATGTGATTTTGTGACATGTGCAGTGCCAGAGTTGTGAGTTGCATGTTTGTGGAGTTGTGGTGTGTTCATTTGGTACTTGCCAACGAGCAGTGCATTCCCATAGGTGCCATCCTGGAAGCGCTGGTTGATGTTGGACTGTCGGAAGATGAAGGGATCATGCACACTGCCTGGGTAGTTGGCTATGACATTGGTGAAGAGTCCCCTGTGGTCTACTATTGCCTGCACGTTGATGGGAAGCGTGTGCTCTCTGTTGCGGTAATTGTGTGCAGTGTCGGCAGAGGGCACAAGTAGGACATGTGTGCAGTCGATTGCCCCCAACACGTGCGGGAATCCAGCTATGGCGTATAGTTCTTGCTTGGTCTCCAGCTGTTCCTGCGCATTGTGGGGGACGTATAAGTACTGGGGTACCTAGCTGGTGATGGCATCCAGGACAGGTGTGGGGAACTTGGATGGGGCTGGCTGTGAGACTCCTCCGACTCGGGCGGTTGTTGGTTGGGAGGATACCGGAGGCCAACAGGTGCAGCACAGCCAGCAGCTTTGTCTGCGGTGGGATGGTGGTTGTCTGCTGTGTTGGTACCGTCAGCCTGTGGGCAAAGATGTTCAGGATGCGGAGGATGGTTGTCCTTTTGAGCCTGTAGTGGGCATTGACATTGTCTGGTGTTAGGTCTGTGGGGCTGGTGCATTTCCTGAAGGTCCGCTGTCTTTGTCTGCGCTGCCTCTGTGGTGGTCCGGGGGCCAAGAGTCCGGGGGGGTGGTGGTCCTGGGGGTGGTGGCGGTGGGTGTTGTTGCCCTCTCGGGGCTCCGGGATGCATGGTGAGTGGCTCCATGGCATCTGTTGTTCATGTGTGGCTCTGGGCTGGGCTCCCTTTGATGGTGCAGGTTGTCGTCTGACTTTACACCAGGTCAGAGCAGGTGTTAATTTCCTGCTGCTAACGCGCCTTATCGCCTGTTTTGTGTTCTTATCGCCGATGTGGCTGGTCGTTGAGAATGTTGAGGTGTGGTGTTGTCGTGGATTTTTGCTCGGGAACGCCTACTCTGCATCTCATTAGCGATAGTTGTCAGGGTCATCTGTGGCGATGTTTTTTGCGGATGCTTTTGCAAGTTAACTGGTGGTATCGGCTGTTAACACCAGCTTGTGAATGGGGCGATAAATTTATCGCGACTTTGTGCCGATAACTCGGCGATAGCTCCTTGAGAATATGCCCCAAAATGTAATCACTACAACAGTGGGATGGCAGTAAGGGCGTACGGTTAGATTATCCATGAGAATCCACCAGAAAGAGCATTACCGAAGGTAAGTAACTTGTTCTTCTGATGGACATTCTTTTTTTAAATAATCTTTTTATTATACAAAACATCAATAGCACAGTACAATAACTTGTCAGTTACCCATAATAAAGCACATTTTAGTACAGTGAATCAACCACATTGTAATTGTGTGTATATTTAATTCTTATTACTCTATCCCTCTGCAATTAAAGGATCTTGACTCCCATTCGCCCACCGACCAAGCTCAGTTGTGGGAGACAGGCATAATCCACCTCTATGTATACTCCATCTAGTCCATTTTCGATCCCACTTTTTAGGGCATCCTCTGTTTTTGAATACGTCCCTCTCTGCAACCATGGCCTTGTCCATATCCCCCACCCATCCCTTCATTAGTGGTGACTCCCCAACTCCCCATTTTTGTGCAATGTTACGCTTCACCAGGGCCCATCCTAGTGAGACCCATGATTGTTCAGTTTGGGTTAAGTCCGTTGCCTCCCATATATTCACTAAGCAAAGTTTCGGGGAGGGGTGCAGTTTTTTCCCCCTACTTCCTCCATACGTCGTGTGACCGCCTTCCAATATCTTTGAATGACTGGGCATTCCCATATTGTATGGAAGAAGGTCCCCTCCAAGCCATCGACGAAGGCACTAGGAGTCTGTTTGTTTTCCCATCTTCACTAGGACACTTGCAGCCAAATATATACGATGTAAAGCTTTAAGTTTGACTAGTCTGTCTCATAGGTATGGCGACCTCCCTAGGGGAAGCCAGGGCCTCACGCCAGCCATCGTCTTCTACCTCCCCCACATCTGCCGCCCATTTTTGTCTTAGCTTTATCAGCGGATCCGGTCAGTTGTTAATCAGTTTTTTGTATGTTAATGAGATGGCTTTCCTGGGCATTGGGTCTAAGAGTAATCTGTCTTCAAACGGAGATGATTCTGGAATTTGGCCATCTGTGGGCATCACCGCTTTCAGTGCATGGCTGATCTGCAGATATCTAAAGGTTTCGGATTGTGCCAGCTGATAGTCTTTCTGAAGGTCGGCAAACGTGATCAGGCCTTTGTTGGACCACATATCCTTCACCGATGAAATACCAATCAGGTCCCATTTGTCAAACCCTGGGCAGGAGCTCAAGCGGCCCAACCATTCTGGCTCCCAGAGATGGGTCGCCAGTGTGATTCTTTTGTCCCAGCCCAATTTCTTGTTGACTGTGTGCCAGGTTTCTATTGCTCTGGCCGTTGGTCCAGTTAGGCCCAACTTTTTGGGGTTTGTATATAGGGCTCTATGGTATCCCCCCTGTCCCATCAACCATAGGTCAGTACGGATACTTGGCTCATCTTGGGCTTGATATACCCATCGGTTAATCACTACAAGTTGTGAAGCCCAATAGTAACGCCGGAGGTCAGGGAGAGCAATCCCGCCATCATACCACCCCACCATTAACTTCTGCATTGCAATACGTGGTGCCCGCCCGTCCCATAATAAAGTGCGGACCGCGTTGTCGATGTCTGAAAAGTAGGAATCTCGAATCTTAAACGGGGTATTTTGTAATGCATATAGAAAGCGGGGCAATGCTAGCATTTTAAATAGCGCTGCTCGTCCCAACAAAGTCAGTGGGAGGCCGCGCCAATGTTTGACGTCAGTTCGTAGGCGTATTAAGGGACCTTGTAGATTAGCTTCGTAGAATTTATTGGGATCAGTGGTATATCCCTAGGTATTGGAACCCTTCTTCCGCCATGGGGATGTCATACTCTTTCGGCAACTTTGGTCTGGGACCCTGTATCAGGAACAGGTGAGATTTTGACTAGTTGATCGTGTAACCGGAGTGATTGCCGAATATCCGAAAAATATGCAGGATGCGATGAATTGAGGACGCGGGGCCGCCATATATAATAAAATATCGTCCGCGTAAAGGGATATTCTGTCCTCATGTTGGTCAGTCCATTTCAATCCCCGTATCAAAGGGTCTCCCCTGACCCAAACCGCAAGGGGCTCCAGCACTAATGCAAAAATCAGCGGCGAAAGAGGGCACTCTTGTCTGGTTCCTCTACTCAGTTGGAATTTTCGTGATGTGTGTCCATTAACAACCACTTGTGCGACTGGATCAGTATATAAGAGCTTGATCCATCGTATGAATTTTGGGCCAAACCCCACTCTTTCCAACACTGCGAAGAGGTATGGCCACTAGATGGTATCAAAGGCCATCTTTGCGTCCAATGACAGCAGGGCAGCTTCCACTCGTACTGTGTTTTTCCGACCTAGGGCGCTGTGTAAACGCCGCAGGTTCGAGGCCGTATTGCGGCCGGGCATAAAGCCCGCCTGGTCTGGATGCACCAATTTATTAATCAGGGGGATAAGTCTATTCGCCAAAACTTTCCCGAGTGTTTTGGCTTCGGCCGTCAAAAGAAAGATCGGCCTGTAAGCCCCACAGTCGTTTGCAGGTTTACCTTGCTTATGTATTACAACAATTGAAGCGAGTTGAATCTCGGCAGGTAATAGTCCTTTTTCATAGCTCTCTAGATACAATTGCTGCAGGTGTGGTGCCAACTTGGTCACCGCCAACTTAAAAAACTCGATCGGGAGACCATTTGGTCCCATTGCCTTGCCTGAGCTTATATCTCGGATTGCTAGCTGTAATTCTTCTATTGATGGGTCACACTCCAGTGATTCTCGGTCTCCCAATGCAATGCCCGGGACCTGTATAGTAGCTAGTAGGTTTCGGCTGTCTGCGGGAGTTGTATCCGTACTCAAGGTGTAAATTGTTTCAAAATGGGTGGCAAACGCCTCTGCTATGTTTTGTGGTTAGGTTATGTCCTCTCCTGTTGACCCCTTAAGTTGGTGGACCCATCTGGTCGCTTGTTCTCTCCTTTCCAACCATGCAAGTAATTTGCCGGTTCTATCGCCCAGCTCATATATTTTATGGTAAATCGCCTTTTGTCTGGCTCTAGCTGTCTCTGTAAGTAAGAGTTTGTAATCTAATCTTTTAACTGCCAGTGCTTGTTGTGCCACATTGTCAGTGGCTTGGGCAAGATTAGCTTCGTCTACCAGAATTTCCTTCTCCATTTGCGTTATTCGCTTTGTCTGATGGACATTTTTGACGACAGATTCTTCACCTCTAAAATAGATACCAAACCAGTACCTCCCAAGGTGGTGGGTCTGCGGAATGGATAAGATCAAAAAGTCCTGCAGCACAAAACAGGCAAAATACCCATGCTGCTGTCAAGGCAATAGTGCTTCATAAACATCAAAGACACAGGAATCAAGCCCGAATAGGTCATAGAAATTGAAGGCATTTGTGACATGTCCTGTTTATGAAGATTGGGCTCAGATTTGTACCTCCAGCTTGAAGTATACACTCTGTAGCCAAGATCAGTTTTGAGAAAGTCGAAACGGACATCGGGAGGGCCACCATAGGCGTTGTTTGCTTGTGGAAAGAGTCAAAACCCATGAAGAATGGAAGAGAGGTTAGCTACTGGCTTTGGATGCAGCTATAAAGTTGTCATCGGGCCTCTAGGACTGATTTTACTGGTATGTCAGAGTAATGAGTTGCCATCAAGGAGGCGAGGACACCATAGTGGTGAGAGGTGAAGCTGCAAAGACTGCTAGCATGGCCATTTAAAAGTTTTCGATCTGGCCAGTACAAGCACCAGCAGGATGGGTTGAAGAACTGGGACACTGCACACTTTGGGGCAGATTTACAAGCCCCTTGCGACACATTTGCGCCGCCGTAGCGCCACTTCTGTGACGCAGCGGCGGTGTAAACCATGTGCCATGTTGTGCCTTATTTACAACGTGACGCATCTAGGGAGATGCGTCACGTTGTAAAGCCCTGCGCCACATGAAACCTGCGTTAGGTTTCATGTGGGTGTTCCGGCGCAGGGTGGGCGTTCCATCGCAGGAACGCCTCGTAAAAGTGACGCAGTGAAATCTACAAGATTTCACTGAGTCACTTTTACGTCCATGCTACGTCAAAACCCTGCGCCTGCTTGAAGCAGGCGTAAGGAGTGACGCAGCATGTTAGGCATAGGGCGCCCCTGAGCATTGCTGGAGTCGCGTCGCGCTTGCGACACGACTCCAGCAATGAGCTGCCCTTATGACAGGAGATGTGACACGCATCTGGCTATCCTTGCGCCAAGGTGCGTCGCATTGTAAATGCGACGCATCTGTGGTGGTGCAAGGGTATTCCGGTGTGTCGTATCTTTGCTGGCGCATCCCTGCTGATATGCAAGGATGCGCCAGTCCTCGTAAATCTGCCCCTTTTTATGGTTCTTTTCTGGAGAACGGCTCTTCAAATGGGTCTACGATTTAGACAGAAGCTCCCATAAGCCAATCACAACGCTGCAATGCAGCGTTGTGATTGGTCTGAGTGCCGTGGTTCGGCGCTCAGATGGGGACTGGGAGCCTGTGCATGTTCTCCACCCAGGCTGTGTATTACAAGAGGGACGGCCAAACCATCAAGCACACTTATTGTGCACAAACCGCTCCTCCTCCCAGGCTGTGACCCCAGCCCCGCCCTGCCCTAACCCACCCCCATACCTACG
Organism: Calotriton arnoldi; assembly: GCA_963921515.1. Classification (NCBI taxonomy): domain Eukaryota; kingdom Metazoa; phylum Chordata; class Amphibia; order Caudata; family Salamandridae; genus Calotriton; species Calotriton arnoldi. The sequence goes on from CAWUFW010003626.1 coordinate 1,158,807, forward strand.
AAAAATAAAATGATAATAACAATGTTATTATAATTTCCTTTTTCCTTTTTCATGCTCTGAGAGCAGTGGGGCGACACTCCTCTGCCTTAGCTGAGGAGCCACCCCTGCACAAACTTCATTTTAGTGCATAGCTACCTGCTGCTCTGTAAACCTCGACAACAGCTCTTGTTGCAGGGGTGAGCTAAAGCCCACTGGCCACATCCCAACCTTTGTGGTGGACAAAGACACAAAAACAACCAACTGCCAACAAAGTCTATAGCCAACAAAATTGTGATCATGGGTTATCATGTGGATTAAAAACCTTCTATGGACCTCCTCGAGAACATGCTTCAGACAATCGATGAGCAGCACAACACATAGAGTTGGAAAAAAATGGATTTCATGTTTACCATAACTGCAAAACATAAACTTGGTTGTGGACCTGCAAACATATGATGGCTCTTTCGCCTTCATCAACATTACCAACCTAACTTATACTTCCACCACCCATAAATAATACCAATGCCACCTACCCCACACCTCATCCCTTTCAGGCGCACCACATGCACGCAAAGGAGAGAGTGAGTTAATATACAATGCAACCAAAACCAATCTAACAGACTCAACAGATGCTGAGATCTTGCTTGTTAACTTGCACCAAAACATATAATCCATTGTTAATATTCTAGCACCAACCAAACCTAGAAAACCTCAGATGGTCATTAAAGCAATGAACAACTGGTTCAGCTGAGAATCAGCCATGAAGATAAAAGCACTGAGGCATTGATGTGGAACTCTGCTTAGCCTCTGGCTTCAAAAAAACAAATTCCCTTCATTACCTTAGAAATATAAAACATGGGGGCATATTAGCAAGAAGAGGCGATAATCATCGCTAACCCTGCTTACCGTGATTTTTTTTATCGCCGGCTATCGCTGGAATATATTGCCACGCTAACGCTGTATTAGCAACGATTAGCGCTATGGCGATGACTATTCCAGCGATAGCGGGGGAAATGGGCCAACATCGCTGAAAAACCAGCGATGTTGCATGGAGAAGGAGAACACCTTGCTGATACGACCCTGTGGTCGTATCAGCATAATCCACCCCCATGTTAGGTATGGCTAACACCTGCTAATTGCAGGTGTTAAATAAATGGCGATGACCCCGGTTAGCGCGACTTTTCACGTCGCTAACTGGGGCCATGGCCACCTTGCTAATAGGCGATAGGCCTGTTAGCGAGTGTTTCCCAGGTTTGTTCGTCGGGAACGCCCACTTTGCATGTCATTAGCGATAAATATCGCTGACATGCAAAGCGGTAAAACGGGCGCTAATGCCCGCAAACTGTCGCTAACTGCTGTTAGAGACAGTTTGCTGATAGGGCGATATAAATATCGCCGCTTTAGCGGCAAAAAGTGCCGCTAAAGCGGCGATAGTGCCCTTGCTAATATGCCCCATGATATTCTATATTCTATTTTGCGTTCCATGAAGAATGCCACCTCTCTACCTCCCTTCAACCAACCTGTGGCTTATGATACTGTTGACCACACAAACCTATTAAAAAGGCTGGGACAGTGGGCAGGCATAACTGGAGTTGCTCTCCCAAAATGCCAGACCAGGCCCTCCCCCGAAGGGAGGCCACTTAGTTTCTGTTTCAGGGAAGACCTGACCTGGCTCTTCGGGCTGGATTGTTCCAGTTGGAGCAGGATCAAGACTGATTTACATATGGCTCGGTCCAAACTGAGGTGGCATGGTGGACGAAAGAATTGGAATGGTTACTCCCAGAGATATTGCCACTGCTTAGACTTTTTGCAAGCATTCCTCCCATCACCTTTTGTGAGTTTGTCAACGAGCTATTGTAAAAAGCACAATTTCGGAAGCGATACACTGTGGAGGATGACATCTTTGTCTTTACGTGCCCATAAGGCTAAAAGCAAACATGCATTTAGTCTGCATGCCTGTTACACTAACTTTAGCTCAGCATTTGATCAAATAGATCGGGACAAAGTCTGGCAAAAAGTTTACTGATTCCAATCTGTCACATCTAATCATCACACTACACACTCAAACATGAATATCTGTGAACTGTCCAACAGCTAAGATCTGTCTACTAAGATCACCAAGAGCAATGGGCATAAGAACAAGTGTATTCTCTCGCTTCTTTTCTCATTGTATATGGCAAAGGTGGTTGATTCACTGGGGTTAGTGAACAAGCTTTTCCCACCTTATGACCAGATAAATTTACCCATTTTGCTTACACCGATTATTTGATCCTCTTTTCACATACTCTAAATGGCCTGCAGAGTCTTGCGGCGTCTGTAGAAATATAAGCAGGAAATTAATCGTTCCTAATCTAGCGAAAAATATAACAATTACCTTCTCAAGTAACTGAGAAATACTAATATCTGGGACTTAAAATAGGTGATGACTTTAACTGGGTCTCTCATATGTCAGCTGTTTGGCTGTTCAGGTTTGGATTAGTAAACAGACATAAAAGATTCACAGCCTTGGTTGGAGGTAGTGCAATGTGGGAAGTCTTAACACCATTCAAAAGTAGAATTACTTGAGTGCTTTTGTATGGGCCAGTTACCTTTACAATTACTAAGAACCTTAAACTTAATCTGATCACCATATACGGCCTGCAGAAATTGTTTAATCAGAGACAAATTTGCTCAAACATGAGTATCACCTCAATCTCAGCTATAGTAGATTCTCACAACATGAATTTCTCTTTCAGCTACATCATGGAAGATGAGAAGACCCTTAAACATATTACTTATCTGAAGTACGTAAGGGACAAAGCAGCCAACCCAATCCTAAATTCTTATACTTCCAAGGACCTGTGCAGCAAATATGGGTTTAACTGCTGGGACAAGAAACTAGATTGTCTCTTCTCAGATTTAGACGTCTTTCAAAAGAGGCTGTTGGGGAGACCTTGATTGCCAATGCCATCACAGCTTGTGTCAGAACTCAGTTTTGTGAGTACACAATTGTCAAGTATCACTTCTTGAGACAAAAAATATCTTTATAGCTCACACTGTCCTAAAGTGAGAAGTTCTTCAGATTCTTTTTATCTCCATACTACAGGTCGACGGGCATTGATCTAAAATTGCAATCAGAAATAGAGACTAGATTCTGTAAGAGGAATACATAAACTTTAGGTTATTTATTATGATTTTGCCTAATATTATTACATCTTAAGAGTTATCTGCACTCCTTGTTTAGAGGCGTTAGCGGCACTCCCTGATTAGAAAGAGAGGAGGCCGAATGGTATGGCATGTGATCATAGAATATTTTAAAGGTCACTCAAATGCTCTATTTGGAGCATCATGAAGTTTTGACATAACATATACGCTAATGATGAATGAGAAATAAAAGCAAGGGAAGGAAATGAATCTATAGATTCGTAACGAATTTAATACTTTTCATTTTTGTGTTCCGAAGCCTAATATGCTCAGAAACCTTACCATGCCCTAAAATGAATGCAGTTGTTATAAGCCTGTCCTTCTTCTCACCCATCATGAACCACCTCCTCATCTGCCTGCCAGGATGTTGTCTATGTACTGCCTCATCCCACCTCCTTGCCCCTGTCAATAGTTATGAACAACTGTGTACTTTGCTCCAAGGCTGTAGGCACAGACTAAGCTCGGATTCAGGTTCAGGCACCCTCTGTGGTATTAGGCCTTTGCTTGCCACCAAGAGTCCTGTAAGAGCATGAATCACGGAGGCACATGAATGAGCGTTCAAGGCCCTAGAATGTAGAACATGCTCAACCCCTTAGTGATATCTGAAACCAATGACAAGTGGCTCAGGAAATTTATGAAGCTCAAACTATTTAGACTTGCTTTCATATGAACTGTATACTGAACAGGGGTCATAAATGTCAGTCAGTCAGTCAAGGATCTTTATTCGACTGATTTCATACCATAAAAGCACAGAATAAAACAATACAATCGTAAAACTACATAGAATTAGTAAAAACAATTAAAACCTAATTAAATCCAATTTATAGGGTCACAAAAATTCATAACAGCAGTAACATTCATCACACAGGCCCACAGAGGTTTCTGCATAGGGATTAAAATTTAAAAATGCTACACAATCACTAATAAAACAGAGCTTTTCTATGAGATCTGATCATGGATGAACGAAGAACTGGTCTCAAGAAGCGCTTCCAAGGATGGGAATATAAATGACAAAATAGTGTAAAGTACAAAGTACTTTGCTTTGATAAGTCATCGCAAGGGCTATTTGGCAAAGGTGTACGCCAACCGACTTCGTTGGGGAAGGCAACTAATAAGTAAAGAAGGTTAAAACGCAGCCTGGTACGCACAAACCTACTATTTGAACTGGAAATTGGCATCAAATAAAATTCACAACCCAGCAATGTTTTAATAGAGGTTTTTTTGGGGGGGGTTTATTCATATAATCTTTTTTTAAAATTATTTTATGTTTGGGTCAGCAAAAAAGAAATAAACAGTTACACATCATAAAATGTTGTTGATTGTTTTGACATACATCTGCGTGGTACAATGATCTTACATTCATTCACATGTTATATCCTATATAATACCTGTGTTTCTGTGGTATTCGCCTACCAGCTACTTTCCTGCTTAGTGCGTTATGTCCGTCTTGTACACTATGTACCCCTGAGTCGCGCCGTCTCGCTCATATTGCTGTGTGTTCAGTCAACACTTTGTGTAGAACTAAGGTATTGTGCGAGGGGTTCCCAAAAATCTCTGGGTCTAGAGGCCTGTGGTAGTTCGTCTGCATAGGTCTCCAGTGTCTCTTTGCAGTAGGTCATGTCCGCAATCCAATCTTTGTGTCGTGGTGGGCGCTTACTGCCCCATCGCAGGGCTATACGTCTTTTAGCCAGCAATAGCGCCACAGCTAGAAGCTTTCGTCTCTTAGCCAGCCGAATCGTATAAATACCCAGCAAGCACACTAGCGGAGCGTTAGGTACATGTTCTGACAGCATAAGCGTGAGAGTGCCAGTGATTTCCTGCCAATATTGTTGAAGTTGGGGGCATGACCATGCCATATGCAGGAAGTCCGCACCAGAAGCGCCACATCTTTGGCACTTGTCTTCTGGTCGCAGTCCATATTTGTGCAATTTTGCCAGGGTCTAATATGTTTGAAGTAGAAATTTAAAATGTATGATTCGCAGTTTGATGTAAGCAGCTGCAGTTGCGCACAGCTATAATCCCAGTTTTCTTTAGTTATAGGACTTCCGGTCATCTCCTCCCATCTTTGGAGCGATTTGTTTAGGGCGTGACTCTCTTCTCCCCGACTGGCGTTGTACAATCGTGTCACCATGCGTGCACGTGTGAGAGCTGTCAATAGGATTTGTAATTCATTCAGCTGTGGTGGTTCGTCTGGGAATGTGGCATATAGTTCCCTAACTGCCATACACAGTCGTAAGTATGCAAATACCTTTAGTGGTGTACGGTGCACACTAAGGGTCGGGCTGTCCTGTGGTATAAAGTGGCTATGCAGAAAGATGTCGCTCATAGTTTTTAGACCCATCTCCCCCAATAAAGTTAGCATATTCTTTTCTTGTGTTACCGTTATTCGCAAGTGATAAGATATGGGCATCGCCGGGGCATAAATTGGGAGTTTCTGTGTGCGGTTTGCTAGCATGTACCACGCTTGTGATGTGCAAGTAACTGGATGTATTGTATCCCTCAGTGCGTTCCTCCGCGGGTCGGATATGAAGGTTATCAGTGGGGTCGGCTGCACCCTGCCGTATTCCACTGCTATGTGTGGTATGTGATCATGTGGATGCAGCCAGTAATGGGCGTGTTGTGCATGTGCGCAGTAAAAATATAGTTGGAGGTCTGGCGCACCAAAACCCCCTTGGTGATAAGGCCTAGTTAGATCTTTCCATCCAACTCTCGCCTGCTTCCCCCCCCATGCCAGTCTCAACATGGCTGATCTCAGTTTGGCAAACAGCGCTTGTGTGAGCCATATCGGGATATTAATGAATAAGTATAAGAACTTTGGCAGTACAACCATCTTTTGCAGCGCTATCCTATCAGCCAGTGAAAGCGGTAACTTGATCCATCTATCTATCTGTTCCTCTAATTTGGTTATTGCTCTACCATAGTTCTCTCTGATCACCACTTCTGGGTTTCGGTGTATCCATATGCCCAGATATTTGACCGGCTCCGTCTGGCATTTTAGTGGGAATTCCAGGTTAGGCTGTGTTGTAGCTGGTGTGAGTGGTATTACTACTGACTTGTCCCAGTTAATACTGAGTCCTGAGTAGTGCTCAAATCTAATATATTCCCAAATGAGAGAGTTTAAATTGATATCTGGGTGTCGTGTGTAAAGCACCATGTCATCAGCATACAATGATATGCTGACTGGACGAAGTTGGAATTGTAGTGCGGATTCTGTGTGTTTTTGTCGTATTTTACATGCCAGTGGCTCTAAGGCTAGTGTAAAAAGTAGTGGTGATAGTGGGCACCCCTGCCGTGTTCCGCCGCTTATGTTGATCGGGTCAGATGTATTGCCGTTAATTCTGAGACGTACACTGGGCGCCTTATACAGGAGCGTAATCCAGCGCAGAAATGGTTCCAGGAAACCCATTCTGCGTAGTACAGTAAACATGAATGGCCATTCCACTGAATCAAAAGCCTTTGCCGTGTCCAATAAGGCCGCGGCTGCTGGCAGGTCGGGATCTAAGTGGTGGAACATGGTAAATATGGTCCTCAGATTTTGCGTGGTGGATCGTGACGGTACAAAACCAGCCTGATCTGTAAGATCAGGTTGCGTACCAAGGGCTGTATTCGGTTTGCAATTATTTTTGCTAGTATTTTAGCGTCTATGTTTATTAAAGACAAAGGGCGGTAAGACTTGCATTTTACTAGATCTTTGTCTGGTTTAGGAAGAGTAATCAGTAACGCCTCTCTCAGTGAGGCTGGTAGCAAGCCCTCGGCATATGCTTCTTCATACATCTCGGCTAAGTGTGGAATTAGGATGTATTAGATGGACCAAATCTAGCGATGACTTGTGTCCTGTATGTCAGCATAGTAAAGAATCAATGGCTCATTTACTGTTTGTATATGCTGGATACAACGCCCCACGTCGTGTCTGGTTGTTACCAATTTGTAAGCTCTTGGGAACAAGAAGATCAAGTGAAGCTGAGAGAATCCTAAGAACCGACACAACGGAGGTGATTGCCATAGCAATGGCGAAATATCTGGGATGGGCGTGGGCAATAAGAGCACGTTTCCTTGATTAAGCTTTAGATCAAAAGAGATAATGTTATGCTGTAACGTATATCATGTGGAATCAACTGTCATTCCTAAACTACCTTGCCTCAATCTGTAGCTTGCACTATGGTATAACTACAAAGTTTTTATCATAATAATTTTTATTGTATTTTTACATTGTACATAGTGTCTTTAAGGTAATTGTATTTATCCATCCATCTGGGCGTGTATTATATTTTATCTGATGTCTTATGGAATTGTTTTAGATTTATTTTTATGTGCTTTTATGACCCAACACGTCGAATAAAGCTGATTGGATTGGAATTAGGATGTCTCTAAATTCTTTGTAGAACTCACCTGGGAGTCCGTCCATACCTGGGGCTTTGTTATTTGGGAGGGAGTTAATCGCCTCTTTGATCTCATCTTCCGTGATATGGTGGCTAAAATATTCGCGATGGTCGTCTGACAGCCAGGCCAGAGCAATGTCATTTAGATAGTGATCTATCTCAGGCGGGGACATAGTCGTTTGTGTGGAATAAAGGCGGGTGTAATATTCCGAGAAGCAGTCCAGAATCGCCGGTGTGTCGTACTGGAGTTGCCCTTGCGTGTCCATGATCTGAGTTATGTAGGCTGGCGTGTGCGCATGTCGTATTCTGTGTGAGAGCGCCCGCCCCGGTCTTCCACACTCCCCATATTTGCGTGCGGTGTATCTTCACGAGAGATATTTGATCTCGTCATCTGCAAATTCGTGATAAGTGTCCACCTTCAGCCTAATGTCTGCCATTAGTTTGGGGTCTTGTGTGATCGCGTATTCTGCCTCAAGTTGTCTAATATCCCTTTCTACCATGGATAGCTGCTGTTGGATGTCTTTTAGTATGCCCGCATGCTTACCGATACAGTGACCTCTTATAGTCACCTTAAAGGCCTCCCATAGTGTTGTGGCTTTGCTTACAGTGCCCTCATTATGGTCGAAGAATTCCACTATTGCCTGATGCAATTCAGAGCGGAACACCTGGTCTAGAAGCTCGCCCTGTTGTAGTCGCCAGGTGAATTGCCTTGGGGTATGTGTGGGGATGGCTAGTGCTAGAAGGACAGGTGCGTGGTCTGACAGTGTCTTAGGCAGGTGTTCCACCGATGCTGTCCAAGTACAAATATCTTGTGTGGCTAGCAAGTAGTCCATTCTCGACCATGACCTATGTGCTATTGAGGTGCAAGTGCCTTCCCTACGGTCTGGGTGTCTCAAGCGCCATATATCTAACATAGCGCATTCAGCCATACCTTCTCTGAGCGCTTTTGCCCCTTGCCTTCCATATCTTTCGTTACCAGTAGACCTATCCAGTGCTGGATCAATACATGTGTTAAAATCCCCTCCCCATATGATGGCTGTAGGAGGCAGTGTGCGCAACTTTGCCCAGATCTGCGCATAGAAATGCGGGTCATCGTTGTTTGGACCGTATGTTGTGACTATTGTTAAGGCTGTGCAGCCAAAATTGCCCTGTACTATTACATATCGCCCTTGGTCGCCTTTAATGGAGCTAATTAATGTAAAGGGGGTGCCCCGTCTCACCAGGAGCAGTACCCCTCTAGCATAAGTAGAATATGAAGATGCCATTCTGTAGGATGCCCACCTGCTCCCTATTCTCCCCTCTGTAAAGTCAGTCAAGTGCGTCTCTTGAAGACAGGCCACATCTACCTTGTGGCGGTCTAAATATGCTAGGACCTTGCAAATTTTCTGTGGATTGTGGAGTCCCCGTACATTCCATGTCATGAATGTCAATGATCTGGTGCGTCTTAATCAGTTATCCATACGCAGTGATGCTTAAGCAGGTCTCGCCTGCATCTGGTGTGTGTGTTTCTGCTATGAGGTATGCTAACTGCCATTCTTATGCCGACCAGGTTTTTCAAAATAACACCCTGCCCTCCCCCTCCCACTCCGCCCGTTTCTTTACAGCGAAGACAATCCCCAAAAAACACATACCATCCCCCCTTCCCCCCCCCCCAACCCTTATCTTGAAAGTAACGAAATGTGGTGTACGCTGGTGGGCGGTAGCTGACACCCCAGTTCCCTGTGAAATACTTCACATGGGTGGTCGCTGTGTGAGTATGGTAACCCATGCATCCCAATGCATATCACCCAACAGTAAAAGAGCAGGAATTATCTATACTGTTCGGTAATCATATTAACGCTTGGGCATATATTCCAAGATTGTAATTTAAACATTCAAGTAGTGTTACGTTAGCCTGTTCTCAAACCCCATTAGCACTTATCTGTGTCCTTCTAATACTTGTTCATGTCCTGGCCAGCCCGAGTCCATAGGCGCTGTTACCCCCAATTTGGAAAGTTTCTGTGCGCCATTCAAGGTGATACCCCAACATCGTGCCATCTGTTCCACTATCACATTTGTGAGCGGTAGAGTTCCCGGTTTTCATCAACGTATGCCCTTTTTTGGGTCCCCCTCCTTCTCCTTGTGGTTTCAGTTCTCTGTTTTTTGGAGTAATCTGTAGGTGTTGCCTTTCTATTCTACATCTGATGTGCTGGCCTGCTCCTCCAGGCCACCTCTCGGTGATCTCCTGCGTGTGCTTTGGGATCCTTTCTGCTGCAGGTATTTGAGCACCTCTGTTGGTTCACTGTAAATCTTGGTCTTCCCGCCGTCGGTTACCCGCAATCTGGCAGAATAAAGCATCGCATATGCTATGTTGTGTTCGCGAAGCTTTTGTTTCACAGGCACAATCTTTTTCCTCGCCTCCTGGACCGTCGGCGTAAAGTCAGGGTATATAGATATATCCTTTCCCTAGTGCTTCAGTCTGCCGAGTTCCCGGGCCTTACGAAGAGCTGCGTCCCGGTTTCTATAATTTAGTAGTTTGGCTATGATTGGCCGCGGTCTTGATCCAGGTGGTGGTGGCGGGGCTAGGGACCTGTGCACTCTTTCAACAATAAAAATTTCAGAAAAAAGTTTCTTTGCCTAAAAGGGTTATAAGCAGTTGTTCAATGTAGCGCTCCATGGGCCCCGTGTTTGTGGACTCTGCTATTCCCATAAAGCGTATATTGTTGCGGCGGGAGCGTGCCTCAGCGTCTTCAGTCCTCGCCAACAGTGCTGTCAGAGTCTTGTCCATTTTCCCCTGTCTGGTTTCCATTTGCTGATGTGCATCTTCGGCATCGGAAATGCGGCGCTCCACCATGTCTATTCATTCTGTATGCTTGTCCAGGCGTTCGGACATGCGGTCCACTCTGTATGTTAAAGAGTCAATCTTACCGTCGATGCTGGACAGGGCTGTTTGTATCGACGTGAACATGGCCTGCACGTCATTATTGGCGACACCGCTCGGAGCCGCGACGGCCTGCTGCGCAGTCTGTTCATCCTGGCTATTTTCGGTCACTTTTTTTGTTTGCTCGAAGGTAAGTTTGGGTTGACTCCTGTCAGGCTTGCCCATGGTGTATCCAGAAATGTTGCTTGGGTCTCCCTTGCTGGCTACCGGCACAGTATGGGTATTCTGCGCAAGCTGCAGAGGGCCGCAGCAGTCCTTGTACGCGTTTTGCTGTGGATAGGCTATTACCGTTCAGACTGTGGTTGCAGGTATGTGCGTAGCTAGTATCACAGCGGGGAGCCGCAGGCGGTCTTGGGCAGGGGGGAGTCCGCCTATCTAGGCGCGCCTCCGCTTCTCTGTAGCTGGTTTCAGTAGCGGTGATGTTTAGCTCTTCGCTCGCCGCAGGCGTATGTCTGGACAGCGTTATAGTAGTGTTGTTCAGTGAGCGTGAGGGAAGTGCCCTATGTAATTACAACAGTGGAAGTCTTTCACTAGCTCAGTCCGTTGCTCTCTCCCCACCTTATGGCAGTTATCACACTGGGGTGTTGCAATCCACTGGCCCTGTTTTTTGCTTTTCGGCGGTTCCCTGTCTATGCCAGAGTCACTTTCCCATTGTGACGCAGCTCGCATTCAGGTTGCTCCCGCTCACCCGGGGCCCGGTCTGTCTAGGCCTTGGGTCCGTTCCAACAGCCCGCAATGTCTTAATCTCTTGCAGTTATGAGGAATCACTGAGCCTACGAGTTCTTTCTCAAGGTGCGCACTGTTTGCTACGGTCGCGCCGTCTTCATACCCAGGCTTCGCGATGCACACATGCAGCGTTCTCTTGCCCCAGCAGTAAGTTATGAGCAACCCAGTCTTGCCTTATTGAAGGTGTTTGCTGTGACTTGATATGTCCGCGCGGGACCTACCCTCTTCCGTCAGGTCGAGCTGCCGCGGGCCCTTCACTGCATCATTTTCCCGATCCGTCCGGCCCGGGCCCCTCCACAGGCTTTGCCAGCGTCGAAGGGGCATGGGGGGATCCCTGCTGTAGCACTTTGGGCTGAGGGCGCCGCCCCTCCCGGCCAGTAGCTCCTCACCCTTGGTGGCAGATGTTCACCCGGGCACAACAGGCCGGCCGGTGCTACGCAAGCCAGCCGCCTCAACCCTCGCTCAGTCGTCACAGGCCGCTTCTTGGTTGTTCCGGCAGTCCTGCTCCAGCGGCAGTTCTGGGCTAGCGCTGTCCATCACAAGGGGCTCAATCGATAGCCACAAGCCTCCGATTCAGTTTTTTATGGGTTTGAGTCGTTGTGGATTATTTGGGTACAGGATATTTTAAGGATAATGCAGCGGCAGAAGGAGCTCGCTTAAGAAGCGGCCATCTTCCAGCGTGGCTAGCTCCGCCCATGTTTTAATAGAGTTATAGTAGGCGCTACTACTTAGTTTGTCAAAGTTCGCCTGGTGGAGCCTGAGCTGTCGTTCCCTAAATGCTTCTTTCACCACGGCCAACGCAGTAGGTTTAATATCTTTTGGGTTGGAGTACAGGTCTACAAGACCCAGATCGAAAAAGCCCCACTTGGATCTCCAAAACACGATCCGTGGAGAGACAATCTTCCAGAACGTCTTTTGACAGAGAAGCCCCCTTGTTTCCCCAAATTTTGACCAAGAGCAGCAGAGGGGCCAACTTAATCCTGTCCTCCAGTGGGTACAGGCGCACCTCAGAGTGGCACATAAAAGTTGGGGTGACTTGCGGAACAGCAAGGAGTCTTCTAAGGAACTTGTTCTCAACCTTCTCAAGAGGGACAGCACCTTTGTGCCCCCACACCCCGCTCCATATGAAGCTACGGCAGTGCACTTGCTTTTGTAAATGCTAATCATCTAGCAGACCAGTTTTTGACCTACCTGGCGTCCAAAGGTGAAAATCACCTCCACGACTCTTTAGAGAATAGGCTGCGCCAAGATAAATTTTGGTCAAGCGGGATGCATAGGTAATTAAAAGTCTTGACCTTTTGAATTTCCGTGCCACCCAGGTAAAATGTTTGGGTTTTAACATTTTTTAGACCAATACTCATTGCGAGGGACTTGCTGAGATTGGTACTCAAATCGAGCCCCCCATTAAACTACAAAAAGAGTCTAAAATGCATTGCAAACCATTTACAGTTCTTGAAATAGGTACTGCATCATTAGCATATAATAAAAAGGGCAGGGTCATTGACATCACATTGGGGCGATCTTTCCCAGCTTTGTACAGGCTCAGTTTGAGGTCATTAATGGAAATGAGAAGCAATAAGGGGGCCATCACACATTCCTGTCTGACTCCCATTGTGGATTTAATTTCAGGAGAGAGTTCACCCTCTGTGCCAAACCTGACCCTAATCCGACAAATCTAGTGCATCCTTTGTAGCAGGCCAATTATCGATGGGTCGATTCCCAACCATGCCATTATTCCCCAGAGCTTAGATCTACTGACTGTGTCAAAGGACGAAGAGAGGTCCATAAACGCTAGGTGAATAGATCCTCTCTTTGCCTTGACATACTTGCAATGATCAACTGGAGATTCAAGCATTGCTCGACTGTCCCCAGACTTGTCCGATACCCATATTGGACTATGGATAAGGAGGCGGATTCCTCCACCAAATCCTACAGTTTGCCTGCTTAAATCCTGCCAAGGGTCTTGAGGGAACTATCTAGGAGGAAAATGGGTCGGTAGCAGCGGGGATCATGGAGATCCCCTTTCTTGAAGATGCGGACCACAACCGCTATATTTTATGTCTGTATAAGATTCCCCCTGATGGAAGCTTTGAAGACATATGACAGAATCGGGGCCCACAATGCAATGTTATCTTTGAAAAGATCTAGAGGGACACTATCTGGGCCAGGCGCTTTCCCTCCCGCACTCTGCCTGAGGGCAATGATTACATCTTCGAATTCTATAGAGTAGGCAAGGTTGGAATACAGCTCTGAGTTTCCATAGACTATCTCTTCTCCCTCTGCACAAATGGGCTCACGTGAAGAGTTAAACATAATGAATTTATTAGAGCTCATTAACTCTAATACATGTTACTTCCAAAATCCTAGTCTTAAGTGATGCATTACCACTTGAAAACCTTCCCTACCTTCCAACCCAGAACTCTCTCCCCTTTATCATTCCAAGTGACATCAGTGTCACCACATCCATCATCACATTCTCCCCCATTTGGAGAAAATAAAACGGAAAAAAACAAAAACTCAACAATATTCAATTAGTCGTTCAGGTCTTTTCAAAACTCTTTCAGATTTTCTAAGCATCCGCTCATTTTGTTGACCATTCAGTTGTACATTTTCCTGTTCAATACTTGGTTTCATTTTTTTTTTCTAAAACGTCTTATTTCTTGTTATTACTCTGCTGTTAGTTGAACGTTTGTTACCTCCAAGGGTACTGGATGATATCTACTTTGTGACTGCCTTACTTGCTGTTGGCAAACTAGCACCAAATCACCTATTTGGTATTCTTGATTTTGCCATTTTCTTCAATTTTGTGCAGAGTATTTCATTTAGTCCTTTGCCTCTTTATCTTTTTGCGTTACTTCCTTGTGATCTTTTGGCGGATTCGCTGGCAGGTGCGGTAGACGAGTTTGCCTTGACTGACCAAACATTAGATTCGAAGGGCATTTTCCAGTTGACATATGCAGAGTATTTCGGTAATCTCACAAAACTTGACAAAATGCCTGGTTTATCGATATTTGCGAAAGTTTTGCTCTCTGCACAGCCTTTTTAATGGTGGTCATCAACCTTTCCACCATTCCATTAGCTTGAGACCCCATTGGAGTTATCCTTCTATGTACTATTCCCAGATATTTCATGAACTTTTGAAACTCACTTCCATTGAATGGTGGCCCATTGTCAGTTTTCAAAGTGTTAGGTATTCCCCAAGTAGAGAATATTTATTCCAGGATTGGAAGTATTGTTGACGTAGACGTGGAGTACACCACTTTCACAATAGGGATGAGCGAATATTCATCTATTATTGCTAGCACATAATGTCCAGAGTCTAATCGTCCATAAAAGTCTGCTGCTATATTGGACCAAACAGTGTCTGGTAATTCAGACATATGCAATTCTTACATCCCTCTTTCTTTAGAGGTACATTGACATATGTAACAAGACTGAACTACCTCTTCCACTTGTTTGTCTAGTCTGGGAAACCATAACTTCTCCATCAAAAAATTATTTGTGGCAGAAATGCCTCGATGAATTTCATATGCCAAGTCAATGACACTTCGTTGTAGACTTGCTGGAATGATTAATTTGTTCCCCCTTAGAAGTATTCCAGAAGAAGCCACAGACAACTCAGAGTGTATGTTTTTGAATGCTAGTATATCATGTTTCTTTATAGTTGAACGAAATCGGCTTGCATTGTTTATTAGTCTCCAAATATGTTCATGTATAATTCTCTTCACTTCTAGGATAGTGTCATCTGTTTGCGTTGCCTCAATTAATTCTTTCTCCGTGATGATTCCTGGCACTGCCAATTTGATTATGAAACATATATAGTCTTCTGCTTCTAATTGTTGCTCCATCCCTGTTTTAAATGGGTGTCTAGACAAGTAATCTGCTGGATTGTACTCTTTTCCTGGTTTATGGATGATTCTAAAATCATAATCCATCAACCTCATTACCCATCTTTCAATCCTCTGTGGCATCTTTGTTTTTGGATTTCCCAAAAAAGAAATGAGAGCTTGATGATCTGTGATAATTACAAATGGCTTACCATATATAAAATCATGATAATATTCACATGCCCAAGCAACAGCCAAACTTTCTTTTTCAGGCTGAGAGTATCTTTGTTCTACCTCAGACAGACTTTTGCTGGCATGAGAGACCACATATCTAGGAGTTTCCCTCCCGGGTTTGTGTTGCACCAAAATTGCACCCAGCCCCACAGGACTGGCATCCACTACTATCTTACACAGATGTGGAGCAAAATATTTCAGGTTAGCTGCGTTTGATATTTCTAGTTTTATTTCTTTAAATGCATGTTCACATTCATCACTCCAATAAAATCTCTATCCGTTCCTTGTTAGCTCTCTGAGCGGTGAGCTCACGTTGCAAAGTTTTTTAACATATTGTGCACAATAGCTAGCCAGTCCTAAAAATGATCGTACCTTGGTTACATCCTTAGGCCTTTGTATTGCATTCAGAGCTGTTACTTTGCCAGGATCTGGCCTCATTCCTTCAGAAGAAAATATATGTCCAAAGAACGTCAACTCAGTTTTATTTATTTCACATTTTTTTTACATTGAGCGTCAACCCAGCTCTTTGAAGCTGTTGACACACTCCATCTAATGCCTGGTCATGTTCCTCCCGAGTTTTACCAAACACTAAAATATCATCACTGTAGTTCATACTATTTTGCACCGGCCTTATGACATTCTTTATGATTTCTTGAAAAATGTCAGCAGCTGAACATATTTCAAAATTTAATGGTTTGTATCTAAACAGTCCCAAATGCGTAGAGAACGTCGTCATATACCTCGACTGGTTATCAATTTCCAATTGATGATATCCTTTGTGTAAATCAAGTTTTGAAAAACAGCAGCCCCACTAATCATGTAATTTGAACGAGGACCTAGATACCTTTCTCTCTTAATGGCTGTGTTCGGAATTCTCATATCAACACAGATTCTGATGTCCTCAGTATCTTTTTTTTGGACGATTACAATGAGTGACACCCGAAGTGTTGGTCCTGTTACTTCTTCAATTATATCCTGATCAAGCAATAATTTTACCTCTTTCCCTACCTTTGCCTGCATATGGACTGTGACCCTTCTATGTGTTTGTGCCACCGGTCTTACTGTTTCATTTATGTGCAGGGTAATCACTTTGTCTTTTAGTTTACTTAACCCATCAAATAATTCTGGATATTTCCTCAGAACTGGGTGATCTGTTGAAATGTTGCAGGTCATTGCTAACAAACCCATGAGCTGAGCAGTAACCTTGCTCAACAGGCAGGGTCCTGGAACTTCACCTTTTAAAACATGTATGTCTTCTTTGCTCATCACATCTCCATATTGCAGTGTTTCTTCAAATTTTCCTAAACACAAAACAGGATGCTTAGCTCCCATTGAAAAACACTAACATTCGATGGACTTAAAAGGGGTTGTTTATTCATTTTCATATATTCAGTTATGCACATTATGTTGCACGTTGCTCCACTATCCAAAACAAATGGAATCTTTTGAAGACCAACCATTAAGTCTACAGATGCGGTTTTCTTTATATTTTCTCTCTTAATCAAATTAAGTTGTTGAATTTCACTTTCTTCTTGCATCATGTAAAGTCTTTCAGACTGCTCGACTTCTCCCTCAAAGTCTTTTTCAACTCCTTCCATTTGCCTTACATATTTTGTTTCCAATTTTCCTTTTTGTATCCAAATTGGCTTGCTCATTCCAATTTTCCTTTTTCATCCGAACTTTTTTTTATTTCCTAAACTTGCATACACTTGCAAAATGATTGTACATCCCACATTCTTTACATTGTTGTCCCATTGCTAGACAGGTTCGCTGATGCGGAAATTGAAACCCACATCTGTAACACAATCTCCTTTCTTTGGTATGTGCTTCCACTTTTTCTCCAACATTCACTCTTCTCGCCATTTATCTCACCTGTTCTAGCGTTTTCATCCTCCCTTCTTCCATGTTCGTAGCATGTTTCCGAGCTTGCATGTCTGTTTTGGCCATGCGTAAAATGTCTTGCAGGTCATAAGTTTTTATCAGAAGCTTTTTCCTAAATTTTACTGAGTTACAACCTTGTATTACTCTCAGTCTTATTGCCTCTTCATTGCTAAATTTGTTGAATTCACAGAACGTCACCAACTTTTTTAGTCTAGTGACATAGTTATCCATTGTTTCGTTTTCTTTTTGACCGGCCATGTTAAAATTGTACCTTTCAAAATCTAGGTTTCTTTGAAGATCAAACTTGTCATTTACACATTTCATGAAACCTTTATACGTATCTCGTTCTTGTTCTGGAAATGTAATTATTAACTCTTCTACATCATCTCTCACAAGATTGAGTAACAAGTCTTTCAAATGTTCATCAGTATATTTCTTACATGTTGCCTTCAGAAACATTTTAAATCTCCTCCTCCATTTCTCCCACCTTTGCACAACATTTTCTTGGTCAGATAAAATTAAAAGGTAATGGTCTCCTAAAAATTGTGCTTGAAATATTTCCAGCAATATCCTCTTAACTGTATATTTCTGAATTCATATTTACTGTAACTTCACTGTTTGCATATTCCACTGACATGACTGCTAATGCCTATAATATATTTGTCTCTCTCTTTTTTATTCTATTCTTTTTTCTTGATTATTCTAGTCTTTCTTTGTTAATCTCCTTTTATATTTCTTTTTTCACTCTAATATGGCTCCTCTGCTTTCCTTTTTTCTGCTCTCCAGTTTTATGCCTGACTTTAAAATGTCAGCCACCGTTTGTTTGTGTATAATTAAACAATACTCTCACTTTATATTCACTTCTAGTGCACTTCCTGGCACCAGTTAAAGAAATGTACCCCCTTTTTCCACTTTAGTATTTCTCCTTTCAGTTGTTCACTTCACTTGCCTCCTTACGTGCTACACGCTTATTTCCAGATCTCAAGATGGCGCTTGAGACCCTCGTGTTGACTCTCGCGTGCACGCGGCTGTCTTTCTGTCCGACAATGATCGTGTCTGGCACTCACCGTTTGCTTCTTCTTCCTTTATCTGCATGGCGTCAGTCAATCCTCACCACTTGCGACCTTCCGACCGGCTAACAGCTTCAGATGACTCCTCAGCACAACTGACATGATCAGTTACAGCCTCTTCTTGATTGTTCTACAACCTGTAAGTTTCCACTGCATGTTCTTTCCACTTGTCGCCATTGTAAGAAATGGGCTCACGTGAAGACTTAAACATAACAAATTTATTAGAGCTCATTAACCCTAACACATGTTACTGCCAAAATCCTAGTCCTAACTGCCGCATTACCACTTGAAAACCTTCCCTACCTTCCAACCCAGAACTTTCTCCCCTTTATCATTCAAGGTGACATCACAGTGTCACCACATCCATCATCACATTATTACACCCTCTAGGGTAGGGGCTTTATTATCTGGATTGAAAAATCCATTGTAGTGGGCAACCCATGCCTCCACTAGGATGACCATATCTATGGAAGGTTTCTCGTACCCTGAAATGAAAGACCGGTTAACAACCTTCCAGAATAATGCAGTCCTTCAGGGCAATGGCTTTTGACAGCTCCTCCCAAGCATCTTCCCTCAGAACAGATTTCCTGGCTTCCAGGGTAGATTTAAAGCTTTTTCTAGCGTTCACTTTATCACTTTTCCAGCGAAGTCTATTTGGGAGGGCCAGTTTCATATTCTTATGAGCCAATGTGCAAGCATGATCGAACCAGCCTACAGGTGGGGGATTCTTAGAGACTTTAGACTGCCGCAACCCCCTTTCCACTGCAGCACAAACCTGAATGCAGTAGTGATGTTTTCTGGTGTCCTCTCCCTTGTGAGTAACGAGAACGCCTCACTGTTCTCACGTACAAGCTTATCCAGAAAGGGCTCCCTATACACCCGCTCCAATTTTATCCAAATACCCCCATTTCATGAGTAAGAGGCGTCTAGGTTCTCCTGCTGTCCCCCCCCAATTGGTGTAAGGTCCAATGCAAAGGTCAGAGGGTTGTGGTCACTAATATGTAAAAATCAAAACATAATGGCCAAGTGTTGAGCTTAACTAGGTCCTTTGATACTAAAAAGAAGCCAATTTCACTACCCTTTTGGGGACCATTAAAAGTAGTGGGGGGGTGCCTGGGGCCTTAAATTCTTTAGCAAAGACCTGGGTTCTGGCGGTCAGCAATCTATTCAGGACGTCCCCAAAAGGTGTGTGCTGGAAATATCATCTCTCTTTGATATTTCCAGGCCACATAAGGAGGGATCAGCACCCACACAGAACCTCACATTAAAACCAGCCCCCTCTGACAATCTGGGCCTCTTTGTTATGACTATCCAGAAAAGACACAAGGTCACTCTCTAAATAGTCTGCTAAGGAGGTTATAAGGGAGTCAAAAACATTGCTATATAGGTTGATCAATACCACCTCAAAACAGTATGGGGTCAACATTACAGTCAGCAGATAATTGCCCTAATACAGATTGTTGTCAACAAGGAACATGTTAATTTTACAGAGCATAGAATTGCCACCCCCCCCTTTGCTCCGCCTGTATGAGATGGAGCAGCAGGGCTATATACTGTATGAAAGCCACTTATAACGAAATTCTCAATTGCTCATGTCCCTGAAATAGGACAATGTCTGCTTTTTTAATGGTGAGAGCCAATCTGGGTTCCTGAGTTTGGAATGGACACCAGCGATGTTCCATGATATAACTCTCAACACTTTCCATCCTGGCCTCTCTGACTCTATACAGAGGCCTGACCCAGCGGGTGGTGAGTTCCCCTCTTTAGCGATCCATTCTGCTCCACCTGTTCCAATAGATAATTTAGCATGCACCCATCCTTGTGAGTGTGATCATCGTAACGGGCCTCTGAACAGTCGGAGGTAAAGAGTCAATCCAGCTCTTCCAGGGAACTGAGCCCTTCAATTGAGTTCATCACTTCTACATTAAAGATTGGCTCCCAGTCCTCTGATGGTGTTCGTTCATTTTCCCATGCCTTGCAGCAAGAACCTCTGACCTGTAAAAGTAACCTAAAGGTAAAACCTGGATAGAGTTTTGAGACTGCTTGCTGAAGAGCCTTAAAATCGATCTAGCTGTGTGGGGTGACAAAGTTAACTATTACACAATCCCCAGCCTCTTCCTTTGCACCCGGCCCCACTCAAGGGGACCTTCTCACCATTATGATTTCCCTTGACAGATCACACATCCACCTCATGCCTGCCAAAAGCCAATGGGTTACTTTATTTTTAAGGGCTAGGTGATCTTCTGTTTGGTTGGCCTTTGAGGTCGGTACGTTCTTCATAACTATTACATAAGGGGCACACTCCAGTGGAAGCTGAGGAAAGGAAAGACCTGAATCAGTGTGGGCAAGGGCCGAGGTTGGGAGGCACTTGACTTCTGCCCCTTTCAAGATCCGAACTCCTCACATTTCCCTGCGGTAGAGGTGCCTTTATGTCATTGGCCCCTGATCCATGAGCAGTATAGAACCCATTCCTAACTGGAATTAGCGGGCCTGGGAGGCAGAGGCTCAGACTGATAGGAGAGGGAGGTCCTACAGACAGAACAGCAGGAGCAGGAGACGCCCCCACTGGCACGGCCACTGATACAGTCCCTAGTGGTCGGGAAGACAACACTGACCCCAGCTTGATTAATTCACTCTCAATCCTCTCCAAATGAGTCAGAATGGGATCAAGGTTATTATTCAGGAACTCCAGCACCTTGTTACAGATGGCGTCCGATAGTATAAATGAATAACACTGGCCGGGGTTACTTGCCTATCTGTATTTGTATTTTTATACCATTCTCAGTTCGCTAACGTAACTGAATGGCTACATGTAGCACTGAAAGAAAAAAACCTCTAAATAAATAAAGGAATAGAAAGTGTTCCTTTACAAAGATTTTGGAACCAACTAGATACCACGTGTTAAGAAGGACAGAAGTATCGATAAGAGAGGGAGAGATAATAAGTGCACTATTAGAAGTGGTCAAGGTTTTAGCCTTCAAAGATGGAGATGTTAGCACTATCACTACTGATAAGTTAATTTCCATACTGACGAAGAAGGCCTGCCAGAGAGAAGGTCATCAAGAAGGCCCATTTAGGTTGCAAAGAAGGTTTTAAATTCTTCTTAGAGAAACTTATGAGACTGGAGTAAATGTAGAGTAGGACCTCAAGGAACATGGATTATTTACGTCTTAATAAGTAGTGGATCCTCTACATGTTTGAACAAATAGGAAACCTCTATCTATCCAAATATGTTTTACTTAAAAATATTTGGCAACTATTCTTGGGCACCTAGTAGATTTAAGTTCACCTGCCTTCATATGCATTACCTGCGTTGCTACGCATTCACTATGCAGATCATCTGCATAGGTCTTTAGGAGTTACAAAAGAGAAAATTAATAGGAAGTAGAGCTATTTTCTGTGGTCCAGACACAGGCTCCATGGAAAGACATTTGGGCTGTAGGTATGACTGATGCAGAAATGAGAACTAGTGCTGAAATGACAAAGTCCCAAAAGCAAAAAGAAAGTCAAATCAAGTTTCTTTGCTGGAGAGGGTTTTTGGGTAATCCTGTTGGAGGTGTGTCACATATCTGAAGTATAGCAGTAGAGAGCATATGTCTACACAGGAACCACTGTATGCATGACTTGAACTAGACATCTGAGCAATGGTGGCCTCTGGGTGGAGTGGAGATCAGTACATACTGCTGTATTAAATACACGGATGATAATACTGCAAATTGTAAAATTATTTGGAATATCAAGCTTGAACACTGAAAATGATTCAAAATTGTCAATCTATGAAATAGAAAATGATACAGGACTAGGTTATCCAAGGTGTGATCAACATTTTACCCTGTCACAACTAGATGCTTTGTGAAGAGAATGAAAATAGTGGCAAAATGTTGAGAAGGCTTGAAGGTAACTGAAAGGACTTCTGCCGGATAGTCCATGACACTCATTGGAAATAGGAGTATTAAAAAGACCTTTGTTTCATATTTATGTTTGTTGTATGCATGCATGCTGCTAGGGTTTTATTTCCTCAGTGCTTACATCGGGCACACAGAAAAAGTATCATGATTAAAAAAATCAAACAATTAAAAATCCCAAGAACAGGATGTGTCTTCACATCGATCTGAAATACTAAGAACATAAAACAAGCATTTTCAATGCAATAGGTCTCGCATTTATGAGAGTTTGAGCTATTGGCATTGTAAATGACAATGCCTTTTTTTTATGCGTTGTTTTTAAAACAGATAAATAAAAGACAGTGTCATTTACAAAGCCAATAGCTTAAACTCTCGCAAATGCAAGACCTATTGCATTGCAAATGCGTGCTATAAAAAAAATCAAAAAAAATCATTAGGAGAGAGCATGTCCTGCCTGCAAAAGCAGGCAGGGCTAAGCTATTTGAGAAAATAGTGCTCGGAGGCTGTAATTAAAGACTACTGAGCAACAACACGTAACAAGAGGTCTCGCCATGGGAGATTACAAAATGAGACAAGGTGGTACTAAGGAGAGACTACTAAGTCTTTTGGCCAATGAACAGCCACAGTCTACAGTGGACAATGACATAAGCCAATGAAAAATGTGGACGGAGAGGGGGCGGAGCTCCAAGTCCCTATCTCAATTCAACATGCCTCGCAGCATGCACAGCCCAGGCCTGACCTAAAAATCTCCCCTCTGCCCTACTGCTTCTTTATTCAGTCTAGGGGCTGGCAGGTGACTAATACATTTGCTGACTGGACACCATGTATTCTCACATTGCAATCTACTATTATCACAATACAAATCAGTGGAATCAATGTACAAAGTG
This sequence comes from Calotriton arnoldi, assembly GCA_963921515.1. Lineage (NCBI taxonomy): Eukaryota > Metazoa > Chordata > Amphibia > Caudata > Salamandridae > Calotriton > Calotriton arnoldi. The sequence goes on from CAWUFW010003626.1 coordinate 1,181,798, forward strand.
AAAAATTATCAAGACTCTAATTCATGCAACAATAATTAAGGAACATGAGGAAACATGTCCAGCATGTGTTGTTCAAGAGAATCCTGTTCTTAGATTTTTTCTTTTCTTTTTAACAGTCCCTTCTAGAACTTCAGTTTCATCAGTGAACCACAATATGTTAATGTAGGTGTTATAAGTAAACGAAACCCAAACATCTATTAATGACTTTGTCTAAGATATAATCAATGTTTTATAACAGTTGGATTCAATTAATGAAACTGCCCAGGAATCTCTTTTCAAAGTAGGTGGGTTGCATTAAATTTTTATTCTAGAGCAGTCGTTCTTAACCTTTTGACTTCTGAGGACTCCCACTTAATCACAATCTGGGGACTCCCCCCAACCGAATCATTAGTGGAATCTGTGGACCTCCAATGAGTCACTATTGGAATCTGGAGACCCCGGCCTAAGCAATTTCGATGATTTGAAACGGAAAACAATGCACAAAAATACAGAAACAAGCATCCATCAATTAAAATACGCACATGATGAAATATGTTGTTAGATTTACAAACAAATACCTTTAAAAAAAAATCTACATTTTAATGGGAAGTTTGGGACTTTTCTAAATGCAACTGTCCATATTATATTCTGTTTGATATGCTTGCATTGCTCCATACTTAATTTTTAGTCTCCAATTTTGAAGTCCTTCGCATTTACAGAATGTTTTAATTTGTTCAATTTTACATTTTGCTTCTTTATTTATATACACTTTATTACTCTGTTAATAATATTTAATTTTATAAGCGGTCTGCGGACCTCCTGAGTTGGCGATGCGGACCCCCCAGGGGTACTCGAACCACAGGTAAAGAACCACTGTTCTAGAGTATAGACTGTGCCAAAACATAAATGGCATTAGATAATTTAGATAAAGCCACACTACTTATGTTCTTAATCCAAATCTTATTTTAGATGTTCCAACAATGAAAATCACCACATTGTAAAAATAAATAATTTATTCACAAAACAGTTTACTTTAACAAAGTTTCAGCTTCACAACTGTACCACCATTAAATAATTCCTGTGGATATTTTCACAACACAACACATTTCAGATGAGTTATAATTGCTCAAGCTGTAAAAGATGGTGATTTTTAATTAGAATGTTAAACAATGACATTTCTAGTTAGGAATCAATGTCTGGCCTTTCTCTTATTATGAAGTTATATGCTTTCCTTTATTATCTGTTGCACACACAGAGACTCACAGTTGCATGCACACAGCTCTTTGCCGCATCCTCTTTCAATGTTTCTAATGGTCTTTCTTTGATAATAGCAACAAGGAAAATAACATACAGCTGAGCAATCTGTTAAAAGGAGATGGAGGGATTCAGAAAATTACCGAGGTTTATCTAAGAGACATGGCACTAGGATTTTAGATAAGGGTCTAATTTTACTCTGTTTCAAGTTCTAAGGAGATTGCAATAGAGAAGCAACAGTTTGTCATTAATATTGATTTAGGATGTCTAATTGGACAGCTATTGCTGAACTACTGTTATACTTTTTCAAACAGCTAAGACAAACAAAAAAGGGAAGTCTTGTTAGTCTATCCATATCTTTCAGATAATTACAAGAAGCAGACCAAGGGAAAGCCATATATTGAGCATAGATGTATTGCTGAAGAAGAACTGTAGCAAATAAAGATAATTCTTGGCTAGCATTTGCCGACTTCTAAAGAACTTCTCCCACTCTAACCTCATGCAGAATGGAATAGGTTGAAGTTTCTGGTGGCAGTTCTGTTTTGCATAGCTGGATTCCTGGATGTCCTAGACATGACTTGTTAGAAAACATTCTTCTGCGGGAATTCAGCTGTTCATTTTAACAGAAGTGATGGGAGAATATTGTTAGAGGCTGGCTGTTACAAAGCAACCATTCATTGACAAACAGAAACCATGCCTCGAACAAGAGGGTACAAACTATAAAACACTACAGCTTACTCCTCTGCATTCAAGGCATTTTTTCAAGGTATACAACATGTGGACAGCAACCAAGGCAACAGACTGGGCTGATAAACATAACTTCCACAGGGAAAGGACTCTTCCGACAGAAGAACAATTATTTTGGACTATATTGAGCTCAGTTCAATGGCACAAGGGGACATCTTAAAAATAAGAACAAAAGTGTCCTTGTATAAATCAACTGTCACCATTTGATCTTGAAAGGTAGCTTGGAATTGGGGTTGTTGCACATTGTAAGGCTTGCAGATTCTTTTTCACCGGTTTCCATTTCCCTTGAAAGTCTTTGAGTCAAATGTAAAAAAAAGTCGGAGAACATAGAAAATAAATATTCTTAGTTACACATGTTGACTATATTTAGGGCTGCACAGTTCAGGGATTAACCATGAAGCACTCTGCAACAGTCAAACGTCTTCTGAAGATACATTTTTTCAATAGGGGTGAATTTTTTCATTTGATTCGAAACTTTATACACTACTCCCTCTGCTCTTCGACCTTCCTCTGCTTCGTGACCTTCCTTTGCTGCTTGATCGTTTTCTGCTCCTTGACCTTCCTTTGCTCCTGGACCTCCCTCTGCTCCTGGACCTTCCTCTGCTCCTGGACCTTCCTCTGCTCCTGGACCTTCCTCTGCTCCTGGACCTTCCTCTGCTCCTGGACCTTCCTCTGCTCCTGGATCTCCTCCTACCACGGCTCCTGGATCTTGAGGTACTTCTACTTTTGTTCTTCTCCTTTTGTCTCCCTCTGCTTCGTGACCGTCTTCTCTCTCTACTTCTGGACCGGGGAGATCGCTCCCTTTTCCTACTCTTGTAACTACTCCGTTTCCTTCTCTCTGATTCTCCATTTCTTTTGTAAGAATAATCAGGGCTGGGACTGTGCCGTCTCCTGGATCGTCCATAATAGCCCTCGGAGTGACCTGTTCGGTCTCTCCTTTCAAAGGGATCAGTCCTAGAAGGTGACATGTGGATGTCTCGGTTGGCTTCCCAGAACTCATTGTTAGGGTTTTGGAAAACATGGAGAAAATTGCAATGCTTCCCTCTTGGACACTTCTGCCTTTCAAATAGTCCTATAAAAAGATAACACAAGTAAACTTTAATACATGTACAATTAACACATCAAAAGCATCAAGTACATGAGATAAAGCATGAAAAATAAATAATTCAAGTACGTTTTGATAACCATAGTTTTGCAGCTTGTAACAGGTCTACCTGCTATGCAGCATATTCAGCCATCAAGTGGTAGCCCTGGGTTACTCGGGCCCTCACAGGGGCTTGGGAGGGGGTCCGCATGCCCCCTGCCTCACCTAATAATCTGATTTTGCCCCTCCCCCCTCTGGCCCAGGTCCACCCAGGTTTCCTTTTTTTTTTTTTAAACAAAGGAGCACGCTTTTAAAAATGTTTACAGCGGATTCACGGATCCACCGCAAATTCGCAGTAAAATTTGAAAAAAAACCCATTTTTTAGCCCTATGGGTTCCTAGGGTGTATTCTTTGCTCCATATACCGCGAGTTTAATGAATAAACTAAGCAGAAAACCCACCTGGCAAGGAATGCAAATGCTACCCACAGGATATTTGATACAACTCTGCATTGTAAATTGTCTTTGACTGATTTAAGGAAATGCCTCTTTTTGTATGGTCAAACAGAAGTTTTTGGACTGATTTTACAACTCTGAGAGTGCACCGAGGCCTCCTAACATGACCTTAGTGCCAGTACCCTGACCCTAAAAGTGTTTGTTGAATTAACTTACCCAATTGGAATAGACTAGCTTACCTAGAAGTCCCTAGTATATGGTACCCAGGGAATGTAAGATAAAAGGTCACCCTAGAGCTTGCAGCACTGATTGTGCCACTTTGGTTGTGACGCACGTAAAAGGTCTCCCAGCCCGCGACTGCAGACTGGATTAGCAGTTTAAACTGCTAGTCCACCTTTGGCATTTAAAGCAATGGCAAAGCCAAGCCTCCCCCTGCAATATGTGTAAGTCACCCCTATGGCAGGCCTACCGACCCTAAGGCAGGGTGCTGCATATTTCACGGTCAGAACATGTATTTTACTACTAACAGTAAAAACACGAAACTGTCCTTTTTACTGTGGTACAACTTAGTAGCCCCATTGGCGAGTACAGGATTACACATTGACCCCATTAGCTGTGCTAACTCCTGAATGGTGCAACCAAAATTGATACTCCAAGGTATTAAGCAACTTGTTACATTAAGTACGACTTGGTTCTCAAGTTGAAATTAATGTAACATGTGCACTGTGCAAATTTCACAAAGTTCAAACTTTGCTGCCTTTAGTCTCCTGTGCCCATAACTGTTGCACAAGGAGCCTGTCCCCGAGACAGCTTTCTGCCCTCCTGGAGAGATGTGCTAATTACTCCCAAGAAAAGAGACAATAGAAGCCTGCACTGGAGAGAGGTGTTACCTCCCTCCTGCAAAAAGCCACACGGGTGTTGGCACTAAAGATGAGCTTCAAAGGAGAAGCCACCTTTGACGTGCAAATGGGTAACACTTGGGAGAGGGGCTGCTTCATTGTCTTGGTAGACAGGCTGGAACTAGGGATAAGGAATAGGAAACCAGTTGACAAACTGGGTTTTCATGGGTGTGTAGCCTACTTGGTAGCTACACCTCTGGGTTGGCCTAGGGAGCTCTGGCTGCCGAAAGAGGGGTCCTGTCATGTTGGTAGTGGGCAGAATGGTGCATCTTGGGATAGCCAGATGCCACACTTCACAGTAAGTAATACTTCATTTGATTTAATTAATTAAAACTATTACAAAAGGTGTCATAACCCATAAAATTGAAGTAAAACAGCATTCGTCGGTCCGGTGTTTCTAAAAGGGTTACGGGCATTATCATGTGTGAGGTAAAATATGACCATAGTGCGGGCACAATAAAATACCTTTCATACCTACACTGTAAAAACTTGTCGGCGAAAACTAGTAATACACAATGGCACCGGATAGGTGCCCCTTAGGCTTGTTGTGTTCTTTAAGGGGCCGCATCTCAAAACGTGCAATGTGCATTGAGGTATGTTACTGTGCAAACCAGTCCAGGTCTGTTGAGCGGCTGCTGTGCTTTTGAGTCTTTCGAGCAACCAGCAGGGTGCACAGTAACCTGTGTTGGAGGCCACAGTTGTAGTGCATGGAACCTGGTTGCGGCCGCTTAAGAAAGTGTAAGGTGCAGCATATAGGGAGTTATTCGTGCAGGGTCAGGTTTATTATGAGGGACAGATTCACCCATGGCTTAAAGTGCAACGTGCTAGTTGTAGAAGCATAGTCCTGAATTCACTTGTGATGTTGCTGAATTCTAAGTCCTTCTGGGTTACACCATGGGTTAAAGGGCAGAGTGCTAAGTGTGGAAGCGTAGTCCCGATTTCACTTATAGTGTTGATGAATTCTAAGTCCTTTTCATTGAGAAGTATTAGCTTATGAATGATTCTTCGTGCTTAATTGGGTTCATTTCAAGACGCAAACACAGCCATGGCTTAATGTGCAAAGTGCCAATTGTAACAGCAGGTTCCCATTTACACTTACAAATTATCAGTATTCTGAATCCTTCTGAGTTTAAATATGTTAGCTGCACCGTCAGTGTTTGTGAGTATCTGAGCGGTTAGCAGCCTTTGAGTTAGCTCAATATATTTGGCAAATCTTGCCAACTCAGTGGGGGTTTCCAGGTTAAAAAGCAGCTCTTTTGCTTTCCTGCATGAATGGGCTCCGTATTTTAAGAATAGTGGCTTTAATGAAGTGCGGCATGCGTTTAGAAGGACCGGTCACATGCAGATAAGATGGTCCAAGGATTCCTCCTTTAGGTGGCATAGTCTACATGTGCCGATATTCACAAGTGACTTCCGGCAGCTGTTTAAATCTTTGATTGGAAGAGCCATCAGTCTTAAGAAGAGGATCTGCTTGAGCATTGACTTTGTTACCGCATTGTTTAAGTATGGCTGGCAGCACCTTTCTTTGTACGAGTTTAGTATGACCAGGATGTTACTCTTGGATTCTTCAATGGTTTTGAAGTCTTCCTGTTTAGATAAAAGCCTGACTTGTTTTTTCAGTGCTGTTTTTAAAGCCATTGGGTGATTTGAGAAGTTTTCTCAGTTTTCTTTGACCATATTTAGATTGGAGCAAGCTACAGTCACATAATCTGTTCCGGGATTTTTCCCGTTTGTAAAAATTGCCCTTCAAGATCTCTTTCATTGTGTTTGGGGCTGATGCACAGGCGATGCAGTCATACCCACAATTGCTGCCCAGTTCTCAAGGGATTGTTTGTTTAGACCGAACTCAAGGCATACTAGAGAATTATGGACATATAATGGGATTTGGAAGATGTGTTTATAGGCCCCGCATTACCCCCGCTCCATGCTATCCACTAAAGCCCCCAAGAAGGTTATTTGACCATATCAAATGGAAGGTAGGAGTTTTGCTCTCATTGCCTTCCGTATAGCTTCAGTGATTGGCCTGTGCAAAGTAGAGTGCAGTTTACACAAGGCTTAAGTCACTGCCTTGACATTTTCTTCTGTGCAGGTGATGTGCAACTTAGGCTTACCGTTGCTTGCAAACCACACACCCAGAAAGTTGCAGTTAGGAGCACTCCTTATTTTCAAATTTCCCAATCTCCACTGCAACTTGTCCTTGTTAGGATAGCGCCTAAATATGACAACCTTTGTGTTCTTGCAGTTCGCCACCAGTATGTTGTTGATGTTGTAAGCATTTACCGCATCCAGGGCTCTCTGCGTTCACACCTTCGTGTGATCCATTGGTATCATATCGTCGGCGTACTGCATCAAGAATAAACGCTCTTCATCAATTTTAGGCACTAACAGATTTGCAGCTTTTAAGGATTTTACTAGGTCAGCGGTGTACAGATTAAAGGGCATGGGCGGAAGGACGCATCCTTGTTTTAGGCCTTGGTCTGTGTAAAACTTTGGCGATTGCCATGTTTTGCGCAAGATTAATTCGCACCCAGGTTTGGGTATTGAGTGTGATTATGGAATCCAGCAGCTTTTTCATGATTCCCCAGCTGTATAATTTGTTCCAGAGGATTTTTCTATCCACGTCATTGAAAGCTGCAGAATAATCGATGAAGCATGTGAACAGAGGGTGATTATTAGGCTGGATAGCCTGCTCCACCAAGTATGCTAATACCATGATGCTATCCGTACTAGAAGCCCTTTCCCTGAAGCCCGATTGGTAAAAAGGCAAGATGCCCTCTTCTCTGACCCAGTTGTCTAAGTCATTTACTAATAAGCTTGCAAAAGCCTTGGCTTCAATATACAATAACGCAATCGTTGTGTAATTTGTCGAGTCTGTATAGTCACCCATTTTATGTATGGGTTGGAGGACCGATCCTCTCCAAGAGTCGGGGACTGTGGGAGTTACAATACAGTGCTGGTAAAGAGGAGACAGAAGAGAGGTCCAGAATATGTAGTCCTCCTTGAATAAATGGCAGGGCAGCCCATTTGGACCCAGGGAACCATCCTTCCTTATATTCTTGAGAATTTTAGTCACACGGCTACAGTCCCAATATGATAGATTTGTTGGAGGGCTGGTCGTGTGCCAGCCCATGTTTTCATCTTGCGTTCGGTTAAGTGCTTCACTATCCAGTGTCACAGAATGATTAGCACCACTAGCTCTGGTGGCAGGCATGCAGTGCAGTACTTGGAAGTACTTGATCCAGACTTCAGCAGGGACTTAGTTGTGTCTATCCTGGGTGTGACTGTTTAAGTTAATATACAGCCTCAATTCAGCCTGATTGAGTTGTTTCAAGAGTCAGTATACGTGTAGCCATTGCAACTCTTGTTTTTTTGTGATGCCAAATGAATTATGTAACTTTCTAGCTATAGCACGTTTGTTACGAAGTTCCTCGCTCCCATTTCGTTTATATTAGCGAGTGCCATTCCTCAAGGTTCTTATGCTCTCTCTCACCTCCGCGCTATAACATTGTTGGAAGTGGCACTCCTTTACATTGGTGACTTCATGCATACTGGTTGTCCTTCTGTGGAGTAGTTGGTACAGGGCCGCTACTGTTGCCAGACATTGCGAGAATATGTCAGCACCAGAACAATTGCTGCTCTCCAGCTGCCAGTTACTTTTCCAGTTTGCCAGGCTCAAAGTGTTTATTTTGATCCATTTCACTTTTCTTAGCAAATGGTAAATTTCTTCCCCAGTGGGAGAGTCCAGAGTGTTTAGTGTATAAGGGCTGAGTGACTGCAGAGATAACAATGCAGATAATGGGAAATGGTCGCTGGACTGCTGCTGCTTTATTGAGAAGTCTAAGAGTTGGTCTGAGAGGACATTACTCAAACACATAGTCCAGCGTTGAGACGTTGTTATATGACTTGGGAATTTTTGCCAATTAGAATCCGTCCTGTGCGGACTTCAGTTGGTGTGTTTTAAGAAATGTGTTTAGAATAATGCATACAGGATCAACAGGTAATTTGCAATCATGTTTGGCCCCAATTTTGCGAGTATTAAAGTCAGCAGTGATGATTATTATGCTTGTGGGATAGGCGTGGATTAGCTCTTCCAGGATACACACAAGATATCTTATCGAGCCTCAGGCTAACTTTGCAACTGAAATACACATTTATTAGCAATATCGATGTGCTGTGCCCCTTCAGCTTCAAGCTAATCAGTAATACAGCCTGTGCCATATCAGTGGTCAGGTTGATTTTTACTGTTGTTATGACCAGCGCCAAATTAACATACATAGATAGGCCTGCAGATGGTCTCCCACAGGAAGTGGTCATTAGGATGGAGGGAGCCTGGGTGCCCATTAGATACAAGCGCAGCCTACCCTCAGGGCATTTTATGGAACAATTCTGTTTATTAAAGTCCGGTAAGGACAATACACAGCTGTTCACCTACAACCAAAGTCCGGAAGCAGTAAGGAAGGTACATAGCACAAATAACACAGCAGTTCGCCTACAACCCGCAAGTCAGGCAATTTAGGAAACAAGAACAACCCATCAAACAACTCCCCCGCCACTCCTCCGTAATTCAGCAAATATATAGTCGATAGTGTGGGCCTCTCGGTTCGGCAGAAAGAAAGGAAGGGAGACATCAGTGTACCTGGCAGTGCCTAGTCTGTAATAGGGGACTCATGGAGGATCAAGCGAAGCAGCCATAGGTAGGTCAGGCAGGTTAGTTCTCTAAACTCAGAGGAAAGAATTTGGATAAAGGGTGACAATCTATTGGGACAGGAGGTGCAGCTCGGATCTAGAGGCATGGACAGCTTCTCCATCCCCAGGATGAACCACAGCTTGTGTAGCCAAGAGGTATGATTGTGGGGCCTATCGGTAACCCAAAGGGATAGAATCACTTGCTGCGCTGCCCCCAGAGCTAGTGCCATTTGCCTTCCCCAGGTGGAGCGTAGAGGATAGGTCAAGGGGTTCTGGAGTCCAAGGATGGTGTATACTAGAAACCTTGGGATGGAGTTATTAAATGCAGCGGCAATATCGGTTAGCACTTGGTCCCAGTAACAAGTGAGTTTTGGACAACACCAGAGAAGATGAAGGAGAGTCCTGGTGTCCCCGCAAACCCTGCCAGCATTCCTTCGAGCGTCCCGCGTTCCACCTGTGGAGTCGTTCAGGAGTCAAATACCAATAAGAGACAATTTTATAAGCAGTTTCGGTGCTGGCCACGTTATGTGCCATGTGGTGTACCCTGTAGATAATATCCTTCCATTCTTTGGTAGTGAGGGTCCTCCCTAGTCCGGCCTCCCATCGTGTCTGCCCCTTGGGCCTTGCCGGGGAAACCTCCCTGCTCAGAAAGGCACATAATTCACTTATGAGGCGTTTATTGTCTGTTTTAAGAAGTATCCACCTCTCAAAAGGAGTCATGAGTTGTCCCACCCCATGCCTGTTCTCCAGCGTTGTCACCCAGTGGCGCAGCGGTAAATATTAAAGGTGGTCCGCATCTGCCAAAGAGTAATCGGCTTTGAGCTGATCAAAGAGGCATCCCATGCGTTTGCAGCCCCTATCGCGCCAGCGACAAAATCCCTCTGGTTCCTGTCCCGGGGCGAAATCAAGGTTAGCTAGTACTGGAGTCATCAGGGAGGGAAAAGTTGTGAGACCTGCCTTGAGTGCCACGGAATCACAAACCTTGAGTGTTGAGCTTGTCATTGGTAAAGAGTAAATGCCCCAAGCCCTGTGCTTACGTGGCTTGGTAGTAGCGGAATAGTAATGGAACCACCAGCGCTCCATCGCGAATCTAGCGGTACAGCAACTGCTGACCAAGGCAAGGCCATCCCACAAGAATTTGTTAATGTCCAATTGAAGGGAGCGAAGGGCACTGGGTGGAGGAGTCAGTGGTAGTGTCTGGAACAGGTAAAGTACATGCAGGAGAACGGTCTTTTTTACCGCTGCTATACTGCCCGTCTATGAAAGGCGGAGACTACTCCATGTGGACAGATCTCCACGTAACTGAGAGGTAAGAGCGGAATAATTATAAGCTAGAGTCTTGAGGAGAGTCCAAGCCAGTTTATTGCCCAAGTAGGGTAAGAATCCTTTGCCCACTTGAAGATCTTTTCATGAGGGGGAGTGAATGAGAAATTCAAAATCTGGGATTTTTGCATGTTGACTTTGAATCCCGAGGTCTCCCCGAAGAGCTGGAGCTCTTCAACCAGCGCAGGGAGCGAGGATATACGGTCAGAAATTGACAGGATGACATCATCAGCGTAAAGGCTGACAAGATGCTGGTCTCCTCTTAAGGGAATCCTGGCGATGTCCGGATTGTCCCTTAACCGTTGTATCAATGGCTCCATGTACAGAGCAAAAAGAAGAGGGGACAAGGGGCACCCTTGTCGCGTGCCCCACAATATAGGAAAGGGAGGGGACGAGAGACCATTGACCCTCACTGAAGCTCGGGGACGCTGTAGGTGCAACGGACTCATCTGTAAAATGTATCTCCAAGGCCGAATTTCCGCAAAGTCTACAAAATATAGGGCTTGTGAACCTGATCAAATGCCTTCTCAGCATCAATAGAAAGAAGCAGAGCTTCCTTCCGTGACCTATGAATTTTGTCAGGGAGATAAAAGAGGCGCCTGGTGTTGTCGCCACATTGGCACACTGAAATGAATCTCACCTTGTCATGCTCTATCAGGCCTGGCATGAGTGGGTTCAGGCGATGAGCCAAGATGCCCGTGAACTGCTTGGCATCTACATTCAAGAGTGAGATGGGTCTGTATGACCCACAAAGGGTCGGATCTTTGCTGAGCTTCAGAATAACCAAAGTGGCAGCCTCCAACATGGAGTCAGTGGGGGAGCCGGAATCGGCAAAGGAGTTGTAGAGGCGGGTAAGCAGGAAGGTTAATTCGTGCCAGAAAGCTCTATAGAATTGGGCACTAACGCCATCGGGTCCCGACGATTTCATTGGTTTTAGGCGAGCGATGGCTGAGACCACCTCCTCCATTCGTATGGGTTGGTTCAGAGCCTCAGCCTCCACAGCCGGAAGGGAAGTAAGGATGATCTCACGAAGATAATGTGAGGGGTCCCCACTGGGGCCATCAGAAGTAGAGTACAGAGAAGCATAGATGGCCAAGAAAGGCCGAGGCAATCTCCGCGTCTGCAGTATCGCCTTCACTACTCCAGAGTGGATTTTACTACGGAGGCGATGTGCTAACATACGCCCGCAGTGGTTACTCCCAAGGTAAAATTTGTGTTTAAGGCATACCAGGGCATTTTCCGCCCTGTCTAGGTGAAGGCATTTAAGAAGGAGCCGCGCTTTTTCAAGCTCCCGCCATATTCTGGGGGCACCTGTTACCATTGTGGATGGCTTCGAGCTCCGCGACAGACTTCTCTAAGACTTGTCGTTTGTCCCTACATCTGCGATTTTCCGCCGCAGAGATTGCGATGAGTTCTCCTCTCAGAACCAGCTTCAATGCTTCCCAAACTGACGACAGGGATATTTCTCCGGTGTCAATAGCCTGGAAATAGTCCGTTATAGTCTTTCAAAGGGAATCAACCATGGTGGGGGACCGCAACAAGGAATCTCCAAGGCGCAAGGCTCGAAGACCGCGATTGGGTGACATCTAACCGGAGGGACAAAGAGAGGGGAGCATGGTCAGAAAGCAACCGAGGGGCAATGCCTGCCTCTGTAACAAGGCTAAAAGGGGCGGGTTCGCCAGGAAATTATCAATGAGTGCATATGTTTTATGCACTGCCAAGTAAAACATATAATCTCTGGCCCATGGGTGAAGCAGTCGTCAGACGTCTTGCAGTCCTTAGTCTGCCATCCACTGCAATCCAGTTGCAGAGAAGGCCGCTGTTTGGTCGGAGCGCTGCCCTGAGCGATTCATGTTGGTGTCCATTACCAAGTTCAGGTCCCCCCTATCAGGACTGCAGCGTCAGGGGAGCGAAGGGCGGGCTCCAGGGAGCTAACAATAAAAGATTCCTTGCATTTGTTAGGGGCATAGATGTTCACCAGGATGAAGTGAAAGGTTTCCAATTTATGCCAGACTGCGAGGAGGTGCCCCTTAACTTATGCCACAGTGGACAGGATTTCTCCCCTGAACCCCTGTGAAAAAAGAATGGCTATCTCCCCCGCCTTTCTTAGAGGGACACGAAGACCAGAGCTGGTGTGGGAACTAGCGGATTGCATTCTGGGTACATCTTTAGAGAGCAGGAGGGTCTCCTGTAGGAGGCATATGTAACTATCAGCCTTTTCTAAAAGGGAGAACACAGCAGACCGTTTACTGAGATTGTTTAGGCCCCTCACATTGAGGCTGATAACCTTAAGATCTTGGACAAGAGGGTTAAGAGGTGGAAAGCTGTGAGGACTCCCTCACCAGATGGGCAGGACCTACAGTGAAGAAGCAACCCCAGCAAGCTTAAGTGCAAAAGGCACCAATTGAAGAGCCAACAGTCGGCTCAGTACGGAGGAGCAGTAAAGACCCACATACAACAACCCCTAGAAAACAATTAGAGAAACATAAAACCAATAACAAGAAAAGTCCACCGTGGAATGGCGAAGGTCGTTGGGCACGGGCCAGGCAGAAGGGGGCATGATCTGCCAAGTTCTCAAAAGTTGATGTCCCTGAGGGGAAACTGCTGAGCTGGAGCATGTCCAAGAGACGTCCCGTCCCCGCCATCATCCCACCCCCCTCCCGAAGAGAACAAAACAGGAGTCCCCTTGGCTTCAGGGCACTTCAGGCTTGTCAGCATCTCCAGACAGTGTTTTCAGGACCGATTGCCCCTCCACTGCTATTGTTTCTGGATCGGGCCGTGTGTTAACAGGAGAACCTTTGGTGCGCTGCCACTGGGGGATGCTTATGTGCCATGCGACCTTAGGAGCTGGGATGACGGTCATCTGTCTGAGGGTCGGCAATGCCGAGCATTTTGCAGGCTTCTGTAAGGGTTCGAATTTGGTACTGCTTGCTGTAGAGCCGAAAGATAATCCAGAAAGGATGACCCCATGAGTACGATATTCTAGCCTCCCTTGGGTGAGCAGTAATGGGGGGAAAATCTCAGCGCCTCTGAAGGGTTATGGATACCAAATCTTGGTATAAGACAGGCGTATGCCCTCTGAACTGCATTGGTTGAGTCTCTTGTGCTTTGTGCACAATGCTTTCTCTCAGCTGCATATCGTGAACGCAAACCAAGATGTTTGAAGGAAGGGCTTCGTCTGGTTTCGGTAGACCCACACGATGGACCCGGTCCAGCTTTATATCTGTGTCTGCCGAGGTCCCCAAGATGTGCCTGAAGAGGGTCCTAGTATACTCTCCCAAGACGGCTCCTTCTGCGTGGTTGGGACCCCTTTTATGCGTACATTATTACGCAGGAGAGCGGTTCCCTGAGTCCTCCGCGTGGGCCTGGAAGTCGAGGTGTTGTTCATTAAGGCGGAGAACTTCTTGCTGCAGCCTCTCCACCTCCTTGACCCACCCTGACTCTTGTTCCTCCAGGGCAGAGACCCTACCCCCCATATCCTCCAGGTCCCGGCGAACTTTGTGCAGGTCATTTGAGAAATCCGTCTTCACTGCTTGCAGATCGTGCTGTAGTGCTGAGAATAAGGCCTCCAGGAAAGACTGAGTCACTGGCCCCTCCATATGTCCGGCTCCGGAAGATGATCCGCACCGCATGTCCCTCAGGGAGCGGTCGTTTTTGTCCTGGCCGAGGACATAGTGTATACCTTCTATAAGGAGGATGTTGGAAAGTGTATCCAGCCAACGATGGTCTTCCAGCGGATGCGCACGAGCCTGGGCCTCCCAAAGCCTCGAGAGGACCAGCTCAGGCTCCAGCTAATTAGGTGCCGCTTCATCTCATACCAAAGAGCCAGCCCAGGTGGTGTATTCACATGTCGCAATTCAACTGCTATCAGGAGTGCGCAGTCTGTGAGGAATTCCAGCTTATTTGCCCCCGGGGATATCAGAATGGCGTGTCTGTAAGGGGGGAGTCCAGGAGCGAAGAAATTGGCTTTGCGGGGAGGCAGGGTCCAGGGACGTGAATGAAGCAGGCCTGGCCCCAAAATGGGCCAGGAGAGGAGAAGCAGCCTTCCAGTCCCAGGGAAGAACCTAAGCCCACTGTGTCACCCCATGCAGAGGACCAGGTCCTCCCTTGGTTCTCCAAAATCATGTCCCAGCGGGGTAGAGGCAGCGGTGAGCTGTGAAGGTTGTGTAGCTAATGTCCTCTCTTTCAGTACAGGGTAAGGGGGGGTGCCCTCCGTTAGACCCCCGTACCCCAAAGTGGGCAATGATGGAACGGCCATGGGTATGCAGCTGCTCAAGTCTCACGCAGCAGTCGTCCAGGAGCACCAGGCCGGCCACTAGGGATCCCCCACAGAGCAGTAGCGAGTCAGCAATCAGGGTACATCTGAAGTGTTTATGCGGGGGCCGCAAGGGGACCCAGTGGGCGGCGGGTGGGCGCAGGTCGCAGGAGAGGTGGTGGAGCGCCCAACAGGGTCCCCACTCAGGGTTCCGACCAATGGGGCCCAGTCTCCGGCCGGGAACAAAGACAGCAATGGGGCTGGCGGCCATGTCAGCAGGCAGACGGTAGCAGTTTAAGAGCTCATTGGGCTGGAGGAAAGCCACTTGGGGAACCCATGTCGATAAGGCCGTGCAGTAGGGCCCCAGTCGCCTCCACAGAAGTCCCAGCAAAGGGCACACCACCACCTCGTCTCAGCCACAGGTAGGGGGGCATGGGGGACCAACGGCAACAAAGTCCCCCACCCTGGTGTAAAAGGGACAGTGAGGCCGCTGGGTACACGTGGCCGCCCCAGACTCACGTAGTCAACCAGGCCCAAAGGCCAGCCACTCCCTCACGACCGGCGTGGGCTGGCAAGGCTCCCATAGCAGGCTGACCTCGCCGTTGCGGTGGAGTCTCTTGCGAAGTCCAATCTCGGAAGGCGTAGCGGGCTGTGGATAGGGGCTCCTCCGGATGCCGAGCTGAGGTGTGGGGCCAGAGGAGTCATAGTGCCTCAGTCCAGGCTAGCAGTCGCCATCTTGCTGCTGAGCACGGCACTCGTCTCCCGCAGGCGTCAATCAGCAGATCGGATCCCCACGGCAGCCGCCTACTGGTGCTAATGTAGTGGCGGGGACGGAGAGACTAGAAAACGTGTCTCAACCGTCCACTATCTTGGCCACGCCCCCCCTCAGAGCATTTTAGAGCATGAATAGGGTACCCCTGGCATGCAGAACTCAGATCTCCACTGGACAGGAAGAAGGACCAAAGAAAAAATGCCCTGCTGCACCGACGAACCGACAAAGAGGCTGCATCGGTGGGGACTGCACTTGCTGAACCTAGTGGCTAGAAAATAAGGGACTGTGCCTGCTATGTCTTGCTCGTGGAGAAGTCGTCTCAGGAGGCCAGCTGAAGCTAGAGACTCCAAGGGTCTGTTGGCTAACCTCCTGTTCGCAGTACAGTGCCACAACAGCTGAAGAAGCCTACTGGGGAACGTTGGAGGCCCAGAATCTTCACATAGCTGTCGTGCAGCACCAGAAACCGATGATCAAAGTTGCACCTGAGTAGGCTGGACCAGGAAGAGTCGTCAGAATGCAGCCTGGTTGCCCAGAAGACGAGTTACAGTCCAGGAAAGGATATGGCTGTGACCACGATACGTGGCGGCTGGTAGCACAGTGGCGACTGGACTTCTGCCAGGACCGAGAGGACTTCAAGGGACATCGATCCTGTGGCCAAGATTGCCCCACCCGAGGAGTAGGCACAGGAAGACCCGCTGTTGCAAGGTGGAGGTATTATATGATATGGCTGGTGGGTCTTATCGTGTCATAATACCACAGTACACAAAAGTGGACCTCGAGTTCACCTTAGCAGCCTTAACTTGTTCCTTGCAGTGTAGCTTGAGCAGTCAGACATGTGTTAAGCATTTCACAGTACCAACTTTGACAATAAGTAAGCGCCACGATTCGAAAGAAACCTTGACACCAATTTTTAAAAATAGATTGTATTTTTATATAAATATAGGCACCTAAATGAACTTGATACGTTTCATATAACCGGAGTTAAAGATCTTCGAAGTGTTCACAAATAAATGCAATAAAAGCTGTCAAACGTTCACCATTAAAGTCAATGGGGGAGAAACACACTTAGCAATACAATACTTGCAGGGCGAGTTCAAATGAACCCTCTTGTGGTTAAGGTTCTGCGGGCCCCTAGACCAAGACTCGATCATCAGTTCTTCGTTACCTTGCCCAGGAAGTCCGGATGCAGAGGTTACTTGGCTGTCCTTAGTGCTGACGGGATCTGCGGGAGCTGTCAAGATGCAGCACTTGGCAAAAAAACACTTGTCGCTGAAGATACACTCTATCCTCTGAAAGTAGGGACCCCTGGTGCAACACCTGGATTTCTTCTACCTCGCTTGGTGGCACTGGGTGCAGAGGGTAGCTGGCAGCTGTCAATCACTGGGGTAGGTCGCACCAAAGATGCTTTGCTGCACATTCGATGTCACCAACTTCAAGATGCAGGGACACAGCAACGGGGTCGTTCACAACATCGGTAACTGTCACTGTGCGGTGCTCTCAGGCTGGAGATGTCGATGATGAGGTAGATCACAAGACTGAGGATCACCAAGCCTTGGCTGCGGCAAATGTAGTCTTCGCATACTTCAGCGGCTGGAGGTCGACAGGAGTGGGCAAGCGGTTTTAAACGAAGGGTGAGCTTAGCTACGACTACGGGCTTGCAGGAAACCCACTTCTCTTTGGGCGCACTCTCGACAGGCCCAGCGGGTCGCAATTCTTTTGACGCAGCACATCGATTCTTCTGCAGGTTGAAGTCGACTAGTTGCACAAGTCAGAGGAGTCTGCTTTGGATTTCTGGCATCCACTGGAGTCCTTCTTGCTGGCAGCAATGAGCTTCCACCATGTACACACAGTTTCACTACTTAGGGTACTTAAGTGTCCTCTCTTTGCGATGAGGCAGAGTCCAAAGTCCTGCTTTCAGTGACGGCGTCTTTTTCGTGCATCTTCTCAGATTCCAAGGTAGTACTGAAGTTCTGGTGCCAGGGGAGCCCCTTTTAAATCCTACTTTAAGGGGCGTTAAGGGCGTGAGGGACAGTGGCCAATGGGTTACTGGTCCCTGCAGCTTACCTGCCCCTATAGTGACAACATCCTGTGGGTGTACGTCACTATGCTACCCAGAATACTCTATTTTGGGTCCTTTCAAAATGGCAGGAGCCTTCCTTGGCTAAACAGACCTCCTAAAGGTGTGGCTAGTCTTTGCGGGGTGTACACCTCCTGAATACCTAAATTTCCTGCCTGTCAGGCTGGACAGGGCGGGAAGGGCTTTGTTCTCGAGTGGGGGACAAGGTAATTACATATCAAGGGCGGTAAAGACTTTAAGGCTCACCGCCTTGATCGCTGTAAGCACTAGCCATCCTGGGAGGACGGAGGTGTGACCTCCTTCCTGTCCAGGTCTTTGTCTTCGTCCTGAAGAAGTGCCAGCACATCCCACCAGGAGGGGAGACTCTTGTCTTGGCGGCAAACAGCTCTGGGAAGCCTGCCAAGGCACTGGAGCTTTGTATCATAGGGGGGCATCCAGGCAGGGTGGCATCCCTGTGCATGCCAGCTCACCCTCGACACAAGAATCGTGTTGGGGGTGAAAAAGCACGGTGTTTGATACCAAACACAACATAATTTGGTCATTCCATAATGGTGCTGCCTATCTTGAGTTTGCCTGGTAGCCAGCCCATGTTACTATAAGGGACGCTGGCCACTTACAGTAACACCTTGCTTTACAGGGTTATTGTAGGGATATATATGTGGGACATATATAT